>CAWUFW010003211.1:0-630813 GCA_963921515.1 Calotriton arnoldi | reverse complement strand
ATCCCGCTCGCCACCCAAAGGAGAATAGTGGTCGTAAGCGGGGGAACAGGACACTCTTTACTAAAAAACAAGCACTGTTAGTGTAGATACAACTTAGCCAACAAAAGCCCCCACTTTTACAGCAGTTAGGCTCTTTTTACAGAACAGTGCTTCCCTATACTTTTGTGCCAAGATGTAAACATTAAACTGTATAGCTCTGACAGGACACCCACACAACATTAACTAAACTTTACAGGCAGGGCTGTGCAAGGCGGCTGTTCCCATGATAATGAATTTCATGATCTTATACGAATGAATAAATGGATTTGTGAAGTTGGTTAAACAAGGTTACGTAGAAACGTAAGGGTCTCAAGGCACTGGGGGGAGGGGGTTCAGGCAGCTCCGGGGGTCATCCGAAAAGCCAGGTCTTGAGGTATTTTCTGAAAGTTTGCAGTGTAGGGCTTCATCTGATGCTGAGGGGGAGTTCGTTCCAGGTCTTGGCTGCGATGTAGGAGAAGGATCTGCCTCCCGTTCTGGCTCTGTGGATGCGGGGGATTTCGGCCACAGGTAGGTCAGCGGGGCTGAGGTTTTTCTTGGGGGCGTGGAAGGAAAATCTTTTGTTGAGGTATTATTGGGGTCCGGTGTTGTGGAGGGCTTTGTAGGCATGTGTGAGCAGTTTGAAAGTCACTCTTTTTTCGACAGGGAGGTCTCGGAGGTGCTGGGTGATGTGGTTGTGTTTTGGAATGCTGAGGACGAGTCTGGCTGCGGCGTTCTGGACGGTTTGGAGTTTGTGGAGGAGAGATTTGTTGATTCCGGCATAGAGGGTGTTTCCGTAGTCCAGTCTGCTGGTGATGAGTGCGTGGGTGACAGTCCTCCTGGATTCAGGGGGGATCCATTTGAAGGTCCTGCGGAGTTTGCAGAGGGTGTTGAAGCAAGTGGAGGGTACGGTGTTGATCTGTCGGTTCATGGTGAGAGTGGAGTCGAGTATGATTCCAAGGTTGCGGGCGTGGTCCGTGGGGGTGGGAGGGTTTCCGAGGGCGAGGGGCCACCAGGTGTTGTCCCAAGCGGTGGGGGTGGATCAGAGGATAGATCTTCCGTTTTCTCCAAGTTGAGCTTCAGGCAGCTGCTGCTCATCCAGGATGCAACGTCCTTCATTCCTTTTTGTAAGCTGTGCTTGGTGATGTTGGGTTCCTTGGTGAGGGAGAGGATGAGCTGGGTGTCGTCGGCGTAGGATACTATGCTGAGTTCATGTTTTCTGATAATGGTTGCGACGAGGGCCATGTAGAAATTGAAGAGCGTGAAGTCGAAATCCCTCACCTTCCTCAAGAGGGGATGAGGGACGTATCTCCATTCAAACCTATTTCGGGGTTGGGAGTGTGGCTCTGCGAAGTGCAGCATGAAAATGCGAAAGAAACTTGTGAGAGACCATTGAAAATCCACCATGAACAGGGATAAGCTTCAAAGGAAATGAAAGCAAAAGACTAAGGGAGGGGGAGAGTATTTGCAGCCCCTCTTTGGAGTGCTGCGCAGACAGCTTAGGAGCACAGACGAGGAAAAACAGAGACATGTCTGCCGGAAGACCCTAACAAGGATGGAGATCAAGATACTACTACCCGTTCAGGCCTATGTCACCCTGGAATGGGAAAAGTGTTTTTCAAAACAACTCCAGATTTCCAGCATGTATAAAATGGAACAAGGCACATGCAGAGCAGCAGTGAGAGACTAGCATACTGCACCTTACCTGAGCGCCAAAGTGAGGAGCGAGCATTGCCTCAAATTGATCAACGTATGAACCTGTATAGCAGCTGTGCCATTTCTCCCAAACATACACACTTAACAATCCAGTACACAAGTATTTAAGCATGACTGTAAGTTAACATTTTTAAAATAATTTTGAAACAAAAAAAACAAGAAGATTGTTGAGCTAAAGTGGTCGGTGTCAGTATTTACAAGGATGTGATTTACTTACTGCCAACGGGCAAAAGAAAACTTCCAACAAGACGGAGTCTGAGGCTGGGCACACTGCACCTAGGAGAATGGGTGTATTGTGCACTTACCATGGCGATAGTGAGAAGCTTACTAAAGTCCTTCCCACTGACGACCCTGAAGCCACAGTGTCCGTGGCCCTTGATAATGATATGGATCATGCCAGACATGCTACCAGGTTGAACAATGAAGTCACTTGATAGTGATCACATCCCCAAATCAGCCTGAACCAGTGCTGTGATTGACGCGCTTCTGCACACAGCCCCAGGGAAGCAGGATCTGCCGCCGCAGCTCACCTGTCCCTGATGCGGTTATATTATTACATTTTTTGTTGCACTACCCGGTTTGCGCTGACACTATTTGATCTTTGAGCAAGATGAATTTAGTAATAAAGAAGCTTCAATCTGAATGTAACACAATTACATAACCCATATTGGAAATAAAAGCTACATTTATTTGAAATAAAATTCTGCATGCCACATTAATTCCCTGTTATTAAAAGATGGTGGTGGATAGTAAGAAGCTTGGAAGTGCCCTGGAAGTACCCCAGTGGTTTTGGCATGATAGGAAGCCGAAAAAAAGGTGGAATTAAACAATGATGGATGTCTCTATTTCGGCACCGCATGGCAAAACCCAGGGGCAGGGCTCAAGGCTGAAAGCAAGGCTTGGAGAATGATGCGTTCCAAGCCTCGTGGAAGAAATGAAAGTTGCAACACAGAGTGAAACAGAAAGAAGAGAAATAAATGAAATACATAAGACATTGAATGAAAACCTTTAACTAACCAATTAAGCCTCCTAACAGAAATTGCGGAACTTACTGAGAGACGAGAGAGATGCCAGCATATCTAAGCAGCACGATCCTGGTGATATAGAACCATCCCCGCGGGAATACACCCACCGAGGAGACGGCCGGAGATCCAGATAAAGCAGGTTTCCGGACCACAACTGATGGATGGTCCAAGGCTAACAAAGTTCCAGGTCCAACTGCCACACAGGACCCCATGATCAAACAGATGCATGGAAAAAGAAACCGGCTAGACGCACCAGACAAGGCGTTCACAAAGCAGCTAGCATAACGTATCCACAAAGTCAACAGCCCTGAAGAAGACCTTCCCCGAATCACATCACAGGCCCACCCTTGAAGGTCGAAACGCATCGGCTTAAATACATACGGGGCCAAGAGCAACCATAAATTGGTGGATCTTGTGCACAAAAGTAGTGCACTATAAGAGATGAAATCCAGGATCCCATCCTGATACTAACTCATGCTCTGACCCTAATCACAACAGGGCCTAGTAGTAGCGTTTAGTGCTACACACAAGAGGACTGAAGTGGTAAATGCCCCAAAGATAACACACTACAGGACACCAGACAGGCAACTTCATACATTTTGTTGTACGTTTGTAAACCAAACTTTTAACTGTATTTAAGATATGGTGACATTTTTGTTGTATATAAATTGTCTTCTGGATTAATCCTTTACATGTATTTAAGAAGTGTTGTCATGTAAGTTTTGTTTTCCTATAAGTTTTGTCTTTTGTTTTTATGTCTGTAAATGTAAATGTATAGCATGTTCTTCCTAAAAAACGTTTTTATATAAAAAAAAAAAGCAAAGAAAAAATGCTATGATTCAAGAAAAAGGATCGGTGATTTATTCCATGTAGAAGCTCTAAAAGTTATACACACAGGCATGATATATCAGAGTGTATACCCTGGGTGAATGATTGAAAAAATAACAGATCAAATCAAAGCCAATAGGAGGAACAACATTTTGGTTTCTTCCTTTAAAGTGTCATTTGATCAATGGTCTGGGAGGCACCACCCCCACTTTTGATTCTTTATGCATTGATTCCAGCCTCCACAGTCCACAGCTAAATCACACCCCACTTCAGGATAAAAGCACTTTAAAAACAAGCACAATGCAAGTGCTGTGCAGACAAAACCTAAAAAAAAAAAGTTCCACAAAAGCAGATGAAAACACTACTTAGGCCATTGGACACTGATAAGAGAAAAACACGAGAGGAACAACAGAAAATAGTATGCAACAGCCAGTAGAAAAGGAGGAAAAGTAAGTGGCAAGCACACTAACCAATGAAAAGTGAGAGCGGGATGTAAGCCCCTTTTAAGGTTTACATTAAATGTCATAGATTTCACAAGGACAGCGCAAGCGCTGTGCAAGTGAAACCTAAAAAGGGCAGTTTCTTTCAAGGTAACTTGATATGAGAATGCTATATTGCTGGCTAGTAGCAGCTACATCAATACATAACCATAGATGAATTATTGGTACTTTTGTATAGAAAGTGCTACTCTTAGTTTGCCATTTGTGACCGCTGGCTAAGATCTTGCTGTTTCTGGTGTAGGGTCATCAGAAGGGAAGCAGGTGGGGCTTTAATCTCCAGGCTCCATGCTTTTTAGGCCTTTGCATTTCTGCTGCAAAATGTATATATATATTTTGAAGCAAGCCTGCCATGTTTATTAAGGGTGTGGGAGCCAACATAGCCATATCACTAGATGTACCAGAAGTTGAAGCTTCAGTGTTTCTCTTTATCTGAAGGTTGTATTTTTAACTTAAAAAGGTGCTTATGCTATTTAGGGCCCCACTTGAAATGTATTAACCAGGCTCCACAAAAAACGTTGACATGCCTGTCCTAGTGTAAAGGTTGATGTAGGCCTTTGCAGGACAGGAAGTAATAAAAGCTCAAAGGGGCATATTCAAAATGAAATGCTGCAGAGAGACTATGCAAAAGGCAAGGAGAGGAAACCACAAAATGTAAACAGGGATCTTTGGGGCATATTTACAAGCCCCTATCACCACCAGAACGTCACTTTTAGTGACGTTGTGGTGGCAATACGGGCTTCGTCTTATTTAAAAGGCAGCGTTAAGCCACTTAACGTGGCTTAACACTGCCTTGTAAATAAGGCACACTTTCACGCTATACTTAGCATGGAAGGGGCATGTAATGGGTGTTGCGGTGGGTGTTCCACCGCAACACCCATTGATTTTGATGCTGCCCCATATTTACAAGGGTAGCGTAAATATGGGGCAGCGCCAAAATTAAGACCCAAAAAAAACCTGGTCTTACCCTGGCGAAACGAGGAGAAGTGCTTTATTTCTCCTTGTTTTTGCTGTTTCAATGTGTGCTGCATTGTGCAGTGCACATAAAAACAGCAAAATACCATTGATTGTTTATGTGCAGGAAGGTGTCCCTTCCTGCACATAAACAATCTTTTAAAAAAATGACACGTTGCAACTTCTATGTGTGCTGCATTTTGCAGCACACATAGAAGTTACAAAACGCCATTGGTGATTGTTTCTGTGCAGAAAGGGACTCCTTCCTGCACATAAACAATCTTTCCTTGCAATGCAGGCACCCTTGCACAATGGTGCAAGAGTGCCTGCATTGGCACTAGGCAGCTGCAATTAGCGCCGACGTAGGGTGAAACGCAGGGCTGCACTGTATTCTTGTAAATACGGTGCAGCCCTGCATCTCTGAAGTGGCGGAGCGCGATGTTAAGCCAAGAAGGCTAACGCTGCGCCTGTCACTTCATTGTGAATATGTCCCAAAATGTGTGGCTGGAACAGCAAATATGTAGGAAGGGTGAAGCTTTTCTCTTTATGGATTTCGGGTGGTTTTCATATACTGCCATAGCTGAAAATGATGCAGGTTCATGACTATTGTCTTTTCTACTGTTACTGCTGTTGTGCCATCATCAAAGAGGAGTGGAAGAAAGGGGATGTCTGCAACATGCTCGTTTGTACTGGCTGCAAGCACGCCACTAAAGAGCCACGCTTTGTCTAGCTTCTTGGATAAATTATCTCTCTACTAACCCCCCTATTATGAATTGGCTCAGCTAAATCTAGCTCATTGTGGCACTGAAGGTTAACTGTACAAGGAAGACACATATTTGTCTGAAATTGTTTTTGTCTGAAATGTATTCAATTTTCTAACTAAGGCCCAGATTTATCAAACTTTCATGCAACGCAGCAAGACACCTTGCTATGCTGCACTGCATGAAAGGGAAAGGGCAGACATGCGCCATATTTAACATTATGCAGTGCATTCCTGCCCTTTTCACAATGTGCTGCCTTGTTTTAACGCAGACACCCTTGCGTCATGGTGCAAGGGTGCCTGCGTTGTAGGCAGGATTGTTTTTATGCAGGAAGAGACACCTTCCTGCAAAAAAACAATCCTCAGGTGCCCTTTTCTCTTCCTAGGTGTGCTGTAGAATGTAGCACACAAATAAAGAGTAAAAACAAGGAGAAATAAAGATATTTCTCATTCTTACACCTCACCTGGGGAGGCATTGCATTTTGATGCATTCCCAGATCTACCACTAATGGTAAATCTGGGAATGTGCAAAAATCCATGGGTGGTTGCGTGGGAACATCATGCTCCACACATGGAGCGCCTCCCTGGGCAGAGTAACGCAAGGCAGAAATTTGTGCTGCCTTGTGTTACTCCAGATTTATCAACCCATGCAGAGCCAAGCAAGGAGGCCTTGCAAGGCTTGATAAATCTCATCTAGGTTTTGTGTCACCCTTGTGCTCCCTTGTGATGAAAAACCTTGATAGATCTCTCCTCGAGTTTCTAGATGCGTAATACTCAAGGAGGTGCAGGTGGCAAGGGTTACAGGCACTTTCACTACTTCCCACTTTGCCATTTGGTTAGTATCTGAATTTAGTGTGCATCATGTGGTCAGTTCAAACTCATCATCCACCTTTCATGTCTGAGGGGGGTTTGGTGACTGATCGGGGACAATAGTCTAACTTGTTACTTATTTATTATTGGAATGCATAAATGAATGAACAGAGCTTATAAAGCATGCAGCCACCTTGCAAGGTAACCCATCAATGGCAAAAGTGGACTAAAGACAGCCATGTATGAAAGGCTTCCTCACAGATGATAAGAACAGCCACATTTTAAGCTGTTTCCTAAATGATAGAGGCTTAGATTACGATGCAAAGAGATGAAGAGTAAATCAATGCTTGGCCGTCAGATAGAAAAAAGCTCTACTGCCAATATGGGGGTGCCTGTCACTTGGAAAACCTATATTGTATGCTAGTGAAGACCTAACATTTCTTGTTGGAATACAGTGTTGAAAATGAGAATGTAATACGGAGAGTCCAGTTTTTGATGCTTTATGGTAGACACAACAACATTTAAAAAGAATCCTTTTTGACATTGACAGACAATGAAACTTAACCAGGTGGTCTGATATAGTCTTTCTCTGCAGTAACCCTAAAAAGGTTTGAATGCCACATTTTGTATGACCTGAAGATTATGTACTATAGCGAGGAAAACCCAAAACATTTGGATTACTATAGTCAAGGCGAGCTGAGATATTCCCAACAACAGCTTTTTTCAAAGAGAGTAGGTAGAGTTTGGGGAATGTTTAGTAGACCACTTAGTGCAATAAAGCAAGATGCTACTACCTTGGCAATGTGTGGCATAAGAAAAAGGAATGAGTCAAAATGTACCCCAGATTTCTGGCCTGATTAACAGGAGCCAGGGATGTCATATGCCATGACTCCATGAAGATTGAACAAGCATTCCCAAAAAACAATGCTTCAGACACATCAGTGTTGAACTTTGAATGTCTGTCAAACATCCAATGGAAAAGTGGCAAAAGATCTTTTGTAAATGTAGCTGAAAAGTAGAATTTTCTAGTTCAATAATAAGCAGTGTATTACCAGCATAGTAGTAAAAGATGGAACCCACAAGAAGAAATAAGAGTAACTAAAAGGGAAATGTAGATTGTGAAAAGCATGATGTTGAATTGCGGGTCTTTAGAGACACTACATAGCAAGCGGCAGATTCCAGATTGAAATGGGTGGAGCACCGCAACCTGCTCCCACACAGACAAAAAGGATGCTAGCAACTTGAGAGACAGGCCTCCCACCCTGGTGCCCATTAGCCTTATCATAAGAAGCTTACTGGTCAAGCAGAATAAAAGTTACTTGACCACCAGCCTCCGATACCGTCCTTATTACATTGAGTGTGATGATAATAACTGACTCAATTCGAAGAAACGGGAGAAAACCCAGTTGTGGAGTCAAAACAAGAATAAAGGGTCTGATCTTCTGTTGTTCCATTCACAAAAAATGGTTGAACTTTGGGCAGTGACTTTTGGAAATAGAGTAGCATTTTGCAAATTGACCTTTGACTAATAGGTCAGTTAACAAAATATGAAATCACTGGGGCACACTATAAAAAAAAAAAAAAGTTTTCCATTTTCTAAAACTTAATGGGGAGAGGCTGTGGTTCTATTTGCCAGGAAAGGAAGATATCTTGAGTGAACCTTGGCCAAAATAAATGAACCAGTGCGTTATTTCTTAAGGAAATGGATTATCATAACCCTTTTCCAGTTGCGTGGAACAGAAGCTGAGTGAAGTGCGGAGTAGCATCTTCATTTGGGGAGGGGTGATGTTATTGATGTCAAGGTGGACCACTAGTGGAGCACTGAAGTCTTTGGAGACAAGGGGCCCAATTCACAAAGATAAACCTAGACGTTTGGTCTAAACTTAGACCAAATGTCCAAGTTTACGAGTTTGGGCATTCACAAAGGGCCTTTACGAGTACTATCTTAATGTCCTCACTCGGCCGGATCTCTGCCCGAGTGCGGACATAAACAGGGCCGGCTCCTCCGTAATGGCGGAGGAGCATCGCCCCACAGCCAGCAGATGATAAATAAAACAATAATAAAACATTGTTATTATCATTTCATTTATCTCTGTCTGAGCTGCTTATATCAGATGCAGATGGAGTGGGAGGGGTCGTGCCGGGCCATGGCAGGGAGGAGTACGGTGCACTCATAAGTGCGCATGTAAGTTTGGTAAGTCGTCTTAGGCAGGCCAAACAGACATGCACACTTATGTTTCTCCAACCCAGCTGTGTTCCACTGCCAGGTTGGAGAAAAGCCACAGGCTCCCAGGCACTCTATGAACAGTAAACCAGGCTGCTCAGACCAATCCTGGTGCTGCTCTCATGCTAGAGAGCAGCGTCTGGATTGGGTGGGGAGCCAGTACCTTCAGGTCTAAGTTTACCTTTGTGAATCGGGCCGCTTCATTTTACTTACAAGAATGGAACTATCCAGCCTTCCTGAAGCAGTTGGAGGATGATAGGAAATGAGAAAAACACAGAATACTTCAGAGCAGTGCTTCATTTATCTTCTAAATCAAAAAGAAGAATGGTTGGAAATCATTTTTTAAAGTTTTCCTAAATGCTTTGGTTAGCTACTCCAGTTTATCAGATTCTGGGGTTTATTGGGTGGGATTCAGAAATCTCACAGTAAAGGAATATTGACGATATTTCCCAAACGAAATAGTGTTGTGATTTAGCATACCTTGCACCACTCTGTAATACCATTGACTAATTATAGAAAGACCTAAATGTAAATTTTTGCACTTCCATTAAAGGCACCCTACACATTTGTTGGCCCAGACCAGGCAACATTCATTCATAGTCATACACAGTTGATGTGATAAAACATTTGTGGGACACATCTACTCACTTTTTATGGAGCACAAAATAGCAACCATATTTTCTGTGCAGTGTTGTGGGAAAACGCAATGCAGAACTGTAGCTACTAATATTGTTCTGCTGCTGCTGTCATCTCATGCACTGGTGCTCTAATCAGGCTGCCTCGCATCACTCACAACCTTGTGAAGTGAGTGTGTAATGTCATGCAAGATATTGTACTTGAAGCATACCTTTCCAGTATAAATTCCTATGACAAAACATGCTTCAGAAGGATCCCACACATTGGATGTGGGATATGCACTTTAGCACACATGTAATGCTTGAGTGTTTTGGAAAAATAAAAATACTTACTTCAAGGAGGCATACATTTTTTATGCAAAACCAGGTCTGACTAGATTAGTAGATTGGGCTTTGCGTCAAAACCTTTGCTTGTTTGTGCTGATGTGCCAAAATAACACCCCTGTAATGTCCCATCCCTTGACACAAAGCAATGCAAAGCGGTGAAACACCCTTTTGTTCTGAGAAATGGCATAATCCTATCACGAACCACCTTTTGCATAGGAACATAATTACAAATATGTTGTTTTGCATATCTTGGCTTCTCTTTTACAATGGCACAAATCTTTAGTAAATCTGGGCCACAGGATTATAACCACATACTGAATGCTTCTGCCTTTTCTCCAATTGAATGCCAAAAAAGAAAATCACCCTGGAGAACTGAGAATTTATCAGGGCATGTCTTAATCCCTTCCGCTTTCCTCTGATTAGTTACTAGGTTTAAAAATAAAACCAGCACTAAACTGATAAAAAAATTCAGGAAATAGAGAGTGAAATTAACATAGAGAGGCATGAGATAGGGAGCTCCTCTTTTCCGCTCTTATTTTTGTTATATTTCTAGAGCCTTTGGTGCTCAACAGAAGGTTGCTGAGTATTAAAGGCCAGCCAAAGATTTAACTCTTTGCCAGTGATGTATTTTCAGGCTGGGGTTCTTGGCGGGGATGCGCTCATGGACATCATTTGGTAGTAGACAGGGAGCAAAGCCTTTGCCTCCTCTGAGGCCAGGGGTCACAAAGGAAGGGCCAGGAGTAGCAGGGAGCAAGCTTGAGGTCACAGTTGCGACCCCTGACTACTCCCAAATGATGTCCATAAGAGGATCTGTACTGGAGGTTCAGGAGGTACAGTTCCTGGAAGGGCAGGTACTACACGGATTTGCGTATGACTGATCTCTGTTCAATTTCACAAAACTTTAAAAAATAAAAAAATAAATGGAAAGTCCCAGCACAAAAATATGTGGGGAAGTCTTCGGAAGGCTCCTTTTTGTCACTCCCACTTTTATAAGCTGATGATTTATTTGGTATATCATAACCACAGCTGTTGGTGTGGTGCCGAATAACGCTTTTATCAAAAACTGGGCAAGATACTGAAAGATGCCACAGTGAAATCCCTAGCAGCACACTGTATTTGGTCTTTAAGTTATTTTTATTGCTAAATACAATGATACAAAGGGGAACACAGAATAACAAAGTCGCAGTAATATAGTAACCATTAGTAAAACAAAGACAAAGGAGGAGGGGGAAGAGAAAGAAAAAATAAATATCTATCAAAACATATATTTTTAGCCATTTCTCTACTTTTGTTGTATTTTGATTTTACCAAGTTTCAGGGGGACAAAAAATTGTGATAGTTGGAATCACTGTTCTACCATGGAAGGATGATGGTTTCATCCATGCTTGTGCAAGGATCATCTTAACTACTCTAAACCTTAGAGAAACACCGCTCTGTGGTGCACTCCAAGCATCTGCTCAAGGATCGTTGTCAAGGACAGCCAGGCGCACCTCGGTGCACATACAAAGGTGCACATACAAACTTACTCCATATGCAGGATGCCCATAAAGGTTGGGGAAGCCTCGTGACATTCAAGCTGGTACTGTTTCCATGGACTCCACAAAGCAGCGGCACAGGTGATGTGGAAAAGCATGCCTCCTCCCATCGCTCTGCAGGTTAATTCTCCAGAAGTATTAATTATACAGTGGACTCAGTGCATTAACCTCCAGAGTGAATTTTACACATTACATTGCCTGTGTCTTAAATGTTATTTTGTAATTGGTATGTTAAGTTATCTTTTATTATCTTACCTCATGATTTCTCAAGCAATACTTTTAGATTATGTTCACTTTTTGGTTCTTCTTTTTGCGCTCTCTTAGGCAAGAAACTGGATTCATACTTTTATAGTTTCAGACTGACTGAGTAACGTTCTCCAAACAGAATGGCCCAATAGAGAACCTAGGGCCTCATTTGTGAGGTCCTACCTTTATTTTGCGCTGCCGGAACGTCACTTTTTTGAGTTTCCGATGGCGCAATGTGCAACTGGCATATTTATAAGACCACGTAAAGCCAAGTTACATGGATTTTCATGGCCTTATAAATGTGTGCCCCTTTCATGCAGAAAACTGTGTGAAAGGGGCGTTCCATGGGCGTTGCTGGGGGCTTTCTGAGCAACATCCATGGCTTCTTGACACTGCCCTTGATTTACGACAAATCGTAAGTCTGAGGCAGCGCAAAAACTTACGCCTCCTCATATCTTTATTTCTCCTCGATTTTCCTCTTTCTATGGGGTCGATTCCGATCTCGGCCGGTAGGGCACCGAATCGGATTCGACTTAACCGGATCCGATTCGGAGCCCTATTTCCCGACCGATTCGTACGTGCGTCCGGGCGAGCGAGTACGATGCGTGCGCTCGCGAAATCGCCGACCGACTCGTTCGCAGGACCCGATTGCTCCGACCGACTCGCACGGGGACGACGCGCACCGCGCAATGGAGACGTTCCCCGGCCGGGTAAGTACGATGCGCACCTCGACCGCTCCGACCGACTCGCGCAGTCCGGCTCCAAAGAGCTGTCGGAGCCGCACTTTGGGGGTCCGTGTCGGACCCCCCTGAAAGCGTAGCCGCGCGAGTCGCACACAGGGGGGACCCATGGGTCCCCCCTACACGTGCATGTACGGCGCGACCCGTATCGACGCGAACACGCTGTAGGGGGCGCCCTTGTTTGCGTCGTGCCCATTGAGTCAATGGGAGCCCGTGTACGCGTCGTACGACTGGCTCCCATGACTTCAATGGGAGTCCGACCGAATCGAGTCCGATAGCATACGTACGCATCGTACTCGTTCGGTCGGACTGCTAGAGTCCGATTCGGTTGGAAATCTCTCCGGGTCCGGCTCGGTCGGGGAGATTTCCGGCCCGAATCGGAATCGGCCCCTATGTGTGCTGCATTCTGCCGGACACATAGAAAGAGGAAAAAGCCTCTTGTTATTGTTTTTGTGCTGGAAGGTTTCCCTTCCTGCTCAAAAATAATCATTTTGCCTGCGTTGGCGCAGGGCAGGCCATTGCAGGGAAAAAGGACAGGAAAGCGCCATATCTAATAGATAGATGGAGTAGAATCACCAGAGCTGGTACTGCTTCCTTTAATTACAACTGGTTCGGTGTGTAGTACCTATATTTTCGACATGCAGGAACACCAGGCCAATTTTCCCAGTCTAAAAATCGGGCCACTAAATTCTCACAAGGGTCCGAATTGGGAAGCCATCTGCTGACTCACAGTGATTCCCCCACTCCAAATGTCCACCTCCTGATTGCAATGGGAAGCAGAAGACGGCTTGCTATTTCAGCCAGACGGGGGATACGCATGTGGATTTTTACCTAATAGAACTGGGTCCACATGTTATTACCCATTTCAGATTGATTAATTTGGAAAAATAGATTTAGGCATGGGGATACTGGTTCGACGTGTTATTTCAGGCCACACTGTGCCCCTGCACCTTAATCTGGCTCACTCCTAACCAGGGCCAAAATCACAAATATGTTTCTAACACACATTTGCTGTAGTTCTTCTGTAAATAAATTTGTGCTATCCCATGCGTTCAGCATCACACGAACATGCTTTTTTTTTTTTTACAGTTTAATAACCTCCTTAATACATTGTTGCCTAATTACACCTCTCCCTCCACTTCCAAGCCTTTTAATAAAATTGTTTACCTGAGATGAATTTATGCAATTGTGAATAAAATTGTGTTATTTTCCCAGCATTGGGAATGATTTCCACTTTCATTACTGATAGGAAACAGTTTCTGATTTCTGCCCCTCAGGAGAGACCACTGTCTGTCACTGACAAATTCAATTTGAAATAAAGGATGTAAATCTGGTCTGTCAATGCGAGTTCATCAAATGTGATGCAGCGATAATAAAAAGAGACTGGTGAGGATCATTATACTCTAATGGGAAATGAAATGTGTTATTGATCCTGAGACCATATTTAGAGGGATATGAGTTTCATACTCTTCTTATTAATTCTGTGTATATCCGGCACAACTCCGTTGGAAGCAGTAATTAATTTCAGGCCACCTTGTTATCATGCCGAGCAGTGCAAAGTGAGGCTTCCGTGATGTCACTACCAATTCTGAGAGCAATTCAACCAGGAGCAGCCGGTGCAGGTAAGCTGGGGGTGGGTGCAGGGCCAGACTGGCTACCGGGCGTTTTGGAATGCTGCCGAGCTGGGGGCTGATTTCGTTGATGGGGACCTGCGTGTGCTGAACGAAATTCGTTTTGCTTTGTTGATTTCGTAGCACACGCAGGTCTCCATCAACGAAATTAGCCCCCACCGCAGTGACATCAGCCCCCAGCTCGGCAGCATTCCAAAACGCCCGGTAGCCAGTCCGGCCCTGGGTGGGTGGAGGGGTGGGGGGGAGTCGACAGCTGATAACGAGGAAAAAAAAAGAAAAACACTTACCATGCGCTGTCGGCGATGCGGAGAGCGCAAAGCAAGTGTTTTTCTTTTTTTATGTTATTTTCCATTGTCGTCTGTTGACTCCCTCCCCCCACACCCTCACCCGCCCACCGCGCTTACCTGCACTGGCCGCTCCTGAATTCAACAGCAGCCAAGAAGCATGTTCAGATGCGAAATCTGAGCAATCTATACAACATAGTAACTTTGGAGCCTATTGACAAAATCAATTTTGCAGTATGTAAAGAAGTACTACAGTAGCCATACTCAAGTAATACAAAATGCTTTTCACAAACCTATGAACATAGGTCTCCACCTCTGCCTGCCCTATCTTTTCTGGGTGGAGATCTCCACAAACGAAGGGGAGGGTTCAGCACACCTATTCTGTTTTGTAGTACATGTAGGAAGGACCAGGGGGAGAGGCTAGACAATGAGAGGGGTTTAATGAAATTTAAGGAGGGGTTTGTGGAGTAGTAAAGAAGGGTTTTGTGAGGAACATGCTAATACAAACACCCACCCACCCATAATTTGAGTCTCTGGCTCCAGATGGGGCCTTTGGTAAAAGGCAAAAAAGGAAAAAACAAGGTTGAAGAGGAAGACAGTAAAACAGTGACATTGGGAGAGAGTAGGGATGAAAAGGAAACTTCAGATGTGACATAAAGTAGGGGAGTGCTTCTTGGTAGATGAAAAAGTCATGGGGAGAAATCAAGACTAGACAACCTTGGTAACCTCAACATTCAGCAGCTCTGGTGGCAGGCTTTAGATTAAAATTGTGGGCCTCTCAGCTTATTTGTTTACAAATTAAACACTGCACTGACACACAAAAGAGTAAGACCATTGCTATTCGCAAATTACACTTCCGAATTTACTACAGCCCTAAAGGTCACAAAACAGTCATAAATGTACTTCATCCCATCCTTGGAGGAAGCCAAGCACTTTGCAGATAATAATGTTAATATAAAATTATGGGGCATATTAGCAAGACCGGCGATAAAATTATCGCCGTTTTAGCGGCAGGAAACTGCCGCTAAAGCGGCGATAATGGGCTTGCTAATATGCGTTATAAAATTCAATAGAAGCCCAGGTTAGATGTGCAGGACATCTAACCTGGGCTCTATTGAATTCTATAACGCATATTAGCAAGCCCATTATCGCCGTTTTAGCGGCAGTTTCCTGCCGCTAAAACGGCGATAATTTTAACGTGGGTCTTGCTAATATGCCCATATGTTTTTAACTTTTAAGTTATCTAAAACACCCTTAAAATGTATACACAATTAATAGTTAACATTTTATTATTTAAAAATTACTAGTCAACTTATTTTTTTTAAAAACCTAAGTTATATTTTTAAACTTTTATGAGAAGTCAATCATGAATTTATACTAATTTAACACATAAACAGATTTTTATTTAATTTACTAAATATGAAATAATGTGAAAAATGCTTTTGAAGGTCATTTTCTTTAATTTTGTTGAAAAAGTAATACTTTTGAAATAGATTCTTAATTTTCAATTATTTAATAAACATTTATTGTGAAGAGTTAATGTGCTCTAATATTTCATTCTGTTAGTCCTAGGGTATAAATAATAATTTTAATTTATCTTGCATTTATTTTTTACCTTAAAATATTTGTAATATTTTTTTTTTAATGAATAAACTTTATTAATTTTCTCTATACTTTCCCATAGAGAGAGCTCCACCATGGTGGTGGAGATTTACCCCTGTGTGTGAAACGTTGCCATTATAACTTTACACTTATAAATTCAGTGTTAGAAATCTCCACCCCACACTAACAGGAAGGAGACATGTAAATCTAAATTTCAAAATGGTAAAAAGTGAAAAAGTGCAAACATACACCTAGGTGCAAGAGTACATCTAGACATAAATACATCTACACATGTAAATTCACCTTTGTGAAAAGGGCCCTTTATCGTTAGCAACCAGTGCATAAAGGACAGCTTAGGTGATCCCTTAGTGCTAAATTTTTAGAAAAAAAATAAATGCAGTGGCCCAAAGTTTTTTTTTTTTTAAGAAGGCACCAATGCTGCCAAATGCCAGGGTTACGGAATGCGAAGGCTCCCTATTCTTGATTCCATCTCATGCCTCTTTTTTCCACCAGCCTGCACTTCCTGTCTCTTTACCTCACACTTGCAGGTTCTTTTTCATTCCTTTTTTCTCCTAATGTCCCTATTTCCACTCCTCCTTCTTCTTCAGCCTTTCTTTCTCTTTGTCATACTCTGAAGATCTAAAAATATACCATTCCCCAGAAATGAGTGCCAGGGCCCACCACCTGCAACCACTGGCACAAAATGAATACTGAAGACCAGGGCTGGACTGGCCATTTTGCTCATAGGGCATTAACCTAAGCTGCTGGAGCCTTTGGAAGCTAGCATTTGAAGGTCTAGAATAACAGCCGGCTCTTCTGCAAATCTCTACAGCTTCCCTAGGGTTTAATGCAGCAGGCACTGGAGGGCATAAGCAGAAAAGGTGAGAGAGAGAGAGCAGGGAAGAAAAGATAGCAATAAGCGAAAGAAAGAGAAAGGGAAGAGAGAGAGACCATGTAATGATCACAGAGAGAGAAAAAGAGCGTAGAAAGAAAGCAAGAGACATAGAGAGGAGAGGACTGGTTTGGACATTTTTGGCTAGGCTGTTTTAGGTTCCCAATCCATCCCTGCTGCAGATGACAGTTAAATAAATGTCCTTGTTTTCTTATATGTAAGATTTCTTTCCAACATGTCTCATTGAAACCACCAGATGAATCCATCTGCGTCCAGTACAGACATGCAGACGATGAATGGAAGAAAGCCCACTTCTAGGGTTTTAGCATGAGAAAGAGAATCCACCACTGGAAGAGGGAAAGGTCAAGATTCATTCTAATCAGTATGAAGCAGTTGAGTTATGGCACGGCCTTGCTTGACCTTATAAGTTCAAAATATATTACAAACACAGATGGTGGTTGATTTCATCTTTTGCCCGTCCAGTGTATTTCTGTATTATAAAAGGGCCAGAAGACCCTTTGAAGTAAGGAATGTATAGATGTCAGCTGGGTCTTATTCCCACTCAAGAAACTTTCCACAGGCTACATGGATGGCATTCAGTAGTACAGTCTGGCCTACAGAGATGTTTCTGAGGAGGTCAATAGCCTACTCACTCAGCACAACTGGGGGGACAGGGGCAGAGGGTGATGTGACTGGAGCTAAGGAGATGCCACTCTTTTTAGGGGGGCCAGTGTGGGTAACCAAGGGGAGCAACAAGAAGAGTGGCGATGGTACTGGGGGTGGCAGACAGGGATGCAGTTGATAGACTTCCTGTTGGGCCCGCCACCACTAGGGAGTGCTCGCTGGAGGACACCGTCGAAGAAGATGTTGCGGAGCTGGCATCATCTGTTGCACTCCCCTCACACTCCGGGCCACTGGGTCCCTCAGTGTCTGTGGTGTCACCCCGGAACCACTGTGGTCAGCTGCTTCCCCGCCAATGTTGGCACCTTCTCATTTGCCTGTCCTGGATGATCTGTAAAGAACAGAAGTGATCATGACCTTTGATCACAAAACAGTTTCCAAGTTTTCAGATTTCACCTGCTTCAAGGCTCACAAACTTTGCTTCAACATTAACACAAGCTCATACATATGCACAACATTTTCACAGTTTTGTCATTCCGCATGATAGCTCCTACATTATGTATGATCTTGTCTCTTATCCATCCCTTATGTATCTCAAGGAACTGTCTTGCAAGCCTGAATGGTGGGCCTTTGTAGTTTAGAATAGTGAACTGATGTCAGGATATCAACCAAAAATACCTTTGTACAGTGTGTTCACAAGGCCCTAAAATCTGCATATTGTTAATTGTCAAAAAGTAAAATATGAATATATGTGTGTTAACTAATACTGTAAAGTTGTACCAATATTAGCATAAACTGAAAGTAGGTTACCTTTGTTTGGGCATTTCACAATGATAACACTCAAAGTCACTAAAGTATATGTCAATTGTCAAAAATTATACATTCTGTACTGAAGTAGCTTAGCAATGTATCACATACTATGAAGATACATAGGGGCATATTTACAAGCCCCTATCGCCACCACAACGTCACTTTTAGTGACATTGTGGTGGCGATAGGGGCTTCGCCTTATTTACAAGGCAGTGTTAAGCCACTTAACGTGGCATAAAGCTGCCTGGCAAATAAGGCACCCTTTCACGCTGTACTTAGTGTGAAAGGGGAGGGCAATGGGTTGCGGTGGGCGTTCCACCGCAACACCCATTGATTTTGATGCTGCCCCCTATTTACAAGGGTGGCGTAAATAGGAGGCGGTGCCAAAATTAAGACCAGGGAAAGCCTGGTCTTAAACAGGCGAAAGGATGAGAAATGCTTTATTTCTCCTGGTTTTTGCTGTTTCCACGTGTGCTGTGTTGTGCAGCACACATAGAAACAGCAAATTACCATTGATTGATTATGTGCAGGAAGGTGACCCTTCCTGCACATACACAATAAAAAAAAAATGATGTTTTGCAACTTGTATGTGCGCTGCATTAAGCAGCACACATAAAAGTTACAAAACACCATTTAAAGATTGTTTATGTGCAGGAAGGGAGACCTATTTATGTACAGTTGTAAAGAGTATATAATGTGTATTCTATTTTCCATGATGTGAGTTGTCAACGTATCACAAGTACATTAAACATATACATACACACCAAATAGAATCTAGGGCTTTAAACACACTACACATATTAATAGTGTTGTTTATTTGACAATTAATTATATACATTAATGCAGCTAACAAAACACATTTCAACAATTTAATACCTAATAAATTATCTAACAAAAACAAAAATATAAAAAAATGAAACATATATATATATATATCAAAACAAAACCCTTTCAAGCATAGAGTGACGCATAAATTATGCAAAAAAGAAGCAGTGAACTCTGGGTAGTTCTCAAGTTTAGGTGGAAAGCAGCTCCTGCATAGAGCACTCTCAACACCAGCGACACTCTAAATTTGCTCACCTCAAATGCCTGCTTTTCTATCAAAGTCTTTAAGCATAGGATTAGCACAGTGCCATCCACACCGAGATAGAAAGGGACAAAGTCTTTTACCATTTCTACAGCAAAATCTTTAAGCATAGGATTAGCACAGTGCTATCCATGCTGAGCTATAAATTGGCCAAAGCCTTTTACCACTCCAGGCACAGTATTACAGCTTTGAATTGGTAAAATACCATCCAAGCCAACCTGACATGAATAAAAGCAACCCCTGACACGTGTTTCGCTCTCATTAGAGCTTTTCAGAGAAGTATAGCTTTGTCCAGACACAAGGGAGCACCCAGTATAAGTCAAAACAAAACCCTTTCAAGCACAGAGGGATGCATAAATTATGCAAAAGAAGCAGAGAACTCTGGGTAGTTCTCAAGTTTAGGTGGAAAGCAGCTCCTGTAAATGATATTACATGCAACAATATTTTGTACATGGATATTTTTTACAATATTAAAAACAACTGTAAAAATGATAATTTTAGCTCCAATATAACTGTTGAAGATATTCCAATATTCTTGACATGATATTTTTGTATCACAATATTTTTTTCCCGATATTTTGTCCAAACATCATAGGGTCACATAAAGCATTCATCAGTACAGCATACTTTTAATTACATTGCATTTTATAATGGCTATAAGAATCTATAATCTTTTCTATTATTTTTATTTGATTCTATGCATAATGCATGCAGCTTTTGTTTAAAAGGGCATCAAGATTTTATTATGCAGAATAGGGCAATTTTACAGCAAAGACTGAGATACAATTGCCTGTGGAAAAATTACCTACAATTCCCAACATGTCCCTGACTCTGAAAAGCAAGGCAGCATCTGTAAGTCAAATGCAATGAAACCGCATAATGCCAGTGGCGAACAGACATTGTAATTCACTGACGATCTGAGCAGTTATAGGTGATACAGATAAAGAAGTAGCCATGTCTGTAGACATGTTCTAGGGAGGGTCACATGTAACAGGATAATCATTAACAAGGCTCTACAACTATCAGCCCTGAAGAGCTGCTTACTCACCCTGGTTGCCGTCCCTTATGGCCCCCGCAGTGCATTCTGCCAGGATCTTATGACTCCCTTGGATGTTCACTGTCAAAATTCCACCTCTACCTCCTGATTCCCTAGGTTCAAGATCAACATGAGTGCACATCTTTGAATAACTGTCACATAACACTCAATTTATCACCTCTGACTGGAGAGAATTTTTTTTTTTTTTTTCTTCATTATCATTATTGTTGTCTGAGGCCCAAGCATGTACAGGTGCTGTGACCAGTCTCAAACTCTGTGTAATTCAGCTGTATTTGTGTATGCGGCTATGGGCTTTTTGTAGCCCTGCTGTCTTTTGATTAATATTGTGAGATTTGTATAACTGTTGATGGTCCACCATTTAATAATAATGGGGAGAGCAAGCCCAACACTCCTGTAGATTTCAACGATCTCCTGGCACCCCAGAAAATTATTGGAATAGTTTCTCTAGATCCTCTGGATTTTAGCCAATGTATGTGAAAATAATGCTCTACGATCTGCCACCTGGCCATGTGTTTACCCTCAGTCCTCTTTAGAAGGACTCTGGCTCACTTGTTTAGTTCTGTACAAGGTAGGTATTTACACCACAGCATTTTCAAAGTTCACCAGTCACCACTGGAGCAGGAGCTAGGACATAGGGACGGTTGGAGACAGTGGCAGCAGGGCGAAGAAGAAGCATAAAATGATAATACCTTTAAGTTATTATCATTTTATGCTTCCTGCTGCTTTGCGGGCGGGCGGGTGGGGCTGCTCTGCTCTCCGAGCAGGGGAGGGGTGGTTTGCCCACTTCTGAGTGCACAATGACTGGTTGGTCGGCCCGTGCGCACTTTCCCCGTTCTCCATGCAGGCTGCATTACATTCTGCATGGAGAACAAGCCAGGCTCCCATTCCCTGGTTGAGCGTCCAACCAGGACACTCAAAACCAATTCAGGGGAGCCTGAGTGCCTACCAATCACAATGCTGCATTGCAGTGTTGTGATTGGTCAGTGGGGCCTGGCTGTGCTTCCGTCCGAGACAGAGAAGAGCAGGAGTGGAGACGCAGGACCTGGCGCAACAGTAAGTTTATTATTATTATTTTTTTAACTATGAGCGACCCCCGCGTGACCCCACCCATGCGAACCCCCCCGTGTGACGCGCCCACCCCTCCACCCGCGAGCCATGCTGGCCACCGCTGGTTGGAGAGAGGATGCAGTCCTGATAGGATTTAAATGTTGTTGCTGTAGCCTAAGAGCCTAATATGAAATAAAGAACTATGGCCCATATGTACGAATAGATTTTGCAGTCCGAATCGCAATTTCGGGCTGTTAAGAAATGCAAAACTGTCTTTTGGTATGTATGAAAGGCAAATGCAGTGTCACAAAATGCAATTTCTACCCAGTAGAAATCACATTATGCGATTCGCAAAATAGTATATTGCAAATAGGGATTTCCTATTTGCTAATCAGTAACCGCATGTACAACGCATTGCCTAATTGCGACTAGTTGTAAAATGGGCATTTAGGAAATGTAGTTACCACTGAATCGGATCAGGTGGTAACCAGGTGCAAACTATAAAAGGCACCCAAAATGTATCAGGCTCTTTCAGAATGGCGGCCCTGTATGTTTGGCAAAGAGGAGGATGATTTTGGCAGTGAGGCAGAGAAGGAGGAGGATACAGGAGAGTATATTTAGGGTGAGTGTCATACTGATTAACAGACAGAGGAGGAGATTATTGATAGGTAAAGATTGAGTAGCCAGTCAATACTTGATTAAATAGCTAAGTTTAGACCTCAGCTACCTTTTCCAACACTCAGAAGCAACGCAATACCATGACATGTGCAGATATTGTGTTGCTTACACCTCTTAGCGTCGGGCAGTTACCAGGGGGTCATAGCAGTGGCGGGGGGGGGGAGGTGTCACAAAGTGCCTTTTCAAAGTTCTTTCACCGGTTCCTTGAATTCATGGTGAACAAGGTCAACCAATATATCTCGTTCCCCAATACCCCCCCCAATCCTTACAGTAAACCAAAGTCATGTTCTACAGGGTAGCACTGTTCCCCAATGTAATTGGGTGTGTAGATGGCACACATATTTCCATATGTCCCCCCTTTCCAACTGAAAACATATACAGGAACAGGAAAAACACACACTCACTCAATGTGCAGGAAGTGTGTGACGCCTCCTGTATCATAACAGACCTTGTGGCCAGATTTCTAGGTAGCACCCACGGCTCATTCATGTTACGCCACAGTGGAATACACAATCGATTGGCACAGGGTGAATTTGGCGATGATTTCCTACTTGGTAAGAGAAACGCAGACTGAATGAGCCATCACGGTGTGTGTAATGTGACCTAATGGTGCTACTTCTCATGCTCTTAAGGTGACAGTGCATATGCCATACATCCCTGGCTACTCACACCATACCTGACTCAGAGGACAAGAAGGGAAAGGCAATACAACTTGGCACACAGGACAATGCGATCCATCATTAAGCGGACCTTTGGGATCCTGAAGTCCTGCTTTCATTGCCTCCACAAGGCCGGCGGGGCACTACTATACAGACCGGATACATGCTTCAAGAACATCCACATTTGTGCCATACTACACAACGTTGCAATGAGTAAGGGTCTGTACGACATCCCCATAGAGCCAGACTCCAACTCTAAGGATGAGTTACCACCACTAAAGGTGAAGCAGGAGGGCACATGTGGAGCAGAGGGACATGCACCTTGCACAGAGATCACCAACAACTATTTCTGATAATTTACAACAGCATATAATGAGACATCACAATTGATGGTGATGCTTGGTGCATAACTGAGACATCACCTTTTATTCAGGTAGCAACAACATTGTTACACTCAAGGATAAACTGTGTCCTTGGGGAGGTAACATTGTCAGAAAAGTAACAATAAAGTAACTAATGCCAAACATAACAAAGGTGACTCTGAGTGCACAGTACTTCACTTCTTTCTACCTCTGGGGTTGGGTACTTTGTCAGCGACATTGGGCTGCGGGACTGTTGACATGTCAGTGCCAGAAGTGTGTCTGTGTGAATGCCTGGTACTGCATGCCTCATGAACGGATGTGGCACTGAGGCTAGAGCCCTCTTTGCTCTCAGGTGTGGGCAGGATGTTGGGGAAACAGAGGTTGTGGGTCTGGATGTTCTCCAGGGCTGTGGTCACTTGCACAAGCCCACGTGCAACGTCCTGACAGAAGTGCCCCATGTCAGTTTGAATCTTCACAGTTCGCCTTGCTAGCATTGTCGCGGCTACTGCCAGGCGGTTGATGGACCAGGTGAAGGAATCAAACCTTGCCAGGTACTGCCTTTGCCTCTGTTTCTGCACACGATGCTCCCTCTCCATTGCCACTAGCCACTGGTCCTGACCTTTCTCCAAGTTCTGCAGTGACTTAGGCATACATTGCAGCTGCCTGCTCACAGTACATATCTGTTATGTCTGCAGGAGCTGTACAGAGATGATGGACCTCTCCAACCCACCATACACAGGAACACTATCTGACATGTCGTCTGACCTGTTCCCAGTATGGACTGCTGCTCTTTGACCTCTGCGCTGTCTGTGTGTTCTGGCCTCCGACGTTGTAAGGTCCCTGCTCTATGATTGACCTTCATCATTGTTCACAAACTCTGGCAGCAGTGAGATGGTTGCTCTGCTGCCAGTTGTAATTGGGGTGATGGGTGGAGGGGTTGGTGGTGTTGTGTCCTGAATGACCACATCAGTGTCAGTAGGCCATTCGGCTGCAAAGCTTCCTGCCACATCCGGGCTGTGATCTGTATAAATGCATGTAAATAGTTAGTGTAAATAAATGGCTACGTTTTGGCCACAATATTGTTGTGACTCTGTTTCATGTGTTTGGGACATGTTAATATTGTATTGATATGTTTGGTGTAGTCATAAGCACACAGTTCAGCAAGCTAATGATGTGTACTACAACTCCCATGATGCATTGCCAGGGTGGGCCAAGCATCTCAATGGAGTTATTCATGCTGTAATGTAAAATATATGGATTTGCTAACATTGTTTTGTGTTAGGTAAGTAAAGGGTAGATGAATTACCCTGGATGGTGCCTGCTGGATTGGAGATGTCGATGTCATCTACTCCCACCACACTCTCAGATTCCAGGGTCCCCTCTATGAGTTTCTCCATGGGAGTCAGATGGGGGTTGTTTGGGGGTTCTACACCTGCTGGCCACCTTCTCCTTCATACGAGACCTCAGGTCGTACCACCTTTTATGGATTTCAGGAATGGTCCTCTGGGTGACTCCTAGGGAGTTCACATTCTCCAGGATGCTGGTCCAGATCTGAGGCCTTTGACTCTCTGGCACAGAGAAGGAGGCCTTTCCAAACAGTTAGACCATATGGGCCACACATTCCTCTATCAGAAGCTCCAGCTGCTTCTCAATAAACATAACTTTCTGCTTTCTAGACCCTGAGTCCTTGCTCCCATCTTCTGTAGCCTTGGTCTTCTCCTGGGATGGTGTTTTTCAGTGGCAGTGGTGACGCAGGAGCTCTCCTCACTTCTAGCCTATGCTTCTGTGTTGTGGACACACCCTTTATATATAGACATCCTGGTCTGACATCATTCTGCACCAGGAAGCACAATTCCCAAAATTGCGTTTACCTATTAGGAAATCGCAATTTTGCAATTTCCTACTTAGCAATTTCCTAATAGCGAATGCAAATCCGTAGGAATCACTATTAGGAAATCGCAGGTTACATGCATTTCAATATGCGATTCCCAAATAGCGACTTCTACGGATTCGCTATTTGGGAATCGCAATTTTTGAATTTCGTACATACCTCCTATGTGAGTAGCTCCAGTCCCTTGTTGAAGACTCTGCCCTCTAACCTTAACAGCTATGGACTGCTCTGGCATATGAAGCTTGGTCCCTATACCAAAGCAAATGGGAAAATACTGCCAAACAGCCAGGAAGTGCCTCTGAGTCTACACAGCATGCCTCTATTCATTGAAAACCCTTAAACACACTACATGAGAACCTGGGGGAGCGCATCTAGGGCCAGATTTACAACAATGCCAGGCAACGCAGCGCAGCGCCCCACCAAAAGTTGCTGTGCTGCCTTGCATGACAATGAAAGAGCAGGAGAGCACCTTAAATACAGAGATATGGCAGTCTCCTCCCCTTAACCTAGTGCCGGCGCACAAGCAGGCAGCTGGGCGCCACGCACACAGATTTGCATTTTGGTGCAAGGGTGTTTGCATGAGTCTAGCGTAGGTTTTATACTGGAAGGGTACCCTTCCAGTAAAAAATACTATTCCTATCCGAAAGTTAAAATTTTTCTTACTTTGTATGTGCTGTACAGTTCAACAGAATACAAAGTTTGAAAAGAAAGGAGAAATTAAAAGTATTTCTAATTTTAATGCCTGCTTTCAAGTGCCATTATTTTTTTGTCTACCTTTGCTAGTAGATAGGGTTTTGCATTAAAAACAATGAGTGGTTGCACGGGAATGCCCATGTACCACCCATGTCATGCCCCTAACACGCAAAGTGTTGCGTGAAAAGGGGCGATATTTACAAGCACAGGTAAAGCCACGCTGGGTGGCTTTACGTGTGCTTGTAAATTTCAGGCAGCAGGTTGCGCTGCCAGTGTGTCATGCAACATGACGCACCGGCGGCGCAAGGGGCTTGTAAATCTGCCCTGAAGTGGATCCTGGTATTTATGAATATATAAACATAGATCTTTTGGAGATTTTTTATATTCACCAATGCAAAACTAACATCATATTTTCCTTATTGACCTTTTCTTAAGTATTATTTGGTAAAATAATTGTAAATTGGCGCATTCTTTTAATTGACCATTTCTAAAGAAAATGTTCAAGGTGGCTCCACAGTTGCAGGGTAAGAAGTGAATTTAGGAGCCTATAAGTAAGCAGTTCTTTTTTAAGTTAGGCATGCATCAAAAATTGTATATATTCCAGAAGGCACATGGTAATAAGGCCCTCATTATGAACAGTCCAGTTTATTGCGATATGTGCAGTAACTCCTGTGACCACACATATTCCAATTATGAGATCTGCAATAAATATGGCTAGGTTAAACCTGCCAATATTTATCAGGGGGAAAATGCTCAGTATTCACTGGAACATGTTGATTTTGGTGCAGTAAGCACCAAATTTGCACAATATTCTCTAAAAACTTGTAATTGGTTGATAGTCACCACAGCCAATAAATCACAAATCGGGGGAGTTTAATTCTATCAGGTAAGATAACTGTCACAACAATTACCGGGTCACAAGTAATGAGGACCTTAGTAGACTTTCTAGATCCTTGGAGGGCTATTGAAGGGCTCACAATAACTACACACTGAACTGAGAAGATTCTAGTGCTCAAGGTGATTTTGAGGTGTCAATAAAGCATGTCTATTATGAGGGAAGTGACTTGGACTTTTTAATCTATGAATGTGGGATAAAAATAAAACTTGATGAGATAAAATCAATGTCATCAGAGTTAATAGTTTTTGAAAAGGCATTTACATAATGGCTCATAAATTGTGACGTGTAATATTATTATATCATCTAATGCAGCTACCAATGGATTTGTATAAATATTTAGTTATGGCTATCTTGGAAAGTGAGCTGCATTGTTCTTCTGTAAATCAGGATACACAATGACAATGTTTTATTCATTGTACTGTGATATGATTCCACATCAATGATATTCTGTGATCCGTTAAGATATACCACCAGTGGAGTATCTTGGTCATTTATTTTATATATTCTCAGAAAAAAACACAAATGTTAAAGTGAAATGAGAGTTAGGTATGGTAATAACGAATTACTTTACATTTAAAAAAATCAAACATTCACTGAAAAAAACAAAGGTTAAAGTGATGTTATAGTTAGGGAAATTTCAGTTAAAATGTATCACTTTAAACTAAAAAAGATCAAATTTCACTAATGATAGTTTACTGAGCTAACTAGAAAGTGTGCTCCCTCCATGCTCTGCTTATGACCATACAGATTGCACTACTCATGACATGTTCAATTACATCATTGATGACATCTCGAATGACATCACTGATAACAACACTGGGCACACACAGCCTTTACCCTGTGCAAATCTCTTGATGAAGAACCTACTACCATCAGACACCAAGCTGCAATAGGTGGTCAAACTCTTTTTTTTGTACAGCATTCACCCTGAGCAGAGATTTTCATGGTGACCCCAGTCCCTCCGGGCATCTAAGTACTATTAGGTGGCCAAGCCTCTACCCTGCATATCTTTCGCCCTGTGTACAGCTCTTAACAGCAAACTCAGTCCCTCCAGACAACCAAGCCCTATTATGTCACCAAGCCCCTACTACACAAAGCTGTTGATTTTTGCACTACCTTTGACAGAGAGCCCACTGCCTAAACACTCACAAAGCCTGTTAGGTGGTGAAGGCTCTACTGTGCACAGCCTTAGCCCTGCAGACAACTCTTCATTGAGAGCCCACACCAAAAAGTCTCTTTACATTGTGCTATTTCATGACAGTGGCCCTGCACTTGCTATCACCCTCTTAGTCATTAAACCTACAAAACATAACAAATGCATAAATTGGAGATCAATAGATTCAATCAATATAATTGTTTTGAGTGGATAGACTCTAGGCACTCATAATTTTTTATATTTGCTAACAGTTATTAGAAAAAATATCTCTATTCATTATTCAGAAAAACATTCAACATTAAGCACATATATGATTCATTCAGTAAACTTCTGATACAGAATTTATATATCAAAGATGTTGATCTTCTTAACATAATCATCAGTGTATACAAATTGTTAAAATTCACTACAACCTCTACAGCCAACACGTGTTTTGCGGGTGTAATCTCCTTCTTCAGGGCTGCAACAAAAATACAAAAGCATCGATATCAACACTTAATTCTACTTCAAAAATGATGACTGCAATGTTCTAAATACATATTGCCTTGACCATCTGTAACGCCGTCTAAAATTACCTTTGAAAATTGCATGGGGAAATTGCGTTTTGTGACCACCCCTTTTTCTCAGCTCTCACTCGATGGATCACCTCAAAACTTTCCATGAATGAGCTCAGGTGGATAAACTCTTTTAAAAAAACATTGTTAACATTACTCAAACAGTGCTAAGGTTATTATCAAAACAAAAAAGGTTCTTGCTATGGAAAGTCTGACTCAACCATAACTGCACAGTTGGGAATTCCAACACTGCCATCATTTAAAAACCTACTGCCCTCATTATATCCAGGTACTGTGATTATATGCTGAGATACTACCATCATAGGACCAGCCACTGCCTCCTAATGACCATGCTGTGCCATCACATGCCCAGGTACTGCAATATATGTTGGGAACAAGCTAAAATGTGCAAATGGGCTGTCAGCATTTGCTAAAGTGCTGCCATCATTTTCCAAGATACTGCCATCATCTGTCAGGGGATTGCTACATTTTAACTATTCCCCAGGCTGTGACTCCTCTTACCTTTAAGGAGTGGCAATCATAGGCATTTGTAGGGATGGAGGACAGTAACAGTTAGGTCTCTCCCAGTCACCTAAAACTAACTTATGGCTCATGTCTAATTTGGAGGCATTTGGGAGAGTAGGCCAATGGGCTTTCACCATAATTAGGAGATAAGACATGTGAACGCAGAAACAACAGGAAGCTATAAGTCGCCTGTAAAACGACTAGATCACAAACAGAAATCAACATGAATATCACCACCATTTCTCCACATGAAACTGTGCAAGAGGTTTGGATTGATATCTTTAGTGCAGAAGGATGTCCTTGTTTACAACTGTATCTTGTACCAAATTCGGCCTCACAATAAAATACCTTTGGTGAAAGTGCTCGCAATTTGCATACCGACTTTTACTGAATGAATTGCATTTTGTGAATTGTTCTATATACTAAAAGGTAGGTTTATGAAATTCAGAACCGTAGTGGGTCACAAGTCGATGTACCTCATCAGTATTAATAAGGCAGGTTGCAAATTGCAACCCACTACGATTGGCTCCAATCACAGGGATGGCAGCTTTCTGGGGTCAGCATATCATCATGTCTGTGAAAGCTTTTTTATTAAAGCAATCTTTTTTTTTAATGCAGCTTGTTATCTTAAATGGAAAATAGTATGCATTTAAAAATGAAAAGTTTAACAAACATTTTTATGAGTACGCAGTGGTCCTGTGGACTACTACTTGCTCCTAAAAAATGTTTTTGTTAACATTCACAAAAGGGAAATGTGGAGTCCTTTCGCTTTG
Organism: Calotriton arnoldi; assembly: GCA_963921515.1. Taxonomy (NCBI): domain Eukaryota; kingdom Metazoa; phylum Chordata; class Amphibia; order Caudata; family Salamandridae; genus Calotriton; species Calotriton arnoldi. Next base: position 601,281 of record CAWUFW010003211.1, on the reverse strand, counting down.
TGAATTGGTGGCGGTAAAATATTCATGTTACTATTAATGTTTTGTGACTAGATGTTGGTTGCAAAACATCAATGCATACCATAAGGAATCGATATTTGGAAGGAATGCCCTTAACACATGCCTTCCAAATACTGATTAATTATGGTTTCCTAAACCCACTTAAAGTTTCAGAAAACCTTTCCAGAATCTTTAAACGGGATCAGTATATTTCAAAAAGGCTTTTAACACTCACAAACTCTCTGATTTATTGATTCAGACAGTTTGTAAATGCAAAAACTCTTTGTACATGAGGCTCTCACTCAGTCGCGGCTCCTGGAGGGAGTGCTGCGGGGCGGTGGGGCGGGGGAGGGGCAGGGTGGGGGGTAGTAAACTCTGGCATACGGCCGAACGGAGGGAAGTGCATAAATAAATAAATAAAACGAATTACATTGTGCGCACCGCATCGCCATTTGGCGTTGCAGCGCGCGCAATGTAATTCGTTTTATTTATTTATTTATTTATGAACTTACCTCCGTTCGGCCATATGCCGGAGTTTACTACCCCCCACCCCGCCCCACCGCCCCGCAGCACTCCCTCTAGGAGCCGCGACTGCTCTCACTCCTCTAATCAGATTTTGATTAACCTGTTTGTTCCGATGAAACTTCTGGTGAAACTAGCTGAAGAAACTGCAATTATGCAAGGTCAAACTATTGTTTTGTACAATTATTTCTGTCAAACTGTTTCTTATGTAAACTGCTGTTGGTCAGTATGTAACTGTTCTAATGTGAAACCTAATTGCATCATTGGTCCCTTGCAAACTGCTTTATTGAAGTATGAAACTGCCCTTATATAAAGAGCTCGGGTTTTATTCACTCTTGTTTAAACCGGTAAATTAAAAAAATTAAAAATAAATAAGTAAAGGCCAAAGACCATGGGGAGACATAGGAGAAAGTGCCATAAGTCACCAGCCGTGTTCTGCCTCCACTTATGGTGCTGAAAGACCTGCTCCTAAGGTAGGAACAGTTGGACAGATGTACTAAGAACTATATCACAAAAAGTGGTTGCAAATTGCGCACCGACCTTTTGTAAATCAATTCTGATTTTGGAGTGGATTGCAATTTCACCCACTTTCTTACTGTTCATGAGATAGGTCGCAAATTATAACTCACTCGAATTGGATGCCATTACAGGGATGGAGGCCTGCTGGGGTTAGCAGATCACCATGCCTTTCATTGCATCTAAAGAAAGTATTTTTTTAACATGCAGCCTGTTTTCCTTGAAAAAGGGGACTGAATAAAAAAAAACATTTTTTTAAATAGTTTGTTTATGCACCTGCTACACTAGTGGAAGCTACTCCCCTCGTACCACTTACAGGTGATGTGGTGGAGTGAGGACAGCTTCCTGATTCTTGTTGCCCTCAAGTGACTACAGGGGCTAATAGTTTTCTGTCGAATAGTGAGAAGCGGAACAAGGGGTGAGACTGACAAAGAGAACAGGTGGCACTGATTGAGCCTCAGTCAAGAGGTCACAGCTGAAACAATCCTGGAGGTAAATGTTTTATCACACAATCAAAAAACGGGGGGAGGTAGAGGTTAAGGTTAGGTTCACCCTCCTTACTGAATGCAATTCCACAACATCCGGAATACCGGAATTAGGAACTTAACCATAGGAAGAACAGGGATTCCACTGAACATGTGGGAAAAAACCTTCTTTCTAGAAAGAAAAATTCTTTTCTAGAGTCCCCTCACCCACCAGGGGTACCCCTAGGTGGCATGCTTCATCATTGGGGTCCTCTCAATCCGCTGCGGATTGAGGCGTGCTGTGACTTGCGAACTACGTAGGAGCACATACTTTTGTTTAGGCAGAAATATGCCTCATAATCTGCAGGGGTAGAGGGGCTGGTAGTCACACCCTAAAGTGGTAATGGGGACAAAGAGATGGTCATTAGAGTTTCCTAAAGGTAAATGAGATAGGGACCGGGGAGAAAATTCCCGGTGCCTTAGCTTAGCCTGGAAGGAAAATAGAAACCTTATTAATTCTTTGGAAATTTGAGAAATAAGGTCAAAAAAGGGTCTGTCTGGACTTACTTCGTCAAAGCACTCCTCTCGGAAAATGACCTGGCATATTTTTGCCTAAACAAAAGTATGTGTCATTGATATGTAATACTAACATTTTTTTGTTATATGTTGTATGTCACGTGGTGTCTTTCTTTCTTTTTTTCACGAGTGCTTTTAAACTGCAATTTGTACATAACCACTTTTCTTCACAAAGACATCGGTTGTGATTGATTTCTTCCACCACAGGTGATCTCACAAAATAGCTGTTAAGTACACCCACTACAGAGGAGTACATTGATCGAGATACGACGCCGCATATATATAGGGCCTGCCAGCTTGGCTGCTAGGCAGGCCTTTTTAATTTTCCTTTGTTTTATTTCCTACAGATACAACGTGTCAGTGTACAACCGTATGTATTAAGTATCAGGTGAACACACATTAGGTGTGCACCCCATTATTTCCTACTCACACGATTCTTTAGGAGTGGGACGCACGGGGCTGGCTCTCGTGTGGTCCTGAAGAAGAGCTTTAGGGGAAAGCTCGAAACATGTCGACCCAGTACTAGGGACTCCATACTCATTACAGTTAGGTCTCTCCCTAGTATTAACCCCTGATTTTAAAACATATCGGCTAGGAGCAGGAATAAAATATTAGCTCACTAGCTAGATATTTTTAATCTATTTTTCCCACTCCACATCACTGCACCACACATATTTTCCTAAAACTAAGTGCTCCTACGTAGTTCGCAAGACGCAGCACGCCTCAATCCGCAGCGGATTGAGAGGAGCCCAATGATGAAGCATGCCACCTAGGGGTAACCCTGGTGGGTGAGGGGACTCTAGAAAATAATTTTTCTTTCTGGAAAGAAGGTTTTTTCACACATGTTCAGTGGAATCCCTGTTCTTCCTATGGTTAGGTTCCTAATTCCGGTATTCCGGATGTTGTGGAATGGTAAATGCTTTATCTCCAACCCATTAATTACCCTAATGGGCTGTTTCAACCTAAGAGAGGTGCATAAGCCAGCTGTCCTGGTGATAGCATGAACACAGTGTTAAAAAACATTATCCGCCTGCTATAACTAATTTCATTACAAGACCAGAGGCTACCATTATGCAATAACCTTTTATTGATACCCCCGACATGCGGCCATTTAAAGAAAATTACAATACATCACAAAGCATTAAATCCATTTTAGAATGTTCAAACAGTATATATGTTCAAGCCACACATCATATTCCTCTTTTATTAACTGCTTCTAATAGATAAGTACATACATGCTTTCTATACAAACTAAGCAATGTCTTTACTGTATTGTACTCAAATACTGTATTGTTTTTTTGTCAGCAATCAACCTTTCCAATTTATGGATTGGTCTCCATTATTTTTTACTATAATTTCTATGTTTTATCACTTTGTGGCTCGGATAAGTATGGTTCAGTAGTGTGTGCACTTGTAAAATACCTTTTTTATGGTTGTATCGAGTGTCCCGCATGTCTCTATGCTCTTATTTGCTCAACTGGTATTATTCTGACTGCAGGGGGAGTCCTGCACGTCAGAGTGGGGCCGTTGAGAAGAGTGTGCCCAAACTCGGGAGAGCGCCTGGGGCCACATTATTCAGCTCGTTGCTGGGAGCACCAACAGGGCATCGGCACGATCATGGGAGCGGATTGCGTTGCAATCACTGCATTTTTGGCAAAACGTAAATCGAGATAAACGCATGAACGGGCTTCCCTGCGATCGTAAACATATTTAATTTAAATAAGGAAGGTTGCGCGAGCGGACTGCTCCACGATCACAACAGTATTATTACTAATGCAGCTTTGGGTGATTATGGTTGATGCGTCTGGGGGCAGACCATAATAATAATAGAAAGATGACTGGGAAAACGTCCTCCATTTTCTTTTGAGAAATGCTGGCTAGGTAATGCGTGAGAACTAAACAACATGTTACCATAGCAACTAACGATCTCTGCATTTTTTCTTCTCTGCAAGAGAGTCTAGGGGACATTAACAACTTTTATCCACTCTACAGGTGTACTGCAGCGCTTGAGTTCTCCCTACTGTCTTTTTAAGGTAGATTTTATCATTTTGAAGTGGGAATACATAAAAAAGGAGATAAAGAAGAGGGATATTATATTATATATATTTATATTTATAGATAGAAAAAAGTCTACTACGTATTAATATATATATTTATATTTTCCAAAACATTATGAAGGATGGCTGATGATATCATTCTCCAGGTTCACCCAATGACTGAACTGATTGGGGGCTCTTTTAAAAAATGTGTTGAAAAATAATTGAGATCTTTTGTTAAAGAGACGGTGGAGACCTCTCTTTCTAAGAGAAAGAGGGAACATTACTTCAGAGGAAGATTATTTTTCGTTCCTCGAGGAGGATGTCCCTTCTACTTCTAATTCTAAAAAGAGGGGAACAGTATGCCACAAGAAAAAGCATAAAGGGAAAACTGACAATAATGCAGTTGCTTGTGGTAGCCTAAGCACTACAATAAAGGATGATGTCCACCGCGGTACAAAAGAAAAGGGCTACTTTAACGGGGCATTTGGAAAGGTTGTCCATAGTGGAATGATAAGAAGGAGTTACCTTGATGGTACAAAATATGATCAGGGTTCCTCTAGCATTGAAGAGGAAGCATATGAGTCAGAGGACTTGGAATTTGATGAGCATGTGTTTGATCCACAAGAGAGCTCCGATCTCTTTGAGAGCCTTGATAAGGATATGGATCACGTATCAACATCAAAGGGATTAAAAGATCCTTTTGGGGGTGACATGTTTGACCCTAATATGATTAAGCATCCTCAGATTTCAGAATGGAGTCCCATGGATCATGTGGCAATGTTTTTAACATTCTGGTTGAGAAAATCCTTTGACAAGGACACCAGCAACTTGTTGAGGGCAGAGTGCCCAAGGCCATCCGTTGGGTATAACACCTGCATAACACCTAATCTTCAACTAGAACTTATAACATTCTTATTTAAGTTTGGTAAAGATCCCAGAAAAGGGATAGAAAGATGCCTGAAACAATGTCAAGATAGAGTTCTGGAAATGTTTGGACCCTTATCTCGTAACCTCGATATGTATATGTAGTCAGACGCAATAGTACAGGGTTTGATGTGGAACTCCTGAGGGGATGAACCCAACATCCTGTATGCCTGCTAGGAAATGCGAATGCAGGCTTAATAATGAAAAGAAGGACGGCTGTCCTTATGAGGATAAACTCCAAGTTGGCAGACCTATCTAACAGAGTAGATACGGGGTACCTAAATGTTCTTCTTTTTGGAGAGAGTTTCATAAAATCATTGGGGAAATATGTCTTCTCATTCATTGCCTTTAGCAAAGCCCAGAATAACATGAGGCGTGTCTTTGGTACAAGGGTTTTTGGAAGGGCTGACATGATGGAACTGGCTGTCGGCCCTGGAGTCCCAAGGTCCCAATGTTATTCCTAAGAGCCCAGAAACTATGCAAATTATGGAAGGAATTATAGTTCCAACACAGGTTCCTATCCCTAAAGAGGAGGGAATATGAGATATCATGGAGGAAGGTCAAAATCTCAAGGCTCAGGAACTCAAGGTGTGTCCGAACATTCCATCCCATTTAAAAGTTGTGGGAAGCCTACGATTTTTTAATCACAACTGGTAAAAGATTACAAGAGACAATTGGATGGAGGAGACTGTAGGTGGTTTCAGAATAGAGTTTTGGGGAACATCTTTGCAAAACATCTAACCATGAAAGTTGGTTTTGGATTTGGAAAATACGGAACTGATAAACTCAGAAGTTTCCCAAATGCTAGAGAAAGGGACAATAATACAAGCAGAATTATTAGAAATAGGAGAAGATTTTGTGAGTCTGGTTTTTCTGATAAAGAAGAATGACAAGTGTTGGTGTCCCGTAATAAATGTGAAAGATTCAAACAAATTTCTGGTATTCAGACATTTAATTTAAGATGGAGGGTATCCATCTATTGAGGGACATATTGCAGGAAAAAGACTGGCTGGTGAAATTGGATTTAAAGGACACATATTTTTACAATACTTATGGAAAAAGCCACAGTTTAGGTGGAGAGGTGTCCTATATCAATTTCTTTGTCTACCTTTTGGGTTGTCCTCAGCTCCTTGTTGCTTTACCAAGGTGATATGCATAGTGGTGGCCTTCCTGAGAGAAAGAGGTGTCCGATTGATAATCTATTTGGATGATATTATGCTAATGTTCTAGAACAGGATACAATTGCTAAAGCACCTTGCAGGGACAAGGGACCTTTTAGGGAGTTAAGGGTTTCTAATACATGTGGAAAAGTCTTTTATAGTTCCTACACAGAACCTAGAATGTTTAGGTTTTCAGGTGGATTCTTAAATATGTCATTTAATTCTTCCTCAGAAAAAGATAAAAAGGTAAGAAAGGAGTTGTTTTGGAAAAGAAACTGGTTACCTTGAGAGACCTAGCAAGAGTTCTTGGACATCTATCATCGTCCATTCTAGCCCATTCCCCAGGTCTATTGCGTTACAGAGCTCTTCATAGACTAAAGGCTTTGGGATTGAGGAAGGTTTTGGGGTATGCAGACCCAATTTCATTATCAGTGGATGCTTGGGAGGGTCTAGATTGGTGGTTATATTCTCTAGAGATTTGGTATGGCAAATCCATTTTTGGAAATATTCCCAACTTTGTCTTGGAGTTGGATCCCAGCAATTGTTGTTGGGGAGCACAATTGAACAAGTTAGAAACAGGGGGCAAATAGTACAAGCACAAAATCATTTAAAAAGCGGAATATATTCCAGGGCAGGAGAATGTGATATCGGATTGGAATTCAGCGACTGGAAGATAAATCCAGTAATGTTCAATATGATTCAGAGGTTACAGGGACCAATTCAGGTTTATTTGTTTTCAAGCAGACAAACTTACCAAGGAACCAGATATTTCAGTTGGAGACCGGATCCTCAGTGACCCGCAGTAGATGCCTTTCTCCAGGATTGGGGAAGAGAAGGATGTTATGCTTTTACCCCATTCTCAATGATCCAGAGAGTGTTGATAAAGGTCCGGTCAAAGAGATGCAGAATCATTCTGATAAGTTCATATTGGAATTCTCAGGTTTTGTTTAAAGGTGTAATGTAACTCGCAATAGAGATACCGCCTCGGGTTCTGGTTACTTTGGGTTTTCTGGTAGATTCAGAGGGAGAGGAACACCCTTTGGTTTTATAAGGGAATATGAACCTTCTTGTTTGGAAGATTTTAGGGGTACCAGCGGATATTCAGGCCATTCTGGAAAAGCTAAAGACTTATTGGATTAGTCCTGGGCAGAAAAGGATACAAGGAAATATGGAAGAAATTGTGTTTTTGTTGCATGGAAAGGTGTTTGGATCCTGTCGAGTCTCTTTTAGCTGAAGTAGCAAATTATCTGGCAGATTTGTTCAACTTTGGTCTTTCTTACAGGACAATTAACTGTCATAGATCAGCTGTGTCAGCAGGACATGCTTTAAATAACAATTTTGCATTAGGAAGTGATCCTTTGATAAGGAGAGTGATGAAAAGGATTGGGCTTAGGAGACCGCCTAAAGCTTGTTATGATTTGTTATGGGATGTTGGATTATTATTTAAATTGTTAACATCACGGGCAAGCAATAATTATCATTCCTGAGACAGATAACTCTGAAGCTAGCAACTTTAATTTGTTTAATTTCCTTTAGAAGGGTTTCAGATGCTAAGGCCTTGGAAATTTATAATAGATATTATTCTCCAGAGGGGGTACACTTTGATGTTTGGAAAATAACTAAGACCATGTCTGAGATTATTTTCTATCCCTATTTTCATGAATGTGTCAAGTTATGTGTAGTAAATTGTATAAAGACATACGAAAACAAATTGTTAGAATTTACAGCAGATGGAGAGGTAGAGTTATTACTTTCATATGTGAAGCCTTATAGATCAATTTCAACAGCTACATTGTCTAGATGGGTAAGAACAGTTATGAAAGAAGCAGGAGTAGATCTTTCAAGGTTTGGAGCTTACTCCTCTAGCGGTGCAATGGCTAGCAAATTCTTCGGAGCAGGTGGTTCTCTTACAGAGATTTTGAAGGGGGCAGACTGGTCAAATGCAAACACTTTTGCAAAATTCTCTTTAAGACCTGTAGAGCATGTGAACAGTCTGGCACTGGATAGCTATAAACATGCATAATGGTAGCCTCTAGTCTTGCAATGAAATGGGGATTCTCAAATTAACATGCAAAGAAAATCTTGATTTCCTTAAAGACAATGGAGGCTAACATTCTCCCACCCTCCTCTCCTCATGAGGAAATAAATTAAATCTTTAATTTCAATTTGTGATGTAGATAAAGTGAATGGTTAACATATGTTAAGACATGTTTTGTTGCGTATGAAGAAATTTGTGAATTAATATATATTTTTTATTTAGAGATAATTCGCAATATGAGTTTTTGGTTGGAGATGAAGGAAATATCTTGTTTCTTTGCTGCATAAAAGCGGAATATGATTGTGTGGCTTGAACATGTACACTGTTTGAATGTTCTAAAATGGATTTAAAGCTTTGTGATGTAATGTAATGTTCTTAAAGGGGCTGCATGTTGAGGGCAGCAATAAAAGGGTATTGCATAATGTTAGCCTCTGTTGTCTTTAATGAAATCAAGATTCTCTTTCCATGTTAATTGGAGAATCGCCATTCTCCTAAAATATTGTTTTCAGTTAATTTCGATATAGTCTCTTAGGATGCTTATGTTCCTGGATTCAACTGAGACATTCCATTATTTCTTCTTTAATCAAATCCAACCATGTTGTTGCTGCGAGCAGAGAGGGACATTTAAGTTCTCTTCACTTGTTAATAGCTTTATTCAGCTTCTGAAGCTAAATACCACCGCTTTAGAAATACAGCAATTAGTTAATGAAGATGCAAGGGAAGTTTTCTCATATACTAATTGAATCAATATTTTAATTGGAGGTGGACCTCGTCACTAAAGCATGCTGTAGCTTACCTGGCCAGGGTCAATGTGGATCATAGCCGCTGATCCAGGTGTCACCAGATCAGCCGCGGCCCATGCAGGAAAGAGCGGTGGGGCTGGGTGGGGGTGAGGGGGATTTCGACAGACGACGACGAGGGAAAATTAAATAAATAATTAATTTTCCCTCGTCGGCGTCTGTCGAAATATCCCCCACCCAGCCCCACCACCCCACCACTCTTACCTCAACGGGCGGCGGCTGCACCAGATATATGACAGATTCCTGCTAATGGCCCGATCTAATATATCAATAGATAAAGGCCCCCTAAGGAACTGATTAAGCGATCATGAAAATGTATGTAGAACCATATTGTATTTTATTATGTGACCTTGTGCTTTTACTGTGTGCTTTAACAAGAGCCAATGCTCTGTCAATAAAACGCCATCGAAACACATCGAACATTGCTAAGCTGTTTTCCTTTTAAGAGCAAATGAATCTTGTACATTTAAGATAATTCTGCTGGCACAAGAGATGTTTTGCTTGTTGTGGTTTCTGGGAATCAGCAATAGGCATTTGGCTGTGATCTTGTTTACACTACTGCTTAGATCTCAAATGCCAGTAATAAATAATGAGAGAAAAGGAACGTGAAGGTCTGGGTGCAGCCAAAGGATGAGCTTTTTTTTAATTAGTTCATCATTTATTGAAAACAAGATGCACCATTGGTTTATATTGGGTAAAACTACAACAGACTATATACATAGGGGATAAAGTTCCTGGGACTGAAAAATATCAGGTTGAACCATCTATTGGGAACTCTTTGGCATTAAGGGGAAGGCGGGTAAAGTTCAAGTACTGCCTGATGTCGTACATTTCTGAACTAGCAATGCTGCCTGATTCACTGGAGTTGTAGATACATTTTCTTTTGAAATACCACATATTGCATGATTTTATTGTGAAGGTTTGTGTGGTTGGCATTCATATAAAGTCATTTCGGGGTGTTTTGTTGCAAAAGTGTTATTCTTTCATTTGATTTCCCTAGTTCTGCCCAGGGTGAGCCTTTCATTCCTTTACTTAAAAAAAAAACAGAGGAAAAAGAGCAAAGGAAAGTTATATTTATGCACAAAAGCAGTTTTGCAGCGCAGGGTTTCTTACCTCACCCCCTATCACAATTACCAGCTGTTCGAAGTGCTGACAGAAGAGTTTAAGAGGAGGGGATTTTGTAATCCATGGTTGTTTATTCAGAAATTCTCTTTTTAGAAACCGCCTGTCGAGTCGGGGTTAGGTTGCTTTGGAGTGTGGCTTTATTTTCTCTTTGCTTGGATAGTTTTTTAATCATATTACTGTACGTTTTATGTAAGTGAAATTTACAGCACTAGGGGTTTATTAGTGAGTGGCCTGCGCCGCCGTTGCGTCAGTAAGTTTGACCCAACGGTGACGCAGGCAGTACTCCATATTTACAAATTCATGCATGTTGCCAAATGTGTCAGTTTTGGTAGGCATGCATCGGAAATGACCTGCACCCGAACTGGCTGCGTTTCACAGAGAATAATATGTTCAAGGTAGGTGTTCCCTCATACAATCCAGCGTAAAACTGACGCAGTGATATTTATGGTTTTGACAATGTGTGGCTCATCATCAGCAAGCAGCGTGCAGAGCCTGAAATGCATCACAATTCCTGCAAATCGGCATCCCAGGTGTAGGAAATGACGCATTGGCTGTGGTCCATTAAAACAAGCCACACAAAACAGTTTTGCAAGCTCAACTACCCCATGGAGGTGATATTATTGCAGCTAGGAGTTGCGAGGAGACTGCCAACACCACCCCTCTTCGTAGGCAGCACAGGAAGAGGAGCACATTTTTCGCCAACAGACTACAGTCATTGACCTCAAGGTGGATGAGGTCATCACATGCTAATGAGTCAGGAGGGAGTCCATAGCTGAACTAGATAGCGCCAAGGCTCCAGCCACCAACTGTCAGGCCTACCAAAATCCCACCACAGGTCAAGCTGATGTCTGCCCTCCACATGCTGGCATCTGGTTCATTCCAGATCACAACAGCTAGAGTGGCAGGAATATCACAGCCACCATTTTTTGCCTTCCTACCCTCTGTCCTGCATGCCATCATCTGCCTCACACCCCAGTACTTCCTCTTCCCCAGCACACACCAACAGCAGCTGGACACCAAGCAAGGTTTCTATGCCATTGCCAAATTTCCACATGTGCTGGGTGCCATGGATTGCACACATGTGCAAGTGGTTCCCCCTGAAGCAACATTACATCTATACAGGAACCGGAAGCACACATACTCCATCAACATCCAGGCCATCGTGGACCATTGAGGATGTTTACAAATGTGCTGGCAAAATACCCAGTGAGTGCCCATGATGCCTACATCTTCAGGCACTCCATCATCAATGACCGTTTCCAGAATGGCCAATATGGGTTTGTACTACTTGTTGGTAGGCAAAACTGAAGTACATTACAGACCTACTAACAGTAAGAATTGATTGAGATAATAGTCATCTCTGTGTCTAGTTGACGGAGATAGGGCCATATGTATGAGGGGTGTGCCTCATACATACACCATGCATCATGGTCCACATGTAATGCAAACCCCCAAGTTGCGCACGTTAAGACACACAAAGCCGCTTTGTGTCCCTTTGAATGGCGTAAAGGTACAGAGCAATGCAATACTGGGCAAAATGTAGCATACCTCACTGTGTGCAAGGGAGGTGTATCATGGGTGTTTTGGGGGGTGTCTCCATGCAACTCCCTTGGTTCATGAGGCATACCATGTATCCCACACCAGGTAAACATAGAAATGTGTCAAATCAATTGGTCTCCCCAGGTGATGTGTTACAAGGAAAAAAAACTGAAGTCATCCAAGTCACTCCCGCTTCCAATGTGTGCTGCATTCTGTGGCACACATGCATAGACGAACAGGACTCCGAAGCCAAATCATGTGCAGGTATGTGACCCCTCCTGCAAAAAGAAAATTCCATATGCAGTGCAGGCACCTGAGGCCCATGCTGCGCGCATGCCTGTGTTTGAGCTAGGTGCACTTTGTGTGCCAGTGTAGTCTGCAATATGAGGAAAGTGCAGTATGGCCTAAATACTGTGCACTACAGCCCCTTCTCAATGATGCAGTGTAGTACAGACATGTAACTTGCTGCACTGCACAGTGCCACTGAGCCAAATATCTGGGCCACCGTGTCATGTGCACATAGTGGTAACAACGTACTGCAACATGTACACAATGCTGTCCCAATTTGTCATGCAGTTAATAATTTGTCAATGGCAGTAGCAATTCTTAATTTCACTCTGTGTGGATGAATGGAACTACAGATAATGCACTGGGAAACCAATTACCAATGTAACCATGTGGCATGACAGACAAGCCAACATGAGTACAAAGGCAACACAAGAGAACATTCTGAAAATAGTGACTCCTCAATGGTGTACCTACTCCTGGTATCAGTCAAAGTTCAACAAGGTCAGTGGTGTGAAAACAAGTACTGTGGACATGAGCAAGTGTGTCACATATGGCAGTATAAATCTATGTAGACCAAAGTTCATGGGCCAACATAGGATTAAGTATGAGGAAAGGCAATGTGTGGCATGCCATGTCAGTGTAGGCCCCTTACATGTGCAAGTGTCAATGATGGATAACATTGTGACACCAACAGTACAAAACAGACATATGTCTCAGCAATACAGGCAGTCTATGTACACAAATACACGTAGGTTGATGGTTGCATTGACTGACGTAACCAATGTGATGGTTCACCTGTTCTGTGTACTATGTAGCTTAAAGGAAGAGCATATAAGTCCAGCAATGTGAAACTCACTAAGTCAAACTCATACACCCACGCACGTCATACATCAGTCATCAACATATACTACATTCCAACATTGACAAGTCACCACAGTCTACTCAGGTTAACAATCTCAATATACATTAGCGACAGTAATGAGTAAAAATATAAAGGCTTAGAAGTACACAATCCCCTACAAGTCAGAGTCATAGACATACAGGCGACAATCCAATGTCTTTTGTCTACTATTTGAGTTGACAGCTCTTTGTAACAACATCAGTGTGTCTTACATAAAGATGGCCCACATTGCTATACATATGTGTCAATCCAAGTGCAGCATGACAACTTATCTGTCAAAAACAATATTTGAGGGGCGTGGCTAAGCACCGAAGCGTAATGGCCGCCTAACGCTGTAGCTCCGTAAACCCTGTCCCCACACGCCTATCCGCCACACTGATCCGCTCCCCCCGAGGAGGAGAAAAGACACCGGAGGCATACCGGAGGGGATTCCCTCGGACCCCGAAACCAGCGAACGTCTGTGCCCCGAGAAACCGGAGCAAACGGAGTGGGGCCTATCCGCAGCGCTGAAACCGGGGAGCACAGTGCCGGTGAGGCCGCGGCGGTGAGGGGACGGAGCCGCCTTTCCCGGCCGTAGCCACGAGCCTGGCGAAGGGCCCTGAGAATCACCCGCGCTCTGCGGCGGCATCGGCGGAGTGGGCGTCAGGCGGTCCAGGCAGGAAGCACCTGTAGCAGCCCTCACCGTCCCGAGGATCGACTCGGAGGCCTGAGACGCCATTGCTCCGCGGGGCAGGACCGGAGCACTGCGGCGTGACCTGGAGGTGAGGCGGGGGGCCCGAGTGTCTTGGGGCGGTGTCCCCGAGTGAAATCATCGGTGGACCTTGTCCTTTCCCCCCCTCGCTGAAGTGTCCGCAACCAGCTGCGGGTCCTGTTTCCCCCCTCACTGGCATACTGTGAGGTGGCGCCGAGGACTCATAGCCACAGCCCAGTCGAAGAGAAGAGGAGAGTGTTTGTGCCGGCCGGCCCTGCGCCTATCACCAGTGGGCCTCTGCAATAGCTAGCAGGGTGAAGCGGGCGCTGGGCTCCCCCATATGGTGCCTCCTGAATCAGCGCTGCCACCATAAAGTGATCTGGGTGCGCGTGGACCACATACCGAGATCCTACAGTCGTGGGCCCCCTCCCCGCCTACACCATTAGACTACTGGCCGGGCACATTACCAGTCGGCACCCCCTGACTACCGGGGCCATAGACGCCTCGTTTAATTCCACCACAAGCCCTTTGTGCGACGAGGAGCGGACACAATGGAGAAAAGCAAGCCCCCAGGAACGAGAGGGTCTAAACCAACGCAGACCAATAAACTCGATCGATACACGATGCCCAAAGACATGCTGCAGGGCCGTCAATCCAGAGGCACACCCCTGGGGGACCCAGAAGAAGAGGAGCGAGAACTCTCCCTTAAAGACGTCATGGAGGCCATCACAAGCGTCAAGACCTCTCTTGAACATAAAATGGACACTATCGCGATTGACGTAAACCTAATAAGAGCAGACCTAGCCACATTTAAGGAAAAGGTCAAACAGGTGGAAATCGCTACGACCAGCCTGACGGGAGACGTCGCACAGCTCCAGGGGAGGTCTCGGACCTACAGGATTTCCGTAAATTCACGGAAATGAAACTGGATGATTATGAAGGGCGCCTACGCCGCAACAACCTACGCATTCTGGGAGTTCCGGAACGGGCGGAGGGGCAATCTCCGGACCTCTTCGTGGAAGACCTTATCCTAAAGCACCTCCAACCCAAGGGCCTCAGCCGATTTTTTGTTATTGAGAGGGCCCACAGGGTACCGGGGGCGTCCGAAACCCGGGGCTCCTCCGCGCCCTATGCTGGCGAGAGTGTTGAACTTCCGGGACAGGGACGTAATTCTCCAAAATGCTAGGACAGGAGCTCCACTCCACTATGAAAACGCAGGCATCACCTTCTTTCCAGACTTTACTCAGAGAGTGCAAAAGATGAGGCGCACCTTCCTTGTGGTGAAGAGGAGCTTCGAGAGCGGGGCCTGAGGTACTCCATGTTGTTTCCGGCACGTTTGCGGGTCGAGGCGGAGGGGCGGACGTGGTTTTTCGAGCATCCTGAAGAGGCAGCTGACTGGCTTGAAAGCAGGAAGATCCCAGGCCCACCGGATAGTCATCCCAGAGAGGAGACTTCGCTGTCCCCTACAGGATGAGACACGGTGGTGGAGAGTGGATGTCACTGGGACATGTTGGCCCTTATCCGAGCTAGGTTAAGCACTGGGCGGCTGCGCATTTGATCTGGAGGGGACTTCTTCGGGACTGTTTAAACTCCAACCCTCGAGGGGTGCCTTTTCCTTGGGGTTACAGACTTTACTTTTTACAGGGGGCAGAGATACGGACAGCCACACCCCTATTTTTTTCTACCTTTAGTTTTTTGCTAGGGCGACAGGCACTCTGCAAGTTTGAAATGGGCAGTTCTACGCCCAGAGTGCAGGAGCAGCAGGGAGGGGGTTGTTGGGTGGGGGAATTTTTGTTCATAATTTGTTGGAAATTTTGCATCGGTGTCAATTATGGTTTCTTCCACAGAGGGGATGTCGACTTTGTTCCTCCTGGCATTTTAAAATCTATCAAGTTGTACGACAGAGGTTATGGGGGACGGGACAATTAAGGTATTAAGTTGGAATGTCAACGGGCTTGGGGACAAGATTAAGCGGAGCATAGTTCTCCAGTACCTGAAACAGAGATCTCCAGATATTGTCCTGCTCCAGGAGACGCACCTGGTTGGTAATCTGTGTAAAGCAATGCATAGGGGAGGATACAAAATGGTAGCACACGCGGGTTCACGTCTGGCTCCAGAGGGGTGGGCATTATGATGAAAAACACACTCCCCTCGCTATAAGTTCCACATGAGCGGATGACCGGGGCAGATACGTTGGTATTACGGGAACTTGGGAGGGCCGTCTTATCTCTCTCATGTCCATCTATGTTCCGCCAGGCCTACAGGGCACCACCTTTGCGGACCTGGGTAAGGTCCTCCTCTCCATTCCAGACGGCCTTGTGGTCCTCGGAGGGGACTTCAATGCGGTGGTCTCGGGCACCCTGGACCGCCATCCCCGCGTGAGGTGGGGTCCGCTTCCGCTGGCTACCTGACTTCCTAGAAACTATGGGGCTAGTTGATGGTTGGAGAACTTACCATCCAGACGAGATACAGCACACCTTTCACTCCGGGGCACACCATACCCTTTCCCGCCTAGACTACTGTTTGCTGCCAGCCGCACAAGCATCCCTCATACACGAAATCAAACATCTCGCGAGAGGCATCTCCGATCACTCACCGATATGGCTCCGCATGGTCCTCCATCAGAACAAAGTAGGAAGACTAGCCCCAATCAATCCCTGGTATCTCCACAATCCCAAAATCCGCACAGCCCTTATTGAAGCCATGGATAATTATTTCTTAGATAACGAAGGGACGGTCTCCTCATCCAAGTCCCTATGGGAAGCATTTAAGACTGTAATCCGGGGACAGGCGCTATCGCTGATCTCGGGTGCGAAGAAAGAAAAACAGAAAGAAGTTTTGGACATCGAGGCTGAAATCGATAGATTGGAGAGTGACCTGGAGTCTGGGGTGACGCCAGAGAAGCTTCACCTCCTGAGCCTGAAGCAGCACAGCTATAAGGCCTTAGTCACAGACAAAGCCAAAAACCTGGGGAGGGAGCGGCTGGGTAGACTCTACGACCTGGGTGACAAAGCAGGGAAGCTTATAGCATGGCTAGATAAACGGGAATGGGCGAGCAGGCTGGTGCCAGAGCTTAGAGTAAAAGGGGACATACCCGTCACGAATCCACAAGAGATAGTCGATAGCTTTGCCAGCCATTACCAAACGGTCTATACGGCAGTGGCCCCCTATACGGAGGAGGACTCTCAAGAACTGTTGCATGACATCAAACTCCCCGCCTCTCCTTAGAAAATCGGGATTTCCTGGACAGTGACTTGACCCCAGATGAGATAGCGCAATCGATCCGTTCATTAAAATCGGGAAAGGCACTCGGCCCCAATGGACTCCCCATCGAGCTCTATAAGCTGCGACCCGATAAACTCTCCCCCTACTTAAAATCTATGTTTGAGGAATCACTGGAGACGGGCATGCTGCCCAGGGAACAGAGGATAGCCACCATAGTTACCATCCATAAAGACGGGAAACCCAGAACAGACTGCAGTTCCTACCGGCCAATTTCCCTCCTAAACGCCGAACCAAAAATCCTCGCCAAGCTCCTGGCCAATCGCTTGGTCAAGGTCATTAGTGCCTTAGTACACCCAGATCAATCCGGCTTTATGCCGCACAGGAACACGGCCCTGAATCTGCGTCGAGTCCATGGGGTAGTAGCTAGAGCACATACTCTCCGAGAGCCAGCAATGATCGCGTCTCTGGACGCAACCATGGCATTCGACACTATTGAATGGCCTTACCTTTGGGCAGTATTGGCCAAAATGGGTTTCGGCCCTAACTATATAAACTGGGTACGACTTCTGTATAACGAACCCCTAGCCCAAGTGGTGGTCAACAATAAGTTATCAGCTACCTTCCAGCTGAGTCGGGGAACCCGTCAGGGCTGCCCGCTTTCGCCTCTCCTCTTCGCCCTGGCCCTGGAGCCTTTGGCAGCCTGGATCCGTAGAGATCCCAGGATACGGGGATTAGAATGGTCTCCCAGCTGGGAGGACCGAATCTCCCTCTACGCGGACGACCTGTTGCTTTATTTGGCCTCTCCTAGGAAATCCCTTATAGTGATCTTAGATATCCTGGCGGTATTCGGACGATACTCTGGATTCTCTATCAACTGGAGTAAGTCGCTTTTGTTTCCTCTGTGGGGCGATCCACCCGTCCCTCCCAAGAACTGCCCCATACAAATCAACACGGCAGGCTTCAAATACCTGGGGATTTTCATTTCGCTAGATCCCGCAATCCGGTATACTCAAAACCTTCTCCCCCCTTCGTAAACTTAAAAGCGATATTGCCAACTGGAGGTCGCTACCCCTCTCCCTTCTGGGCAGAGCCGCCCTATTCAAAATGATGTCCCTGCCTAGATTCCTATACACCTTGCAAAACACCCTGGATCCTGTTCCCGCCAAATATTTCAAGGAAATTGAGGGCCTGCAGAGAAACCTGTTGTGGGATGGAAAACCTCGAATCGCCCTGACCAAACTAACACTGAATTGGTATGACGGTGGTATTAGCCTCCCAGATATCAAGAAATACTACTGGGCGGCTCACCTAGCAGCCATCAACCACGGCATGTATGGCCGTGCAGACGATCCCGGATACGCCATGGATAAATGGCTCCTCCCAGGTGGTAATTATAACAGGGCGCTATACTCACGGCCCAGACGATACACCTTGACTGGCCCCACCAAACACTCTGTCCAGATCTGGCATGATGTTATCACCTCACTGGGATGGAAAAACACGCTGACATTAGCCACTCCACTTTGGGACTCAGAAAGATTGGGCGACTTATGGAAATCGAAGGGCTTTGACAGATGGGACCTTATCGGTATCTCACACATTAGGGACCTTTGGGGGCTGGAGGGGTTAAATCCTTTGACACGCTCCAGGCGGACTACGATCTAGCAGCCACCGAGTATTTCCGATACCTGCAGGTCTTGCACTCACTGCAATCTTTGCTGCCTAAGGGGACGTTCCCTCCAGAGGCCTCTCCACTGGAGGACAGAATATTAGACGGCCACCTTCCCGAGAAAACCATCTCCCTGATTTACAAAAAGTTAATCAACAACATGGAGAGTCCCCTTCAATCACTCCGTGAGAAATGGACGCAGGATGGGGTGGAGGTGGATGATGAGGACTGGCACCTGGCGGTGTCTTCCCCCAGGGAGGTTGCTATCCCGGCACGTTTGAGGCTGGTACAGCTTAAAATCCTCCACAGAATTTATATGACAGGACCCCGTTTGGTACACATGGGATGGTCAGATAATGGGAACTGTAGGCGGCAATGTGGTCACGTGGGGACATTCATACACATAATTTGGGAGTGCGAACCTATCATATCCTTCTGGCTCAAGATCCATGACACTATTAATGCGGTACTACAGGTTCACCTCCGCCCGGAGGCACGACGATGCCTTCTCAATCTGTGGGAACCTACGGATCTCAACACAAATCAGACACGGTGGGCTACACTGGGGTTCATGCTGGCAAAACGCAACATTGCTCAACTATGGGGGCCACACTATCACCCACACTGGCAGCATGGGAGAAGAACCTTGACTGGTGCATGTTTCGGGAGAAAACAGTCTACCTGGCAAGAGGGTGCCCCAAAAATGGTCTCGGATATGGAGCCCCTGGAATACCTACCGGGGAGAGATCTGTATGCCTCCTGATTGTCCCGAACAAAATGACCCCCACACCCTGTAACATTCCTCTATCATGTAGAAAGCTGACGTATTTCCTCCTGTACCGACTGTAATTTATTATTTGGCGAACCCTCTGTAATTTTTATTGGAACCGATGTATGTTTAATAAAAAGAATTATAAAAAAAAAAAAAAAAAAAATATTTGATTGCTGACAAGAAATAGCATAACAATCCATGTGACATGTTTGAACTGCACCAAGTGTATGCACCAAAATCACATGTTAAAGGAAGTGAACTACGAAATGGCAGTGCTAATGTCATGTAGGCCACAAACAAAATCTGTGGTTAAACATGGACATGTGTATGTGTAAGTGTCAAACATGTAGGCTATGTCACAACCTTCCTAGGGAGGACCAGCTAAACACACATCTGATCAATAATCTGTCACTCAAAACATGTAGTGAGTGCACTTAACATAGAGTGAGTAGGAATATCTCAAAATACAATTCACAGTAAGCAGCTGGATAAACATGAAAGTCAGGATGTAGAAGTGTTCAGTGTATCATACCTTGCTCATAATTTGCTATTACGCACAGAACTGGAAGAGACAGAGGATGGAGGAGAGATCCAAAATACAGTGGCTGGAATTGACGACGCACCCACATTGTGAAGAATTTCTGCTCTTAAAGTACATGTACTTTGATGGACAGAATTCCTGAAAATTATAGGAGGTCCAACATGGAAATAAATGTTTGAAGCCATCATTTATGTTGCCTTTTAAGTCCCAGTCCCAGTAAATATCAACACACCCTTATATTGTCAAATTGAAGTAGTCCTCAAATTGTAATAATCATGTCATCAGACCTGTTGCGCAACATGGGACCATGCGTCTCACCTATAAATTGCACATATACAGAAATGCAATGTGAAGCAGTGTACTGCTTCAAAGGTACAGGCCAGGCATAACCCATTTGGTATTCCATAATGATCGTTACGCTCCCCTTGCACCTGAGCAGTGCTGAGCTTCACAGCTACCAGTCTTGATGTCTTGTGCAGTAGCAAAGTGTACCACTGATGCCACTCTGTGAATTTTGAAACACTAATCACCAATCACCATACCTGAGAATAGCAACACATTATAGTGTGTTTCAACAATGTGTTATCAAGCAGCTTGTAAGTATCTGGCTGTAAGTAATGTTGTAGCAGATTCAATTAGAGATAATGAGTGACATTTTTCATTGACAAAGGCCTGTCGTACAGCTTATACTTTCCCAAATAAAACTGTGGGGCATATTCTCAAGAACGTGTGATAACTACCGCAAAAGTTGCTTAACGCAACTCTTCACATCACAGTCTATCGCTGGAAAATAACACCGTGTCAATGTGGTATTCCCAACCCGGTGGCACCATGCGATAGCAGCAGGACAACGTGCCAAATGACCGCCCAAAAATTAACGCGACGCCGAAAAAATGCGAAACACGAATGCAAAGAAACCTGCGATGCCCCAAATCGCGATACAAAAATCAGCGACAACCAGCGACAGGCATGCAATTCCCACTCGTCATGCGGCAAAATGCACTATAAAGGCAATCAAAAAAACACACCAAAACCAAATCAAACTGCGTAGCACCATGGATGCACCCGGACCGAGTGCAGAGGACAACCCGAACCCCACAAGCCCCATGGAGGACCAGCCAGGAACCCCATTTCCGGGGAAGGGCAAGGAGAAGAGGAAGAGGAAGATGGGGTTCAGTCCGCAGGAAGACCGGATCATCGTCACGGAGGTGATAGAACACTACCAACAACTGTTCGTCACCTCCACTGCGTCATTGGCAACACAAACGGAAATATGGCAGTTCATCGTCACCAACGTGAATGCAGTCGGAGTGTCGAGGAGGTCAATGGAGGAGGTCAAGAGGTGCTGGCATGAAGTGCACAGCCAAACCAAACAGAAACTCGCTGCCAACAGGAAGGCAGCAAAGGCGACTGGAGGTGGGAGTCCTGCGCCACAGGAGGAGCTGGATGAGCTGGAGGAAATGGTGGCCACAGTCATCAGTGTGGAGACGGTGCAAGGAGTTGGGGGTCTGGATACAGCTCGATATGACCTGACCCAACAGCAACAGGGTGAGTAATGACCAGGGACTGGGGGGACGGGGGGAGATGGGCACAATGGCACACATGCACAATCATGTGCAGCACACTGCACACCCACAATGAGTGTGGAACATGTCCCTGATACCCTTGGCACACTGCAGCACACATAGAAACACCAAGTAGGCCCACGTCCACAATGTGCACAAATGGGCCCCCCTCCATATCACCAATGCCACAACCTACCCATGCACATGTGCTGAATCCAGAAAAGCAGCAGCTCTGTGAGCCACACTGACAATGCAAGTGACACTGCATGACAGATAGCATGGCTGAAGTCACAATACATGACATGGTGCACAAGATGACATTGAGGTGGCTGAGTGCGGACCACATCCGTAAAGGAGCAGGTCACACTCTGACACATCCATGTGCACCTACGACCCATGACGTCAAAAACACATCTGCAGACAAACAATGCACAAGAGTACAAAATTTGTCCAGGAGCACAAATGACCCAAGTCGCAAACATCCCAGCACCCGAAAAGCACACAAGTCAAAGGCACACCGACTCAAAGGGATAAGGGTCCGCCAAAGCAGAGCTGCAGGGGCGAATCGCCAACAATGCAGCACACACACATAGCAATCACAGTACATCAACATTGACGACAATGTGTTACAAAGTGCAACCCCTACACCACAGGACAGAGGACACAACTGGTGCCGCTCGTGTGTAAAAACTGGCCAATCACATCTGGCACTGCATGACACTGTGAGATGACAATGTACGAGTACAACCACACATCCGTCATGTAGTCAAAATGTCCACTGTCTCCCATCAAATAGCCAGCTTCACCAAGACAGTCACAATGTACATTGTCATGCAGTCTGAATGTAAACATCTACAATGCGTCAACATACATGGAACACACTGTTAACCTGCATCTCCCCTTTACATTGCAGAGGGACAATCAACACCCCCTGCAGAGCAGACCACACATCTCTTCAGTGATGATGAAGAGGACACCCTGCACATTTGCTCAGACACACTCCAATGGCTCGTGGACAGCCTCCGCACCCCACCTCCAGGAGCAGGGCAGCCCAGCTGCATCACGGTGACCCCACACCCTGCACAGACCACACAGCAGGAAGCACACACCACCACGGCTGTCTCCCTGGACCCCCACGACCAACACATGGAATTCCAACGGCGTGTGTTAGGGTGCCAGGAGAAGATGGCTGATCAGCTACGGGTGGGGTTCGACCTCATGGCAGCCAAACTCGATGCCATACGTGGGTGCCTGAGTCCCATCAGGGAGCACCTACAGTCCCTAACGGACACCCACTGTCCGCACCATGCTCACCAACAATCCTTGGCTGACATCGCTGAGGCCATTACTTGGATACAAGAACTGTCTAGTCAGACAGGCTCCAGCGATGACAGCACAGAGTTGGCACAGATGCGGAGGACAATGGAGACCATGGAGCCGATGCAGGCTGGAAGTATGGCTGCCACGGCTGAACACCAGCGAGATGTAGCTGGGATCTTCCATGCCCTGCAGATCCTCATCTTGCCATTGCTGCCACTGAGCCTGTACCAGATGACTGCTGCAGGAACCTTGACACACACATCTCCGCCCCCTGACGAGTCAGTGGCACACAGGGATGCAGCCCTATCACCTTCACACCCTGATGTGTCAGTGGCACACAGTGACGCAGCCATAACCCCACCACACACACCTGACACACCGGACACAGAAGACGTCTCAGAGGAGTAAGATGTGGAGGGTAATGACTGTGTGAGGAAGGAGGTAGTAGCATCCGTCCCCACCATATGGCCTGTCCCTGCCTGGTTCTGCTCTCTGCATCATGCCCTGGAACAACACCTCCCACTGTCCCCGAAAAACTCTGCGACATTCACCTGGACCCCGACATGGACTGCCATATCTGCTCTGGTACCAATGACACAGCAATCCGGCTGCAGACTGAACTCTTCCTCTTCAGATTAACTTTGCATTCCCCCAAGGACTCTGGTTGGCCCACCACTGGGCAACCATGTTATGTGGGCTTGAAATGGCCATGTACTGCTCCAGCTCCGACACTCCCCAGAATGTGAATAAAACATTCCAAATCACACAGATGTGTCATGTCTAACCCTGGGCAAAGTACTACGCTACGCTCGCGTAGTTTGCGAAGTTTGCGCTACTTTGCACAACGCGAATTGCACGTAGCACAGTGCAAACACGCATAGCGTAGCGTAGTGCAGCGGTCATTTTTTGCTTGCTCGCGGTCCTCAACGTCAAGTTGGCGACCGCGAGCAAGCAAAATGACATCCCGGCGAGACTTTTTCCTCGTTCGCGATCAGCAACATCAAGTTGCCGATCGCGAGCGTGGAAAATAAACCTCCCGGCGAGATTCTCAACGCGGGGAGGTCAGGTTTCTCATTGCGAGTGGTCGCGTATGCTCGCGACCGCTCGCAATGAGAAACTACCAGTCCGCGTTGAGAAAGCTGCCGCTCGAGTAAAAATCTACTCGAGCGGCAGTAAAGATAGCTCGCACTGTGCAAGATGCCGTTTTCAATGATTGCACAGTGCGGACAAGCATCCGGCACTGTGCAATCATTGCGAACAGTGCACTACGCAGTTCGCGTAGTGCTACGCGTAGCTCGCGTAGTGCGAACTGCACTTTGCGTAGCTTCGCGTAGCGCTACTTCGCGAACTACGCCCAGGCTTATGTCTATGTTCACTCACGTATAAAAGTTTGGATGGATGTAGGGACATTGATTGCAGTAAAAGGTACACCCTGGTAAATGTCATCAATGCGCATGTTTGACCCTGACCCACATGGCCAATTAGATGACTGTGAAGGTGTGAACTAGCTGTGGCCTCATTGCAGATGAACAACAATCTCGTTACCCCCCAACGTAGCCCCACGTCCATGTATTAAATATGGCTGTGTGTAGAAATGTCAAATTCGGTAGCAGTCCTGAAGTGGTGTCCCCCATCACATGTGACAACAGTACGTCTCTTCGCATACCTACTCACACACATCTGTGTGGACACAGTCTGTTTTGATGGATAACCTTGATCTACATGGCAAGAAGTTGGACACCATACTCACATTGCTGGAGACACGTAAGAGCACAAGTCTGCCAGCAACTATCCCAACCACAATGTCTGGCTCCCAGAGGTGGAGCTGTCAATAGGGACTCACCCCCAATTCACAAGCGTCAGTCAATCCCTCCCTGTGTACGGACAATGCACATGTAGGCACATGATTTGTCATTATAATCAACACCATCACAGTTGTACACTAGTGAAGTTGCGTAGACTTTATTGGCATGTGCGTGTCAGTACGGGCAGGGCAAGGGCCACAACATGCAGACCAATGTTTAAGACACTTACAGGCAGCTTAGGAACATGTCGAGGTGCAAGTAATGGGGTGGCAAAAGTGAACACAAATCATTACGGATGTCAACGGTCTCAGCCCACCTTGCCTTGCTGGACGAATCATGTGATGTATGGCGTCTGCTCATTGGCCCGTGTCAGGGGACACGACTCACAGCCCATGGGATCTGCATAGTGCTGTAGCACCGGACTGCGCTGACTGTGTGCTCTGCTGACAGTGAGCAGGTGAAAGGATCCTACAAGGTCACATGTCGTACTACATTGCCATGTGTGTACTCTCCCCCCAGCAGTTTCTCTGATTTTGGAACGTTGCCAAACGATGCTGTGCAGCTCCGCCCATGGGACTGCATCACCTTGCACAGGTGTGTGTACACATGCGTAGGTCCACGCACATGCATTCTGAGTCCAGGCGAAGGCAGACATGTCCACTGTTGTGGTAGGATATGTGACCATTCCTCCAAGATGCTACAAGGTGTGGGGACATGTGCTGTGGGTGACAATCAGTTGTGGCTGCAGGAACGTAGTTACTCGTCTATGAATGCGAGTGCTGCTTCATGGGCAATCTGTTCCAAGAGTACATCATTGTCGAGGTCAAGGAACACGAGGGCGAGCCAATCCATTACCTGGTCCGGGCAGCTGTGCTCCGTCCACGCCGTTTCACCAATCCGCAACACAGCCCAATAGGGGAGCGCCTCGATGTGGTCACTGCACACGAGGAGTTGTGCAATCTCCCATGCCCAACTGCCTGCACATACGCCAAATATCAAGGCATCCCATGCACGGGTATCACGGTTACACTCCTGTTCGTGGGCCAACAGGGGCGCACACACGTGTCATAATCCAGTTCAGGTACCGTTGTGTTGGATAGGCAGACATCCATGGGCCACTCGAATGTGCATGATCGACAGTGGAACCAGGGCTGGACGCAGGTGACGTACGCAAGACGGAAACTCAGACGGTAACTGATGCGCAACACTGCCAGTGGCAGTGATCCCAACAGATGCAGCATTCGTGCACGGTACAGTTCCACGTGACAGGGGTTGTGCATGTGCCCGGGATTGCCAGCCATTGCCTTTGTTGGTCTCGTAGCACCAGCACTCTTCTGACAGGCAGCAGTTATGTGGATGATATGCCACTGCTCGGAGCAATGAGTCGTATTTGTGTGCAACGTTTGGGCGTATGGGTTGTTTTTTACTTATGTGTCAGGAGCATCCCATGCAGGTGTACCTCAAGCAGGGACAAGTGTGTGTGGGGAGTGGACACGTTGGTCTTTCATTCGCGCAGTTCGTGGTGTGGTAGTCATCAAGATCTGGTATGGTATCTCTCGCAGGGAGTGCCAGCCGCATTCAAGACCAAGGTCGGGGGTTCAGATGCCCCTCAGCCTTGTGTATTGAGACAAAGGAGCTTTCATTCCTAATGTTAGTCTGACTACTGCTTGCATTTTTGAAATGTGATGTGGCCTCCGCGTTGCAATTGATGCCAGGCCTTTGACTTAGTGTGCACCAATAGCGATACACACACAACAGTTGGCATGTATGAGCCAAGAGCCCGATTGGCCTTGCGCTCCTTGTACAATCTCTCTCTTTCTCTCTCTTTCTCTCTCTTTCTCTCTCTTTCTCTCTCTTTCTCTCTCTCTCTCTCTCTCTCTTTCTCTCACTCTCTCTATCTCTATCTCTCTCTCTCTCTCTCTTTCGCTCGCTCTCTCTTAGACTAGTCAATTTGTTGCGGAACCTAGAACTCATTGTAATTCAATTTCTGTGAGTGGATTGTTATTGAAATTTTTCCGTAGAAAACGATGGTGAAAAGTCTAGCACTCTATGATGAAGCGTTAATCCAATATGGCGGAGTTTTCAAAATGGCTGCCCATTATTTGAGATATAGGGTATAACTGTTTATATGCCCATGTGTGGTATCATTTTATATGTTTTTAGGGACGGGAAAGTCAAAAATAACATCAAAAATTGTTTCTGATGACCATAATATCAAATAATCGCGGAATATGTCAGATAGACAAAGTTTGTATAATTTTTCGTTGACTTATATGACAAAGTGTGAAGGAACGTAAATATTACAATTAACTTTTGAAATAAAAAGTTTGCTATTGTTTGTGTTTTGTTTTGTAACTTTGTTATTGTTTGTTTTTTTGTTAATCAAAAATGTTTCATTTATGTGTTACAGGTTCTTGCGAGTTGCTGTGAGATAGTGAAAATGGACGTAGAAAAGTGTTTCATTTGTGATGTGGTGTTTCAAGAAGATGACGATGTATCTGTACTCACTGAAAGAGGAGTGACTGGAATTCAAAAAACATGCAAGGAGGGAAAAATATCTAAGTTTCACGTTTGTGTTTGGCAGAAAGTTCCCAAGAAATGTAGAGCGCGTTTTGTTAACTTGAAAACTCCGTTCCAGGAGAAAGAATCAGATCCCACAACTTCTCGTGTTCTACGGTCGTGTGAAACCCCGTTTGATTTTAGAAAAAATAGTTTTTTCTGTGGTACTGAGTTAAGTTTATACTTCAGGGAGAGGAAAAAAAATGCGTTGTTTAATGCACGAACAGTTGAATTCAAATCATCAGTTTTACAAAAATGCAACGAACGCAATGATGAATGGTTAGACAAAGTTAAGAGACGTATCCAAAATGTGTCTGATTTACATGCTGTAGATGCATGCTACCACAAACAGTGTTACGTCAATTTTTATACTGGAAAATTCATTCACGGGCAGTTCACTGAAAACCCTCCAATATCTTCAGGTCGACCAGAGGACTCAGTTCGCCAGGAAACCTTTCTTCAAGTAGTTAAATACATGGAGGAAAATGGTGAAGAACAAACTACTGTTAAAGAACTTGTTAATAAAATGCGAGAATTACTGCCAGAAGATAGCGAACCATACAGTTCAAAGTATATGAAACAAAAACTCAAAGAGCATTTTGAAGATGAAATCTTCATAGGAACAGTTGCAGGGACTGCTGATGTCGTTACTTTTAAAAATACAGCTGCTCATGTATTGCAACAGTACCACAGTCATAGCCATGAAGATGTTGAAGAGGATCGAAACAATCTCCTTATGGCAGCTGCTGAAATAATAAGAAATGATATTAAAGACATCCCTGTAGAACCAGAAACATATCCACCCATTGAAAACATGAGTAGTGTTGACTATAATGTGAGCTATATTCCTGATTCGTTAAGGCTCTTATTATCAGTTTTTGTTACTGATAAAACCAACAGAGAGAGAAAAGTAGCTTCTATAGGACAGGCAATTATGCAAGCTGTGCGCCCACGAGTCTTAGTTGCACTGTTGCAGTTAGGGATGGCAGTTCAATTACATGACAACACAAGCTCGAGATTTGTAGTTGAAGCAGTAAATCATATGGGATTCTGCAGCTCCTATTCAGAAGTTCTTCGTTTTGAACATTCAGCTGCAGCAAATGGTCAACATCCTGAAACAATTCTTAAAAGCTGAAAGAACAGGAAATTGGCATCTACATCTTGCAATGGTAAAGGAGATGCTACCTTTTTTTGCAGCATGTGGCCATAATTTATATGCCAGTTCTGCACGACTGTATTATGAGAGAATGGTTGAGCTTGAATTTGAAGCTCCTGATGTATACACGGCATTTACAAATGGTCTGCATGTTGTCCGAAGAAGTGATAGGTTTTGGGGTGGCCTTTCCACTGATTTGGTAATTGAACAAGTTCTAATGAAGAATATACAAGGATTCGGCGGAATGACCCATGGAAAAGGTATGACAGAACAGCAGCAGCTTGTCTGGGTTATGTCACGCCCTATTTGCGCCCATTTGAATGAATGCATGCAGGACTTTGCTTCAGTGAAGCATGCAGCAAGTGAGCAACATGTTACTATGACCAGTTCAAGAATTGAACGCGATAAAGGAGATACACAGAAAGTACTGGTATATGTAGAACAGCTCAATGTTTTTGAGCAAGACAGCAACCTGCGTAACATTGTCACGGGTGTTACTTATGGCAGTGATGTTAATCCTGAACTTGCAGAAGAAATTGGAAATAGAATTCTTAATGAGATGATGGACAAAAGAGTCTCTGAGTTCTCTTTCAGAAAAAGCAACCAGGTGAAGGTAATGAAATCAGTTCAATCTGTTAAATTGAAAGAAGAAACCTTTGTTATGGATCCTGAACTATTGTTTCAGCGCTTGTTGCTTTGTGCTCAGACTAGTGGCGTGGATTTGCAGGAGGTGTTTCATTATGAGCTTTGCTCATACCCAGCTAGTTTATTCAATAAGCATGGACTTATGAGGGAATCTGGGAAGTCGCAGCTTGCCAATTATATTAAAGAGCAAGTACCAGCCGTTGCTAACATGCCCGAAAATATGCAGTTCGTCATTGATGGTGGGTGGTTACTACATCACCTTCCTTGGAGTCCGAATCAGACATTCCATGAGCTGCTTTGTGCCTATGAGAGATATGTGCTAACAAAGTATGGCCAGGCAATAATAGTATTCGACGGATATGGAGATACGTTTTCTACAAAATCAGAAGCCCATCTAAAAAGAAACAGAGGTATTGTAGGACCTCAAGTAAATTTCATAACTTCTACCTCCATCGCCATCCAGAAACAATTATTTCTGAGTAATAATGGAAATAAACAAGCCTTCATTGATCAATTATCGCAAAAGTTACAAGAAGCTGGGTGTAAAACAAAGCAAGCTCATAGTGATGCAGACTTCATGGTCGTTTTGGAGGCTATTGAGTCGGCCAAAACTCATCCTACAGCCATTGTTGGCGAGGACACCGATCTTCTCATACTACTCCTTCATCATTTTCAAGAAAACCAATTTGATATTTTCCTTTGCCCAGAACCTAAGAAATCTTCCAAAAACATAACTGTGTATGATATTAGGAAATTAGCAAAAGCTTTAGGTAATGACGTCTGCTCTCACATCTTATTTGCTCACGCCGTATTAGGATGTGATACCACCTCCAAACCATTTGGATTAGGAAAACGTGACTCCATAAAGTTGCTAAGAAAATCAGGCAGCTTCAAAGAAAGTGCTGCCGTATTCCAAACTTCACAAAAATCAACAGAAGAAATTGAAAATGCTGGTCTTCATGCTATTATAGAGTTGTATGGAGGAATAACAGGAGACAGTACACTACATGATATGAGACTTCGAACTTTCACTTCAAAGGCAACAAAATCAACAATACATGTGAAACCAGAAGTCTTGCCTCCTACAGAGGATGCCTGCAAATTTCATTCGCTCAGAGTATATCATCAGGTGCAGCAGTGGATGGGTATTCATATGGATCCATTACAGTGGGGATTTGAAGTGAAAGATGGAAGATTGGCTCCCATTAGAATGAGTCAAGCACCAGCACCAGATCATTTATTAAAATTTGTGAAATGTGGCTGTATCAAGAGTCAATGTGAGACTCTGCAATGTATATGCAAAAGACAGGGAATAGTGTGCACAGATGCGTGCACGGATTGTCGAGGAATAAGCTGTTGCAATTCCATGGAAGTGGACATGGACGATGATTGAAATCATACTATTCTTATACTGAGGAGTGCTGTTTGAATTTTTCTCTTTAACAATTTTCTTTTGTCAGTGTCATATTGAGAAGTGCTATATTATCTAGTTGAAATTTGTTTATCCTTTTCAAATGATGTTAAAAAAATGTAAATAAAAAATAATGTCAAAACTATGTTTGGCATATTAACATATAATTATCGTTGTTTATTGTATTAATACCAATTTGATGTTATAGTCATCAGAAACAATTTTTGATGTTATTTTTGACTTTTCCGTCCCTAAAAACATATAAAATGATACCACACATGGGCATATAAACAGTTATACCCTATATCTCAAATAATGGGCAGCCATTTTGAAAAATCCGCCATATTGGATTAACGCGCCATGATAGAGTGGTAGACTTTTCACCATCGTTTTCTACGGAAAAATTTCAATAACAAGCCACTCACAGAAATTGTATTACAATTAGTTATAGGTTAGCCCATTTTTGAACTAATTTGACTAGACTATCTGTACTTTGATGAGCGCATGACACACCTTCTTATCTGGAATTTTGTTTTGCAGGCTGTGACTTACAGATTGTCCTGAGAGGACCCACCATGACTCTTCAAAATAGTTGTTTTGTGTTTATTCTGAATGAAACAAATTATTTGCAAATTCTGAGATGAATGTATGATTCTCATTTTTCTGACAACACATGTATTTTAGGTGTTGTAATTGTGCGACATCAGGCACATTGTTTTGTTTATGATTTCGTAACGTTGATGTGACATATCTTTGTCCGGGTGGGGTGTGCCCGGAGTAGGGCCCGGGGGGGGTGGGGTCCTGGTGGTGGTGGCGGTGGGTGTTGTTGCCCTCTTGGGGCTCTGGGATGCATGGTCAGTGGCTCCATGGCATCTGTTGTTCTTCATGTGTGGCTCTGGGCTGGGCTTCCTTTGATGGTGGTGCAGGTTGTCGTCCGACTTTGCACCAGGTCAGAGCAGGTGTTAGATTCATGCTGCTAACGCGCCTTATCTCATGTTTTGAGATATTATCGCCGATCTGGCTGGTCGTTGTGAATGTTGAGGTCTGAAGTTGTCGCGGATTTTTGCTCGGGAACGCCTACTCTGCATCTCATTAGCGATAGTTGCTGGGGTCATCTTTGGTGATGTTTTTTGTGGCTGCTATCACAGGTAAACTGGTGTTATCGGCTGTTAGCACCAGCTTGTGAATGGGGCGATAATTTTATCGCGACTTTGGCTGAGATAAAGTGCCGTTAACTCGGCGATAGTTCCTTGAGAATATGCCCCTGTGTGTTTGTTGGACAACATAACCATCAGAACTTTGCAAGATTGACTCCACGCACACCGTCTGGATATGTTGGCCTATGTCCTGCTAGCTCACAGTGCCCCATCTGTACCTCTAACCTTACAGGGTAAGAAATAGATGTGCAACCTCAGAACATGACATCCCTGACTCCCCAAGGAAATCATGGTAAAAGATCTAGAACCCTTTTTGTTTAGTTACTTATACATACCCAAAGAGATACAAGAGAAATGCACAATAAAGTGTTTCAATATTTATTGAAGCATTGCGATTTTGAGTAAGATAAGTGTGTTGCAATAATCAATAGAAGGAAACAGAAGAGTGTGATTAGTATTACGAGAATGATGAAAAAGATAAATAATTCAACCATTTTGCTATAACAGAACTTATATGCTGCCATATGAGTGCTGTAATATATTGCACTTCTACTTAGTGCTTCCTAGCACACGTGAGGGCCAAATCCCTGTAGGGTGATCTAACTCACCGTTACCTGTGGGTAAGTGTCATCAAGCTATCCATCTTGGTTTAGAGCTGGACAGCATCCCTCACATGAGGTAAACAGGAATAAGCTGAGCTGGAATTCCATCATGGGTCGGCCTCTCAGTGCCAGCAAAATGCTCCTCTGTCTAAACAAAGGCTTCATGTTATATATATAATATTACCATGCCGAAGCCCCAGTCAGGCCACTATTTCTTTATTCTATTGTGATGGCTCTGTTGCCAAGCAGTCAAAACAAATAACATCTTGCGTGATGAACTTAGCCCTTGTACAGAATGTTCAAGGTGTTTTGATAGAGTACCTATGAAGTGGAAGTAGAAGCAAAACTATGGGGCTGATTAGGATGGCGGGCTGATGTCCACCACCGGTCCGGCGGTGGCGACCGCCGGGCCGGCGGTGGACATCCGCCCGCGATCGCAACCCAGAAAACCGCCGTTCAGATTAGGATGGCGGTGGTGACCGCGGCGGTGGGAAATTCCGACCGCCGCTTTTCCGCCGGTTGCCATCCGCACTCCTGCCTGGCGGACGGAGCAGGACCGGGATAATGGTGGCGGTGCCGAGCAGGCTCCGCCGGCACGATTATGATGCCAGCGGTAGCCAGCCTTTCCGCAGCGGTCAAACCGCCATGGAAAGGCTGGCGGAGATTGCCTTCCGGGGGCCCGCTGCGGGCCCCCAATGTGTTGGGGAGGTGTGGGTGCACTGGGGGGGTACCCATGGTCCCCCCTATATTTCCCTGTACCAGGTGGCAGGCACTGTGCAGTGCCTGCCACGCAGTGCAGGGTAATGCAGGACATGCTCCTTTCGACATCGCGGAGGTGCTGCGGGCAGCAGCAACTGCCGCAATGTTAAAGCCCGCGATCGTACCGCCTCGGTCGGATTTCGACCGCAGGCCATCGTAATTCGACCGGCGGTCATGTCGCGGTCCATGTGGGCGGTCGTTTCCCGCTACCATGGCGGTCGGGGAAACCTCCCCGACCGCCATCCTAATCAGCCCCTAAGTTCGAGGAATATTATCCTGTATGTGCATGCAGATGAATGTGTGTCAAATGTCATCGGATTCAAGGAGAGAAGGCAACTTAAGAATGTGACCATGTAGAATGGGGTTTCTTAACTGTGCCTAGTATATCAACGTGACACCCACTCCTTTGACTACAATGCTAAACCTACACGTAAAAGCATCAAAACCCTAAAAAGTATAAAAAGGCACTATGGTAGTTTGAGAGTAAAAGAGCACAGAAAGGCAAGTATAAAAACAAATTTAAAAGCAAGTTAAAAAATGTTTGATACTTAAAAACATTTTGGGATGTTAAAAGTATGTCTGAATTAAAATGTTTCCACAACTCAAAACTGACAGATTGTTTATGTGTTCTGAGAAGTAGATGAAACATTGCTGTTCCCAGCAACCACAGACGATGTTCTCAGAGGCACCCAATGCAACAGATCTATAGAACCGATATGTCCTAGTTTATCCCCATCAGTATCCGCCAAGGGAGCTTGGACGTCATTTGGGGGTTGTCAGGGGTCTAAATATGTGACCTCTAGCTTGCTCCCTGCTACTCTAGGCATTTACTTTGTGGCCCCTGGTCTCAGAGGAGGCAAAACAGCAGATATAACAGCTCATTAAGTAAAAGACCCCTAATCGCTAAATAGCTTTTTCCTAAGTCTAAGGGTGCCAGAGAATAAACTTTCAACCCCAAAATAGACCATAGGAGATGGGAACATTTATAAATACAACAAAGCTGATTTCGTTTGTACAAATCGATTGTTTCTTATCAAGGGAATGATAAATCGGTGCCTTAATATCCGATAAAAATCAGAGAAAAATGTAAAGTGCAGGGTATCTTGCTCAGAAAAATTATCCCAGGGACATGGTTTCAATTCTCACAATTTGTGAAACCCTTTCGGAACAGCTAAAAACCAATGTATTAAATTAAGCCTGAACCTGGTCAATAAAAAACGATGATGTGCATTATTAACAATCATCAAGTATGGTTCGACATGAGAGCAAGTTGTCAATAGAATGTATTGTTTCACTGTGGATTTAAGAAGTTCCCTTTCCTCTCTTTCCATCAAATTCCTAGAAAGAAACATATTTTTTAGGTCTAGCAAATCCTTTGGCCATAACAGTCTTGGATTGGTGAATAGTTTCTGGGCAGCCCACACTCTCCAACATACCCTTGGCATATCTGAGCCAAGGGATACGGAGTTCTCAATTAAGTGATCTACAGTCCTTAATCACAAGTTGGTTAAGTGAGAGAGCAGGATTAGACCATATTCTAAGCCCCTGCATAATGAGAGCTAAGGCAATAAGATCTGTGATGTATTCCAGGACTACCTCCTCATAAACCACGAATGACGGGGAACTTGCAGAAACCACCAGGAGCCTTCATAAGAAGTTGTTTTCTACCACCAGGAGCTCTCTGATACCTTTTTACCCCCACACGTCACACCCATAGTTTGCCAAATTTTCTCGATACACCAAAGCCTGCACTGGTTTAGCATCAAGTCTCTTAGCAAAATCCATTGTCGCACCCACTGCTCTCATTAGACTATTCTCTTTTAGGGACTTTTGAGGAATCCAAGACCCTCAATCTTCAAAAAGCACACCCAAGTAAGGGAAAGTAGCTACTTTGGATAGTTCTACACCTTTACCAAAGAACATGTTCCCAATAGCCTTTCGATGACCAATCGTCATTGTGTGTGACTTAGCATAGTTGGTTGAAAGATTTAATAAAAAAGTCCATAACATCAATAAAAGCATCCAGAAGATGTTGAAGGCCCACCGAGGTCCGTGTGATCAGAACCGCATCATCTGCATACAATAATGCTGAGATTAGTTTAGAGCCCACCCTGGGAATATCCCTGTAGGCAGCTGAAAGCAGATCATCCAGTTTGTTAATATATAGGGTAAATAACAGGGATGCAAAAATGCACCCTAGTCTTACTCCCCTTTGGACCCCCCAAGAGGCAGACAAGCTACCGTCCTCATCGTACCTCACAGAGGCAGAGAGGTTGGAATGGAGACTATGGGGCCGATTCCGATTCAGGCTGGAAATCTCCCCGACCGAGCCGGACCCAGAGAGATTTCCGACCGAATCGGACCCTAGCAGTCCGACCGAACGAGTACGATGCGTTCGCATGCAATCGGACTCGATTCGGTCGGACTCCCATTGAAGTCAATGGGAGCCGGTCGTACAACGCGTACGCGAGCTCCCATTGACTCAATGGGTGCGAGGCGAACAAGGGCGCCCCCTACAGTGGGTACGCGTTGAAGTGACTCGCGCCGTACAAGCACAAGTAGGGGGGACCCATGGGTCCCCCCTGTGTGCGATTCGCACTGCTACGCGTACAGGGGGGTCCGACACGGCCCCCCAAAGTGTGGTTCTGACTGCTCTTTGGAGCCGGACTGCGCGAGTCGGTCGGACTGCTCGAGGCGCGCATCGTACTTACCCGGCCGGGGAACGTCTCCATTGCGCGGTGTGAGTCGTGTCCGTGCGAGTCAGTTGGGTCCCGCAAACGAGTCGGTCGGCGATTTCACGAGCGCTCGCATCGTACTCGCTCGCCCGGACGCACGTCCGAATCGGTCGGGAAAGAGGGCTCCGAATCTGATCCGGTTAAGCCGAATCCGATTCGGAGCCCTACCGGCCGAGATCGGAATCGGCACCTATGTAGGAAGGCCACTAACTTGGCCTCTATGCCTAGATCTATGAGAAGGGGTCAAGCTTGAATTTGTTTACCCGGTCGAAGGCTGAGGTATGATCCATAGAAACCATATATAGACAGCCCCCTTGGCTATTGTGTATTTACCCACAATCAGCTGCAGGTTAATACACTGGTCCAGCGTCCTTCTCCCCTGCCTGAAGCTGTATTGGGTATTCAGACAAAATATCGAGTTGAAAATATCGATGTACAAGAATATCGAGTCTAAAATATCGTGACATGGAAATATCGATGTCAATAATATTGATGTCAAGGATATCGATTTGAAGGTAAGTAATATCCATTTTTAAAATATAGAAGTCATTAATATCATTTGCAAAAATATAGTTTAAAATATAGTTTTTTTTAATTATTGTCGTGTATTTTAGTTTATATTTTAAATGTGTATGTACTACTTTTTTGTATAATTATTGTTTATGTTTTTTTAATATATTTGTTAAGTTTTTAGTAGTGATTATATTTAGTTTAATGAAATTTTGTGTTGTTTAGTTCTGTAGCGAGTTGTGGGTTTTATAGGGATGTAGGGTGGGAAATAATTTAATTATAATAAATGTAGGATTATTTTTTATTTGAAATGATTTATTTATTAATCTTTAATTATGTTAATTGCGGTATTATATATTTTTTAAAGTAAATTGTATGTGTGGGTTGTGGGGTTTATAGAGGTGAAGGGTGGGAAGTAATTTATTTTTAATTATTATTAATTAATTGTTGTTTAATATTAATTAATT
Source organism: Calotriton arnoldi (assembly GCA_963921515.1). Lineage (NCBI taxonomy): Eukaryota > Metazoa > Chordata > Amphibia > Caudata > Salamandridae > Calotriton > Calotriton arnoldi. The sequence goes on along the minus strand of CAWUFW010003211.1, from coordinate 564,803 downwards.
ATTTGAAAATTAAGGGGCTCATTACGATGGCGGGCGGAAGCACAACCGCCGTGCTGGCGGATGCAAAAACCACCAGTTACCGCCGGCACGCAGCAGTCCACACGCCCACACAATTACGATGCGAAAAGTAGGCCAAACACCGCCGGCAAGCCAGCAACACCGTCCGCCATCAAAGTGCGCCCGTACACGTAGCGGCGCAGCACAACTGACACACACCGTCCGACGAAACACGTCCCGCCCGGCGCATAAATTACGATGCCGCAAACAAACGGCTCCCACGGCCAAGAGATACCGTACGACAAACCGAAGCGGTAACACGGACGCCGAGCACGGACAACGAAGAAGCGGCTCCCCCGAGCATGAATCCAGCACTGCAGGCCCTCCCCATGCTCCTGCTGATGCACCACCAAGGACGCAACGTACCGCGGAGACGCAGGTAGGCACACACACAACAAGTGTACGCAAACAGCGCACACAGTGCAAGGGCGGAAAAAGCGGACAACCCCCCACCAGCGCGTGTACACTACACATCCACCATTGCATCCACATATGACACACAGGCCAAATCGTAACATCGCGTAACACATGTGTACACACCACCTGGGACTAGGAACCAACGACCCCGTCACGGCCCCAAAGCGGCGATGACGCCGCCACACATGCGCACAACGCAGAGGCCAACCGCAGCGCCATGCATGCGTCGCACACAGACACAGGGACACAACCAAGCAGCACACACATCAGCCCCACCCCGAACGCACATGACACGTGACAGGCCTGCCACAGACATGTCCCCAACGCCCAATTCACGGACAACACCCAACGCCACACAACCGACGCACACATGTCAGTGAAGACACGCAACAGCAGGACACACCCCAGTGTAACAAACATGGCGTAGCACACAGCGGCGGCAACACCAACTAGGAGAAGCAGGGCCCCTTCGGGAAGAGGAACGCCAGTACCACACTGAAACACCCATACCACCCTGCACATATGAACAAGACATATAAAACGGAACACCAAAGAGCCCGGGGACCGACAACAGGTGGCCCAAGAATAACATTCACACACAAGGCCCAACGCAGAGCGGAAAGGCAGCCTGCCGCCCACACAAGGGAGAGCAGACAGCACTGAATGACCTTCCATTCCAACTCCGAAACCACAGCCCTACGACAGAAGCCGGTGAATACAGCCATTGTCCAAGAATAGACCAACACAGGCATGCCGAGGAGACCGACCACAGGGCAGATAGCGCATATCACAGAAGCACACAACGGACGGGGAAGAAAGAAGAAAACACTCCCCCATGTCGGCCACATGCAAGTTAATTGGAAGGAGTCACACATCACTGACCTTGAACTGTCTGAGAAGCATGTGGGAAGAGGGCCCGTGTCCTCCAAACAAGCCAACAGAACACAAGTCCTGTCTCCCTACGACTACACAGAGCTCACAGCAACCTCGGAGCGTGCACATTGCAGACTGCACACACAGCCGGAGCATGCCACCACAACGCACCGCTGCGAAATGGCAACCACAACACACCTACCCAACTACGCCGAACAGCTCAAGCTGTACAAAACCAACCTGTTTCATACATTGGGATGCGATCTCCTGTCCCTGCTGAACGTAAGTTACCGACTGACTTACCGCATCACATTGTTCAGCTGCGTCATGCCCGTCTTCTACTGTCGGAGGTGTCCCTACCAGCATCCCGTGGAGATATGCCTCTCCAACTCGGCATGTCTGAAGGCGGACCTGCTACCACTACTCCTCCCTCTGGACGCACACGACAGGGCCTGCTCTGCCTATGGGGGCATGGCATATGTGGCCAACATCGCACCCGCACTGAAATGGGACCACTGTGCCTCCACACGACGGATCATCGAGAACAGCTACATCGAATGTCACCCAGCATGCCCCATCATGGTCCTCCAAGGGACAACTTACGAACAACACCTTGACAGCCACCATCCGCTACATTGGCTGGCAAACATGTACACCACCAATGACATGGAAGCCCTGCTGGACGGCATCGCATACCTGACAACCTGTAAATTCGTCGGACCACAACGCAGGTTCCCCGATTGACCTATGATGTCCAACCCCGCACCCATGCTTAGCTTCCGCACGGACTGGCCAGTCACCACCACAACAGCCATACCAAACGACCGGCAACTGTAACCACACCATCAACGACATCGCCATGACATCGGATATGACCGGGACATGCACACTGTTCCCCATCACATCCAGGAACACCGCATGCATCGTGGGAGGCAGTGGCATGGGCTCTGTGTATCGCACCCACATGGACGGAACTGCACGAACAACCAGGACACGACATGGATCCAGCGCCCATGGACACACACACCGCTCAGTGGACATGAATAGGTCGCCTGGAGTCTGTGGGTGCTGCACCCCTCCCACCCCCGCCCCGGGAATCCCATACCAGGACCTTTGCATGGACGACAAGTGCATACAACAACAACACGACCCCAGTGACTGTGACATGTCCAGTAACCACCACAGTGCAACAACAAGTGGCACGCCGCTGCATGCACGCAAGCACATGCCCTGATGTCATCTCACATGCATGCGTGCATGAGGAACAACCGCAGCAAACCTGTCACATGGAACTGAGATGGACTGTGCCCATGATGCCAAGCGGTCTGGTAGGCTACATGTATACCGTCTGTGTCAAAGTCCGCAGCTCCGCAGCTATACGTAAATGTACATTAGCACAGCCTTGGCCAAGCAGATGTCACTCTGAAGCCCACATCCCACATGCAACAGCCAATCACATGTAACCCCACACCCTATCCCATTTGCAATCATGCTCAGTATATCCTCAACATGTATTCCGCTGCCAGAGGACAGAAGACTCAATATAATGTTTGAAACCAAAACTGTCTCCGCTGACTCATTTCACAAGTACGAATGAGAGAGGATGAGAGTATGTGAAGTACACGGCAGTCGTGACATGACCATGTAGTCCACTGGTATTGGATGTCAACGCAAATGAGTAGCACTACTGTGGAAGACACACATGTGTCGTGTGAAGTCGTATGGACGCAGTGCTCAGGTGGGTGGGTGCGACGGGTAGATGCGCACATGCCAAGTTGGAGCACGCCGTGTTGGGAGGGGTCATGAACAGTACACCACCGCTTCCCTGGGCATTGTGAGAGGACACCTGTCGGGGGAGTGAACACGTGTGTGCACAGCAGCCGGGCACACGTACAAAGCGGTACCAGGCGCACCTCAGCCCACCCTCTGTGGACGAGCTGGATCCTGTTGTGCGCCCGCCATGCCCCTTGACAAGGCACACACAGCCCCAGTCGACCAGGTGTAACCCCAACATAGTCAATCGGCACAGGCGATACAGGGCACGGGATGGCAGTGGTGTGTGAGAGGTCTCCTCGCGCTCCTCCTGGTCATATCACGCAGGCAATAGAACCTCAACGTCTAGCATGGCACAAGTCAAATGGAAGTGTAGGGGGACGCACCACAGCACGAGCAGCACTGACGTCACGGGAGGTGGCTCGCACCATCCCATCCATTGCCCATCATACCAACCACGCCACATGCCATTGCGACTAAGTGCAAGCGCGTGCGCCACCACCCCAGAGCCCTCCCCAGAGAGGCCAAAGAGTGAATGTGTGGGCCATCAGCCACAGACGGACGCGGCCTGGCCGCAAGGGCAGCCACAGCCACTGGGTGTCGCAGGTGGCGGATCCGGAAGGCGAAGACTGTGATGCATAGTCCATGCAGGCCGGGTCTCCATTTGGGGCACCACGCAGGTGGACGGTGTCCCGCCACACATCATACCCTGAGACAGCCCACTCGTGCAACTGGACCCACACATACACTCCTTGCCCTCTCTGGTGCGAGCTTGGGGCTGCCTGTGCAGGCGCTAGCCTCGCAGGTGAGCATGCATATTGGGGGAGCGAGGGGAGGACATGAGGGCTGGGGCGAAGATGACTGTATCACTGTCAGTAAGTACAAGGGATGACCCAGATGTGGAAAGGAAGAGACGTGTCCCGTGTGTACTGCAACTAGTCGCCAATCCAACTACCCCCCATGTCCGGAATGTAAGCCCGCAACTAGGCCCGCCCATCCGCCACATCGAACATACCACCAGCACGACAACCTTCCCATTCGAAACACTGACTGGGGGTGGCGACCAGTGTACAATCATGTGTAGCCTATCCACGCGTACATGTGGGCCCTCCATGATCCATGTCACCTGCGGCAAAGTCATGACATGCGCAATGAGGGAAGTGAGGAGAGCTGTCCGCCCCACGCGCAGAAGGTGCATCAGCTCCACAGACCCAGCAGCGAGTCCAGCAGGGGTCACATGTGCAGGGGCAGCTGTGCCTGGTGTGAAGGCACATGCATATAGACAGCACATCGACCAATGTGTAGTCTGCCCACATCTACAGTCCATCATCATGCGGACATAGGAATTGAACACAGGGCAACACATCTTCAGTTGGTGCACCCACCGTGACCAACAATGCGCAATCATCGACGTACCCGCCCTGTGCATGGCCCCCCACCCAACGGAGGCACATCCAGTGCCACCATCCCACACACACAAGCCTTCCACGGAACATGCTGTGTCCAATGGTCAGTACAGAGTCAGCGCCCATCTGGTGGATCCTGAACAGGAGACACATGCACACACATGCCAGCTCCCACTATGTACGTCTGCCACCTGGCACGTGCAATGTAACCTCTCACCTGTGACGTGTGACTGCAAGCACACAGCCGTCTTGGCATGGGGCTGTCAATGTGGACACCTGTCAATGTTTCGGGAGGTGTGATCCGTACAGTGCTGTACATAGGGTGCAGTGCTGACACCTACTACTGTCTCATATCCCCTCGTGCCACAGGTCCCACTTGTTTTGGCCGCTCAGCCTGTGCCCACATCGTCGTCGTCGTGTGCCATACTCATCCAGCCGCGGAAGCAGTTCCATGCTCAGCAGACATTCATGTTGCCGTGGCGTTGCCGCTTGACGGATATGCAGTCAGTCCCCATCAGCACGCCCCGCAAGTCATTGGGGCCTAGATCCCCATGTGCATGCACATGGCAGTGGTTTGTATCACTAGCCATTGCCATTGTTGGGAGACCTGTGTAAGTGTATTGTGGCCGTGCCGTCCCAGCTTGACAGCTGGGCTGTGGCTCATGTGCTTGCTCAGTCATGTCAGTGATGTGTATGCGAAATTGCTATGTGTCGTGTTGCTTTGACATGTGTCCTCTGCCATTGTCCCTAGGCGGAGACCGAACATTGACCACCCATACCAATTGCTGGCGGACATGGACGATACAGAGGTTATTAGGAAGTTTCGGCTGGACAGGCCAACCCTGCATCGACTGTGTGCCATGTTAGAACCCCATCTCCGTCCCCGCAGGGTGTATCCGACTGCTGTCACCCCCACGGCTAAGGTGATGGCCGCCATGCATTTCTTCGCCACTGGGTCATTCCAGCACACAGTGGGCATTGGAGGAGGGATGTCCCAGCCCATGTTCAGCAAGGTGCTGAGGGATGTACTGGCAGCCATGATGCTGTACCGAAACAGGTACATCCGCTTCCCCAGGGCTCGTGAATTGGCGGCAGTGAAGGGTGCATTCTATGCCCTTGGCAGAATCCCACACGTCGTTGGAGCCATTGACTGCACACATGTCGGCCTTGTTCCACCACAGGCCACTGAGCACCTGTACCGCAACAGGAAGCACACGCACTCCCTGAATGTGCAAGTGGTGTGCCTTGCGGACATGGTGATCACCCACGTGTGTGCAAAGTTCCCAGGCTCGGCCCATGACGCACACATAATGCGCAACAGCATCTTGCCACGACTGATGTCCAATATGCAACAGGATCGTGCCTGTATTGTCGGTGAGTATGTGGAGTGGTGTAGCGTGCTGGTTGTGCGATGCTGTCCCCTGTCCAGTTGGAATTGCAACGGTTCTCTGTGTCCCTCACACCCAGGTGACTCTGCGTACCCGAATGGGGCATGGCTGCTCAGTCCATTGAGGAATCCTCGCACCCCAGCAGACGATCGCTACAATGAGGCACATGGGAGGACCAGACGTGTGGTCGAGCGTACCTTTGGCCTCCTCAAGTCCAGGTTCAGGTGCCTGGACCGCACCGGGGGTGCGCTGGCGTACTCCCCACAGAAGGTGTGCCGGATAGTGGTGGCGTGCTGCATGCTGCACAATCTGGCCATTCGGAAGCAGATCCCCCTCATCGTGGATGACGGAGATCAACCAGGGCCCCAGCCCGCAGACCAGGACAGCTCGAGTGAGGAGGACAGCGGAGAGGAGGAAGCTGGTAATGTGCGGCAGCAGCTCATCGCCCGCTACTTCACTTGACGGTGAGTGTCCATGTACGACGGCTGATGTGGCTGTATCTGTGCAGGTGTGTGTGTGCTGTGTCAGGGTGGCCGTTTGTTCACTGCGTGCTGTGTGTCAACGCTCCATGGCCAGGGTAGTATGCCACTGTTGGTGGCTGTGGCATTGTGCCCTATTGCTCTGTGCGATGTGTGTACATTGCTTGTAGTTGTTGACATGTACTGTGTGATGGGTGTGTGACACACTCATTGAATGTGCTCCTGTTCTGTCTCCCACCCCTAGGTCCCTACAGGCCCTCCGGATTCAATTGCCATGCCACGCATCAGGTGCCTTTCCGCCCAAGGTGGCCGTTGTATTCCGTACAAATAAAACACAGGGCACAAACAGCAGTTAGTGTAAAAGGTGCATTTATTACAAACTGTGACATGTGATTGTGTGTAAGGTGATGACAAAAGTGGTGCGTGCAGTGACAATGAGCTGTCGGTCATGGCTGCGTGATGCTCAGGGTGTACCCACTGGTTCTATGTCCATAGTCCAACACACACATGCCATCCAGATGGCTGTGTGGAGTGGGATCGTAGTCCAAGTCAATGCAGTGGCTGGTCAAGGAAGGCTGGCGGAAGGCTGGCTGGCTGCCTCACTTGCGTTTGGAGCGTGCGAAGTCCTCCCGGGAGATCTGTTTCCACTTCGGACGGCCCCTTCCACGTTTGCGAGGGGGGGTGCCTGCTTGAAACATGCTGGTGGTTGAGGTGTGCTCACTGGCTGTGGACGCAGGGGAACTGGACACTGCTGCTCCACCCTGCGCCCCGGCAGGTGGTGGCGGAGGGGAGCTGCTGTCCCTGGCTGTGACCTCACCGCCACCACCAGCTGGCCCATGAGGTCCACGAGTTGGCCCATACGGGCGTCCATGGACCTCAGCACCCCCAGCACCTCACGCGTGTCTGAAGCAGACCGGACCCATTGTCCTTGGGCCTCTTCATAGGCCCCAAGGACTCTGGCCATTTGAGGCAGGGCATGGCTCCCAGGGGAGGCTGGCGTTTCCCTGACCCTGCTCCTCCTACCAGTCCTGCTGCCACCGGCCTGCCCACTAGCCACATTGCTCACCACGGTCCTCGCTGTGGCTCCCAGGGTGGATCCAGTCAGCCGGGCCACCACCTGCGCTGGGGCTGGTGCCAGCGAAGACGTGGTGGTGGTGGCGGCGGTGGTGGTCGGTGCGGCGATGGTGGCGGTTGCGGCAGTGGTAGTGGCCACAATGACCGTGGGTGTGGCCGCAACGACAGTGGCAGCAGGGGGCTGGGAATGTTCAGCAGCCCTGGATGATGGGTTGGTGGGTAGGAGGGGTCCTGGGGAGCGGCTGGGCCCTGCCACACCAGATGGGCCTGCTTGGTGGTCCGTGTCCGAAGAGGAGGACAGATCCTCCAGATCCGTGTGTCCTCGTTGGGGGCTTGTAGGCTGGCTGTGCTGGCTGCTGGCTCCATCCCCAGCATCCAGCAGTTCGTCACCTGTGGAGAGAATGAGATTTGTTATTGTGTTGCACCTGGCGAAGTATGTATTTGTCGTCTGACATTAACAGTTCGTGCAATCTCGTACATGGGTTTCCCGGAGGCGTGTGTGTGGCTGTAGCATCTGTAGTTGTGTGTGCTTGGCAATGGGACTGTGTGCTGTGCACATGTGGCATGGGACGGATTGGCCATGCCGATGGGTGTGTTGCTGTGCCCCTACTTATTGTGACTCTGGTGTATGCGGGCTCCTGGCCCATCCTGGGTCTGGTTTGTACTTTGCTTTTGGTGTTCAGATGGGACGCTTAGGAACGCATATGGCAACATGGGGGCCATGCCCCAGATTCGCATTTGGGAGGGGATATGCTTTTGGGGTTCAAATGGAACGCTTAGGAACGCATATGGCAACATGGGGGCCATGCCCCAGATTCGCATTTGGGTGGGAATATGCTTTTGGGGTTCAAATGGAACGCTTAGGAACGCATATGGCAACATGGGGGCCATGCCCCAGATTCGCATTTGGGAGGGAATATGCTTTTGGGGTTCAAATGGAACGCTTAGGAACGCATATGGCAACATGGGGGCCATGCCCCAGATTCGCATTTGGGTGGGAATATGCTTTTGGGGTTCAAATGGAACGCTTAGGAACGCATATGGCAACATGGGGGCCATGCCCCAGATTCGCATTTGGGAGGGAATATGCTTTTGGGGTTCAAATGGAACGCTTAGGAACGCATATGGCAACATGGGGGCCATGCCCCAGATTCGCATTTGGGTGGGAATATGCTTTTGGGGTTCAAATGGAACGCTTAGGAACGCATATGGCAACATGGGGGCCATGCCCCAGATTCGCATTTGGGAGGGAATATGCTTTTGGGGTTCAAATGGAACGCTTAGGAACGCATATGGCAACATGGGGGCCATGCCCCAGATTCGCATTTGGGAGGGAATATGCTTTTGGGGTACATGCTGTGAGCCATGGGTGCCGAACGTGACATGTGTTGTGGCAGCATGACAGTGCATGGTTTGAGGTGTGTGCATGCTTGACATGGCCTGCATATTTGCTGTCTGTTGTGATTACTGGACATGGCATTGGACGCATCGTTATGAGTGAGTGATGGTTGTGTGCCAGCCAACGTATTGCAGTTGTCCCATCTCCTTGGTGTGCGTGCTGCCCTGTGCATCACTGCAGTGCTCGGTGGGGGTGTGGCCCATGTTGTGTGTTGTTGCTCACAGTGTGTCGTGCGCTTCATTGACTTCTGGCACATGGTTGGTCATGGGCATGTATCTTAGCGTGACTGCTGTATGTGTGGCAGCTGTGCGGATAACATGCCTTTCATGAGACTGGGGCTGACGGATGGGATGGATGGTATGTTGTATGTGCATGGTGTGTCTGTGTGTTTGATGGGTTCAGTGGTGTTCGTGTGCATTTATGATGTTCCGCTCTGTTGCGTCTAGTGTTGTTTGTCTTACATAGGCGTAGTTGTGGGGTGTGTGGTTGACAGGCAGTAGGGGCTACATGGACAGGACTTCAATGGTGTTTCGGTTGTGTGTGATGAGTTGCACAGTGGCTGCCGTGTGGTACTATATTCAGTGTGGCTTGTGCATGCAGACGTGGCTCCTTGGGTGTTGCTATGTCTGTGATGGGTCATGTGGGGTGTGAGTCTGTTGTTCATGTCCGTGTGCACATTGTTCACTTGTTCGTGACGGTGGGCGGTGCTGCGTGTTCGTCTGCTACGTGACATGTCCCATGTGTTGGTCGTGTTATGGTCCTCATGCCTCCAGTAATCCAGCCCTGTCCAGTTTCCCACCTGCAAGTTGTTCGTGCGTGCACTGTACTGGATGCCACATGGCTCTAAGCGGGGGGTGCTCCATGTTGCAGGTCTGTGGGGGTGGGGGGGTGTTGTGGGTCGTGGGGTGGCTGGACACCCACTGACACCGATTGCTGTGGACCGTGATGTCTGCCTTTCGGCTGTCGTTGTGCACTGCGGTGGCTGACACGTGGCTGTGGGGTGTGGGGGATGCTCCTCCTTGCTGTGCTGTGGGACTAGGGGCCTGGTGTGTGTTGTACTTGGGCTGTCCACCGTCCCACCCACTGCACTTTGTGTTCCTGCCACTTACCTGTTACTTGTCGGTTAGTGCAGCTGTGGCGGACACATGGGTGTGGTGGGTGCTCGTTGTGGCGCTTCTGGCATATTTGGGGACCTGTTGGTGGTTACGTGGCTGGCTGAGTGTACACATGTCCCCACGTATGTTACAGTTGTTCGGTTTGGGCTGTGTGTGGTGGTGTCTGTTGCATGTGTGTGTGATGTGTTGTGTATTGTGTGCTGGACATGGGGGTGTTTGTCCCTGGGAGCTGTGGCATGGTGGTAGTGCATGTGAGTACATAGCGGTGTGCTGGTATACATTAGTTTGTACTTACCAGCCTCCACTCCCCCTGCTAATCCGGCGAGGATCTCCGGATGTATTATGACTCGCACCTTCTCCTCCCACGCTTTGAAGGTCTTGAAGAGCGCGGGATTCCCTCCGCCAGTGACGGCAGCCAGCTCTCTGTTTTTGCCCTCCTTCTTCTTGACCAGGCTCTTTACGTCATTCCAACGTTTGTTTATTTCTCCTCTGTTCCTGGGCAGGGTCCCGACTGCATTGACCTGGTCTACGATCCGGTTCCACATTCTGTTTCTGGTGGCTAGTGGTGTGTGCTGGACCATGTTCCCATAGATTTGTGGGTACACCTTGATGATCTCGTCGACCATGACCGTCAGCTCAATGGGCGTGTACTTGGGCATTCTTTGTGGTGCCATGGTGTTTGTGGTGCTGGTGCGGTGTGTGTTGTGTAATGTGCAGGGGGTTTGTGGTGCAGGTGTTTGGTGGTGGTGGTGGTGGTGGTGGTGGTTGTGATGTGTGCGTTTCTGTGGTGTGCTGCTGTCCTTGCTGTGTCACTGTGTCCTCTCCTCTCCTCTCTGGTTTGCAATGTAGCAAGGGGTTGTGGTCTGTGGGAGTGCTGCTTTTGTACTCACCTATGTGGGTGTGTCCTCATGGTCTGTTGTTTTCAGGTGTGTTGTGTCTGGGGTTCTGGCCTTTGTATTTTTTGTTTGTCCGGGGGGTGTTTTCGGGATGTGTACTGTGCTTGTGTATTTGTGCGTGCCTTGCTGTGTGGACTTGTTGGCCATGTTGTGTGCTATTGGTTTTGTGAGCGGATGGTTTCTGTGCAGGTACGTGGGCGCCATGGCTTCTGCCGTGTCGATTCTCATCGGCGTTGTTTGCGCTGGCGGGCGGTATATTTGTGGTTTTCCCGCGCTCATGGCGGTGCGATCGTAATTTCACGTGCGGTGTGTCGGCCGTGAGGGCGGGCGGTTTTGTGTTGTCGTGCGTGTTTCCGTCCGTGGCGGGCGGTTTGACTCCGACTCGGACGTTGGCGGGCGGTATTTTGTGTGATTTTTCCGCCGATGGCGGTTTTCGGTTTGTGTCATTGTAATGGCGTGGTCGGTGTTCAGACGGTGTGTGCGGGCGGATTTTTGCCGCTTCCATGCCTGGCAGATTTTTTTACGCCGGGTATCGTAATGGGCCCCTAAATATGTTAATTGTGTAATTTGTTTTTGATTGCAGTTTGGGAGGTTTTAGGGGTAAAGGGTAGGAAGTAATTTATTTGTAATCAATTGATATTTGTTTAATTTGTTTGGCTGTGAGTTGTGGGGTTACAGGGGTAAAGGTGGGAAGTAATGTATTTATTATTAATTAATCATTATTTAGTAATAACAAGTAATTAATTGATAATTGTTGATTAATATACATTAATTAATCAAAATGAAATATGGTAATTATGCAATTTTTTGGGATTGCGGGTTGTGGGGTTAAAGGGGTAAAGGGTGGGAAGTAATTTATTTTTAATCAATTGATGTTTGTTGGGTGGGAAGTTATTTATTTATCATTAATTAATAATTATTTAGTAATTACAAGTAATTAATTGATAATTGTTGATTAATATTAATTAAGTAATTGAAAATTAAAAATGTGAATTGTGTCATTTGTTTGGGTTGCGGGTTGTGGGGTTATAGGGGTAAGGTGTGGGAAGTAATGTATTTTTAATCAATTGATATTTGTTTAATTTGTTTGGCTCTGGGTTTTGGGGTTATAGGTGTAAAGGGTGGGAAGTATTTTATTTATTAATTAATAATTATTTAGTAATTCCAAGTAATTAATTGACAGTTCTATTTAATTGTTTAATTAATTTTTTTTAGGTGGGGTTGTGGGTTTTATAGGGGTAAATGGTGGGAGTAAATTAATCAATAATTAGTTGTTGAATACTATAAATTATTTAATTCACAATCGTTTGTTTTAATTATGTAATTCATTTTTTTAGTTTAATTTTAGGTGTGGGTTATGGGGTTTATAGGGGTAAAGGTTGGTAAGTTATTTATTTTTAATGAATTTATGTTCAGTTTTTAATAAATAATATTTGTTTAATTGATCATTTATTATGTTAATTTTAATATAAATTTTTTTGTTTTAGATTGTATATGTGGGTTATGGATTTTGTAAGGGTATGGGGTGAGAAGTAAATTAATTTGAAGTAATGAATATTATTTTTTGTAATATTATTAGCTAATAATTTGATAATTAATTTTGTTAATTTTGTAGATAGTTTTTGATACATTTTATGGGTGTGTTATGTGTTTTGTGGGGGTATATTGTGGGAAGTACATCAATCATAATTAATTAATAATTAATATTTAAATAATGATAATTATTTTTTTGTTAAATATTTGTATTAATAGTGTAAACATTTTATGGTAAAAAGTAGATTTTTTGGTGCAGGCTGAGAGTTTTGTGAAGTTATACGGTGGTAAGTAAGTAAGTTAAATTTATGTAATAATTATTTTTATGTTAAAAAATAATTTTTAAATAAAAAGTTTATTTGTATGGAAATCATTTATTAATTTTATTTATAATAACATTTGTAGGAATTTTTGTTATGTATTTAACATTGTAATATGTTTTCATTTAAACGTTTTTTAAAATAAATACATTTGTATATTTTGTCAATATATGTATATTTTTTAAATTTAATTTGTTTTTGAAGTCATTTTATTTTGTTTAAGATGTTTTATTGCTTTTTGTTGTTGTACTAGTTGGAGTGGGAATAATTAATTTCACCCCCTCCGCAATCCAATACTTTACCTACTTCTGTACTTGCTGGAGTGGGAATAGTAAATTTTACCACTCCGCTATCCAACACTTTCCCTACTGTTGTACTAGCTGGACTGGGAATAGTAAATTTAACCCCTCCACTATCCAACACTTTTCCTACTGTTGTACTAGCTGGACTGGGAATAGTAAATTTAACCCCTCCGTAATCCAACACTTTCCCTACTGTTGTAGTGGCTGGAGTAGGAATAGTAAATTTTACCCCTCTGCTATCCAACACTTTCCCTACTATTGTTACCCTTCTGTACTGCAATAGTTTCTCTTCAGTTGTTGTGGCTCAAATGGTTATAGTAAATAAAGCCTATCTGTAATTAAATATTTTCATTACTATTGTATTTATTGGAGGGAGATTTGTACATTTTACCAAGTTTTTTTATTTTTGTGTTGCGGGAATTGGGAATTGTACGTTTTATAATATATTTATTATGCTACTTTAGGTAGTTTAAAAAAAATTGTAGTGGGAATAGTATATGTATTATATTTTATTTTTTATTTGATATTTTTATAATTTATATTATTGTCTTTTTAAGGCCCATTACGATACCGGGCGTAAAAAAATCCGCCACCCATGAAAGCGGCAAAAATCCGCCCGCCTACACCTTCTGAATACCGACCCAGCAATTATGATGCCTCGAACCGAAAACCGCCAGCGGCGGAAAAAACACACAAAATACCGCCCGCCCATGCCCGAGTCGGAGTCAAACCGCCCGCCACGGACGGAAAGACGCACGACAACACAAAACCGCCCGCCCTCACAGTCGAGACACCGCACGTGAAATTACGTTCGCACCGACATGAGCGCGGAAAAACAACAAATACACCGCCCGCCAGCGTAAACAACACTGAAGAAAATGGACACGGCAGAAGCCATGGCGGCCACGTCCCTGCACAGAAACAGCCCCGGACTCAAACAAACACACACAACAAGGCAAACAAGTCCACACAGCAACCCACGCACAAATACACAGACAAAGTACACATCCCGAAAACACACCACCCCTGGACAAACAAATAAACACAAAGCCCAGAACACCGGCCACAACACACCTGAAAACAACAGACCATCAGGACACACCCAAACAGGTAAGTACAAAAGCAGCCCCTCCACAGACCACAACCCCTTGCAACATTGCAAAGCAGAGAGGAGAGGAGAGGACACAGTGACACAGCAAGGACAGCAGCACACCACAGATACGCACACATCACACCCACCACCACCACCACCACCAAACACCGGCACCACAAACCCCCTGCACATCACACATCACACACCGCACCAGCACCACAAACACCATGGCATCACACAGAATGCCCAAGTTCACTTCCACTGAGCTGACGGTCATGGTCGACGAGATCGTCAAGGTGCACACACAAATCTATGGCAACCAGGTCCAGCACACACCACTAGCCACCAGAAACAGAATGTGGAACAGAATTGTAGACCAGGTCAATGCAGTCGGGACCGTACCCAGAAACAGAGGAGAGATAAACAAACGGTGGAACGACATCAAAAGCCTGGTCAAGAAGAAGGAGAGCAAAAACCGAGAGCTGGCTGCCACGACTGGCGGAGGGAATCCCGCGCATTACAAGACCTTCAAAGCGTGGGAGGAGAAGGTGCGAGTCATCATCCATCCGGAGATCCTCACCGGATTACCAGGGGGAGTGGAGGCTGGTAAGTACAAACAAATGTATACCAGCACACCGCTATGTACTCACATGCACTACCACCATGCCATAGCTCCGAGGGACAAACACCCCCATGTCCAGTACACAATACACAACACATTACTCACACACGCAACAGGCACCACCACACACACAGCCCAAACATATCAACTAACAAAACCATGGGGGCATGTGTACACCCAGCCAGCCACGTAACTACCAACAGGTCCCCTAGTACTCCAGAAGCGCCACAACGAGCACCCCCACACCCATGTGGCAGCCGTAGCTGCACCAACCGACAAGTAACAGGTAAGTAGCCGCAACACAGAGGCAGTGGGTGGGAGGGGGACATCTGAAGTACAACACACACCAGGCCCCTAGTCCTACAGCACAGCAAGGCGGAGCACCCCCACACCCATGTGGCAGCCGTAGCTGCACTAACCGACAAGTAACAGGTAAGTAGCAGCAACACAAAGCGCAGTGGGTGGGAGGGGGACATCTGAAGTACAACACACACCAGGCCCCTAGTCCCACAGCACAGCAAGGAGGAGCACAGCCCACACCCCACACCCACGTAGCAGCCACTGCAGTGCACACCGGCAGCCGACAGGTAGACATCCCGCCCCAGGACAAACGGTGTCAGTGGGTGTCCAGCCATCACCACGACCCATAACACCGCCCCCACCCCCACAGACCTGCAACATGGAGCACCCCCGCCCATAACCATGTTGCATATAGTCCAGTGCACGCTCAAAAACAACCTGCAGGTGGGAAACTGGACAGGGCGGGGTGACTGGAGGCATGAGGACTGAATTACGACTAACACATGGGACATGTCAAGTAGCAGAGGAACACGCAGCACTGCTCCCTGCCACAACCATGTGAACAATGTGCACACGGACATGAACCACAGAGTCACACCCCACATGACCCATCACAGAGACAGCAACACCCAAGGAGCCATGTCTGCATGCACAAGTCACACTGATTACAGAACCACACAGCAGGCACAGTGCAACCCATCACACACAACTGCAACACCATCGAAGTCCTGTCCATGTAGCCCCCACTGCCTGTCAAGCACACATCCCACAACTATGCCCATGTAAGACATACCACACTAGACGCAACAGCGTGGAACAACATAAATGCACACGAACACCACTGGACCCATCAAACACACAGACACACAATGCACATACAACATACCATCCATCTCATCCGTCAGCCCCAGTCACATGAAAGGTATGTCATCCGAACAGCTGGTCCACACACAGTAGTCACGCAAAGAAACATGCCCATGATAAATCATGTGCCAGTAGTGAATGAAGCGCACGTCACACTGTGAGCAACTACACACATAACATGGGCCACACACCCCCGAGCACTGCAGTGATGCACATGGCACAGGGCAGCACGCACACCAAGGAATTGGACCATCTGCAATACGTCGTGTGGCACACAACCATCACTCACTCATAACAATGCGTCCAATTACATGGCCAGAAATCACAACAGACAGCAAATATGCAGGGTATGTCAGACATACACACACCTCAGACCATGCACTGTCATGTTGCCACAACACATGCCACGTTCTGCACCCATGGCACACAGTATGTACCCCCAAAGCATAGTTCATCTCAAATGCGTTTCAGGGGCTGACCCCCATTATGCCATCTGCGTTTCTAAGCGTTCCATATGAACCCCCAAAGCATAGTTCATCTCAAATGCGTTTCAGGGGGCTGACCCCCATTTTGCCATCTGCGTTTCGAAGCGTTACATTTGAACCCCAAGAGCATAGTACAAACCAACCTCCACGATGGGTCTGGAGTCCGCATACACCAGAGCCACAAAAAGCAGGAGCACAGCAACACACCCATCGGCATTGCCAATCCGTCCCATGCCACATGTCCACAGCACACAGTCCCATTGGCATGCCCACACAACAACAAATAGCACAGCCACACACACGGCTCCGGGAAACCTGTGCACGACTGTGCACGAACTGTGGATGTCAGACAACCTATACATACTTTGTCATGTGCAACACTATAACATATCTCATTCCCCCCACAGGTGACGAACTGCTGGATGCTGGAGATGGAGACAGCAGCCAGCACAGCCAGCCTGCAAGCCCCCAACAAGGACTCACGGATGTGGAGGATCTGTCCTCCGATTCGGACACGGACCACCCAGCAGGCCCATCTGGTGTGGCAGGGCCCAACCGCACCCCAGGCACCCTCCTACCCACCAACCCATCAGCCAGGGCTGATGACCACTCACAGCCCCCTGCTGCCACTGTCGTTGCGGCCACTCCCACTGTTGTGGCGGCCACTCCCACTGCTGCAACCACCACCATCGCCGCAACAACCACCACCGCCGCGACCACCACCACGTCATCACTGGCCCCAGCACCAGCGCAAGTGGTGGTCCGGCCGACTGGGTCCACCCTGGGAGCCACAGCGAGGACCGTGGTGAGCAATGTGGCTAGTGGGCAGGCCGGTGGCAGCAGTACTGGTGGGAAGAGCAGGGTCAGGCCAACGCCAGCCTCCCCTGGGAGCCATGCCCTGCCTCAAATGGCCAGAGTCCTTGGGGCCTATGAAGAGGCCCAAGGACAATGGGCCAGGTCTGCTTCCGACACGCGGGAGGTCCTGGGGGTGTTGAGGTCCATGGACGCCCATATGGGCCAATTCGTGTCCCGTATGGACCAACTCGTGGTCCTCATGGGCCAGCTGGTGGTGGCGGTGAGGTCACAGGCAAGGCCAGCAACACCACCTCCGCCACCACCTGCTAGGGCGCAGGGTCGGGCAGCAGTGTCCAGTTCCCCTGCGTCCACAGCCAGTGAGCACACCTCACCCACCACCAGCAGGTCGCCACCACACCCCCCTCCCAAACGTGGAAGGGGCCGTCCGAAGTGGAAACAGATGTCCCGGGAGGACTTCGCACGCTCCAGACGCAAGTGAGGCAGCCAGCCATCCTTGACCACCCACTGCATTGACTTGGACTACGATCCCACCCCACACAGCCAACAGAATGGCATGTGTCTGTTGGACTAGGGACATAGAACTAGTGGGTACACCCTGAGCATCACGCAGCCATGGCCGACAGCTCATTGTCACTGCACGCAACACTCATGTCATCACCTTGCACACAATGACATGTCACAGTTGAAAATAAATGCACCTTTTACACAAACTGCTGTCTGTGCACTGTGTTTATTGAACGATGATCAACCGCCACCTTGAGCAGAAAAGCATCGGATGTGTGGCATGGCGATGGGACAGGAGGGGCAGTAGGGACCTAGGGGGGAAGACAGAACAGGAGCACATTCAATGAGTGTGTCACACACCCATCACACAGTACATGTCAACAACTACAAGCAATGTACACACATCTCACAGAGCAATAGGGCACAATGCCACAGCCACCGTCAGTGGCATACAAACCTGGACATGGACCATTGACACACAGCACACAGTGAACAAAAGGCCTCCGTGACACAGCACACAGACACCTGCACAACTACAGCCACATCAGCCGTCGTACATGGACACTCACCGTCAAGTGAAGTAGCGGGCGATGAGCTGCTGACGGACATTCACAGCTTCCTCCTCTCCGCTGTCTTCCTCACTCGAGCTGTCCTGGTCTGCAGGCTGGGGCCCTGGTTGATCTCCGTCATCCACAATTAGGGGGATCTGCTTCCGAATGGCCAGATTGTGCAGCATGCAGCAAGCCACCACTATCTGGCACACCTTCTGTGGGGAGTACGCCAGCGCACCCCCGGTGCGGTCCAGGCATCTGAACCTGGACTTGAGGAGGCCAAAGGTACGCTCGACCACACGTCTGGTCCTCCCATGTGCCTCATTGTAGCGGTCATCTGCTGGGGTCCGAGGATTTCGTAATGGACTGAGCAGCCAGGGCCCATTCGGGTAAGCCGAGTCACCTGGGCGTGAGGGACACAGAGAACCGTTGCAATTCAAACAGGACAGTAGACAGCATCCTTAAGCCAGCACGCTACACAACTCCACATACTCACCGACAATCCAGCCACGGTCCTGTTGCAGATTGGTCATCAGTCGTGGTAATATGCTGTTGCGCATGATGTGCGCGTCATGGGCCGAGCCTGGGAACTTTGCACACACGTGGGAAATGACCATGTCCGCAAGGCACACCACTTGCACATTCAGGGAGTGCGTGTGCTTCCGGTTGCGGAAGAGCTGCTCAGTGGCCTGTGGTGGGACAAGGCCAACATGGGTGCAATCTATGGCACCAACGACGTGTGGGATCCGTCCAAGGGCATAGAATGCACCCTTCACTGCCGCCAACTCACGTGCCCTGGGGAATCGGATGTACCTGTTCCTGTACAGCATCATGGCTGCCAGTACATCCCTCAGCACCATGCTGAACATGGGCTGGGACATCCCACCTCCACTGCCCACTGTGTGCTGGAATGACCCAGTGGCGAAGAAATGCAGTGCAGCCATCACCTTAGCCGTGGGGGTGAATGCTGTCGGATACACCCTGCGAGGACGGAGGTGGGGATCCAACATGGCACATAGTCGATGCAGGGTTGGTCGGTCCAGACGAAATTTCCGGATGACCTCAGAATCCTCCATGTCCGCCAACAATTGGTAAGGGCGGTAAATGTTTGGTCTCCGCCTAGGACAGATGGAAGTGGACACATGTCAAAGCAACACGCCACATGGCATATTCACATACACATAACTGATATGACAGAGCAAGAACATGAGTCACAGAACAGCTGTCATGCAGGGACAGCACAGCCACAATACACTTACACAGGTCTCCCACCAATAGCAATGGGCAGTGACACAAACCATTGCTATGTGCATGCACATGGGGATCCAGGCCTCAATGACCTGTGAGGCGTGCTGATGGGGACTGACTGCATATCCGCCAAGCGGCAACACCACGGCAACATGACTGGCTGCTGTGCATCACACTGCTTCCGAGGCAGGATGAGTATGGCACACACCAACGACGATGTGGGCACAGGCTGAGCGGCCAAGACAAGTGGGACCTGTGGCACGAGGGGATATGAGACAGTCATTGGTGTCACCACTGCACCCTATGTGCAGCACTGTACGGATCACACCTCCAGAAGCATTGTCAGGTGTACACATTGACAGCCCCATGCCAACACGGCTGTGTGCTTGCAAATACACATCACATGTGACACGTAACCTTGCACGTGCCAAGTGGCAGATGTACATAGTGAGAGATGACATGCGTGTGCATATGCGTATACCATGCACCCATGCCAATGTGCAGATGATGACATGCTAACAGACATGTGGGGGCCGGCCACTGGCCGTCCCTGCCTATGCACACGGCATGATGTGTGGCGGGACGCCGTCCACCTGCGTGGTGCCCCGACTCGAGACCCGGGCAACCTAGACAATGCATTGCAGTCTCCGCAGTCCGGATACACCACCTGCGACACACAGAGGCTGTAGCTGCCCTAGCGGCCCATGCCGCGTCCATCTGGGGCTGATGGACCCACACATTCACTCTTTTGCCTCACTGGGGCGGGCTCGGAGGTGCTTGCGCACGCGCTGGCTTCTCTGTTGCAACGGCATGTGACGTGTGTGGGGATGTAGGCAATGGGTGGGATGGTGCGAGCCACCTTCCGTGACGTCACTCCTGCTCGTGATGTGTGCGTCCCCCAATACTTCCATATGACTTGAGCCATGCTACACATTGAGGATGTTTTGCCTGCGTGATGTGTCCCGGAGAAGCGCGCCGAGTCCTCTCCCCCACCATGCTCCACTGCCATCCCGTGCCCTGGATTGCCTGTGCAGGTTGACAATGTTGGGGATACACCTGGTCGGCAGGGGCTGTGTGTGCCTTGTCAAGGGCCTGGCGGGCGCACAACAGGATCCAGCTTGTCCACAGAGGGTGGGCTGACGTGTACGCCTGATACCGCATTGTTCGTGTGCCCGGCTGCTGTGCACACACGTGTTCACATCCCCCCGACGGGTGGCCTTTAACATTGCCCAGGGAAGCGGTAATGTGCAGTTCCGGACCCCTCCCGACACAGCGTGTTTCAACTTTGCATGTGCGCATCTACCCGTCACACCCACCCACCTGAGCGAAGCGTCACTCCCGCTTCACACGACACATGTGTGTCTTCCACAGTTGTGCTACTCATTTGCGTTGACATCGAATGACAGTGGACTACATAGTCATGTCACGACTGCCGTATACATCACACACTCTCATCATCTCACATTCGTACTTGTGAAAGGAATCAGCAGAGACAGTTTCTTTCTTCAAACCATGTATTGTGACTTATGTCCTCTGTGATGCAGTATAGTGGACACTACTGGCAGCGGTATGCATGTGGAGGATATACTGAGCATGATTACACATAGCTAAGGGTGTAGGGGTACATGTGATTAGCTGTTGCATGTGGGATGTGGGCTTCAGAGTTACATCTGCTTGGCCGTTGCTGTGCTACTGTTCATTTGCAAGTAGCTGCGGTGCTGCGGACTTTGACACAGACGGTATACATTTAGCCTACCAGACCGCTTGGCATCATGGGCACAGTCCATCTCAGTTCCATGTGACAGGTGTGCTGCTGTTGTTACTCATGCACGCGTGCGTGTGAGTTGACATCAGGGCATGGGCTTACGTGCATGCAACGGCGTCCCACTTGTTGTTGCCATATGGTGGATACTGGACATGTCACAGTCACTGGGGTCGTGTTGTTGTTGTATGCACTTGTCGTCCATGCAAAGGTCCTGTTACGGGATTTCCGGGGAGGGGAGAAGGGGTGCAGCTCTCACATACTCCAGCCGGGCGATTCCTGTCCACTGTGCGGTGCATATGTCCATGGGCGCAGGATCCATGTCATGGCATAGTTGTACGTGCAGTTCTGTCCATGTGGGTGCGATACACATATCCCATGCCACTGCCTCCCCGGATACATGCAGAGTTCCTGGATGTGATGGGGAACGGAGTGCATGTCCCGGACACATCCGATGTCATGGCAGTGTCGTTGATGGTGTGGTATCAGTTGCAGGTCGTTTGGTATGGCTGTTGTGGTGGTTACTGGCCAGTCCGTGCGGAAGCTAAGCATGGGTACAGTGTCGGACATCATGGCTCAATTGGGGGATTGCGTCGGGGTCCTACGAATTGACAGGTTGACAGGTATGCGATGGCTTCCTGCAGGGCTTCCATTTCATTGGTGGTATACATGTTTGCCAGCCAATGTAGCGGATGGTGGCTGTCACGGTGTTGTCCGTAAGTTGTCCCTTGTAGGAGCATGATGGGGCATGCTGGGTGACATTCGATGTAGCTGTGATCCATGATCCGTCGTGTGGAGGCACAGTGGTCCCATTGCAGTGTGGGTCCGATGTTCGCACATACGCCATGCCCCCATAGGCTGAACAGACCCTGTCGTGTGCGTCCAGAGGGTGGAATAGTGGTAGCAGGTCCGCCCTTGGACATGCCGGGTTGGAGAGGCACAACTCCACAGGATGGTGGAAGGGACACCTCCAACAGTAGAAGACGGGTATGACGCAGCTGAACAATGCGATGCGGTAAGTCAGTCGGTAACTTACGTTCAGCAGGGATAGGGGTTCGCATCCCAGTAGCTGTATCAGGTTGTGTTTGTACAGCTTGACCTGTCTGGCGTAGTTGGGTAGGTGTGTTGTAGGTGCCATTTTGCTGCGGGGCGATGTGGTGGCGTGCTCCGGCTGTGTGTGCAGTCTGCAGTGTGCAAGCTCCGAGGTTGCTGTGAGGTCTGTGATGGTCGTAGGGGGCAGGACTTGTGTTCTGTTAGCTTGTGCGGAGGACACGGGCCCTCATCCCACGTGCTTCTCTGAATGTTCAAGGTCAGTGGTGTGTGACTCCTTCCAGATAACTTGCATGGGAACGGCATGGGGGAGTTTTATACTTTCTTCTTTCCCGTTCGGTATGTTCTTAGGTGATATGCGCTATCTGCCCTGTGGTCGGTTTCCTCTGCATGCCTGTGTTGGTCTTTTTTTGGGACAATGGCTGTATTCGCCGGCTTGTTTAGTCGGGATGTGGTTTCGGAGTTGGAATGGAAGGTCATTCAGTGCTGTCTGCTCTCCCGTGTGTGGGCGGCAGGCTGTGTTTCCGCTATGCGTTGGGCCTTGTGTGTGGGTGTCATTCTTGAGTCCACCTGTTGTCGGTCCCCGGGCTCTTTGGTGTTCCGTTTTGTATGTCTGGTTCATGGGTGCAGGGTGGTATGGGTGTTTCTGTGTGGTACTGGCGTACCTCTTCCCGACGGGGCCCATGTTCTACTGGGTGGTGTTGCCGCCGCTGTGTGCTTCGCCATGTTTGTCACACAGGGGTGTGTCCTGATGTTGCGTGACTTCACTGACATGTGGGCGTCGGTTGTGTGACGTTGGGTGTTGTCCGTGAATTGGGCGTTGGGGACATGACTGTGGCAGGCCTGTCACGTGTCATGTGCGTTCTGGGTGTGGCTGGTGTGTGTGGTGCTTGGTTGTGTCCCTGTGTTGTTTGTGTGCGACGCATACATGGCGTTATGGTTGGGCGCTGAGTTGTGCGCATGTGTGGCTGCGTCATCGCCGCTGTGCTGCGGTGCCGTGACGGGGTCGTTAGTTCCTGGTCCCAGGTGGTGTGCCCATGATAGTTGCGAGATGTTGCACTTTGCCCTGTGTTACATTTGTGGGTGCAGTGGTGGATGTGTCTTGTCCACGCAGGGGTGTTGGGGGGTGCCATGTCCTCCTTTTCCGCACTTGCACTGTGTGCGCTGTTTGCGTGCCCTTGTTGTGTGTGTGCCTACCTGCGTCTCTGCGGTGCGTTGCCTCCTTGGTGGTGCATCAGGTATAGCATGGGGAGGGCCTGCAGTGCTGGATTCATGCTCGGGGGTCGCCTCTTCGGTGTCTGTGCTCGGCGTTCGGGTTTCCGCCTCACTTTCACGTGCGGTGTCTCTTAGCCGTGGGAGCTGTTTGTTTGCGGCATCGTAATTTGTACGCCGGGCGGTACGTGATTTCGGCTGGCGGTGTGTCTCCATTGGGCTGCACCGCTACGTGAGCGGGCGCACTTTGATGGCGGACGGCGTCGCTGGCTTGCCGGCGGTGTTTGGCTGCCTTTTCACATCGTAATTTGGCGGGCGTGTGGGCTGCGGCATGCGGGCTGTAACTGGTGGTTTTTGCATCCGCCAGCACGGCGGTGGTGCTACCGCCCGCCATCCTAATGGGCCCCTTTGTTATTTAAAATTTGAATGTTTTTCCTTATTGATGTTTATGTGAAATTCTTTTTACTACAATTTTAATAATTTTAAGTGGTTCATCTCTGTGGTTGTGGAACCGACGACCTCCGGTCAGTGGTCCCGATTACGATGCGACCGCACTTAGGGGCTCCTATTATACATGTGTGTTTAACCTTTTTAAATTGAGTTAATTTGTTATATTTGTTAAAATATAAATTAAATTAATTTGATTTTTTAAATTAAGGTTTTTATTTAATTTATTTCATATTTATTAATTTATTTTATATATACTTAAAAAACGATATTTAGTATAAGGATATTAAATACATCGATATTTCTTTTAAATATTTTTGTACTTACCATTATAAAGATTTAGGGCGTCGACATTCTGTCAGTAAACCGCTGTATGGTAACTCAATGATGGTTGTATGTCGGAACAACAAGTTCCTTTAAAACGCCTACCTGAACAACGCGGTCTCTACTACGACCATGTCTTAACCACGACTAGCTTTACCATGCGTTCTTTTACCACGATTTTACTTGGTAAAGGCATGCATGGTAAACAGCTATCCGTGGCTGAGTTTACCACCCTCCTCTTTCTCCCCCTGAGCCCTAAATACACCCGCCAACCTCCTTAAAACTAACCCGAACCCTCCCACCCCTAAGAACTAATCTGTACCCCTCCCACCCCCTAAAAACTACCCCGAACCCCCACCCTCTAAAAACTAATCTGAACCCCTCCAACCCCTAAAAACTACCCCTAACCCCCTCCCACCCCTAAAAACTAACTGGAACCCCCACCCCTAAAAACGAACCCAAACCCCCACCCCCTAAAAACTAACTCAAACCCCTCCCACCCCTAAAAACTAACACAAACCCTCCCACCCTCTAAAAACTACTCCTTCAAACTACCCCAAATCCCCCCACCCCTAAAAACTACCCTGAACCCCCTAAAAACTAACCCAAACCCTAAAAACTAACTCAAACCCCTCCCACCCCCTAAAAACTAATCCGAACCCCCACCCCTAAAAACTAACTCAAACCCCCCCACCCCCTAAAAACTAACACGAACCCACCCACCCCCACAACCCCCTCTAACCCCCAAAAACTAACACAAACCCCCCCTACACCCCCAAACTCCTCTTACCTGTTCCTGTCCGATGCTCCTCTGACCTCCGCCCTGCAGGAGCATTAGACCGACTTAGGGGCCGATTACGATCTCTCTAGGAAAGCCCTGCATATGACTCTGATCCGGAGGGCTTTCCTAGCGAATCGTGCTGTGAGAGTCCGACCGAATGAGTATGATGCAGCAGTATGCTGGCGGACTTTGGCTCGCTCGGACTCCCATTGAACTCTATGGGAGGCTGTGTACCAACGCGTACACAGGCTCCCATAGCAAAAAAGGGGTGTGTGGGGAAAAGCATACAACCTGTGGCGGGCACCCCATGTTGCCCGCCACACTGTGCATGCTTGGATCGGGGGGACCCATGCGCACCCCATTATGACCGATTCGGAGGGCTCATATGAAGGGGGGCCTGCTACGGCCCCCTGAAGTCCAATTCTGACAGCCGTTTTGTCTCGCTGACACCGAGTCGATACAGCTGTCCGAATTGTGCATTGTACTTGCTCGTTCGGAATCCGACTCCATTGCGCGGCACGATTCAGCTCCAAACGAGTGGGACAGACAGGATCTGGTTTAGGAACTATTCGGTCGACGCGGATGAGATCTTCGCATCGTACTTGGTAGTTTGGAACGGGGTATGACTCGGTCGTAAACATAGGCCACGAATCGGATTTTCTCATTCCGGAACCTATCTGGAGGCCTTCCTAGCGAGATCGTACCGAGTCCGTCAGCATACGGCTGCATCGTACTCGTTCGGTCGGACACGCACAGCGCGATTCACTAGGAAAGCCCTCCGGATCAGAGTCGTACGGAGGGCTTTCCTAGCGAGAAGATAATTGGCCCCTAAGTCGTTGTTCGGGCAAGTCGTTGTTCGGCTTGCGTGACTCCGGAACTTGCTGTTCCGGAGTCGTTGTTTTGGATGTTTCCCCTCAATTATAGCATTATTGTTATCAAACCAAGAATTTGGAGGACAACCCTCCCCATAATTTTTGTGGCTGAATCTGAAAAGGAAATGGGCGGTAACATTGCGGGTCTTCCCTCACCCCTTTTTTAAAGATAGGTAAGATAATTTATTTGGATGAAGAAGAGGGAAGGCCACACTTACAAGTTGCATTAAAAATGTGGGTCAGTATCTTTGCGCAGGTTTTGGTATCAGCTTTTTAAAGGTCTGGTGGAATCCCATCCTGGTCCGGCGTTTTCCGCCAGCCGTGGCAGAGATAGCATTACACATTTCTTCTACACTAAAAGTCAGGGGTGAGATGTCACTCCCTGGCTCCCAAGGGGTATCACAATCCTTGTCGCCCCCCCTGCCATACATTCCTATGAAATGATTGACCCACCTATCAGGGGTAATGTTGCAGTCCACCCTTGAGTTTCCAGATCCTGAGAAAAATGGTCTATTTACAATATCCCAGAATTTTGGTACAGTTAGCTAAAACACTGGGCTGCAGTAACTCCTGCCAGGCTTGCCCCTTAATTTCTTTTTTCGACTAGAAAGTCGTCAATTTATACACTTTCCTACAGGCCCTAATCTTATCCTCATCCCTGGTCCTTTGCTTCACAGCAACCATCAGATTCCTATGTGTCCTGGAACAGTTCCTGTCAAACCACTTGTTCTCCTTGTTGTTTCTATGTCTACCTCGGGACAGAAGATTAGAGGAGATCAGCTCACATAATCTTATGAAGGCATGAAGGACCACCTCATCCTGTGTGCCTCTCTTGAAACACAGGGCAATGACCTCCGCATTCACTGTATAAAGGTTTTCTAGGAACACTTCATGGATCACCCTGTCCCATTTCAATATCTGCGCCTGGTCCTTGGTACTAATATTACTATTATGGAGACCTTTTCTCGTGTTACCATCCACGTCTATTACCCAGTCCATTTCTAACACTATGGGATTATCATCACTGAAACTAATCCAGTACGTCCTCAGACACTTAACTAGGGAAACCAGGGGTGCAGATAGAATAATAAAATCAATAGTCGAATGACAACCCCTACCAGTGAATGAGGGAATAACTTCGCCTTCCCCTGTCTGCCCCATACTGTGCAGGCTACTCAATGCCAAAATATCCTCCAACATGTCACCTTGCTCTGAGTGTTCAAAGTGTATTATGGAGGGACTTACATAAAACGGCCATTTTGCTAAGACACAACCTCATTGACATAAATGTACGTTAACATCAATTATTACCTGGTAGTCTGAGGGCATTTTGTCCCCATAACGTTCCAGAAAACACTTTAAAGCAGAGATGTGCTCTATTGAAATACTTCTGTCAAAAGAATTGTAAAAATTCAGGATGTGGCCTAATGACTAGCGCAGTCGACCTCGAATCTGGGGAACCGGGTTCGAGTCTCAGCTGGGACTCTCAACATCCTATGATTCTGGGCAAACCACTTAAACTCCCCGTGTCTAACAAAATGAATGTGTTCATGTGTAACGCAACTGGTGCTCTTGTAAAGCGCTCTGATACTTCAGGTCAACTTCGTGCTATATAAATCTCTGGGGAAAAAAACAAGGATCGATTGCTCTTGAATACCAATTCTACTGCCAGCAGATTGGGAGAATATGTAACCACCAAGGCAGGAGTACAGGGAATCTTGAGGGAGACTAAGATAAGAAGGCCACCCTTTCCATGCCCCCCATTGCGAAAGGGAATGCAGCTTTAAAAAAGAAGGAGAAGCTGTCTATATAAAAGTAGTTTTAGGGGCCCCTGTTTACTGCATATCCACAATGCAACCACGTTGCATCATCCCTTTTAGATTTTAACCCAGCAATATTCTATGTCACAACTTTTAATGGGGACGTCTGATTACACATGGACTTAATCAGGGCAGTTTAATCACCCATCGTGCCCTGGGACTTGGGGCTAGAGGGATCAACATGTTGCAGACTCAGTCAGTCATTATCATCCAGCCCATACAAAGGCGCAAACCTATACTCGAGTGGTATTTCAATTGTTGGAGCCTCTCCCCGTACCATCACTTGGGGCCTCAGAGTGGGCCGGCTTTTACCAACTGTGTGGGAATGGAGGGAAGGATAAAAATACTTCAGGGGAAAACCCCTGACCCTGTGCCCTTGTCCTGCATAATAAAGCAGCCCAGAACAAGATTTTTCGCAAATCTGGGATGCCTTAGATTAATTATAATGCAGTCCCCCTCAATGTTCTTCCACTTACGTCCTACCCAGACAGCTCTTCTGACTACTTTAATATGAGAGGACAAATGGTGCCCATTCACTAAGGTCTTATCACACCAATGTTTTACCTTGCACATGAGGTCTGCTGTTGTTTCCCTCGCATGTTGTTTGATGGGAGGTACTCCTGTTAAAACTCCTACTAATGGTACAGATTCGGGAGCAGATGTTATAGAGTGGCATCTCCGACACGTGATATGGGCAACCTATTAAGATCAGATATGTTACATTCTTTACCCCTGCACTGCTGGGTTTCTTGCCCACTTGCTCTTTCAACATGGGCTGCACAGTGGGTCCCAACCCCAGCCCCTTCCAGTGATAGCAGAGCATTTTGTGCCCCTGTCGCGATATGGCTGGACCCTTCTGTCACCTCCACTGCACCTGCAGGTGGAGGGCCCCTTATGTCCAGGCCAACAGCATCATCAGCCCAAATATTAACTGAGAACCACCCAGGTCCTTACATACGGTAAACAGATCTATGTCATGGATGGCCCCCTTAGCGAAACCAGAGCTGGGGTAGGAATGCTTAAATAACTTAGCCTCAATTCCCCCAAGACGCAATAATAGCGGTGCCAATAAACCTTTTAACAAAGCCTCAAGCTTAGGCAGCATCATGTTTAAGGCCAGTTCAACTTTAGGATCATCACCCCTATCCAGAGTAGCAGCTGCCCCCTTTCGGCTTGATGCCACTCTCTTACCCCACCCCCTTTTCTTTTTAACCACAGGTTCTACAGGGGGTGAATTATATACATCAGGGGTCCTCAATGACCACTAAGGGCCTGATTACGACTTTGGTGTTGTGGTGCAGGATCCGCCCCACTGCTGCACCACCAAAGCCATGGTCAGACCACCCACCAGATTAGGAGTTTCCTCCTGTCTGGTGGGCTGGTTTTTGGTGTTCCTACAGTGGTGCCTCAGAAAATGGGCACTGCAATGGGAACGCCAAAAACAGTTCCTGCACGGCATGGACTGAAACGTCCATGCCGTGCAGGAACTGGTGTTCATGCACACAGGTTGGACACATGCTGTGCCTCCCTGTGTGCATCCACATGCAGAGGAGGCACAGGGGGCCCTTCATCATGGTGTTCATGGAGTAAGGACCTCCATGACACCGCTGGCGGAGAAGAAACTAGTAATATGCTTGGTGGGACCGCGGCGGTCCCGCCAAGCATATTGCGGCCTCCTGACCACCACACCACCGCCAGGGAATGGCGGTTCCGTGGTGGCTGCGGCCGGGCTGTGGCGGTCTGACTGCCCGAATCGTAATCGTCCCTAAGTGTGTATCAGAAGGCAATGATATTAGCCCTGGCAATTTTCTATCCTCTACAACAATGTCATCTCAGGGGTCAGACCATGGCCGCTTCTAAAACATTCCAAGGAAAGTCTCCTCTCAGTCAATTCCGTTTCCTTTGTGATGACACTCACTGCCCTCACCAGAAAGGAGTCAATGGTGGCAATTGTGTCTCCACCCGGGGTGCCTGACCTCAGCTACCTTTACCCATTGGGAACTGCTGGAACCGTGTGTATACTAGTGCAGAAAATGCTGCTCTCTGTTGCCTTACAGGCCAAAGGGTGTGGCCCAGCCCCCTACAGCTGTTGATGGGCGGAGACGGGCCCACCCTTGGCCCGGGCTTTCCCAGGGCACGTCCCACGCTGCGAGGATGCAGAGGACACTTTGAAGCGCACATCGTGGGAGGCCCCACCCCCTTCATTGAGGCATCTCTGCAACTAGCCTCCTAGCACTGGGGCTGATGGTCCACGCAGTCCGCTGGGCTCACTGAAGTATGTGGGAGCCAAAAACCACCTTGCTGGTCACAAAACTGTCCCCGAATATATCATAGGATACCTTATTCCAAACAATTCCATCAGGAACTGGAACAGCAGAAATGTTCACTAGGGAAAGTTCTCTTCAAACTTTGTGTGATGAGGAAAGCGGTGCTTAAACCAAGTTCACCAGTTAAACAGGAGAGCGTTCTGGGAGATAGTGTTCGTTTAGATAAAAGAAAAAGTCTGTAACAAAACCAATCCAAATGAAGAGTAAAAGCGATGCAATTGTAATCCAAATGTATATCCAAGGCAAGATAAAGTATGTCTTTTTCAGCCAAAAGTAGAATTCACGCCGCTCAAGTGGTAGTGGTGGTGGGTCAGATGAATCTAAAGAGAAATCATCAAAGTTGATGAAGTAGGCTGTTCGATGTATTTTTGGTAGCTCCAGTGGCTGCGTAGAACTGGGTCATTTGCTGGTACGTTTCTGTAGATACCATCTTTATTTGCTTGTAGAATTGAAATCTGTGTTTCCGTACATGTTGTTTGTAAGGAGGTTGTTGATGCAACAGGAAGAAGTGATAGTTCAGTGTTTGCAGTCCCCAGCCGGAGAGAAGAAGCTTCATCACTGATCAAAGCTATGACTGGGACTTCCTGTAGGGTAGTGAGAGGAGACAGGTAACTTCCCAGGAGCCCTCTTGGCTTACTGTATAGAACCGGCCACCTAATGTAGTTTGATGAGATCTACTGACAAAAATCACATGTTTTTGCTGCCAGCGAGGTGCAGTAGCAGTACAGTTCTTGTACCTTCAACGGCCAGGACAGGTACAGGCGCCTGAATTCTTACTTGTCCACTATCTTCTCCCAGACGAGATCCCCAATCCTAGGCCGCTGGTGCAACTTTCCCTTCTCCAGTGGCAGTGCATTTCTGCTGGACAATGCTCTGAGCTTCTCGGAAGTTGTTCAGATCCTGTAAAACATCCAAACTTTCATAGATGTCAAATGGTGTTTCTGTCACCACTTTACTGAGACTATCGAGGTCTGGGACCCACATCTTAACCCTAGACAGGATCTCATAGGGAGTCAGAACACCCATGGATTTTCTAGGCAGACTGGTTAGAGCTCTCTGGACCTCATACAGGTGATGAACCTAACTATGACCTGAACCTAATACCCTGGTTGTTAAAGACTGCTTTAATGCCTGGTTCTTCCTCTCCACTACTGCATATCCCACTGGATGATAGGGGGAGGAGTACCCCACACTCGCACCCAATTTCCCATGGAGTCTCTGTAAGCCAAAGTGGCAAAAGCTGGATCCTGGTCCGAATGGAATGTGGCTACTGCGTATGTCCCGATAAAGACTTGCAAATCTTTTATAACAGTTTGGTCGTCAGCCCATCACTATGGCCAAACGCATATGAATCAAGAGCAGGAATCCACTGCTACCAAGATGTATTTGTAAGCCTCAACTGATTGTAAGGAGCCACAGTGGTCCAAATAGACACAAGCAAGAGGCTTGTTTGAGATCAATAGAGGTGTCTGGGGTGGACGTGCTACAGTGGAAACCTTCATCTGCTGGCAGATGTCGCATTTGAGGACAAAGTCTTTGGTCTGTTTGTATAGACCTGGCCACCAACAGCATTGCTTTAAAAATGAAATTGCAGCTGCCACCCCTGGTAGGAGTATTTTGTTGGAACGCCTTTCAGCAGGTGGCGCACAGCGTTGACAGCCACCATGATGTGTGGATCTATCCGCGTGCTTGAACGAGTAATTGCAGTGACAACAGCAGTTTGCACTGTTGCTTTTGTGGCTTTGTTAGCCATGGAATTCCCTGCAACATGTATTCCTACACGCTGATTACTCAGTGAGTGTATGACATGAATCTGTGGCAAACATTCTTTGAGTTTTGCCACATGTCCCCAAAGCTGTTTCTGCTTTATGGTGTAACCTTTGGAATCTTTTAATCATTCTGGATCAATAATGTAAGTACTTGTTTCTACGACTGGACACAATAATATAAATCACGCACAATAAGTGTGGGGAATCCAGGATCCGTATTCTCACATGCCGGAATTTACCATCCTCCATTTTACCCTTAACAGTGGCTCATGCTGCAGAGATCTGGTGTTTTGTCCCTACGGCAGGCTGTGCTGATCCGTCATCATGAATGATGTAATCATACTGATTTAGAGGGCATGACTTCATTAGGCAGAGGACATTCATTTTCATATTGCAGGCATGCTTGTGTTTGTAGTGTAGGGTCAAATCTGCAGTCTGCAATCTGTTGTGGTGAGAGAGTTGGCCCACTGTATTCCTCATGGATTTAAAGCTTTAGCTTTTGGAATGCTGGCCTTTGTGTCAGCCTCTAAGGCTGGAACTGGAGTCACAACAATAATGTGTTTCCCCAAAGCCAAGGATCTTTCTCTCACTACAGCAGTCTGTACCGCCATCAGGATGTTTTCTGTCAGTGCAAAACGCATCTCCGCATTGGTGTATAAATGCGGTTTCCATGCAATTGGTACAGTGTCTCCTTCATTGAATGTGATATATGTATACCCCAGTGCACCTGTAATTATATGGATCACCAAGTTTGTGGCATTTACACATGTGTGTAAGTGTTTTGAAGCTAGCATGTCAGCTTGTGCTGAATGTAGTATTTGTGTGTGTTTAGTTGTCCAATGTGTGCTTGAAAAATCTGAACGCATCAAGTCGTAGAACGGGTTTTACCCACTCTTCCTAGTCTGGAATGTATGTTCTGCTAAAGTTCAGAAAACCCAATATTGATTGGAGTTTCTTTAATGTGTTTGGTGGATACAAAGAGATACACAATAAATGCACAGTAAAATGTTTCAATATTTATTGAAGCATTGCGAATCTTGAGTTAAATACGTGAGCTGCACTAATGAATAGAAGGAAACAGAGGAGTGTCATTTGCATTACAAGAATGGTGAAAAAGATAAACAATTCAACCATTTTGCTATAACAGAAAATATATACTAGTATATAGTTTGAAACACTAGCTACGTGTTTTAAGTAGGGGCGGACTCCTGTAGTCAAACATTCATCAAGCCTGACCGCCCGCCCGCCCTCTACACCTATCTCGACGATCCCGAGAAACCGGAGTAGGTGCAGAGGGCGGGCGGTCGTCCTTGATGAATGTTTGACTACAGGAGTCCGCCCCTTCCGGGATCTATTACAGCTACTTAAAACACGTAGCTAGTGTTTCAAACCAGACGGTGGGACCGTAAGTACGGATACACCACTGCATGCACAGCACACCTTAGCGTGTGTGCTGTAAACTAATACACGTGGCCTTTTTTTGCCATAGCACAATTGTTTCACTTTAAATGGTCCTGAAGAAAGCCTCCTAAATTGTTTCCCGAGGCTGAAACATGTCGACCAGTTCCTGAAGGATAACGAAGACCAATTACTAGTCTTCACGTTGTCCCTCTGTTTTCTTTTTAATATGTCCTGGGCCGCTGTGAATAAAAAATTTGTCAGCAAGGAATCCCAGAGGCATTTTTAACCTCACCACTTTTTTGAGCACCATCCACACACAAAAAAAAAAATCCGCTCCGCTGTAATTCAGGTGTCGAAGCACAGCTGGGTAGCATTCGGCTACCCAGCTGGGAACCCATTGATGAAGCATGCCACCAACTAGGTTAGTGGGTGAGGGTTCTTCTTAAAAATCCATGTGGTTCCTGGCATTTCAAAACTTGCAGCACAGTCCTCCTTTTTTAGGGATTCACCATTGGGTCCGTCCTTGTTGTTTTGTAGTATATATAATATTACCATGCCGAAGCCCCAGTCAGGCTGCTATTTGTTTATTCTATTGTGGATAGCTCTGTCGCTGAGCCGCCGAAACAAATAACAAAATCTTGCTTGATGAACTTAGCCCTTGTACAGTATGTTCAAGGTGTTTTGATAGAGTGCCTATGAATTAGAAGTGTAAGCAAAAATAAGTTTGTGGAATATTATCCTGTATCTGCATGTAAATGAATGTGTATCAAATGTCATCGTGTTCAGGGAGAGAAGACAACTTAAGAATGTGACCATGTAGAATGGCGTCTCTTAACTAGGCATAGTATGTCCATATGACAGGCCTAGTGTCCAGAAAATGTGTAAAAGCTGTCACTTGTCAAGAACGCATACATGCATGTGTGGCTTACCACAAAACACAGCACATATGGACTATTTCTAAGATACATTGTCATATATACCACATTATGTTACAGTAGACAAATAAGACCTTTGCCATGCATTGCTCAGCAATGCAATGAGGAACAAAGGCCTGTAACAATTACAACATGAGCAGATGACATTGTACAGTCAGTAAATAGCCAAACTGATATGAAATTTGATACATCATATGCCAACATCAGAACACCTGAAGAATACTGAGATGTCAAGAGTGTGATTTCAATTGGTTAACAAGGTAGAGAAACTGTATGTGCATATACACTAACTCATTGCACATGGTCAGATGGAGGGATTGTGATATGAACGTCCCTTCGCATGGCAAGAGTTGTGTACCTCTGACCTGAGAGTACAAGCACCCTCTACGATCTCAACCCTGGATGTAGCAACACGGAAGGCCCTCTCTCCTGTCTTCACTGCCACCGCAAATTCATCAAACTCCATTCGCCAGCTGCATCCTGCATGCCTACCGGACATCACCGCTCACAAACCACTCAACTGCATCCTCCTCAATGTATGCTGCCTACACAAGCACCCATGAAAATCTGGGACCTCCTCAACACCTATTCGCCCGACGTTGCCTTCCTCACAGAAACCTGGGCCAACATCAACTCCGCACCCGACATCGCTACCGCCATTCCTGATGAATACAAGATCCTGCACAAGGCCCACCCCATCCATCCAGGAGGAGGCATCGCCATTGTCTACAAAAACACCCTCTGCATGACCACTGTCCTGGACGACCCAACGACCGTCATGGAGCACCTCCACTTCCAGATCCAGACCAACCCTTCAACGACTCTCCACCGAACACTCATCTACAGGCCCCCCGGCCCCCGTGCTCCCTTCACTGATGCCATCATCAACCTCATCACACCCTACACCCTTGCCTCCACAGACTACATCCTACTCAGAGACCTAAACTTTCACGTGGACAACCACGATGACTCAAACACCGCCTTCCTCCTAGAGGACCTCACCAACATTGGACTGAAACAGCTAGTCACCGCCCCCACACACAGCGGGAAACACACTCGACACCATCTTAGCCAAAGGAAACAGTGTCTTCTACAGCCACACCATGGAACTCCTCTGGACAGATCATCACTTCGCATCCTCTTTGCCTTAAAAAAACCCACTGTACACAAGCACACCCACCGCCTCCCCCGCCGAAGCTGGAACAAGGTCACCAAAGACCAGCTCACCTCCACCCTCATTAGCACCCCACCACTGACTGAGGCAGACACAAACACCGCAGCACACAACCTCCACCGCTGGATCACGAACTGCGCAGACACACTCGCCCCCTTCAAGAAAGCCACTGGAAGACACATAAAGAAAGCAAGCTGGTTCACCCCTGCACTCCAAGAATACAGACGCTCCTGCAGATGACTCGAAAAGACATGGAGGAACAACAAAACCTCAGAAACACGCGCTGTCTACAAAGCAGCCACCACCACACACCACCAGCTCATCAAATCCTCAAGGAAGAAATCCTTCCAAGACAGAATCCTCACCAACGCTCACAACACCAAAGAACTCTTCTTCATCATCACGAATTTCGCCAAACCCAGCAGCGAAACAACAGACGTCCCACCCTCCCAGGACCTCTGCAACAGACTCAGCACCTTCTTCCACCATAAGATTATGAAGATCTACAACACCTTCGACAACCAAGACCTCCTCACCACTCCAGCCCCCCCTCCATGCGACGCCACCCAACAGATCCTGCTCAAATGGACCCCGCTCATGACAGATGACACCTTGAAGACCATGAAAAGCATCCACTCCGGAGCACCTGCGGACCCCTGCCAACACCACATCTTCCACAGAGCCGCCTCAGTCATCGCACCCGAACTACGATGCACAATTAACTGCTCTTTTGAGACTGCCACCTTCCCTGACGACTGGAAACACGCCAAATTCAACCCCCTCCTGAAGAAACCCTCTGCGAAACCAACGGACATGAAAAATTTCAGGCCCATCTCCCTGCTTCCATTCGCAGCCAAGGTCATCGAAAAGGCCGTCAATAGCCAGCTAGCTAGCAACATCCTGGACATCTCCCAATCTGTATTCCACTGCAACCACAGCATCAAGACCGCCCTACTCTCCACCACTGATGACATCCACTCCCTCCTCAACCAGCACAAAATGGCAGCCCACATCCTCCTGGACCTCTCGGCGGCCTTGAACACCGTCTCCCACCACACCCTAGCCACCAGACTCCACAATGCCGGCGTCCGAGGCATGGCCCTCGACTGGATACACTCCTTCCTCACCGGCAGAACTCAGCGGGTCAGACTCCTTCCCTACCTCTAGGAACCGACAGAGACCAACTGTGGAGTGCCCCAGGGCTCCTCCCTCAGCCTAACCCTCTTCAAAGTCTACATGGCCCCCCTTGCAACCATTGTCAGAAACCACAGGCTTAACATTGTCTCCTACGCTGATGACACCCAGTTGATCCTCTCCCTCACCAACGAACACAACATCAGCAAACACAACTTCCAAGAAGGGATGAACGCCGTCGCCACCTGGATGAAGAACAGCTGCCTGAAACTTAACTCTGAGAAAACAGAAGTCCTCATCCATGGCTCCACCCCCTCAACTTGGGACAACTCCTAGTGTCTTCCCGCCCTCGGGAATCCCCCCGCCGCGACGGACCACGCACGAAACCTCAGCATCATACTAGACTCATCGCTCATGATGAACTGCCAGATCAACCCCGTATCCTCGACCTGCTTCAACACCCCCCGCATGCTTCGAAAGATGTTTAGATGGATCCCATCCAAATCCAGAAAAACTGTCACTCACACACTCATTAGCAGCAGACTGGACTATGGCAACACTCTCAATGCCGGAATCAACAAGAAACTCCTTCCCAAACTCCAGAATGTCCAGAACGCCACAGTCAGACTAATCCTCAATATCCCCCGTTGCAGTCACATCACCCAATACCTCCACGACCACCACTGGCTCCCAGTCGAAAGAAGAATAATCTTTAAACTCCTCACCCACACATACAAGGTCCTTCACAACACCGGACCCGCTTACCTGAACACCGCCTCTCCTTCCACGCACCCAAAAGACACCTCCGTTCAGCCGAGCTCTCTCTGGTCACTGTCCCACGTATCTACAAACCAGAATGGGAGGAAATTCCTTCTCCTACCTCGCAGCCAAAACCTGGAACGACCTTCCCCTCCACCTCCGGCAAGCTCCATCATTGTCCCAGTTCAGGAAGGGCCTCAAGACCTGGCTCTTTGGATGACCACAGCACTCAACTGAGCCTCCCACCCCCAGCACCTTGAGACCCTCACGGGTGAGCAATTGCGCTCAACCAACCCTGATTGATTAATTGATAGTTGAGCGAATCACAAATCTTGTACCCACCCAAAGGTGAAATGTAAGTTGAGTGTGTGCCATAACATATGCCTGTGTCAGGGAATGCACTATCCTTGGACAAGTATGCATACACAAAGGCCTGCCCTCAGAGTAGATGTACTGCTACTACCGTTGACAGCAGTAAGACAGTCAAGTCAAGTCAAATAACTTGATTACGATGGCGCGCCGCGGGCAGAAGACCGTCTGACAATGTGTTGGAGGTCCCACCTGCCCTCTTACGATATGACCGCGGGGCAGGCTTTCATGAAATGCCTTTTTCTACTGCCTTCTAATGCCTTTTTCTTCTGCTGCAGCCCTGAAAAAGGTTGCAGCAGAAGCCACAGTAGTAAAAGGCACTTTACAAACATCCATGCACTGTGTACTAGGCACCATGTGGTCATTGTAAGTGTGGGGGGCACATGTGCCCCCCTGGCCACTTAGTAGTGGCCCACGGGGGACGTTTTTGTAAGATTGCTAAAACATTTACAGAAGAAGATAAAAAGCTTTGCCACATGGACATGACAAGACTTTTGAGGGATCAAATTGGCCAAGAGGTAAGCCAAGATACCACCTCACAAATTCTAGCCTTAACCTAGTAAGCACACACCTATCCCATGAATTATCAATCCACTCAAGGTAAGGCTCCAGGGAGGAGGAAAGGTGGACCTCTGCATAGTCTCTAACAGACCATTTGTTAAATTTGAGGAGCTCCCTCAGTGTTCTTGATCTGGCTTTAAAAGCAGATTTGACTCACACAATATCAGTTAATTCGGTTTGGATATAATCAAACCAGGGTATTTCCAAGACTTTCTCACACGTGAGGCAGTCATTAATAATTTCTCTATTTAACGCAGCGTAGGGATTAACCCAGATGGAACACCATAGGAGCAAGGGGATGAGCTTGATAGCATCCTCAGCATACTCAATCCCAAGCTCCTGAAGAACTATGAAGGTGGAACATGCGGGTGGGACTCCCAAGAGTCTCCTAAGCTCCCTGTTTTGTTCCACCTCGAGGGGGCTGGTGTTCGCATAACCCCAGATTCCCGCACCATAAGTAAGGATCGGGAGGCATTTTCTCTTATAAACTTCCAATAAAGGGGCTACAGTATTTTTACCATTACTTTTAGCCAGGTTAAAGATGCAGCCCACCAAGCTAACAAATGCCTGCCTCACCTTAGCAATGTACGGTCCCCAATTAGACCTGGCATCCATGACTAATACAGATATCATGTGTGAATAGCAACATCATGGTAATAGAACATCTGCGGCCAGGGAAATTGCACGGTGTTTTGTGGACACCCGCTGGGCCCCGCATGAGCCTCGGATGTGGTGATTGCCCCGACGCCGATCGCGGCACCTTCCGGGATTCAGGACCCTGCACCATACCCTCTTGACTGCACAGGCGTTCTATCATCAGAGCGGGGAGGGCATAGGATGGACACTGGAGCCCCCGGCTTCCTGGCGCATAGTGCTGGGAATAGTAATTACCTGGGAACCGCCGGAAACACCCAGGACAGGCCGGTGCAGTCAATACCCCCTACAGCAGTGAGGGACATTCCTACCAGCCTGACTGTCCCTAAGATGGCCGCCATGAGTGGGCCTTCCACAAAAGCACTCTTTTCTCCCCTTGCTGGCGAGGGATCCAGCATTTGTTCTCCGGGGCTACAGGGACCTCTCCAAGAGTGACCACAGCGGTAAGGGAGACACACTCAGAAGAGGATTGGGAGTGGTCCCCCTACCACTGGGATCCTGCACAAATGCCCAACACTCACTACTGCTGCTGGAAATGGGGAAGATCTGCAGACGTTGGAACTGTCCCTTCCACCTCTCCTCCCACCACTCTTGACCTGGGGGCGAGCTGGAGGATGAGCCTGACGGCGCTCCCCAGTAACACCGGGACCGGTGCTTTTGATGGAACTATAACGATGCCCCCTGGGCGGAAACCATAACTGTCTGTACTTACCGCGGAGCCCGAGCAACCTTGGCCGATGCCCGGTGGAGCTGTCCTATTCAGCTATAGAGGAGTTTGGCTCTGGTTCACCCCGTCAGCCTTCACCTACCCAGCCTGACATCGGATATTGTTTTCCTCGTTTCCCCGTTGTGTTTCTTTTCCCTCTCCCGCCTCCTCCCTCCGTGACTCTTTGACTGCCTCCCCTTTTCCAGCCCTTCGTGAATCCATGGAGTCTGCTACCTTTATTGCTTTTTGTTTGATTTTGTATATCCCGCCACTCGGGGATAATGCTATCGGCTTCTGTAGGTCCTCCCTCTTGGCGGTTTCAACCTATCCTCTTTTCCGCTGGACTGCTCCTTGTTCGCCTGATTGACCTTCTCTTCTAGTCTACCCCCCGTTGGTCTCCCTCACCCCTCCCTTCATATACTTTCACCGATACTCAGGTCGGTTTTGTCTGTCTCTCACTTTGACCGCTTTGTTCCCCCTGAAGTACTTTTCCCCTTTGCCGGTCTGCCTGCCTCTATCTGCACTCCTTAACCCTGTTTACCATTCCCCCTCTACCTTTCATTCCCCACAAGACATACGTCTTGTCATGCTAAGCGCTAAAAACTCATATTATTGTGTAATCTCATGTTTTTTCTCCTATGTCTATACTTGGCTCCTGTAACTGATGTAATTATGTAACCTGTAACTCGCTGATCCTCATGTAAAGCGCTCTGATACCTCCGGGTC
The DNA here is from genome assembly GCA_963921515.1 of Calotriton arnoldi. Lineage (NCBI taxonomy): Eukaryota > Metazoa > Chordata > Amphibia > Caudata > Salamandridae > Calotriton > Calotriton arnoldi. The sequence goes on along the minus strand of CAWUFW010003211.1, from coordinate 524,505 downwards.
TAGCCAGTGCTATATAAAACTTTGCAAATAAATAAATAAAACAAGTTAACTACACTACTTAATCATGTTTCACTGCAGTGATGACTAATGGCTCACTCACCTATTCGAAAGCTCCGTTGCTGTGTGACACACTCACCTCAGACCTACATAATGCTATCAGACAATTTGGTGCATGATAACACCATCTGCTGAACACGTGTGCCTGTGCAAGACACACATGACAGTCAGCAATGTGTAACAGTTCACTGACAAAATATCGAAACCCTAAATATTGTGGTAAAATATACAGTGTCAAAAATATTGAGCACAAAAATATCATTGACCTATACCTGTATTGTAAATTATAAAAATGTGGAAAAAATATATAGTTTTACACTAACATCGAAAAATATATACAAAAATATTGTTTGTTAAGATATATAGTTAAACATAGTAAACATTAAATATATTAACATGTAACAGTAATATAATGTAAATTGAATATATTTAAATAATATAAAATATATACATAAATATATACTTATTTAAACAAACACACACACATATATATGTATGTGTGTGTTTATTTGCACATAGAAAATATAAAACTATTAATAAAATAACTCAGGAGAGGTAAAATTGAATATTCCAACTTCAGTCTGTGCAACAGTAGGGAAAGCGTTGGACTCAGGAGAGGTAAAATATAATTTCCCCACTCCAGTCGGTGCAACAGTAGGGAAAGCATTGGACTCAGGAGGGGAAAATGTACTATTCCCACTCCAGTTGGTGCAACAGTAGGGAAAGCGTTGGACTCAGGAGGGGTTACATTTACTATTCCCACTCCAGTCTGTGCAACAGTAGGAAAAGTACTTCACTTCAAACACATACCTCATTTTAATACAAGTATTAATTTCATAAAATTATAAAACTATTAACTTAAATGTAATATCTACCAGCAGCAGTTTCTTCACTTGGGCGGGGGAGCGCCGCCCCCCCGCACGCTGCGCAGAAATAAATAAAATGGCAATGAAAAGATTTCATTGCCATTTTATTTTTTACTGTGGTGTGCACTGTAGCAGCCAGCCTGCTCCGAGCCCAGAGACATACGGGTCTTAGACAGTTGGGTGGAAACCAGGCACAGGCCTAAAGGGCCTGAAGGAGCATCGAGTCAGGACACTCCATCCAATCCTGGCACTGTAGAGCAACGCCGTGATTGATTAAGCAAGTCAGCTGGCCCTGTGCTGCAGGAAAGAGGAAGCTCGCGTCCGGAGTGAGGAGCGCGGTCAGGTAAGTGGATTTTTTTCTTTTTTGTTGTTATGTATATTTTGTGTGTAGTGACGTATGTTTTGTGTCCCCAGCAGCAGTTTGCTCGCACCACCACTCCTGATAGCTGGCAGCCACCACTGATATATACATTAAAAAATTATTAAACAATTAAAATAGTTGTAATAATTAATTTAAGAAAAAAATGCTATTTAATAATCATTTCATTAAATTCCCACACTATAGTTCCAAATACATATCAAGGCACATTTCACATATAACTGAATAAAAATATTTATAATAAGTACACTATTCACATAATTAACTAACAATTAATTAATTAGTAATAAATAATTAATGTATAATTAATCAATTATTATTTAATTAATTTCCCACCAGATACCCCTACAAACCCACATCCCATACCTAAAATATAAATTAAAAACATTATAATAATTACACAATAGACATAATTAATTAACAATTAATTAATTAAAAATGTATCAATAATTCATAGATTTTTTATTTAATTAACTTCCCACACTATACCCCTACAAACCCAACAACCCCCACCTGAAATATAACACAATTTACATACTTAATAATCAAATAAATAATTAATATAAATTAAAAATATATCAATTAAATATACTTAATTAATTTCTCACCCTGTACCCCTGTAAACCTCACAACCCGCTACAATACTATAAAACATTTTTTACAATTAAATTAAAAATATAAATAACTTAAAATTACAAACTATATTTAAAAACTAGGGGCCCGATTCACAAAAGTAATCTGAGACAAAATCCTAACTTTACGACTTTCGGCATTCACAAAAGGCATTTAGGAGTAGTAAAGTTAGGATTTTTTCTTAAGTTTGTCTTCAGTTTTGGTCTTAAGACAAAATCCTAACTTAAATTAAACTTAAGTTTAACTTAAGTTAGGATTTTGTCTTAAGTTTGTCTTAAGTTTTATTGATATCGGGCATCCAGTGTATACGAAGTGCTGCCCTCATCTGGGTATTACTCAATATGAAGCCTCAGTGAGTACATGGTTTAATTAAAACTACATGTTGGGAACAGCCACCATATTTTGGTTAACTCAGTTTCCTATTTATAGGATTTACAGTAATCTCTGTTACTGTGAACTTCATCGGAAGCCAAGCTGTGGCTTTTCTTCTTTTTAAGGGTAAGCCATTCCCCTGTGCACCTTCACTTCCTTCCTATTAGCACCTCTATAAACAATTGCAGGTGATAATTTGTATTCCACCTTGTCATTGATAGGAACTAAGTACCCTTACCGTGGGAAGTACCCGGCAATATACCAGAAGGAATTTACTACTCAGGCATCCTGATTTAGTTACTTGGTAAGCCTGCTCGATATTCTGATCCTTTGCCCACAGTTTTTACTTCCTTTTCACCATACTGAATCTTGTCCTGTCTTTAGTCCCCAGAATCTTTGTCCTGAAGAGACCCCGTACCGCGAGAGGGTTGAAACATCGTCGGCTATTAAAAAGGGAGAGCCCTCAACAAAACATATAGTTGTCTCCGAAGAATCGATTGTATTACATTTCCAATTGGCTCCTCTTTTATTTACCAATAACCACCACTACAAGTTTTTCAATTGCACTTTTCATACTTCACAGGTTCGGTTATGGTTATTTCACTGGGGTTCACTATTCACTTTCAAATATGCAATGTATATAATGTAAATACACAGACAAGAAACATCTTTTTTATGCTTTTTTTGTATGAAAAAACTGCTATGCAAAAATAAATAACACTCACTTCGGCAGAAGTGAGGACGAAAACATTTTGTCCTGTGGGCTGTAACGCTTTAAAACTGTTTAAATATTGGTATGCTTTATTGAGCTAAGGCTTTATTCTATATCTGTTTATTTTGTACTCCCTTGGCAGCCACAGCTGAAACTGCAGATGACTCTGAAGGAAGCACGAAGGAGTGAAGCCTGATTTCCAATCCACTACGACACCAGGGATAAAAACTTGATAAAACAAGGAATGATTGCACATTTGACTTGTGGGGAGATGTAATCTGCACCTGAGACTTATTCATGCTATTACCATAATTTTGCTGGGAGACAAATTCACCTAGGGTCACATGGGTGGGAGAGAGCACGGGATAAAGGCTGTAGCACCAACCAGAAACTCATGATCAGAAGTACCGCCATTTATATTGGATTGAATTGTGTAGTATTGAGTACTGCTGTGTAATGAAAAAGTACTTTCTTTTTCCAAAAGACAAGCACTGGACTGGATATTAAAGTTATAGGGGCCGATTCCGATTCGGGCCGGAAAACGTACCGACCGACTCGGTACGGGAATACAGTCCGACCGACACGTACCGGCGCTGCCCGATCCGCGTAGTACGATGCAATTCATGTGAATTACGACCGACTCGTACGGAACACAAGCCGAACGACCGAACCGCACGGAAACCAGCTATCCGGCCGGAAAACTACGCGAATCGAACCGACCGACACGCACCAGGAATGAACCCGACAGAAACGTACCCGCGCAGTACGATGCAATGCGTGGAAAACCAGACCGAGTCACACGGAGCTCAAGCCGTACGACCGACACGCATACAAAACCGAGCCGAAGCAACCCAATACTCCGCGACCGACGCGTACGCCGCACATGAAACCCATCAGAAACACAGCTTGAAAGACTCGGAGAAGCCCGCACGAGCCAACTTCAGCGTCCTACTCGGTCAGAAGAACGTCTCCTACATGCCCAAAACCCACAAAGGAAAAATACAAAAAAAGGGCAAAACAAGCAATGACAAAGTCAATAAATACAGGGGTGAAAAAACATGGAACAAAGACACACCCACAACCCCACCCATATAAAGGCCACAAATCACTACCATGATCCTTTGCAAATTCAACTGACCTGCCAGCACAGAACACCATCAGACAGCAAACACAGACACACCCACAACTCATCCATCACACAAGCCACACACCATTAGCACCTCCCAAATAGCACCCTCACATACACACAGCAAAACCTACACTCACCCACCCTCACTTGCACAATCACACACACACATCAATCCCCACCACCACCATGCCCCCAAAGAAGAATCCAAAGTTCCTAGACAGTGATTTGGAAGTCCTGGTAGATGAGATCCTCAGGGTAGAGCCACAGTTGTTTGGTACATTGGTCCAACAGACCCCCATGTCGCAGAAAACCAAGATGTGGGAAAGGATCGTCGACAGGGTGAACGCACAATCACCATGTTTGCGCACAAAAGAAGACATCCAGAACAGGTGGTATGATGTGCGCAGGAGGGTCAAGGACCTACTAAAGAAGGATTACGCCTTGAGTAATCGCACCGGCAGTGGGCCTCCTGCCAAACCAGTATACCTCAGGCCCTGGGAGGAGAAGGTGCGGGCCATCCTACCACCAGTGAGCGTATATGGACTATCAAACTTCCCAGGGCCTGGTGAGTACACAACCAATATACACAATATTGTGTGACAAGACACACACATCACTGTCAAGGGGATAGTCAAACCATGCACCCTTAGCAAATCCACAGCAACCAAAAGATAATCATCCCAAGATGTGTATGTTAGTTAGATAAACACAATACATGCCATCTCATAGTGATATGTAACTGTGTCATGACATGTACAAACCTAACAACAAATAGAGAAAGGCAGTGGCACAAATCTAACCAACAAACACTGTCAGATATTTTGCCACCACTATAACACCACCTCACAGGGAAGCTCACTGAAAGGAAGGAATGCTGTGTATGCTGGTGAAGTGAGTGTAGCCAATAGCATGATGGGAGTTGTAGTCACAGATATTGGTCACTCTCACAATTGGCCCATCAACACCACTCTGAACCATGCTCACATCACAGGGAGTGGAAAAGAACTGACAAGATGGCTGACACTGGGTACTGCTGTGGGAGCACAAGGCCCTGCTGGGAACTGTGCACCAACCAACAGCAGGACACCACTGACTGACATCCTGAAAGCCAACTTGCACTCCCTGCAATGGAAGCACGTTCCATGGTGGGATATCTGGCTGGGTGGGAAGGAGGACTGACAGCTCTGACCATAGTCACAAGCAGCTTTTCTCACACACCCCTTAACACAAACTCCACACAACTCACCTGGGAGAATGCAATGCCTCACACTCTAATTAAATATCCCACAAAGAACCACCACCCTGGGTTATGCTGTGTGAAGCACAGGGACACTCTTGGGACTTGTAGCCAAACAAACGCCAGGACAACACTGTCAGCCATCCTGTCAGCACAGGCACACTACCCCACAGGGAAGCAGAGTCAAAAGGAAGGAAGTATGGGCATGCTGGGAAGGGGGGTGTAGGCAATAGCATGATGGGAGTGGTAGTCACAGCTCAACATCCCCCACCCACATGGCCCAGCAAGCTCACACTGAAGCATGCACACCTCACAGGGAGTGAAAAGCCACCTCAAAGATGTCTGACACTGGCCTCAGCTGTGGGGAGCACAAGGCCCTGCTGGGAACTGGGCACCAACAAACAACAGGACCACACTGTCAGCCATCTTGCCATTGCTGTCACACTCACACACAGTGAAGTCCACTCAAAAGGAAGGAAGAATGAGCATGCTGGGAAGGGGGGTGTAGGCAATAGCATGATGGGAGTGGTAGTCACAGCTCAACATCCCCCACCCACATGGCCCAGCAAGCTCACACTGAAGCATGCACACCTCACAGGGAGTGAAAAGCCACCTCAAAGATGTCTGACACTGGCCTCAGCTGTGGGGAGCACAAGGCCCTGCTGGGAACTGGACACCAACAAACAACAGGACCACACTGTCAGCCATCTTGCCATTGCTGTCACACTCACACACAGTGAAGTCCACTCAAAAGGAAGGAAGTATGGGCATGCTGGGAAGGGGGGTGTAGGCAATAGCATGATGGGAGTGGTAGTCACAGCTCAACATCCCCCACCCACATGGCCCAGCAAGCTCACACTGAAGCATGCACACCTCACAGGGAGTGAATAGCCACCTCAAAGATGTCTGACACTGGCCTCAGCTGTGGGGAGCACAAGGCCCTGCTGGGAACTGGGCACCAACAAACAACAGGACCACACTGTCAGCCATCTTGCCATTGCTGTCACACTCACTCACAGTGAAGTCCACTCAAAAGGAAGGAAGTATGGGCATGCTGGGAAGGGGGGTGTAGGCAATAGCATGATGGGAGTGGTAGTCACAGCTCAACATCCCCCACCCACATGGCCCAGCAAGCTCACACTGAAGCATGCACACCTCACAGGGAGTGAAAAGCCACTTCTAAGATGTCTGACAATGGTCCTCTGTTGTGGGGAGTACCAGGCCCTGCTGGGAACTGGGCACCAACCAAAAGCAGGACACCACTGACTGACATCCTGAGAGTTAACCTGCACCCACTGCAAGGGTGGCATGCTTCATGGTGGGATAACTGGGCTGGGGGGAGAAGGAGGTCCGGATGTCAACCAAATACCACCAATGCTGGTCATGCACACACCTCAACATCCACATTGCAAAGCATCAGGTTGGCAGGACAATGAGCCACACCAATATCAACCTCTGACTGTGACAACTTAGGACAATGCAATGTACACGGCCGCATCCAGAGGTACAGTCACAACTGTCATGTGTTTGAACCATTGATGCCTGCAGAAACATAACATACATTGTGTGTCTCTTCCAAAAACAGGTGATGATGGGGACACAGCAGCAGATGAGGAGGAGTCCCTGTCCCAGGCTCCGGTGGCCCATGAGCTCTCTGGTGTGGAACAGCCTCTGCCCTCATCGGATGGCGAAGACCAACCTGGCACCTCCGGTGTGAGTCATCATGCAGCACCAGCAGGACCACCATCTGCACCCCCTGCACCCATTCCTCCAACATCTGCCAACACACAGACCACCCCCGCCGACACGGACAGACCAAGGACACTCAATGACAACAGCACAGGGACCCCAGCCCACCGTGAAGCAACGGACAGCAACCCCAGTACCAACCCCCAAGGGGGCCTAGGGTCACCTGTGCGTGCCACCGCAGGTCCTGCACGTGTGGCCAGGGGTGGTGGGAGGGGTGGTAGGCAGAGGTCGCTGTTTGCAGAGGGGTCTGGACTGCATGATGACCCACAACAGGTACGCATTGCTGATGCGTACCAGAATAGCACCGGAAAGGTCAGCCAGGTAGTGGGGATCCTCAAGGACATTCAACAGCAGCAGGCTGCCCATCATGCCCGCTTGGACTCCCACATGTCCCGTGTGGAGACACACATGTCCCGTTTGGAGACACACATGTCTGGCATGGAGTCCAAGTGGGACACATTGGAAGAACTGACAGCGGTGCAGAGGGACATATTGACATGCCTCCGCCAGATTAGCACCAACATGGCCACACCTCCCTGTGTGCCCACATCTGGTGCCGCAACAACTGCAACTGCCACAGGGAGGGAGGATGACTCTGGTGGAGAGTCCTCTGCACCGCAGCGGCCTGCACGTGAGGGTCCCCCCAGAAAGAAGAGTCCGAGGAAGGACAACTGAGAGGCCGATCGCCATGTACATCCCCCAGGAACCCAACACCTGTTCTGGAAATTCTCCTTTGTGTGCAAACTGTTCACCCTGTCGAATGCAACACAACTCTCCCACATGACATGGGGAGTTTAAGTTGGACTAATGTATCAGATGACTGTGGACTTTACTCAGGACATTTCTGCTACCAACACTTCCAACTCATCTGGGAACTTTGGATTCCAATCCCAATGTACAGCACCCACCATCCTGTGCACTATCCTCACACATGTATGTAAATAAACTCACTAAAACACCATATTTGCCTCTGTTGTGATTCCAACGTTGTTTTTGTCATGGAGATGATGATCTGCTAAATGACACTGTGCATGCTAAATGCTACAGCAAGTTCAACACCGTCATGTGAGTCATGGCGACGTGACACATATGAGGGAGACACACCACTAGGGCTACACAACACATACACACCAGGGCCATCTGACTCATCGCCTACACTGATGTTGCCAGGAAATACAGTGGAATGCACAGACACCACACCTATTCACAGACTGTGTTAACTAGCCCACAGGTGCAGTAAGCAAATGTCAGTCAGATGTGTGACCACAGACAACGCACATCCCAAAGTGAAGCACAGGTTTATTACACATTTGCAACATGTTGTTTCCACTACAGATGCAAGGTAATCCCACGTGGCAGTGGCCACACAGTCACCAAGTGTAGAAGAAATAAACTCCAGGGGTGTGTGGCACATCACCTGTAGGGAAACGACTGCTTCCACCCTGGAAGTTGAATCATGGTGTCGGGGGATCCGAGTTGACCAAACAACTCTGAAAGTACCCTGTGAAGGACAGACATGACACACAGTCAAAAGCCCTGAAGAACAGGACAGAACTGCAATACTCATGCCCAATACATGTCACAAGATACCTACACAAAACCAAGTTAGCATGTCAACACTGTTGGGGAGTACAGACTACCTGTAAGGACACATCGCTGCACGCATCCAGTCAAGTAGCACATGGCCACACTCAAACAGCAACAGAGCACCACCAACACATATCATGCAAACTCAAATCATTGACATGACATCTCTGGATACTCACATTCAGCTGAAGAAGTTGGTGATGAGCTGTGTGCGGACATCACCCTCATCATCATCATCATCACTGGCATCGTGGCCCAGGCCAGGATCCTCCACAGGTGGCGGATGTTGGTCATCGTCATCCAGGATGAGAGGCAACTCCTTCCGCACTGCCAGGTTGTGTAGCATGCAGCAGACGATGACAATCTTGCACACCTTTGCTGGGGCATATGAGAGGGCCCCTCCTGTCTTGTCCAGGCAGTGAAAGCGGCTCTTCAGGAGACCAAATGTCCGCTCGATCACTCTCCTGGTCCGACCATGTGCCTCATTGTAGCGCATCTGGGCTGGTGTCACAGGGTTCCTGAGGGGTGTCAGCAACCACGGCATGTTGGGGTATCCGGAGTCACCTACATACAGACAATTGCACATTAGCTGAGTTGGAAAAGAGGGTGGAATACAACATTGCAGAACACACACAATGGTACAAAGTCAGTACACACCGACAAGCCAGGCACGCTGGTTCTGCATCTGTGACATCATCCTCGGGATGCGACTACTCCTCATCACGTAGGCATCGTGTGCAGAACCGGGGAAGCATGCACACACATGTGAGATGCTCATATCTGGAAGACATACCACCAGAGCATTGATAGAATGGTAATGTTTCCTGTTCCTGTATGCCTGCTCATGTGCCTGTGGTGGTACCAAAGCCACATGTGTCCCATCAATGGAGCCGATGACATGTGGCATCCTCCCCAGGGCATAGAAGTCACTCTTGACGTCAGTGAGTTGTTGACGTTTAGGGAAATAGATGTACTGGTTCAGGTATCTCAACATTGCCTCCAAAACATCGCGTAGCACACGGCTGAACATGGTCTATGACATCCCACCAGCAGATGCCACAGTGTGTTGAAAGGTACCGGTGGCAAAGAAGTGTAGGGCTACCATCACCTTCACCTTGGGGGTCAGCGCTGTAGGGTATGGCCGGCCAGGTTGCAAATGTGGGGCCAACCGCACCGCCAATTCCTCAATCAGTGGCCTGTTGAAGCGGTACCGTCGGATGCAGTCACGTTCAACCATGGTTGCAAGGTCAGGGAATGGTCTATGGACAGCTGGTGCCCTGCAGTGCATAGGTGAACAAAGAAAGATTGTCAGTCACCCCACATATGTGGCATTGACCATACTCAATATCACATGATACATCATTACGAGACACAAGTACTTGATGTGTGTGCCGTTCTGTATGGACATATATGGCACCTACATGGCCAACATCTAACATCACAGTTCAACATGTGTTGACAACAAGTTCCAGGTTGTGCTATGGGAAATCATTAGGCTGTGTCAAAGTACCCATGTACTGCTGTCACGTTCCAAACACACACCACAGTGACAAGTGAGGACAGATGTGCCACAGGCATCACAGCTCATTGACAGGTAGATTCCCAGGGACCCTGTATTGCCACATGGACACTGGCATGACATGGCGTATCATGTACACGTCAGCAAAACAACCATGACTCCCACAGGTAGTGGCCCCTGTTGCCTCTGCAGGACAGACATGGACGTCTGTGACACACACACGCACAACATCAAAGTCGATGCACAAACAACGTGGATGTGGAGACTGTCTCCCATTGTGCACATGGAATCAGAGACATCTGAAACACAACATGCACACAGACTGTGGAGGGCCATCACTATTGTGGCAATGGGTCACCCTGTGACGTACATACCTTCCCACATGGGACTCAGGGTGTATGTGACATGACATACACATACACAACCTGGAAATGTGACCATGCCACATGCCCTGAACTGAACAGTTGCACATCACAGTGGTCATGTGCACAACACACAAAGGATTCTGTCCCCATGAACACGTGCACAGCCTGGGAGTGGCTGCCCCCAAGTGCCACCAAAAAAACCACATGTTGACCCCCATACACACACAGGTAATGCAGCCTTACATGCCTTAGGATACAGTGTGGACAGGCTGTGGTGTTGTAGGTGTGCCCCTGTAGTGTAGCTCCTATTTCCCTAATAGGCTCTGCGCATTGGAATAATATATCCTATAGGTTTGACATAGGACTAAGGTCGGTATGTCCCTATCGAGTATATTAAACTTAATTACTTGTGCCAGCTAGCTCAGAGGCCACTAGAAACTCCTTGACAACAAGAAGGGAGTAGTTTCTGGCAGCCGCAAGACATGACCAATATGTTTTCCTTTTAGAATCAGAACGTGTCCCAGAGTCGTGGAAACACTAGATAACTATTTCACTCAGCTCAGTCATGCATGCTTAGTTTTCCTCAGAGTTACACAGAAATAATAGACGGGCGTTTTCAATAAAAGGTTTATTGAACAGTCTTGTTTCTGGTGTAAGTATAATGTGATGTTACGATCACAAGACAGTATGCGAGATAAATAATGTACAGGGTTAGCAGTAGAAATAAATAATACTGCGATAGCATTATATTTTAGTACAAATGCTGTTACATAAATAACACAGACTAAAAATGCGAGTACTCATACGATGCGGTGCTAAGCTAGTTCTACCCCAGTGTACCTAACCTAACCTAGGTGTAGGAAGAGGGAAGAAGTAGGTGAAGTATTCCTTACTATGGTATACTAAGAGTATGTTAAGTCTAGTATGCCTAGTATGCCAAGAGTCCCTCTAGGTTCTTATCAGCTCCATACCTGAAGAATGAGAGAGGTTGGAATCTCTTTGCCAGACTCGAACTCCAACACCCCGCAAGGGAAGTCAGATCACTGGAAGCTGGAAGCTGGGCTCTCTGCTCTCTGCGTGCAGGGAATGGCAGCGTCTTCTCAGTGCGTCAGGCCGGGATACATCCAGGAATTCCAGTTTACAATTACTCGAGTGCGCAGAGAATTTCAGGTTTAAATCTGCAGCATTGATCCATAGAATAAATTCATCTAGGGATATCTGGTCCCCCTCTGTATTGGTTTGTGGGCATTTTACCCATGACTGAATATAGAGTCTGTGGTGTAATTTTTAGTGTATTCCCCTGTTGGGGAGTTGGGTTTGGATATGTCAATGGTGGTCGGACTGTAAAAGTCCGCATGACATATTGGACCAATTGTCTGTAGATTTTTATTAACTCTTTTATTTGAGTATATAATTCCTCATCTGTCATTATATCCAGTTCAGGATGAGGTGTGTAGCCGGCTAAAATCGGCCATGTTGCTCCTGGTCTACCTAGTGGACAGAGCCTGGTAATGTTTTTGTGATGTTTTAGGGCACCTTTAAACCAGAGCTGATGCTCTTGGTATGTTAATGGAATTTCAATATCCTCGAAAGGAATGTATTCCTCTGGTAGTTCATCTTCTTTGTAGAAGTGAAATGTTTGTGATGTTGGATTGCATTCCGGAAGTAGTACCCATGAATAGAATACCTCTGTCTGAAATGATTCATGTGCCTCTATCACGAAAACTGCTCTACCTCCTCTTGGCGATAGGCCATGTTTTATAAGTTTTAGAGTTATGGCTCTTCTTAAGTTTTGAGGGATGTGTACAACACCCTCCTCAGTTTCATTTAAACCTGTAAGGTTAAAAACTACTGCTTGGGCTGGATCAGCCGCAGTTCCACCGTTTTCGGTGTCTTCAATCATTTTGTTTTTTGAAAAATGTAGAACAAGTTTCAAGGAAACAAAGATAAGGTGCACAATATTTTGGAACACTGTATCCTTCAACATTGAGCAAACCAAATAGCTAATATATAGGGTGCTTCCCTATGTAGCCTTGGTGGATACCTAACCCTGCCCACTCCAGACGTCTTTTGGAGTATATGGGTAGGGGACTTTGAGAGAAAATAGCACGGCTGAGTTACTCAGTATCTAAAGTTGAATTACTGCCTAACCAAACCGTTGGGCGCCATGTAGTGTAGCTCCTATTTCCCTAATAGGCTCTGCACATTGGAATAATATATCCTATAGGTTTGACATAGGACTAAGGTCGGTATGTCCCTATCGAGTATATTAAACTTAATTACTTGTGCCAGCTAGCTCAGAGGCCACTAGAAACTCTTTGACAACAAGAAGGAGTAGTTTCTGGCAGCCGCAAAACATGACCAATATGTTTTCCTTTTAGAATCAGAACGTGTCCCAGAGTCGTGGAAACACTAGATAACTATTTCACTCAGCTCAGTCGTGCATGCTTAGTTTTCCTCAGAGTTACACAGAAATAATAGACAGGCGTTTTCAATAAAAGGTTTATTGAACAGTCTTGTTTCTGGTGTAAGTATAATGTGCTGTTACGATCACAAGACAGTATGCGAGATAAATAATGTACAGGGTTAGCAGTAGAAATAAATAATACTGCGATAGCATTATATTTTAGTACAAATGCTGTTACATAAATAACACAGACTAAAAATGCGAGTACTCATACGATGCGGTGCTAAGCTAGTTCTACCCCAGTGTACCTAACCTAACCTAGGTGTAGGAAGAGGGAAGAAGTAGGTGAAGTATTCCTTACTATGGTATACTAAGAGTATGTTAAGTCTAGTATGCCTAGTATGCCAAGAGTCCCTCTAGGTTCTTATCAGCTCCATACCTGAAGAATGAGAGAGGTTGGAATCTCTTTGCCAGACTCGAACACCAACACCCCGCAAGGAAGTCAGATCACTGGAAGCTGGAAGCTGGGCTCTCTGCGTGCAGGGAATGGCAGCGTCTTCTCAGTGCGTCAGGCCGGGATACGGGCTCCTCTGAAGTTGAGGTCTCCTCTAGTTTACAGGGGCTAGGGAAGGTATATTTATACCTGAGAGTACCTTAGGAATGTTAGCATTGACGTGAATTGGACAACGAAAGACGTCATGAATGAACCCCTAAGGAATAATGGTTCATGCATAATAGATGAGGCCTTGAAGAAATCAATAGTCCTGAGCTAGGGAAACTCCCGCAGCCTAAGGGTCTGTTCTTCATGAACTCGTTGTGACGTTAGGGTGGACGGATGTCAGAGACCATGCCTGTATTTGGAGTGCACGGTTTAATGCCTAAATAAGGCCTGGGATTCTATGCCTATATAAGGGCAGGGCGAATTGTGCCTATATAAGGACAGGATATTGGAAAGCCCGTTATGGACACCCTAAGAGGAAATACAACACCCCTGAGTCCCTGGCAAGTAATTGTGGCTGGCATACGTTCACCAGTGACAACCATGGTGACATATGCGAGTGACTTGTACAGGGACGCGTCGTACAGCAATGGACCGATCGGTGCGCACGCATTGGCCATTGCATATGATGTGGACGGATGCGTGTTGTCATCCGAAATACGCGTTGTACAGCAATGGACCGATCGTTGTGCACGCATTGGCCATTGCATTTGATGTGGACGGATGCGTGTTGTCACTCGAAATACGCGTTGTACAGCAATGGACCGATCGGTGCGCACGCATTGGCCATTGCATTTGATGTGGACGGATGCGTGTTGTCATCCGAAATACGCGTTGTTCAGCAATGGACCGATCGGTGCGCACGCATTGGCCATTGCATTTGATGTGGACGGATGCGTGTTGTCATCCGAAATACGCGTTGTACAGCAATGGACCGATCGGTGCGCACGCATTGGCCATTGCATTTGATGTGGACGGATGCGTGTTGTCATCCGAAATACGCGTTGTACAGCAATGGACCGATCAGTGCGCACGCATTGGCCATTGCATTTGATGTGGACGGATGCGTGTTGTCATCCGAAATACGCGTTGTACAGCAATGGACCGATCGGTGCGCACGCATTGGCCATTGCATTTGATGTGGACGGATGCGTGTTGTCATCCGAAATACGCGTTGTACAGCAATGGTCCGATCGGTGCGCACGCATTGGCTATGGCCTGACATGGTAACGGACGCGTTTTCGAAGCTTTAACGAGTCTGATGCAGTGAATTCAGTTGGCCACCCACAACAATGTTGCAAATTCATGGGTGTCATGAAGTTGAACTTTTGAAGGATGCTGTGGGCTTGTATAAGTGGTGCAATTCCATGGATTGGCCAGATTCAGAAGATGCAAACGACTTGGACCTATCACTTTGGACACATGGGACAGCATCTGCCTCTGCAGCACACATATAATGCTGGCTGTTCCCCTGAGAGCTCACTTGCCTGCACTACATGCTCCAGGACGACATCTGCCACCACCACTGCTGCTGTCTCTGCATCCTCTGGCTACTGCAATGGCACGTACTGTGGAGAGAGCCCCAGCCTTCAGCACTGAAAAGAACCAGGCCCTGCTGGACAGCCTCCTTCCACAGTACAGCAAGCTGTATGGAAAACCAGGGGAGCAGATGAGTGTGCTGTCCACTGCCTTACTAAATGTGCATGTTGTCTGACTAGCAAGACTTACAGTGTGCACACCACTGGCTAGCATGCTCACTGAGTACTTGGCACCCCCAAAGTGTGTAGTTACATGCACTGAACAGGTATAGTGCAGTAACAGTGCATTCCAACAAGGTTTTACTTCCCAGGCAATGATACCATTTGGTAACTGCTGGCAAACTGTTCATAGCCATAGTTGCACTGCCTGTGTACATCATATGCCCCTGTGATTGAGACATGTATATCCAACTGTGTGATGCACGGAAATGTTGCATGTGTAGTAATGGCCTTTTCACTTTGTCATCCTCACAGGTTGATGCCCACCAGAAGCAGGAGATCTGGCTGACCATCGTCCGGGCAGTACGATTGGTGGGGGTCTACAGGCGCAGGATCCGCAACTGCCAGAAGAGGTGGCAGGACCTTAGGGGCTGGACCCGGAGGATCGCAAGGGTCCAGCTAAAGCTGTCGCCTCCTCGCAGGAGGGGCGGACACACGACCCTGACCCCCCACATGCTCCGGATCCTGGCAGTGGTCTTCCCTGACCTGGATGGGCAGCTGAAGGCCAGACAGCAGCAAGGAGGGGGTAAGTGCTAGCCTCAACTGTGTACTATGACTGACATGCTCTATGCACTCCTTTAGCCTGGTTCCACTTCCACAGTACAACTGTCATGTCGTCCTGGACTCATGTCCCTCACTTGTGTCATGCCCCCTCCTCATCTGATACCCAGGTGTGGCCCTTACAGTCTGTGACTTAGGTCACTTGGGTACTGTGTACTTGCAGTTACCTGTGGTTCAAGTTGGGGACAGCATCAGTTACAGGAACTTTGTGGTGGGCTGCATGGGTGGTACAATTGCTCACAATGCCTGTGATCTGACATGTACTCTGGGTATGGCTTTAACATGTGTTCCAATTGCTGCTCTGACTCACCACATGTCTGGGGTATGTGCCAAACACCCATGCTGCTGCAGAGACCAAGGTAGGAGCCTCAGTAGTATGTACATCATGTGTGTGACACATGAATAGCCACCTGCTTAGTGTTCAGGGTAATACCATGTTGCACATGGACCAGGACTGTAATGCCTACTCCGGACATCGAAGGCACTCTGTTCTCCCACTTCCGTGTGTCAGCATACATATTGGGCATTGTGAAGAGGGCACTCAGGTGTATGCCTCTGTGTCACCGTGGTGTGGCCTTGCTATTTGGACTCCTGGAGTGTTTAACAATTTGGGGTGGCCAGCCATCTGAGTTGTGACTATGGGATCTGCACATAGGTCAATGCATAGGTCTCTGATCCCTTGACTGTGCACAATTTTGTATGAAACATTGGGGTGCTGGCAGCTTTGGTTCATTCTCATCAAACGTTGAAGTGCTCATGTGTATGGATTTGTGTTTGCAGTCACTCAAATGTCTCATTTGATTGACGTGGGATCATCTCAGTCCTCATGATGTGGCTGGCCAGGGGTGCACATGTGCACCTGTCAGCTACAGGGCTTACTTTTCAAAAACTTCCATGATTGTGACACAGTGCCAACTGGTGTTGTGTGTATGCACTGTCCCTGTGACAGGAGACAGTTATGACTGACTTGCCAGACAGGCCTGTGCCATGACATTCCAATCGCAAAGGGTGATCCAGCAGTGGTGTGACATGTCCTGCATGCACACCATTGTTGCATTGTCTATCAGGACATCATTGTGTCTGGTGATGGAACCAAAACCCGCATATCAACAGAGACTTTGCACATCACTTTTCCTGACACATGTACTGAGTCAGTGGCAGGAGATGGCATGTGTTTGGAGTGACACATTTCCATATGTTCTCTTGGATGTCCAACAACTGTGTATGTGGTGCATGTGTGCACATATGATTAGTCGCATACAACAGGCAGCAGACAGATGGGTGCATGGACAGGTAGGATATGTGTGGCATGACTGACTGTCAGGCAGACAATGGGCTTCTTCAAATCAGTGTCAGCACTTATTGCAATGTCTAGCAAATGATGGCAGGGCTTGCTCTGTGATGTGCTGTACTTACTGTGGTGTGTGTGGTCAGTACAGGTGACTAATGTTGCTCTGTTTATCCTGATTGTTTGCAGATACATCCACGGCCACAGGAGGAGACAGCTCCACGGACCAAGAGGAGCGGCAGAGCCAGACTGGGTCCACTGCAGGGGAGACCAAGGGACCCAGTGGCACGGAGGGTGAGGGGAGCCACACTGCGGAGACCTCAGCTACGACCACCTCGGCTGGGGAGAACAGCACTTCCAGTGAGGACTCCCTTGTGGAGGTGGGTGTCAGCAGACCAGAGGCAACGTCAAGCAAGTCTGTCCCCGCTACCACCACCATCTCCACCCTCCCATCTGCTCCCATCCCACATGTCCGTGGAGGCTCCCGTGTAGGGGAGCATGTCTCCTTCATGCCAGGCACCGCACCCCCTGCCTCTGTCCCCCCTGCTGCCCTGAGTGTGGAGTCTGTGGACTTGCTGAAACAGATCCATGTAGGGCAGACATCAATGCTGAGTGTCCTCCATGCACACACGGGTCTTTTGACACAACTGGTGTCATTCATGGAGGGCATGTCATCTGGCATGTCTGCCCTACATCGGACCAATCAGTCCATGGCCTCCTCACTGACGGCAGCAGTGTCCCTCCTGCAACAGTCCCTCACCCCTCCTACCTCTGCCCCATCCACAATCCCCAGCACCCTACCTGTCCCAAGCACACACACACCGGCACCAGCACGCACAAGCACAGACACAAGCAGCACACAGACACACAAGCCAAACTCCAGACGCACACGCACACACAGTCAGGGGACTGATCTCACTCACAGGGGATGGGGCCCAGACACACACACACACATCCACGAGCACTCCGCAGTCCTCAGATGCCTCTCCCTCCAAAACCCCTTCCCTTGCCTCACCTGCAACCCCCCCTCCCAGAAGCTCTTCCTCTGTGAGCTTGGCCTCTTCCCCACAGATACATCTGACACGAAGTCCAGGTGGAAGAGGCGACCACCACACACAGAGGGGAGTGCCCCTCACTCCCGGACACCCTCCCCCAGGCACAGGCAGACTGAGGACCCCATTCGAAAGTCCCCCCGGACCAGGAAGGGCAAGACCCCACCACCACCCAGCTCCACCACACAGTCTCTCTCCTCCATCCCCCAGGCCACCACTCCACAGGTTCTACCGCCACACCCTGCCCCAGGTTCCCCCACACACCGATACCGCATCCCCAAACTGCTTAGGCCCTCCCCCTACCACTTGCTCTTCCACCCCCAAACCAGACGCTCTGCCTGTTTGTGCCACTGGTGTGGAGACCGGGTCCCCCCTCTGTCCTGCCCACCTCATCTGCCCCCCTTCCACTCCCTTGGAGTCATGCACTGCAGTGGAATCCACAACCACCCCGTCTGACTCGGGCACTGCAGTGGGGACCAAGTCCACTCCATCTGACCGGCCCACTGCAGTGGTTGCAGCACCCACACCATCTGACTTGTGCCCTACAGTGGTGCCGGCCCCCACTGAGTCAGACACCTCCACTGCAGTTGCCAGTGACACTCCTGCACCCACCACCCCTTCACTGCCTCCTTCTGGCAACCCCTGATCCTGTCCCTGCGGTGCCTGGCCTGCCCCTTGTATGCCCCTCCAAGGGGGATGTCCCCTGTCCGTACCAGTGCAGGCAAGCAATGGGTGACAAGTTGTCCCATATCACCCTGTTGGGACTGTGTATTTGGACTGGCCATTGGCCTTAGTTTCTTTTGGACTTAAATTTTTAGTTTAACATTTGCTGAATAAAGCCTCTTTTTGTTTACTTGTTGTTTTTCTTTGGATGTACATGATGTAGATGAGTATCATCATGCATTTGCAGTTGTAATAGTGTTCAGATCATGAAAATGAAGTGTTGCTGTGATGGACTCCATGTGGTCCATGGGATATGTGTCCTAATGTAGTCTGGATCTATAGCATCCTTTGCTGCAGTCTGAGGGTGTAATGTTCAGCATTTGACACAGGGATGTACGTTTTGCATTTGTAAAGTAACATCTTTGGCTTACACTGATGCACATCTGGTGGGCTTACCACTGTTCAATGTTTCTATTTCCCTGACTGTGTGCCCATCTCCACTGGACATGCAATTTAGCACATCAATGTTGAAGGACTCATCTGTGTATACAGTGCAACTTGCTTGACACGTGTTTTGGGTGTATGCAGATGACTGACGTGACACTCCCGTACCCAGGCTGATGTGAGCAGAGCCTTCAGTGTGTTGTAGTTGTTGACTCACTGACCGAGTGTTCTGCTGACATGTTTGAGTCGTGCACAGACAAGGTTTGGCACAGCGGACCTTCCACAGGAGTGGAGTGCCCTCATGGCAGTGTGTAATCCCGTGACATTGCCTGGGCCTGTGTTGTGTGTTGTGTGAGCATGTCTGTGTGTGTTCCCTTCCCTTTTCCTACACAGGCTGTGTCCCTAGGGATGTTCCTGTTTGTGATGCTTGCTGAGTTGTCCTGTGTTCATCCAGCATCTTGGACCTGGTTTCACCGGGATGTGGGTGCATGGCAAACTAATGTTCATCAGGTTGTCATCCCTAGTTGTCTTTGTTGTCAGGGCTGGGGTTGTGGGCAAACGCAGATGGGACACAGTCAGGATTCCCCTTGGCACTTGTTGGTTACACAAGTCATGTAATTTACAGTTTGTGGTAGCTTTCAGTGATTGTGACACGTTGTGTGTGTGACTGCTGCCACTCCTCAGGGTCAGAGCTGCAATGTTGGAGGTTGTCTATGTGTGTTCTTTGTGGGTGACCTTGGCTTCTTCATTGGTGTGTGACTGTGGCCGGGATCCCATTGATTGGGGTGGATTTCACGTCATGCCCATGTACGGCGTACTGTGCAGTGTGTCAGACATTCACGAGTCTTGTTGACTGGCCATGTGTGATGGGTTTCTGCACCTTAGTTCCCACCACCACCCCTGGGATTGTCATGGGTGCATGTGCAATGTCACCAGTCCATGTGAGCTTCACTGCTGCACATTGGTGGAGATCAAGGTGTGTGGTGTTGAGTGTGTGCAAATGAGAGTTGTTGCACGGCTAGACCCCTACCTCCATATTGGCCTTGGCTGACAGGCCGTGCTGATTGATTTGTGCTTGTGTAGGTGTGATGGTAGTTTGTTGCTCAGGACACATGACTGTGGTTCACAGTGTGAACGACATCTAGCTTTGTCATCACAGTGGGATTATCATGCAGGCTAGTGTCACCACAATGTGGGGTCCCTGGGGTTAGTGCTGTGGTGGGTCTGTCTCTTGCTGTGTTAGTTGCTGTTCCTACAAGCTTGTGTGACATGTGTAATTTGGGCTTCCTCTCATCTAACAATGCCTGATTAGGGGAATCCGATCCATGAGTTACTTTTGTGTGGCACTGTATACACATCTGTGTAATTGGGATTCAGGCCTCCTCATGTGTTGTGTGGTTGCCTGGGGACACTGGCACACACCCCCATCACCTGTTGTGTTTGATATGCAGTGTGAGGCTGCCTGTTTGTGTTTGTGCATCTGCACCACTGCATTGGCATATCTTTAGTGTGCCATTGGCTGTATGTTGTTTGGTGGATTTCCCCTGCTGTCCCTGGGACTCCTAGGTCATCAGTCAGCACAATAATCATGGTTTGTATGTCCCATTGCTGCCATGGTATGGTATTTGTTCACCTCACATCTACAGTCTCCACAGGATATCTACATTTGTGTGTCCATTGGTGCAGATATGTGGGTCGGCATTATGATGGTCACTTCTGTCATTGTGTAATTGATGAATGTTGACAATGTCAGCCCCCATGGGTGATGTTTGTCTGCACATGGCCAAAGGTATGTCTTATTTGCACTGCACTGTTTGCCTCACCCAATCTATGTTGCTATGGGACACAAGCACTACTTTGCCACTGATGTGTTTGTTGTTCTGTGACCAGGAATCATCCATGCTGTTTGGCAGTTGCAGCTTTTTCCATGACAACACTTACCTTTTGGTCAGTGTGATGATGTGGGTTTAGACCCCATTGCCACAATGTTCAAAATGTGCTTCAGCTATGGACCCCAAACTTACCTTTTGGTCACTGTGATGATGGGGGTTTAGACCCCATTGCCACAATGTTCAATTGGGCTTCAGCTATGGACCCCACACTTACATTTTGGTCACTGTGATGATGGGGGTTTAGACCCCATTGCCACAATGTTCAAAATGTGCTTCAGCTATGGACCCCACACTTACCTTTTGGTCACTGTGATGATGAGGGTTTAGACCCCATTGCCACAATGTTCAATTGGGCTTCAGCTATGGACCCCACACTTACATTTTGGTCACTGTGATGATGGGGGTTTAGACCCCATTGCCACAATGTTCAAAATGTGCTTCAGCTATGGACCCCACACTTACCTTTTGGTCACTGTGATGATGGGGGTTTAGACCCCATTGCCACAATGTTCAATTGGGCTTCAGCTATGGACCCCACACTTACATTTTGGTCACTGTGGTGATGGGGGTTTAGACCCCATTGCCACAGTGGTCATGGTCTGCTTGCATTGTGGAGGCCACACACATTTATGTGTGACACATGTGATAGGGGGGTCACATTGTATGTTCAATGTCATGTTCAGTGTTGTAGGCATTTGACACAGACTACACACGCTTGTCATGATGTTGGGGGGATGTCTTTTACTGACATTCCTTATGTTGGAGTATGCTGGTTGTGTCATGCATTACCCGTCCTATGAGTAGGGGTGGTGGTGGTGGTAGGCATCCAGGCCCCCATGAGTAGGGGTGGGGGTAGTGGTAGGCATCCAGGCCCACATGAGTAGGGGTGGTGGTAGTGGTAGGCATCCAGCCCCCCATGAGTAGGGGTGGTGGTTGTGGTAGGCATCCAGGCCCCCATGAGTAGGGGTGGGGGTAGTGGTAGGCATCCAGCCCCCCATGAGTGGGGATGGTGGTAGTGACAGGCATCCAGCCCCCCTGAGTAGGGGTGGTGGTAGTGGTAGGCATCAATTCCCCTATGAGTGGGGATGGTAGTAGTGACAGGCATCCAGCCCCCCATGAGTTGGGGTGGTGGTGGTGGTAGGCATCCAGGCCCCCATGAGTAGGGGTGGTGTAGTGGTAGGCATCCAGGCCCCCATGAGTAGGGGTGGTGGTTGTGGTAGGCATCCAGGCCCCCATGAGTAGGGGTGGTTTTGGTGGTAGGCATCCAGGCCCCCATGAGTAGGGGTGGTGGTTGTGGTAGGCATCCAGGCCCCTATGAGTAGGGGTGGTGGTAGTGGTAGGCATCCAGCCCCCCATGAGTGGGGATGGTGGTAGTAACAGGCATCCAGCCCCCCCTTAGTAGGGGTGGTGGTGGTGGTAGGCATCCAGCCCCCCCCTGAGTAGGGGTGGTGGTAGTGGTAGGCATCCAGACCCCCAGGAGTAGGGGTGGTGGTAGGGGTAGGCATCCAGGCCCCCATGAGTAGGGGTGGTGGTAGTGGTAGGCATCCAGGCCCCCATGAGTGGGGATGGTAGTAGTGACAGGCATCCAGGCCCCCATGAGTAGGGGTGGTGGTAGTGGTAGGCATCCAGTCCCCCATGAGTGGGGATGGTGGTAGTGACAGGCATCCAGCCCCCCCTGAGTAGGGGTGGTGGTAGTGGTAGGCATCCAGGCCCCCATGAGTAGGGGTGGTGGTAGTGGTAGGCATCAATTCCCCCATGAGTGGGGATGGTAGTAGTGACAGGCATCCAGCCCCTATGAGTGGGGATGGTAGTAGTGACAGGCATCCAGGCCCCCATGAGTAGGGGTGGTGGTAGTGGTAGGCATCCAGCCCCCCATGAGTGGGGATGGTGGTAGTGACAGGCATCCAGCCCCCATGAGTAGGGGTGGTGGTAGTGGTAGGCATCCAGGCCCCCATGAGTAGGGGTGGTGGTTGTGGTAGGCATCCAGGCCCCCATGAGTAGGGGTGGTGGTAGTGGTAGGCATCCAGCCCCCATGAGTGGGGATGGTGGTAGTGACAGGCATCCAGGCCCCCTGAGTAGGGGTGGTGGTGGTGGTAGGCATCCAGCCTCCCCTGAGTTGGGGTAGTGGTAGTGGTAGGCATCCAGCCCCCCATGAGTAGGGGTGGTGGTAGTGGTAGGCATCCAGGCCCCCTGAGTAGGGGTGGTGGTAGTGGTAGGCATCAATTCCCCTATGAGTGGGGATGGTAGTAGTGACAGGCATCCAGCACCCCATGAGTTGGGGTGGTGGTTGTGGTAGGCATCCAGGCCCCCCTGAGTAGGGGTGGTGGTAGTGGTAGGCATCCAGCCCCCATGAGTGGGGATGGTGGTAGTGACAGGCATCCAGCCCCCCCTGAGTAGGGGTGGTGGTAGTGGTACGCATCCAGGCCCCCATGAGTAGGGGTGGTGGTTGTGGTAGGCATCCAGGCCCCCATGAGTAGGGGTGGTGGTAGTGGTATGCATCCAGCCCCCCATGAGTGGAGATGGTGGTAGTGACAGGCATCCAGGCCCCCCTGAGTAGGGGTGGTGGTAGTGGTAGGCATCAATTCCCCTATGAGTGGGGATGGTAGTAGTGACAGGCATCCAGCCCCCCATGAGTTGGGGTGGTGGTGGTGGTAGGCATCCAGGCACCCATGAGTAGGGGTGGTGGTAGTGGTAGGCATCCAGGCCCCCATGAGTAGGGGTGGTGGTTGTGGTAGGCATCCAGGCCCCCATGAGTAGGGGTGGTGGTAGTGGTAGGCATCCTGGCCCCCATGAGTAGGGGTGGTGGTAGTGGTAGGCATCCAGGCCCCCATGAGTGGGGATGGTAGTAGTGACAGGCATCAAGGCCCCCATGAGTAGGGGTGGTGGTAGTGGTAGGCATCCAGCCCCCCATGAGTGGGGATGGTGGTAGTGACAGGCATCCAGCCCCCCCTGAGTAGGGGTGGTGGTAGTGGTAGGCATCCAGGCCCCCATGAGTAGGGGTGGTGGTAGTGGTAGGCATCAATTCCCCTATGAGTTGGGATGGTAGTAGTGACAGGAATCCAGCCCCCTATGAGTGGGGATGGTAGTAGTGACAGGCATCCAGGCCCCCATGAGTAGGGGTGGTGGTAGTGGTAGGCATCCAGCCCCCCATGAGTGGGGATGGTGGTAGTGACAGGCATCCAGCCCCCCCTGAGTAGGGGTGGTGGTAGTGGTAGGCATCCAGGCCCCCATGAGTAGGGGTGGTGGTTGTGGTAGGCATCCAGGCCCCCATGAGTATGGGTGGTGGTAGTGGTAGGCATCCAGCCCCCATGAGTGGGGATGGTCGGTAGTGACAGGCATCCAGCCCCCATGAGTAGGGGTGGTGGTGGTGGTAGGCATCCAGCCCCCATGAGTAGGGGTGGTGGTAGTGGTAGGCATCCAGCCCCCATGAGTAGGGGTGGTGGTAGTGGTAGGCATCCAGGCCCCCTGAGTAGGGGTGGTGGTAGTGGTAGGCATCAATTCCCCTATGAGTGGGGATGGTAGTAGTGACAGGCATCCAGCACCCCATGAGTTGGGGTGGTGGTTGTGGTAGGCATCCAGGCCCCCATGAGTAGGGGTGGTGGTAGTGGTAGGCATCCAGCCCCCCATGAGTGGGGATGGTGGTAGTGACAGGCATCCAGCCCCCCCTGAGTAGGGGTGGTGGTAGTGGTAGGCATCCAGGCCCCCATGAGTAGGGGTGGTGGTTGTGGTAGGCATCCAGGCCCCCATGAGTAGGGGTGGTGGTAGTGGTAGGCATCCAGCCCCCATGAGTGGGGATGGTGGTAGTGACAGGCATCCAGCCCCCCTGAGTAGGGGTGGTGGTAGTGGTAGGCATCAATTCCCCTATGAGTGGGGATGGTAGTAGTGACAGGCATCCAGCCCCCATGAGTTGGGGTGGTGGTTGTGGTAGGCATCCAGGCCCCCATGAGTAGGGGTGGTGGTAGTGGTAGGCATCCAGGCCCCCATGAGTGGGGATGGTAGTAGTGACAGGCATCCAGGCCCCCATGAGTAGGGGTGGTGGTAGTGGTAGGCATCCAGCCCCCCATGAGTGAGGATGGTGGTAGTGACAGGCATCCAGCCCCCCCTGAGTAGGGGTGGTGGTAGTGGTAGGCATCCAGGCCCCCATGAGTAGGGGTGGTGGTAGTGGTAGGCATCAATTCCCCTATGAGTTGGGATGGTAGTAGTGACAGGAATCCAGCCCCCTATGAGTGGGGATGGTAGTAGTGACAGGCATCCAGGCCCCCATGAGTAGGGGTGGTGGTATTGGTAGGCATCCAGCCCCCCATGAGTGGGGATGGTGGTAGTGACAGGCATCCAGCCCCCCCTGAGTAGGGGTGGTGGTAGTGGTAGGCATCCAGGCCCCCATGAGTAGGGGTGGTGGTTGTGGTAGGCATCCAGGCCCCCATGAGTATGGGTGATGGTAGTGGTAGGCATCCAGCCCCCCATGAGTGGGGATGGTCGTAGTGACAGGCATCCAGCCCCCCCTGAGTAGGGGTGGTGGTGGTGGTAGGCATCCAGCCCCCCTGAGTAGGGGTGGTGGTAGTGGTAGGCATCCAGCCCCCATGAGCAGGGGTGGTGGTAGTGGTAGGCATCCAGGCCCCCTGAGTAGGGGTGGTGGTAGTGGTAGGCATCAATTCCCCTATGAGTGGGGATGGTAGTAGTGACAGGCATCCAGCACCCCATGAGTTGGGGTGGTGGTTGTGGTAGGCATCCAGGCCCCCATGAGTAGGGGTGGTGGTAGTGGTAGGCATCCAGCCCCCCATGAGTGGGGATGGTGGTAGTGACAGGCATCCAGCCCCCTGAGTAGGGGTGGTGGTAGTGGTAGGCATCCAGGCCCCCATGAGTAGGGGTGGTGGTTGTGGTAGGCATCCAGGCCCCCATGAGTAGGGGTGGTGGTAGTGGTAGGCATCCAGCCCCCCATGAGTGGGGATGGTGGTAGTGACAGGCATCTAGCCCCCCCTGAGTAGGGGTGGTGGTAGTGGTAGGCATCAATTCCCCTATGAGTGGGGATGGTAGTAGTGACAGGCATCCAGGCCCCCATGAGTTGGGGTGGTGGTTGTGGTAGGCATCCAGGCCCCCATGAGTAGGGGTGGTGGTAGTGGTAGGCATCCAGGCCCCCATGAGTGGGGATGGTAGTAGTGACAGGCATCCAGGCCCCCATGAGTAGGGGTGGTGGTAGTGGTAGGCATCCAGCCCCCCATGAGTGGGGATGGTGGTAGTGACAGGCATCCAGCCCCCCCTGAGTAGGGGTGGTGGTAGTGGTAGGCATCCAGGCCCCCATGAGTAGGGGTGGTGGTAGTGGTAGGCATCAATTCCCCTATGAGTGGTGATGGTAGTAGTGACAGGCATCCAGCCCCCTATGAGTGGGGATGGTAGCAGTGACAGGCATCCAGGCCCCCATGAGTAGGGGTGGTGGTAGTGGTAGGCATCCAGCCCCCCATGAGTGGTGATGGTGGTAGTGACAGGCATCCAGCCCCCTCTGAGTAGGGGTGGTGGTAGTGGTAGGCATCCAGGCCCCCATGAGTAGGGGTGTTGGTTGTGGTAGGCATCCAGGCCCCCATGAGTAGGGGTGGTGGTAGTGGTAGGCATCCAGCCCCCCCTGAGTAGGGGTGGTGGTGGTGGTAGGCATCCAGCCCCCCTGAGTAGGGGTGGTGGTAGTGGTAGGCATCCAGCCCCCTGAGTAGGGGTGGTGGTAGTGGTAGGTATCCAGCCCCCATGAGTGGGAATGGTGGTAGTGACACGCATCCAGCCCCCCTGAGTAGGGGTGGTGGTAGTGGTAGGCATCCAGGCCCCCATGAGTAGGGGTGGTGATTGTGGTAGGCATCCAGGCCCCCATGAGTAGGGGTGGTGGTAGTGGTAGGCATCCAGCCCCCCATGAGTGGGGATGGTGGTAGTGACAGGCATCCAGCCCCCCCTGAGTAGGCGTGGTGGTGGTGGTAGGCATCCATCCCCCCCTGAGTAGGGGTGGTGGTAATGGTAGGCATCCAGCCCCCCATGAGTAGGGGTGGTGGTAGTGGTAGGCATCCAGGCACCCCTGAGTAGGGGTGGTGGTAGTGGTAGGCATCAATTCCCCTATGAGTGGGGATGGTAGTAGTGACAGG
This sequence comes from Calotriton arnoldi, assembly GCA_963921515.1. Taxonomy (NCBI): domain Eukaryota; kingdom Metazoa; phylum Chordata; class Amphibia; order Caudata; family Salamandridae; genus Calotriton; species Calotriton arnoldi. The sequence continues at coordinate 497,218 of CAWUFW010003211.1, read as the reverse complement.
CATCCAGCACCCCACGAGTTGGGGTGGTGGTTGTGGTAGGCATCCAGGCCCCCATGAGTAGGGGTGGTGGTAGTGGTAGGCATCCAGCCCCCCATGAGTGGGGATGATGGTAGTGACAGGCATCCAGCCCCCCCTGAGTAGGGGTGGTGGTAGTGGTAGGCATCCAGGCCCCCATGAGTAGGGGTGGTGGTTGTGGTAGGCATCCAGGCCCCCATGAGTAGGGGTGGTGGTAGTGGTAGGCATCCAGCCCCCCATGAGTGGGGATGGTCGTAGTGACAGGCATCCAGCCCCCATGAGTAGGGGTGGTGGTGGTGGTAGGCATCCAGCCCCCCCTGAGTAGGGGTGGTGGTAGTGGTAGGCATCCAGCCCCCCATGAGCAGGGGTGGTGGTAGTGGTAGGCATCCAGGCCCCCCTGAGTAGGGGTGGTGGTAGTGGTAGGCATCAATTCCCCTATGAGTGGGGATGGTAGTAGTGACAGGCATCCAGCACCCCATGATTTGGGGTGGTGGTTGTGGTAGGCATCCAGGCCCCCATGAGTAGGGGTGGTGGTAGTGGTAGGCATCCAGCCCCCCATGAGTGGGGATGGTGGTAGTGACAGGCATCCAGCCCCCCCTGAGTAGGGGTGGTGGTAGTGGTAGGCATCCAGGCCCCCATGAGTAGGGGTGGTGGTTGTGGTAGGCATCCAGGCCCCCATGAGTAGGGGTGGTGGTAGTGGTAGGCATCCAGCCCCCCATGAGTGGGGATGGTGGTAGTGACAGGCATCTAGCCCCCCCTGAGTAGGGGTGATGGTAGTGGTAGGCATCAATTCCCCTATGAGTGGGGATGGTAGTAGTGACAGGCATCCAGCCCCCCATGAGTTGGGGTGGTGGTTGTGGTAGGCATCCAGGCCCCCATGAGTAGGGGTGGTGGTAGTGGTAGGCATCCAGGCCCCCATGAGTGGGGATGGTAGTAGTGACAGGCATCCAGGCCCCCATGAGTAGGGGTGGTGGTAGTGGTAGGCATCCAGCCCCCCATGAGTGGGGATGGTGGTAGTGACAGGCATCCAGCCCCCCCTGAGTAGGGGTGGTGGTAGTGGTAGGCACCCAGGCCCCCATGAGTAGGGGTGGTGGTAGTGGTAGGCATCAATTCCCCTATGAGTGGTGATGGTAGTAGTGACAGGCATCCAGCCCCCTATGAGTGGGGATGGTAGCAGTGACAGGCATCCAGGCCCCCATGAGTAGGGGTGGTGGTAGTGGTAGGCATCCAGCCCCCCATGAGTGGGGATGGTGGTAGTGACAGGCATCCAGCCCCCTCTGAGTAGGGGTGGTGGTAGTGGTAGGCATCCAGGCCCCCATGAGTAGAGGTGTTGGTTGTGGTAGGCATCCAGGCCCCCATGACTAGGGGTGGTGGTAGTGGTAGGCATCCAGCCCCCCCTGAGTAGGGGTGGTGGTGGTGGTAGGCATCCAGCCCCCCCCCCCCTGAGTAGGGGTGGTGGTAGTGGTAGGCATCCAGCCCCCCCTGAGTAGGGGTGGTGGTAGTGGTAGGCATCCAGCCCCCCATGAGTAGGGGTGGTGGTAGTGTTAGGCATCCAGGCCCCCATGAGTAGGGGTGGTGGTAGTGGAAGGCATCCAGGCCCCCATGAGTGGGGATGGTAGTAGTGACAGGCATCCAGGCCCCCATGAGTAGGGGTGGTGGTAGTGGTAGGCATCCAGCCCCCCATGAGTGGGGATGGTGGTAGTGACAGGCATCCAGCCCCCCTGAGTAGGGGTGGTGGTAGTGGTAGGCATCCAGGCCCCCATGAGTAGGGGTGGTGGTAGTGGTAGGCATCAATTCCCCTATGAGTGGGGATGGTAGTAGTGACAGGCATCCAGCCCCCTATGAGTGGGGATGGTAGTAGTGACAGGCATCCAGGCCCCCATGAGTAGGGGTGGTGGTAGTGGTAGGGATCCAGCCCCCCATGAGTGGGAATGGTGGTAGTGACAGGCATCCAGCCCCCCCTGAGTAGGGGTGGTGGTAGTGGTAGGCATCCAGGCCCCCATGAGTAGGGGTGGTGATTGTGGTAGGCATCCAGGCCCCCATGAGTAGGGGTGGTGGTAGTGGTAGGCATCCAGCCCCCCATGAGTGGGGATGGTGGTAGTGACAGGCATCCAGCCCCCCCTGAGTAGGCGTGGTGGTGGTGGTAGGCATCCATCCCCCCCTGAGTAGGGGTGGTGGTAATGGTAGGCATCCAGCCCCCCATGAGTAGGGATGGTGGTAGTGGTAGGCATCCAGGCACCCCTGCGTAGGGGTGGTGGTGGTGGTAGGCATCAATTCCCCTATGAGTGGGGATGGTAGTAGTGACAGGCATCCAGCACCCCACGAGTTGGGGTGGTGGTTGTGGTAGGCATCCAGGCCCCCATGAGTAGGGGTGGTGGTAGTGGTAGGCATCCAGCCCCCCATGAGTGGGGATGGTGGTAGTGACAGGCATTCAGCCCCCCCTGAGTAGGGGTGGTGTTAGTGGTAGGCATCCAGGCCCCCATGAGTAGGGGTGGTGGTTGTGGTAGGCATCCAGGCCCCATGAGTAGGGGTGGTGGTAGTGGTAGGCATCCAGCCCCCCATGAGTGGGGATGGTGGTAGTGACAGGCATCCAGCCCCCCCTGAGTAGGGGTGGTGGTAGTGGTAGACATCAATTCCCCTATGAGTGGGGATGGTAGTAGTGACAGGCATCCAGCCCCCCATGAGTTGGGGTGGTGGTTGTGGTAGGCATCCAGGCCCCCATGAGTAGGGATGGTGGTAGGCATCCAGCCCCCCATGAGTGGGGATGGTGGTAGTAACAGGCATCCAAGCCCCCCTGAGTAGGGGTGGTGTTAGTGGTAGGCATCCATCCCCCTATGAGTGGGGATGGTAGTAGTGACAGGCATCCAGGCCCCCATGAGTAGGGGTGGTGTTAGTGGTAGGCATCCATCCCCCTATGAGTGGGGATGGTAGTAGTGACAGGCATCCAGGCCCACATGAGTAGGGGTGGTGGCAGTGGTAGGCATCCAGGCCCACATGAGTAGGGGTGGTGGTAGTGGTAGCCATCAGGCCCCTATGGGTGTGTATGGCATTGGTGATAGCCATCCCGCCCCTATGGTTCTGCTGTTGCTAGTGTACGTCATTTCTGCATCCCTATGTGTGTGTGACATATGTCGGGTACGTGTCGTTTGTTTGTGTTGTGGGTGTTTGACTTACCGTCTGCGCCGTACGCGCCCGTACCGGTTCCGGTAATAGATGTAGAGGATTGGTAGGACCTGCGCGATGGGATTCATGGTTGGGTCGTCTCGTTCGTGTTTCTCGTGGCTTCGACTCGTACTCGTCGCTGGCTTGTTCGTCTCGTAGCCGTGGATCGTCTTGTGGCGCGAATCGGAGCTTATGTGCAGCTCTCCCGGATGCTCTGACGTGCCGGACGTAGCGACGGGTTCGGCGCGTACGGAAGGCGCATCGTACTAGTCCGACCGGAAGGTGCTGTATATTTGCTTCCGTGCGACTCGATTCGGCGTTTAAGGATCCGGCTCGGGCGGGGAACAGGAGCTGGAATGGGTACGTACGGCTGGGTCGGAATCTGAGCAGTTATGCGCATCGTACTTGCTCGTTCGGACGAATGTTCGAATCGGTCAGGAAACACGCGTTCGGCTTGGTTTTTTTCCGGACGAATAGTGTTAGGTGCGCTTCCGGCCGAGATCGGAATCGACCCCATAGTGTCTGTTTTTGAGTCCTGAGCGCTTGAGGTCCATATTACCCACCTGAGAAGCCTGCGACTGCCCGCCCTGACTTCCCTTAGAGCCAAGTGCAGAAAGGGTTGTACTTGGCCCAGTTTGCTGAGACATACAGGATGGACCTCAGGACACCAACAACAAACTACCTCAACCACCACTGTTGGGCCTAATAGCCCCTGTCTGTCCTCTGCCCCACCAAAAAGGGTCTGATATTGTTCTACTATTCAATTTTTTCCACTCATTATACACCACACACATATCCTACTAATCATTTTGTCGTTTTTTGAACATCACTGTCTGCCATACGTTTTGTTAAAAAAAACTAAACATATATCGTTTTTCTGAATACACTGATTATTTCAGTTCTAGCATCACATGCAATTACATTGGTCGAACCTTCAAGATCATTCTGACCAGGCTAACAATATGTTGAATTTGCTAAAATATTAGTTGAGTCAATCCGGGGAGAGATTGTCCTTTTTGTGTCCTTGTAATAGAGAAACCAGTGAAAAAATCCAGGATGCTTATGTTGGTACAGAACAATGTGACACCAGAATTACTTTAAAATACGAATTGAGGACACATTAAGTATATCATGCTTTGTAGAGTTCTTTGTTTATGCAATGCAAATCCCATAAGTAGCTCTGTTCATTTGTGGATGTTCCTTTGCAAAACAAATGAAAATTAGGTAATCAGCTTTGCTGTTGGCAAAATTCCCTCTTGCATTTTCATCCGAAGAAATGTATAATTACATTTTCTGTTTTAACTGGATTTTAGGCTCCTAGCGAATATTAAGTTCAGCGTTTCAGTCGTGATCTCTTTGTTAGGTGAATGCAATTTAGTTCACACAAAAATGCCTTAGCAAAATGCGTTAACTTAAAACACTGCAAGTGTCACAAAATGGTACCAGGACAGTAGCCATAATACAATTGTTTCAGCCCTAGAAATCTGTGGTGCATATTGCTTTAAGGGGACTTTTATCAGATCATGTGAAGAGGTTGCATATCACTACACCATGGCTGAAATACCTGTCTACAAAAATATGAGAGTACTCCTGAATACTGAAAAAAAAATATTGTGGTAGAAAAATATTGAATCAAAAATATCGAGAGCCACAGTATTGACTTAGAATCGGGCCCATGGAAACAACAAAATATTCAATACAATAAAAAAGGATTATTTAAATATTGATAGTAACAAAATATTGATAGAAAAAATGTAGAAGCTCATAATGTCAAAACCACTATCTCAGTAATGAAAACACACCAAAATACAGAAAAATAAAATATCGAGAAATATATTATCAGTAAAAATAATAAAATAAATGCATATATAACCATTTAAATTTCCCCAAAAACTTAAATGAACCTAAAAAACACCCATGCACATTAATTAGCATTTCCATACAGAGAAAATGCCATAAAATGTAAGATGACCAATCACATAAAAAAAAAAGCTGATAACCAATGAGATCAAAGCATTAATTGACAACACACTATAAAAGGAATGACAATAATATAACTTTTGTGCCTGCCTTTACAAGGAAGGCAGAAGCCTGTCATGCTTTTCAAAAAAATCCAGAAAGTTCTTTCGAAGGTTTGTGAAGGCAGGGAAGATGAAAGCTTTTAAGAAGACAGGACCAGGGTAGTATGACCCCTGGCCAGCTGGTGTTCCTTCAACAACCACTACACGCCCCAGCTTCTAAGACTCCACATGCTGGATTCTAGGGGCCTCATTCATGAAAAGTGTTGCATTGCTGCGGGCAAACAGCGATGCAACACTTTCCATAGTGCCATCCTTGCACACCATGGATGCGCCGTATTTACTGTACAGTGCTCCATGTCACAAGGATTTCCAGATACGTCAGTATTCCTGATGTACCTGTAGGCACAAAATTGCCGGATTTCTGTAGTGTGTCTGAAAATAGACGTAACTCCCGCAATGTGTCACTTCACATGGAGCAAGCCCCATGTGAAAGGCACTGCGTCACCCCTTACGTTGCTTCAAGCAGGTGCAAGGATTTGACGCACTGACGCCGTAGAAGTGTTGCAGTGAAATCTCATAGATTTCACTGCGTCACTTCTACGTGGCTTTCTTGCGACAGAACGCCCACCCTGCATACATTATACCTGTCGCAGGTATAATGTAGCGCAGGGGTTTACAAAGTGATGCATCTGCCTAGATGCGTCACTTTGTAAAAATGGTGCAGTCTGGCGCATTTTTACGCCGCCGCAGTGTCACAAAATGTGATGCAATGGTGGCGTAAGGGCCTCATGAATTAGGACCTAGAAGTGGAAGCCCACTTGCCTAGGAACGCCAGCTAGCAAAATGCACCAGTACATCAAAATATAACACATCCCCCTTGCTTAAAATTTTAAACAATAAACAACACACACCTATGTACAAAAACAAAACCTAAGGGCAATATGAGTTTTGAAGAACATAATCCTTCATCCACATGGGCTTTACACTCACACGTGTACCTGGTTTCCTGGTAATGGAAGCTCTGTCGCCCAGAACCCCTTGATCAACATTCTCAGATGTTCCTGACCTCAACCATTCTTGCAATTGGGCAGCAACTCATGCTGATACTCTTCTGGAATGCCACCATTTGCCATCTGACAGTCTCACTGAGTTTCCCTCCAATTCACCACTTTTCTGGGCACACTCTGACCCACATGCCCTTCTCAAACTTCCTACCACTTTTCCTAACCATGTCATTGTGTTTACGTCAATAGCGGGCCTGATATTTCTCCATTCTCTTCTTCATGTCATCATAATCCACCTTAGGATGACCTGATCTCAACATCCATGCTGGAACTACCACAGTGCAAGGTACTTTACCTTTCATCAGACTAAATGGAGATGCCCCAGATGCAGTATGTGGAGTGGTTCTGTAACTCCACAACATATCCTTGACTTGCGTTCTCCAGCACAAATAGCTGGACCAGGATAATGGAATAGTGTCACCCAACACACGGTTGAAGCGTTCCACTAAACCATTACTCCTGGTATGATTAAGAGGGTCCTACAGTGTTTTATTCCCCACTTTTCCAGGAAACCTTCAAACGTTCCAGATATAAATTGGGGACAATTGTCACTAACTACTTCTGCAGGTCACCCTTCTCTACGAAATACATCCTCCCTCATAAATTACACTTCGAGCCACTTTGAAAAAGACACAACGACAAACCTTTCACTAAAACCCAAACACTCGAATAGATCACAGTTGTAAATTGCCACCTTATCCCATGCCCGCTTGGACAGTGGCACCGGACATAAAGGTGATCCCTGCACTCAATGGGATTTGTTGCTACATGTGCATGGCATGCACACCCTGACAAACCCTTCAATTTGCCTGTCCATTCCAGGCCACCAGAAATCCACTTGTGCCCTTCTCTTCATTGCAGCCATGCCGCCGTGTCCTTCGTGCACTAACTCCAACAATTTATTTTGCAAACTCCCAGGTACCACCAACCTATCTCCCCTTCTCACAATCCCATCAACAATTGACATCTCACTCCAGATATTCTTGAATATTTCCAGATCTCCTACCATCGCTGTGCGTGAGGCAACACATCCTTCAACTTAGTCAGCAAAGGATCATGCAAAACAGCCTCCTCTCACTCGTTATTCCCAATGGCTTTACACACATCTGACACTTCGGCCACTTCCCAATCATCATCTACGTCCTCTGCCACCTCCTGCAATGGTAATCTAGACATGCAATCCGCATTGATATTTTTCACTCCGGAAACATATTTCACTGTGAATCGAAACTCTTGGAGGCGATAAAGCCATTTCGCTATACGAGGTGTGGCCCTACCAGCACCAGCCGTGGAGAACAACTGTTTCAAGGGTCTGTGATCGTGTAGAGTTCAGAGTTAGTTCCTCACAAAAAAATCCAGAGATGTTGCACTCCCCACTAGCATGCCAATTTGGCCTCCTTTTCCACAGTGGAGTAAGTGCCCTCCGCACCCTTCAATGTGCGTGACGCAAATGCCACAACCCTTTCTCTGCCTTCATGCTCCTGTATCAGCGCCGCCTACAGACTATAGTTGCTTGCTTCAGTCACAACAATCGTCTGGTATTCCGGATCGAATGGTTTTAGGGTAACCGCTTTAGCTTTTACCTCCTTCACCATGTCAAATGCCTTCTGACACTCCTCTGACCAAAGAAATTTCACCCCATTTTTCATCAACCCACACAGCACAGGTACTTTCTTTGCAAATTATTCCACAAATTTGGCATAATACACCACAAAGCAAGGAAAGATCTTAACTGTTCCTTGTCTTGCGGAGAGGGAACTTTTTCAATGGCCTCAACCAAACTAAACTTTGGTTTGGTGCCCTTATGATCCAAAATGTGGCCTAGACATTCCACCTTCCTCACACCAAAATTAAATTTCTCCAGCCCAATGGTTAGCCCCGCATCCGGCATTCTCTTCAACACTTCCATCAACATTGTATCATGCACTTGATGACTCTCCCCCCAAGCTAGCACATCATTCTGAAACACCAGGGTATTCGTCATGTTCCTCAACACCCCTTGCATTACCCACTGGAAGACGGCAGAGGCCAACCAAAAAGGCATGAGAATGAATTGAAACGCCCCTGCTAGTGTGATGAATAACATCACAGGGCAAGACTCTTTATGCAGTGGCACCTGGTGGTATGCATTTGATAGATCTAACATAGTGAAATATTTACCTCCCTTTACTCCTGCAAGCATCTTACTGATACAAGGTAAGGGGTGCCAGTCAATCAAAATGCAGCTATTCACATCTTTAAGGTCCACACACATTCGGATTTTTCCTGAGGGGTTCCTCACGATCACTATGGGATTTAACCATTCTGAAGCCTCAATAGGCTCAATTACTTTCACATCACATAGTCTCTGCAGATCTTCTTTCAATGGACCTCTTAATACTAAAGGTGCACTTTAGGGGAAACCCTTCCTTGAGAATTATGCAGTGTGCAAACCCTTCCAAACTCCTTAATTCCTTCCTTAATAGATTAGGAAATTTGGCAACCCATTGCTCACCACCCTGCACTTCTGTTAACAAAACTTGTTCGGGGTGGTTGAGATTGAGAATCATTCCTAAAACACGCTGCTCCTTCCATCCCAGTAACAATTTTCCTTTCTCCATCACATATACTTTATCGCACACTTTCCTGCCCTGGAATTGCAGAGTCGTGCAGAAATACTCCAACATGGGTAATTTGCCCCCACAATAATCCTCAAGTTGAACATCAGGAGGATTCAATTCACATTCACCCAAGCTTTTCCACACCTCCTTATCGATGAGGGCAAATGGTCAGCAAGAGTCCGCCCAAACCTGTACCTCCTTTTAATTCATACCAACTATTGTAATTGTATTGTAATTGCATTTATATAGCGCTTACTACCCCTGACGAGGCGTCAAAGCGCTTTTTCGGCGAGTAGCACGCTACTCCGGGACCCATAGAGGATTAGTGTTGAATTAGTATAGTGAGACATGCAAGTAAATTTTAAGTGGTGGATAGGTTAGTCAGTTATTTGGATTTGGAAGGATAGCAGAAGGATAGCAGAAGGATAGAAGAGGGAAAAAAAGGTTTGTATTTATATAGCGCTTGTTACCCCTGATGGGGTGTTGAAGCACGCTACTCCGGAAACCCATAAAGGATTAGTGCTGAATTGGTATGGTGAAATATGAAAGTAATTTGAGTGGTGGGTATTAGTCAGTTATTTGGAGTGAGAAGGGTAGCGGAGGGATAAAAGGGAAGAAAGGTTTGCATTCATGTAGCACCTGTTACCCCTGATGGGTGTTGAAGTGCTTTTCTGGCGAGTAGGACGCTACTCCGGAACCCATAAAGGATTAGTGTTGAAAATTAGTATAGTGAAATATGAAGTAATTTGAGTGGTGGATATGTTATTCAGTTATTTGGATAGAGAAGGGTAGGTTGCGGGATAGAAGAGGGAAAGAGGTTTGTATTTATATAGCGCTTGCTACCCCTTGATGGGGTTTTGAAGCGCTTTATTGGCGAGTAGCACGCTACTCTGGAACCCATAAGGATTACTGTTGAATTAGTATGGCGAAACATGAAAGTAATTTGAGTGGTGATATGTTGGTCGGTTAATTGGATTGAGAAGGGTTGGGGAGAGGTAGAAAAGGGAAAAAGGTTTGCGTTTATATAGCGCTGGTAACCCTGATGGGGTGTTGAAACGCTTCATTGGCGAGTAGCACGCTACTTTGGAACCCATAAAGGATTAGTGGTGAATTACTCTAGTGGAATATGGAAATTGAGAAGGGAACGTGTTAGTCTGTTATTTTGATTGAAAAGGATAGTGGAGGGACAAAAGAGTGAGATTTTTTTTTTTAGGTCATAGCAGTAGGAGGAGGCTTTTGGATGAGTAAAAAGGGGTTTTTGAGGGGAAGAGTCAGAGGGGAGAGTTTATAAAGGTTTGTTTTGGGGGATCGGTATAGTAAAAAGAGGTGTCAGATGATGCAAGGAGGGTAGAGTATTAGAGAGTCTAGAAAGGGTTATTTTGGGATCATAGTAGTGGTATGGGATAAATGAGAGAGTGGATGTAGAGGATATATTGATAGATGTATAGGGTGAGATAGGGTAGTGCATTGGAAAGAGTAGTAGAAAGAAGTTTGAGATGAGTCAGAAGGTTGGGCCAGAGGATATATTGAGAGAAGTATAGGCTTAGAAATAGGGTAGTGCATTTGAAATGCTAAATTAGAAGAAAGTGATAAATATATAGATCCATAAGTACATTGAAAGTATATAGATGCATAAAGGAGGTAACTATATATAGATTAAAGATATTGATAGAGGTACAGGATGAGAAATAGGATAGTGCATTGGATATGCTTTTTCAGGAGAAAGGTAACAGACACACAGATCCAAGTACATGGAAGGTACATAGATGCACAATGGAAGTAAGTACATGTAGACCAAAGATGATTTTTATTTATTTATTTACAACAACATAATTATTCTACATGTTTATACAAAGCAATACACAAAGATAGGTACATACCTATAGTGAAAATAAATGCTTATATACAGAGGAATATGCTGTAAATTTCTGTTTGCGTATGGTGCTTATGTGGGGAAGAGCCAATTCTTGAGTAGTTTTCTGAAGATAAGGTGGTTGTTGGTGGATCTTATGTTGGGGGGTAATGGGTTCCATAGTTTGGCTGCTTGAACAGAGAAGGATGTGCCACCCATGGTTTTTTTCTTGTATCTTGGGATTTTGAGGCAAAATGCCCCTTTAGAGCGTAGGTTCCTTTGTTGAATGTGTTTGCTGATTTTATTCCTGATGAAGAGCGGTCCCATCCCATGTATTGCTTTGTGGGTGATACAAAGTAGCTTGAACGTGGATCTTCTGGCAACCGGTAACCAATGCAGGGCTTTCAAGGCATGCATTGAAATGCATTTGGGAGGGCGATATTTCACCTCCTCGTTTGTTACAGAACATTCAGCACCACTTCAGATGGTTCAACCCCACAGACCATTAAGACATCGACGTCTTCCACACTTCCACTCAACTTACCATCACCTCGCTCTTCCAACAAATTCACTGATTTTACTGAATGCTCTAGTAGCCGGCAGTTTGCATACTCTAGAAAAATGGCCTAGTATATTGCACCTAAAACTTGCTTTTGATGGCTGGACAATTGTTTGCTTCAGCTGTGTGTTTTATGCTCCCACACCTGAAACAAGTTTTCTTTTTCTTCGAAACTGGAAATTTAGTTTTGCGTTCATCACTCTCATTGGTCCTGCTCCCAGCAATCTTTATAGTATGTACCCGATTAGATGATTCTGCCTCTATATTACCCTTGTATGTAGCACCCCCAACTCCTTAACATAGCGCAAGTGTCATCCATACGTTTTGGTACCCCTGTAGTTGTCTCTAAAGTAGGATCCTTTAAACCTAAAAACCTTTCTTGCACTTTGACATTCTGGATCCTATTGATCAGTTGGTCTCTGATAATCTCGTTCCTGAGGTCTTTTAAATTTGCATGTCATGGATAATCACCTTAGTGCTGCAACATATGGATCAATTGTTTCGCCTTGCTTTTGTGCTCAGGAAAAAAACGTATACCTCTCAACCACAATACTTATTTTCTTCCCAAAATGTTCCTATAATGCTTTCAAGAGTTCAGACAAGTGCACTCCCGTGGTTATACATTTTCAGCGAATTCATCCATAATTCAAAAGTAGTTGCGTGCAGCCCGACCGTGGCCTGCCCTGGAGCCACGTACTTACAAAACGTGAAGAAGTTGAAGCGTGAACGCACTCCAAACTCGGACGCACTGCGAAAATGCCAGTAGCGTATCACAAATACACCAAATTACTCCAATTTTAATCCAATTTATTCAAGGTAATCCAAGTTTTCATCTTGATTCATCATGTTACATGGTAGACGATAGTATGATAAGCTTCTAAAATGGCAGATGTGCCATAGGCTTCTGTCTGTCGCATGCCCCATACATTAATCATATCCTTAGTGGTTCTTTTCCCAATGCATTTCGGGCTTATCTCATAGCCCTTCTTCAGGGGTTCACTAAAAGTTTAGAAAAACATGACCACTGCTGATCAGTGCTAAAGTGCATATGCTCTCTCTGAAAATTGTTATTATGATTGGTTATCCATGATTTGCTTATTTGTTTTACCAGTAGTTCCCTAGTAAAGTGCACTGAGTGTGCCAGGGCTGGTAAATCAAATGCTACTAGTGGGCTCGCAGCACTGGTTGTGCCACCCACATGAGTAGCACGGAAAAGATGTCTCAGGCCTGCCACCGAAGTGCCTGCGCGCAGTTGTGAACTGCCATGTTGTCCTGGCCAGTGTACACACTTGCCAGGCCTAACCCTTCCCTTTTCTTACACATTGGACACCCCTATGGTAGGCCCAAGGTACCCCCCTGGGCAGGGTGCAGTGTATGTTAAAGGTAGGACATGTACTAGTGTGGGTAACATGTCCTGATAGTGAAATACTGCCAATTTCGTTTTTCACTATTGAAAGGCTATCTTGCCCATAGGACAGAATGGGGAATGCTGAGTAACATGGTTACCTTGAGTGGTGGGAGGAGTCGCACCTGGGTCTGAATAGAGCTGGGCCTGCCTTCCACAATTCTGGCTCCACCTCCTGCGGTGCGTCTGATGGCCCTGGCCTCCCCTCACAAAGAAAGAAGACTTGCACTGGCAGAGTGCACCTAGAACTGGTTTGGACTGGGTCCAGGACCCCTCACACATGGAGAACAAAGACTTTTGGGGTATAAAAGTAAGACCTGAAACCCCTGTAAATGAGACTACTTTTGCCAACAAGAGGAATCCCTACCAAAGAAGATCAGCTGAAGAGACTGGAAAGGAAGACTGCCCTTGCTGTGTGTTCTGGGGCTGACCTAGAGTTTGCTGTTACTACTAAGGAAGAGGACAGGGGACTTTGCTGTCTGCTGTGTTCCCCCCACCTGCTTGAAGAAAGGACTTTGCTGTGTGCTGTGTCCAGGAATAAGTGTCTCCAAGGGCCTGAGAAGAGCTGGCCTTCTGTTGAAACTCCGGGATATAAAAGTTTGCCAAAGACTACTTCTACAATCAAGAGGAATCACTGCCCAAGAAGATCAGCTGAAGAGACTGAGGAAGACTGCCCTTGCTGTGTGTTCTGGGGCTGACCTGCAGTTTGCTGTTTCCACTGAAGGAGAGAAAAGGGGGCTTTGCTGGGTGCTGTGCTCCCCCCACCTGCTTGAGGAAAAAGACTTTGCTGTGTGCTGTGTCTTGAAGAGTCTCCAAGGGCCTGAGAAGAGCTGGCCTCCTGTTGGGAACGCAGGGATACCAAGATTCCCAAAGAAACAACCTGCAAGCAACTGTGTGCTTGTCTCTGTGCACAAAGCGATACAAAAGGGGGGTGATGGACGGAACGTTTGAGCCAATCAAACACTCACCCCCAGTCAACTGATCTGGGTTTAATCCATCATCATTCTTTAGCTCACTCCACCACCCCAGTTCAGACATGGCCATATGCAAATCAGTCTGACCCTGTGCCTCATGGGAACAGTCCAGCCCGAACTGCCAAGCCATGTCTTCCCTGGACCGGAAACAAGCATCCTAGGACCGGTTTCTGGCATTCCAGCCGTCATCAGCCAGGCTTGCTTGAATCCAGTGGCAAAGTGAGCAAGGGACCCACGTCTGGGCATACCCCCGCCAACTTAGGGCGAACAAAGCGATACAAGGGGATGATGGACGGAACGTTTGAGCCAATCAAACACTCACCCCAGTCAACTGATCTGGGTTTAATCCATCATCATTCTTTAGCTCACTCCACCACCCCAGTTCAGACATGGCCATATGCAAATCAGTCTGACCCTGTGCCTCATGGGAACAGTCCAGCCGAACTGCCAAGCCATGTCTTCCCTGGACCGGAAACAAGCATCCTAGGACCGGTTTCTGGCATTCCAGCCGTCATCAGCCAGGCTTGCTTGAATCCAGTGGCAAAGTGAGCAAGGGACCCACGTCTGGGCATACCCCGCCAACTTAGGGCGAACAAAGCGATACAAGGGGATGATGGACGGAACGTTTGAGCCAATCAAACACTCACCCCCAGTCAACTGATCTGGGTTTAATCCATCATCATTCTTTAGCTCACTCCACCACCCCAGTTCAGACATGGCCATATGCAAATCAGTCTGACCCTGTGCCTCATGGAACAGTCCAGCCCGAACTGCCAAGCCATGTCTTCCCTGGACCGGAAACAAGCATCCTAGGACCGGTTTCTGGCATTCCAGCCGTCATCAGCCAGGCTTGCTTGAATCCAGTGGCAAAGTGAGCAAGGGACCCACGTCTGGGCATACCCCGCCAACTTAGGGCGAACAAAGCGATACAAAAGGGGATGATGGACGGAGCGTTTGAGCCAATCAAACACTCACCCCCAGTCAACTGATCTGGGTTTAATCCATCATCATTCTTTAGCTCACTCCACCACCCCAGTTCAGACATGGCCATATGCAAATCAGTCTGACCCTGTGCCTCATGGGAACAGTCCAGCCCGAACTGCCAAGCCATGTCTTCCCTGGACCGGAAACAAGCATCCTAGGACCGGTTTCTGGCATTCCAGCCGTCATCAGCCAGGCTTGCTTGAATCCAGTGGCAAAGTGAGCAAGGGACCCACGTCTGGGCATACCCCCGCCAACTTAGGGCGAACAAAGCGATACAAAAGGGGATGATGGACGGAACGTTTGAGCCAATCAAACACTCACCCCCAGTCAACTGATCTGGGTTTGCGGGGGTATGCCCAGACGTGGGTCCCTTGCTCACTTTGCCACTGGATTCAAGCAAGCCTGGCTGATGACGGCTGAAATGCCAGAAACCGGTCCTAGGATGCTTGTTTCCGGTCCAGGGAAGACATGGCTTGGCAGTTCGGGCTGGACTGTTCCCATGAGGCACAGGGTCAGACTGATTTGCATATGGCCATGTCTGAACTGGGGTGGTGGAGTGAGCTAAAGAATGATGATGGATTAAACCCAGATCAGTTGACTGGGGTGAGTGTTTGATTGGCTCAAACGTTCCGTCCATCATCCCCTTTGTATCGCTTTGTTCGCCCTAAGTTGGCGGGGTATGCCCAGACGTGGGTCCCTTGCTCACTTTGCCACTGGATTCAAGCAAGCCTGGCTGATGACGGCTGAAATGCCAGAAACCGGTCCTAGGATGCTTGTTTCCGGTCCAGGGAAGACATGGCTTGGCAGTTCGGGCTGGACTGTTCCCATGAGGCACAGGGTCAGACTGATTTGCATATGGCCATGTCTGAACTGGGGTGGTGGAGTGAGCTAAAGAATGATGATGGATTAAACCCAGATCAGTTGACTGGGGTGAGTGTTTGATTGGCTCAAACGTTCCGTCCATCATCCCCTTTTGTATCGCTTTGTTCGCCCTAAGTTGGCGGGGGTATGCCCAGACGTGGGTCCCTTGCTCACTTTGCCACTGGATTCAAGCAAGCCTGGCTGATGACGGCTGAAATGCCAGAAACCGGTCCTAGGATGCTTGTTTCCGGTCCAGGGAAGACATGGCTTGGCAGTTCGGGCTGGACTGTTCCCATGAGGCACAGGGTCAGACTGATTTGCATATGGCCATGTCTGAACTGGGGTGGTGGAGTGAGCTAAAGAATGATGATGGATTAAACCCAGATCAGTTGACTGGGGTGAGTGTTTGATTGGCTCAAGCGTTCCGTCCATCATCCCCTTTGTATCGCTTTGTTCGCCCTAAGTTGGCGGGGGTATGCCCAGGCGTGGGTCCCTTGCTCACTTTGCCACTGGATTCAAGCAAGCCTGGCTGATGACGGCTGAAATGCCAGAAACCGGTCCTAGGATGCTTGTTTCCGGTCCAGGGAAGACATGGCTTGGCAGTTCGGGCTGGACTGTTCCCATGAGGCACAGGGTCAGACTGATTTGCATATGGCCATGTCTGAACTGGGGTGGTGGAGTGAGCTAAAGAATGATGATGGATTAAACCCAGATCAGTTGACTGGGGGTGAGTGTTTGATTGGCTCAAACGTTCCGTCCATCATCCCCTTTAGTATCGCTTTGTCTCTATGCACAGCCTGCGCTTTGTGTGAAGACTGCCTGCACGTGTGATCCGGGGGCTCGGTGTGCAATCGGCACACAGCGGGGCTAGGTGAGGTCTGCCGTGCCTTTATTTGGGCCAATCCGGCGCTCGAGAGTGCGTGCCTGTGCACTACCCGAGGCCGTGAGCAAAGGGGCCGAAATCACCGCCGCTGGCCCGGGACACCCACCAAGCGAAGTGTTGTGCCCGTAAAAATCACCGCCGCACCTCGAGCTGAGTGCCCGAGGCCGGGTTCGCCTAAGGGAAAAAGACCGCAAGGACGCTTCACCGCTGCTGGCCCGGAGTCCGGTGACGTAGTTGCTGGGCCGCGCTGGGATTGGTCCCAGCCTGCAGGGATTCCCGCCGCGTCATCGCTGGAGCCGCGCTGGGATTGGTACCAGCCTGCAGGGATTCCCGCCGCGTCATCGCTGGAGCCGCGCTGGGATTGGAGGAAGAACGAGGCGTCTCCTCGCTCTTCAACGGCCCGCCGCAACCGAAGCCTGAGACGCGCACGGACTGCCAGGCCCCCTTCGCATCCACAAGGTAACGGGGGCTGTACCGTGCAAATGCGTCCTCGCGCACCAGGAAAGAGGGGTGATTTTGTTTGAAAGAACCGGCAGGGCAATTGCAGGATCGATGTAGTAGCGAGTTCGCGCTACAGAAGGCGCCATTACTGTTTTGTTGAGGGGAGCACCATTTTCATGATTACTGAAAGGAAGTTGGCTGATAACAAAGAGTGCTGCTGAAGTGAACTGTGTGAGCACAACGAGCATTACTGGAACGAATTTGGGATAACAGAAACCTACCAGGTTGTTCTTGCTAGAAACATCACCAGGAACTATTTGCAAAGACAGACAAACTCTATTTATATGTATGTGCATTTTTTCTACCGTTTTGATCTGATATAAGCTATATAAAGATATTGTTATTTTTATAATCATCTGTGTGGTGTGCATTTGTGGTGTTACACTGTGTTACTGTGAGTGTTGGTGCAAATACTTTACACATTGCCTTGGGGATAAGCCTGTCTGCTCATGCCAAGCTACCAAGGGGGTGAGCAGGGGTTATCAACAGTGTGTACCCCCTACCCTGACTAGAGGTAAGGGTCCCTACTTGGACAAAGGTATTTACCTTTGCCAACTAGAGACCCCCATTTCTAACACATCCTCATCATCTGCATCAGATCCCTCATCAATATCCCCATTACCTGTTGTCGGAATGGGCAGATTTTTAAGAACTTTTCGACCCTCACTGCCCAAACAATGTTTAAGCATTGCCAATTTCCTTTTTGCTACATACACATCACCCCCAGTGGCTTCCAAATAGGTTTCAAACGCATCTCTCCAGTCTTCCCACACCAAACTAGGTTCACCAGTTTCCAGCAGAAAGACTGGAGGGGCCGATATTGATTGAAACATCATGATGCACAGATTTTCACCCCAATCGCCTTTAATACCATGCAATGTTTGTACACTACGAACACTGCATGCAAAGTATTTGTGTAAAACTATTTGCACCAACTGTACAAGGTACTGTAAATATTGTCATGTACTACCCCTTCCCCCCAGGAAGTTTTGTCTCCAACACAGGAGCTTCTGCCCAAATACTGTGTACATCAGTGATGTGTCAATATGCTGTGCACAAATGCAGGAAGTGCTGTTAAGCACAATCTCCTAACCCGTACACACAAGAATAGCAGCTGAAGAACTGTGCAAGTCAGTAATATACGTTAACAGTGTGCATTAGTGGCAATATCAAGATGCGCAAACATAGCTCTGTTGACCTTGTTAGATCTCAAACATAATGATGAAGCTGTGCGCATTAGCGCTCCCTTTCACAGACGTCTCCACAAGATGAGTGCAATACTTCACGCACACCTGAACGTCCCTCGCAGCCAACAGCATGCACACACCTCAACACAATGGACTGCAATGCCGCCATGGACTGAATGGGGGGAATTAGGTGGTTATCTGAAAACATGTTCGTAAAGTCTGTCTCAAAGAAAGATGGAGAGGTCCTTTCCAGATCATATTAACATCAAATAGTGCTGTCAAATGTGCAGGTGTGCCTCAGTGCAACCACACCACTCACTCAAAAAAGAATAAGGGTGGCTGAAACTATGGGTGAGGTACATGATCAAAGTACAAAGTCTGATCATCAAGCTCAGAGCCAAGCCAAGGTTTGCAGCGCAAATCTACAGAAAAGTGAGGATTTTTCTGGAACTGGTAAAGATTAATCTAAAGTGCAAACACATGAGCAAATATTTCAGGTTAGTGAAAGTTCAGATGAAGAACCTGAAATTGCTGCAGTCCAGTTACATAGTAATCAGAGTGAAAACTACTACCATGCAAGAGAGAAAAGCATGAGTGGCAGCAAGAAGAATCAGCCTCTGATCAAAGCAGTGACAAGGTGCAGTTGAAGATACAATTGAAAAAGAGACCCCTCTCGGAAGGAAGAGATTGACTGTGGGGAAAGCAGTCAGAGACAGATTTGATCAAAGTGCAAGTTCGAGTTTGAGCCACAGCTCAGGATTGGGCTCCAAGAAGTCCACTGCATCCCATTTAAGGCTATCTTTTACTACCAACTGGGGCACAAAACTAACCATTGGGCCCATGACATTTCTAATATGCAATTAATTGGTACCTCTATCTAAGAGCTCCTCATACATATTTAATCCTAGGGATTAACTCTAACCTGGTCCCTTTTCTCCTGATGTCATGTGAAGAATCCAGCAATGGAACTGATTGTTCAGTGAAATGCTGCCAATATCATTTTCTAGATGTACCTGCCCCCTGGTAAGGTTCCTGGATAAGTTGGAGTGAGCTTCTTCTGCCCCTGGATACACATCATATCTCTTTAATTAGGGACTAGGCACAGACAACCTTGTTTTTTGTGGGTATTTCTTCTTCCACGTTTACTGCTGACGGCCATAAACTATCTTTCTGTCAATGGAAAGTAGCATTTCTGATATGACTCCATCTACTCAGCTTGGCATGGATTGGACTAAATTCCCAAATAAAATGTCCAAGTTTTATCTCAAGCTTCATCTCCTTTAATAAGGGTTCATCATGCATCTTCTTAAAAAAATATTTTAGGTCTCTGCCTCTTACATGCAAGGGTGCTACACCAGCAGAAGAGGACTGCCCAGCTCTAGTAGCTTCTTCGGATGCAGCCATGATGTGGAGGCAGTTCTGACCCTGCACACAATCACCGTTTCTTCAACAGTGCAGAAGAGCATCACCATTGGTGTAATGGATAGAGATGCCATCCTTCGTGTTTCTTCAGGAGCTGAATATGGTAAGCTTTCTACTCCTCTGCCTCCCAGGTAAAGCTAAGCAGACATATAATGCTCCTTCTCCAAGAATGACAAAAACTATCTCCTCGTGACTCATAGGTCCTTTAAATAGTTAGGGGCTGGTTGTTATATGTTAGACCTGCCATCCTTGGTGTGGATTTTCCCCAAAAGGGTTGCCTTAACCCCTTCTGTTTTATGAATTTCATTTTGTTGGAACTAGTTGCTAACCAGTGCTAAAGTGCTTGTGCTCTCTCCTTTAAACATGGTAACATTGGCTCACACCCAATTGGCATATTTAATTTACCTGTGAGTACCTAGTAAAGTGGTACTACATGTACCCAGCGCCTGTAAATTAAATGCTACTAGTGGGTTTGCAGCACTGATTGTGCCACCCACTTAAATAGCCATGTAAACATTTCTCAGACCTGCTGTTGCAGACTGCGCATGCAGTTTTAAACTAACATTTTGACCTGGCAAAATAAACCTTTTGCAAGGCCTAATCCTTCTTTTTTAAGACATATAAGTCACCCCTAGAGTAGGCCTTAAACAGCCATAGGGCAGGGTAAAGTGTATTTAAAAACTTTGACATGCATTTTTAAGTTTGACATATGGGGTGGATGGAACTTTTACGCTGCGTAATTCTGTGGAGTTATATAAAAACTCAGCGAGATTCCGCTGAGTTCTGTCCACCCCATAATAATCCAACGGGCACCTGTCATCTGCTGTGGAAATGAATCTGCTGTCAACATCACAAACAAATGGACTTGTCTGGTTGCCGTACAGTGGTGCATTTAAACAAACAAGTGTGTCCAGATCTGTGACTGGGGGTGAGTGTCGGAAAACTTTCAGCGCTCCGTCCATCATCTCCTTGTGTTTGCTTTGTTCACCCTAAGTTGGCAGGGTATGCCCAGACGTGGGTCCCTTGCTCACTTTGCCACTGGATTCAAGCTAGCCTGGCTGATGAGGGCTGTTAGCCCGAAACCGGTCCCAGGATGCTTGTTTCTGGTCCAGGGAAGACATGGCTTGGCAGTTCGGTCTGGACGGTTCCCATGAGGAACAGGGTCAAGACTGTTTTGCATATAGCTGTGTCTGAGCTGGGGTGGCGAAGTGAGCTAAAGAATGATGATGGATTCAACCCAGATCTGTGACTGGGGGTGAGTGTCTGAAAAGTTTCAGCGCTCCGTTCATCATCTCCTTGTGTTTGCTTTGTCCGCCCTAAGTTGGCAGGGTATGCCCAGACGTGGGTCCTTTGCTCACTTTGCCACTGGATTCAAGCTAGCCTGGCTGATGAGGGCTGTTAGCCCGAAACCGGTCCCAGGATGCTTGTTTCCGGTCCAGGGAAGACATGGCTTGGAAGTTCGGTCTGGACTGTTCCCATGAGGCACAGGGTCAAGACTGATTTGCATATAGCTGTGTCTGAACTGGGGTGGTGAAGTGAGCTAAAGAATGATGATGGATTCAACCCAGATCTGTGACTGGGGGTGAGTGTCTGAAAAGTTTCAGCGCTCCGTCCATCATCTCCTTGTGTTTGCTTTGTTCGTCCTAAGTTGGCAGGGTATGCCCAGACGTGGGTCCCTTGCTCACTTTGCCACTGGATTCAAGCTAGCCTGGCTGATGAGGGCTGTTAGCCCGAAACCGGTCCCAGGATGCTTGTTTCTGGTCCAGGGAAGACATGGCTTGGCAGTTCAGTCTGGACTGTTCCCATGAGGCACAGTGTCACAACTGTTTTGCATATAGCTGTGTCTGAACTGGGGTGGCGAAGTGAGCTAAAGAATGATGATGGATTCAACCCAGATGTGTTACTGGGGGTGAGTGTCTGAAAAGTTTCAGCGCTCCGTCCATCTCCTTGTGTTTGCTTTGTTCGCCCTAAGTTGGCAGGGTATGCCCAGACGTGGGTCCCTTGCTCACTTTGCCACTGGATTCAAGCTAGCCTGGCTGAAAGGGCTGTTAGCCCGAAACCGGTCCCAGGATGCTTGTTTCCGGTCCAGGGAAAACATGGCTTGGAATTTCGGTCTGAACTGTTCCCATGAGGCACAGGGTCAAGACTGATTTGCATATAGCTATGTCTGAACTGGGGTGGCGAAGTGAGCTAAAGAATGATGATGGATTCAACCCAGATCTGTGACTGGGGGTGAGTGTCTGAAAAGTTTCAGCGCTCCGTCCATCATCTCCTTGTGTTTGCTTATTATTTAACCAGCAGCAGCTAAGTTTAAAACTTAAGAAGCAGCGGGCATGGGAGAATGTTAAAGGCCAGCATGGAGAGGCTTCATTTTTCAAAGATTATGGGCGTTGCCACAGACATTTATTTGCACCACATTTGTTCCTGCTTGTATTCAAATTGAGCCTCCGTTCTCCCATAATAACTGAGGGCTTCTGCCTGAATGAAATGTGCTGTCAAACATACTCCATGCACTAAATGCAATATAGGAATGCGTCATCTCACCCTCAAATCCAGCACTGACTGGACAAGTTTTGCAGAGAAGGCCCATTAAAAATATCAACCTAAGGGAATCGTGTAATCATTGGAATAAAAACAGACCATGGAGGAGAGACTGTGCATGATTGGTGAATTGCAAAGGAATCCTAAAGAAATGTCAGCGTCTATAAATAGCTTGAAGCACACTGTCTGGAGTGCTGCGGCACCGTCACCAGCCTGAAGAATGCTACACTGCAACTATTGATGCCAAACTTGTTGTAAACATACATCCTTATAACTTTGATGCCCGCACAAACTCCTGTTTGTCCAGGGATCACATTTATAAGCATTGCAATACAATTTACAACAATGATTTTGGGGGCAACACTGTTGTTTGGGTATAAAAGTGAAAAAGCTTATATTTCTGGTGAGGGGTGCATTTCAGATGCACTGAAGAAGATTTCTAAAAATCATTTCTTGAACCAACATTTCTAAATGTGTTCATTTTTATGAATATAAATATAAACAGTCTTAAAGAAAAAGTGCTATGCGCGAGTCATTGAGGATAACAAGGTAATTTCAAAAACATGTTAAAACCTAACACATGTAACTTAAACGCAACTAGCCACCTCGCTTTCCTTACTGGGTGTCTTACCTCCTGTGTGCCTGCTTCAACTCTTGTCATACCCCTGCACCACTGTAGGCTACTCAAGGAATCCTCCATGCCAAATCAACGCACCCAGATCTCCTCTCATCGGGAAGAGTCGACGGCACCTCCTTTGCTGAAGTGAAGCGTTACTTGCGCCTCGCTCCTAGATCCTTTACCTAGGTTTGCCATTTGTGGAGATGTGCAAAAGAAGTTGGGCAGCCAGTCACAATATAAGAGGAGTGAGTGGGTTGCTCTTTACTAGCGATTATTTAATTTGTCTTCTCTGTAGAGTATTATTATTATTATTATTATGTAGCTTATAGAGTGCGCGGCTACCCCCAACGGAAGTGTCCCGGCGCTAGTGACAGATAGAAAAAGGGAGGATAGGAGTTGGATTGCCACGGGTGCTAAGGAAGACTGAAAAGCCATGTCTTCAAGGATTTCCGGAAGCTTAGCTCCGTGTTGGCCTTTCTGATGTGTACAGAGTATATGGAGTCCATGCAAAAGCATTTTCCATCAGACAGCGTCCCCAACTCAAGACGGCTGGTAAATGAACCAGAAATCGGCAGACGTCCTTGAGTGTTAGCTGCTCCACATCGCTCAAGCACCGGTAAACACTGTTGCTGACAGACCATACGTAAAACAGACTATGAATTGCCAAGCCCAGACAGAGCAGAACTACTAAAGCGCAGTACCATGTAATTTTGTGCCAGCACTTCCAGACAACCCATTAGAACACTTGCGTTGCTCACGTGCACCAAGGAGAACTGCTCTGTATTATGTACATGCAAAATAAACAATTGATGGACGGAATGCTGGACAATGCAAACATTCACCCCCAGTCACAAAGATCTGGGTTAAATCCATCATTCTTTTGCTCACCACACCACCCTAGTTTGGACCCAGCCATATGCAAATCAGTCTTGACCCTGTTCCTTGTGGGAACAGTCCAGCCCGAACTGCCAAGCCAGGTCCTCCCTGGACCGGAAACAAGCATCCTGGGACCGGTTTCAGGGCATCACCCTTCATCAGCCAGGCTAGCTTGAATCCAGTGGTGTAGTGAGCACGGAACCCACGTCTGGGCATACCCTTCTCACTTAGAGCGACATATGCAAAAGAAACAATTGATGGACGGAATGCTGGACAATGCAAACATTCACCCCCAGTCACAAAGATCTGGGTTAAATCCATCATTCTTTTGCTCACCACACCACCCTAGTTTGGACCCAGCCATATGCAAATCAGTCTTGACCCTGTTCCTTGTGGGAACAGTCCAGCCCGAACTGCCAAGCCAGGTCCTCCCTGGACCGGAAACAAGCATCCTGGGACCGGTTTCAGGGCATCACCCTTCATCAGCCAGGCTAGCTTGAATCCAGTGGTGTAGTGAGCACGGAGCCCACGTCTGGGCATACCCTTCTCACTTAGAGCGACATATGCAAAAGAAACAATTGATGGACGGAATGCTGGACAATGCAAACATTCACCCCCAGTCACAAAGATCTGGGTTAAATCCATCATTCTTTTGCTCACCACACCACCCTAGTTTGGACCCAGCCATATGCAAATCAGTCTTGACCCTGTTCCTTGTGGGAACAGTCCAGCCCGAACTGCCAAGCCAGGTCCTCCCTGGACCGGAAACAAGCATCCTGGGACCGGTTTCAGGGCATCACCCTTCATCAGCCAGGCTAGCTTGAATCCAGTGGTGTAGTGAGCACGGAACCCACGTCTGGGCATACCCTTCTCACTTAGAGCGACATATGCAAAAGAAACAATTGATGGACGGAATGCTGGACACTGCAAACATTCACCCCCAGTCACAAAGATCTGGGTTAAATCCATCATTCTTTTGCTCACCACACCACCCTAGTTTGGACCCAGCCATATGCAAATCAGTCTTGACCCTGTTCCTTGTGGGAACAGTCCAGCCCGAACTGCCAAGCCAGGTCCTCCCTGGACCGGAAACAAGCATCCTGGGACCGGTTTCAGGGCATCACCCTTCATCAGCCAGGCTAGCTTGAATCCAGTGGTGTAGTGAGCACGGAGCCCACGTCTGGGCATACCCTTCTCACTTAGAGCGACATATGCAAAAGAAACAATTGATGGACGGAATGCTGGACAATGCAAACATTCACCCCCAGTCACAAATATCTGGGTTAAATCCATCATTCTTTTGCTCACCACACCACCCTAGTTTGGACCCAGCCATATGCAAATCAGTCTTGACCCTGTTCCTTGTGGGAACAGTCCAGCCCGGACTGCCAAGCCAGGTCCTCCCTGGACCGGAAACAAGCATCCTGGGACCGGTTTCAGGGCATCACCCTTCATCAGCCAGGCTAGCTTGAATCCAGTGGTGTAGTGATGGATTTAGGCCCAGATCTCTGTACTGGGGTGAATGTATGACATTGTTCTGCATTCTGTCCATCAACTGTTGTTTTTGCATTTGTCACCCCGAGGGGGACGGGTATGCCCAGACGTGGGTCCCGTGCTCTCCATGCCACTGGAATCAAGCTATCCTGGCTGAAGAGGGGTGAAACCCCGAAACCGGTCCTAGGATGCTTGTTTCCAGTCCAGGGAGGACCTGGCTTGGCAGTTCGGGCTGGACTGTTCCCATGAGGCACAGGGTCAAGACTGATTTGCATATGGCTGGGTTCAAACTGGAATGGCATGGTGAGCAAAAAAACGATGGATTTAGGCCCAGATCTCTGTACTGGGGTGAATGTATGACATTGTTCTGCATTCTGTCCATCAACTGTTGTTTTTGCATTTGTCACCCCGAGGGGGACGGGTATGCCCAGACTTGGGTCCTGTGCTCTCCATGCCACTGGAATCAAGCTATCCTGGCTGAAGAGGGGTGAAACCCCGAAACCGGTCCTAGGATGCTTGTTTCCAGTCCAGGGAGGACCTGGCTTGGCAGTTCGGGCTGGACTGTTCCCATGAGGCACAGGGTCAAGACTGATTTGCATATGGCTGGGTTCAAACTGGAATGGCATGGTGAGCAAAAACGATGGATTTAGGCCCAGATCTCTGTATTGGGGTGAATGTATGACATTGTTCTGCATTCTGTCCATCAACTGTTGTTTTTGCATTTGTCACCCCGAGGGGGACGGTTATGCCCAGACGTGGGTCCCGTGCTCTCCATGCCACTGGAATCAAGCTATCCTGGCTGAAGAGGGTGAAACCCTGAAACCGGTCCTAGG
The DNA here is from genome assembly GCA_963921515.1 of Calotriton arnoldi. NCBI lineage: Eukaryota > Metazoa > Chordata > Amphibia > Caudata > Salamandridae > Calotriton > Calotriton arnoldi. The sequence continues at coordinate 471,365 of CAWUFW010003211.1, read as the reverse complement.
ATGCTTGTTTCCAGTCCAGGGAGGACCTGGCTTGGCAGTTCGGGCTGGACTGTTCCCATGAGGCACAGGGTCAAGACTGATTTGCATATGGCTGGGTTCAAACTGGAATGGCATGGTGAGCAAAAAAACGATGGATTTAGGCCCAGATCTCTGTACTGGGGTGAATGTATGACATTGTTCTGCATTCTGTCCATCAACTGTTGTTTTTGCATTTGTCACCCCGAGGGGGACGGGTATGCCCAGACGTGGGTCCCGTGCTCTCCATGCCACTGGAATCAAGCTATCCTGGCTGAAGAGGGGTGAAACCCCGAAACCGGTCCTAGGATGCTTGTTTCCAGTCCAGGGAGGACCTAGCTTGGCAGTTCGGGCTGGACTGTTCCCATGAGGCACAGGGTCAAGACTGATTTGCATATGGCTGGGTTCAAACTGGAATGGCATGGTGAGCAAAAACGATGGATTTAGGCCCAGATCTCTGTACTGGGGTGAATGTATGACATTGTTCTGCATTCTGTCCATCAACTGTTGTTTTTGCATTTGTCACCCCGAGGGGGACGGGTATGCCCAGACGTGGGTCCCGTGCTCTCCATGCCACTGGAATCAAGCTATCCTGGCTGAAGAGGGGTGAAACCCCGAAACCGGTCCTAGGATGCTTGTTTCCAGTCCAGGGAGGACCTGGCTTGGCAGTTCGGGCTGGACTGTTCCCATGAGGCACAGGGTCAAGACTGATTTGCATATGGCTGGGTTCAAACTGGAATGGCATGGTGAGCAAAAAAACGATGGATTTAGGCCCAGATCTCTGTACTGGGGTGAATGTATGACATTGTTCTGCATTCTGTCCATCAACTGTTGTTTTTGCATTTGTCACCCCGAAAGGGACGGGTATGCCCAGACGTGGGTCCCGTGCTCTCCATGCCACTGGAATCAAGCTATCCTGGCTGAAGAGGGGTGAAACCCCGAAACCGGTCCTAGGATGCTTGTTTCCAGTCCAGGGAGGACCTGGCTTGGCAGTTCGGGCTGGACTGTTCCCATGAGGCACAGGGTCAAGACTGATTTGCATATGGCTGGGTTCAAACTGGAATGGCATGGTGAGCAAAAAACGATGGATTTAGGCCCAGATCTCTGTATTGGGGTGAATGTATGACATTGTTCTGCATTCTGTCCATCAACTGTTGTTTTTGCATTTGTCACCCCGAGGGGGACGGTTATGCCCAGACATGGGTCCCGTGCTCTCCATGCCACTGGAATCAAGCTATCCTGGCTGAAGAGGGGTGAAACCCTGAAACCGGTCCTAGGATGCTTGTTTCCAGTCCAGGGAGGACCTGGCTTGGCAGTTCGGGCTGGACTGTTCCCATGAGGCACAGGGTCAAGACTGATTTGCATATGGCTGGGTTCAAACTGGAATGGCATGGTGAGCAAAAAACGATGGATTTAGGCCCAGATCTCTGTACTGGGGTGAATGTATGACATTGTTCTGCATTCTGTCCATCAACTGTTGTTTTTGCATTTGTCACCCCGAGGGGGACGGGTATGCCCAGACGTGGGTCCCGTGTCTCTCCATGCCACTGGAATCAAGCTATCCTGGCTGAAGAGGGGTGAAACCCGAAACCGGTCCTAGGATGCTTGTTTCCAGTCCAGGGAGGACCTAGCTTGGCAGTTCGGGCTGGACTGTTCCCATGAGGCACAGGGTCAAGACTGATTTGCATATGGCTGGGTTCAAACTGGAATGGCATGGTGAGCAAAAAACGATGGATTTAGGCCCAGATCTCTGTACTGGGGTGAATGTATGACATTGTTCTGCATTCTGTCCATCAACTGTTGTTTTTGCATTTGTCATCCCGAGGGGGACGGGTATGCCCAGACGTGGGTCCCGTGCTCTCCATGCCACTGGAATCAAGCTATCCTGGCTGAAGAGGGGTGAAACCCCGAAACCGGTCCTAGGATGCTTGTTTCCAGTCCAGGGAGGACCTGGCTTGGCAGTTCGGGCTGGACTGTTCCCATGAGGCACAGGGTCAAGACTGATTTGCATATGGCTGGGTTCAAACTGGAATGGCATGGTGAGCAAAAAAACGATGGATTTAGGCCCAGATCTCTGTACTGGGGTGAATGTATGACATTGTTCTGCATTCTGTCCATCAACTGTTGTTTTTGCATTTGTCACCCCGAAAGGGACGGGTATGCCCAGACGTGGGTCCCGTGCTCTCCATGCCACTGGAATCAAGCTATCCTGGCTGAAGAGGGGTGAAACCCCGAAACCGGTCCTAGGATGCTTGTTTCCAGTCCAGGGAGGACCTGGCTTGGCAGTTCGGGCTGGACTGTTCCCATGAGGCACAGGGTCAAGACTGATTTGCATATGGCTGGGTTCAAACTGGAATGGCATGGTGAGCAAAAAAACGATGGATTTAGGCCCAGATCTCTGTACTGGGGTGAATGTATGACATTGTTCTGCATTCTGTCCATCAACTGTTGTTTTTGCATTTGTCACCCCGAGGGGGACGGGTATGCCCAGACGTGGGTCCCGTGCTCTCCATGCCACTGGAAGCAAGCTATCCTGGCTGAAGAGGGGTGAAACCCCGAAACCGGTCCTAGGATGCTTGTTTCCAGTCCAGGGAGGACCTGGCTTGGCAGTTCGGGCTGGACTGTTCCCATGAGGCACAGGGTCAAGACTGATTTGCATATGGCTGGGTTCAAACTGGAATGGCATGGTGAGCAAAAACGATGGATTTAGGCCCAGATCTCTGTACTGGGGTGAATGTATGACATTGTTCTGCATTCTGTCCATCAACTGTTGTTTTTGCATTTGTCACCCCGAGGGGGACGGGTATGCCCAGACGTGGGTCCCATGCTCTCCATGCCACTGGAATCAAGCTATCCTGGCTGAAGAGGGGTGAAACCCCGAAACCGGTCCTAGGATGCTTGTTTCCAGTCCAGGGAGGACCTGGCTTGGCAGTTCGGGCTGGACTGTTCCCATGAGGCACAGGGTCAAGACTGATTTGCATATGGCTGGGTTCAAACTGGAATGGCATGGTGAGCAAAAAAACGATGGATTTAGGCCCAGATCTCTGTACTGGGGTGAATGTATGACATTGTTCTGCATTCTGTCCATCAACTGTTGTTTTTTGCATTTGTCACCCCGAGGGGGACGGGTATGCCCAGACGTGGGTCCCGTGCTCTCCATGCCACTGGAATCAAGCTATCCTGGCTGAAGAGGGGTGAAACCCTGAAACCGGTCTTAGGATGCTTGTTTCCAGTCCAGGGAGGACCTGGCTTGGCAGTTCGGGCTGGACTGTTCCCATGAGGCACAGGGTCAAGACTGATTTGCATATGGCTGGGTTCAAACTGGAATGGCATGGTGAGCAAAAAACGATGGATTTAGGCCCAGATCTCTGTACTGGGGTGAATGTATGACATTGTTCTGCATTCTGTCCATCAACTGTTGTTTTTGCATTTGTCACCCCGAGGGGGACGGGTATGCCCAGACGTGGGTCCCGTGCTCTCCATGCCACTGGAATCAAGCTATCCTGGCTGAAGAGGGGTGAAACCCCGAAACCGGTCCTAGGATGCTTGTTTCCAGTCCAGGGAGGACCTGGCTTGGCAGTTCGGGCTGGACTGTTCCCATGAGGCACAGGGTCAAGACTGATTTGCATATGGCTGGGTTCAAACTGGAATGGCATGGTGAGCAAAAAAACGATGGATTTAGGCCCAGATCTCTGTACTGGGGTGAATGTATGACATTGTTCTGCATTCTGTCCATCAACTGTTGTTTTTGCATCTGTATTATGTATAGGCCAGGAGTGGGCACTAGAAAACTCTGCCACACAGTGGTTGGTGGAGTTTTTTCCGAACTCCACACTCCAAGTGGAGTGGCAAAACGCCACAAACTCCGCCGGCGGAACAGTGCTTACAGCACACCCCTATTTTACATGTCCTCGTAGAGAAAAACTCTTAAATGTATTTTTCACTACTGCAAGGCCTGCCTCTCCTATAGGATAACATTGGATTAACTTATTACATTTAAGTAATAAATATCAATTACATTTTTGAAAATCTCTCGTATAGAAAGTTGACATTTTTCTGTCCTAACTATTTGGTGCCTAGGTCTCATGACTGGGTGTAGTCGGCAGTTGGACTTTGTATATTCCTCCCAGACAGACACATAAAGGAGGGATTAGGTGTGCCGGGATGGGCCATCAACTGGCAGGAATGGTGCGGAGCTGGGCACAGCCCCATTTGCAACGGAATATTTTGTGTCCTGCCTTCACACAAAGGACTTGTCAACACTGTATTGTTAATGCAGTCAGCTTGAAGCCAGGGCATGGGAGGCAGGAAACTTCAAGAACTTCAAAGGGAATCCTCTAGAAACTTTTCCTACTTCTAAGAAGGCACCAGGTATAAAAATAGAACCCTCAGACCCACTCTTCAGTACACCTCTGGACCTGTGGAAGACTCAGAAGACTGTTGTGCTACTCTGCAAGAAGGACTGCAACTATGTTGCCATGCAGCCCTGCTGCTCTGCTGCCTGCTGCTCTGCTGCCCGAGTAAAGGACTGAACATGCATCTGGAACCCAGGACCACCAGAGTGACTCCAAGGGCTAGTTGGCTGACCTTCTGATCAGAGCCTCAGGGACAGAAAAGGCTCCAACCACCTTGTACCCAGCAGTCTCCTGTGAATCCAACCCCCCAAGGGGTGCCACACCATCACCCCAGTCCTGGACTCTTGGGAGTGGGCCTTGTTAGAATAGAAATCGTTTACCATATGCTGTTTCTAATTAAGTTAGCATTCGCTGCGCCATTTTGTATGTGGGTGCCATTTTAAGCTGTTTTAAACTGATCTAGTTCAATTCCGAGAAATGCTCCTTTATAAGTTTCGCTTCTGCCACGTTAGGCTTGTTCCCGCAAAGAATGCACTGTTCATATTAGCGCATACCTTTCCCTCTAGATAGAGGCCCTCTCCCACTTGTCTGGTAGCGGGCTTCGGATGGAACGACCTTGGGTTTCGTTACTTTGTGTAAAGATATGGGCGTTGAAACCATTTTTTCAGTATTTCGCTGTTTAGCTGCACCTGCTTGGAAAATTCCACTGTGGGCGTGTTTTCCCCCGGTCATGAAACGTACATTATGTATCTTTATGCTTATTGCTTTCAATTCCCTCTACAGCACTCCTAGCGACCAGGCAGATGGGGCTCTGCTCTGATTGTGTATGAATAAACAGTTATTGGTTTGTATTCTCTCCTGTCTGACCGACTCTTCAATTGGTATGGAAGGCTGAGAGGTGGCCATTAGTGACCTGGGTTACCCTAAACAGGTAACTTCCTTCAGTTGACCCCCGAACAGGGACTCCTTCGGGTGATTGATCCATCCCTTTTCCGCAGACGGAGGGGAGGCCGAGGCTATCGTCGAGTTGGACTGTTGGCTCAGGGATCCCTGCATGAAGAGTTTTTATTACCCGCAGCTGCCCCTTCTGTCCCGCCGGATGGTGCCTCGTCCAGTGGTCATCCTGACTGGAATCCTGAAAGGTGAAACCCTTGGATCTGTCCGTTTGGGCTGAAGAGTCGGCACTGGAGAACTGGTTCGTTTGTACCACTGATATCAGGTGGGTTTGTTTTGTTCTTTGTGGATATGGTACCATTGGGGTTTGAGTTTGGTATGGTCTAAGGATTGTTTTGTTGAAAAGTATTTGCAAATATTTTGCCATGTAAGGTTAACGATTTTGTTCTTCTTTCGAAATGCCTGGCCTAAGCAAACTTTGGAATCTGTGTTGCCGTTGTTATTCTACAGATGCCCAGTTAGAGGAAGCTCAGCCGGCGCCTATTGAGGGCAGCCCTCATTTTGATATGTATGTGAAACATGGTCTTGGCCCTATTATGTTTAGTACATTATGGCACAAATATACGAGGGATTATGCCGAGTTACAGTGGCCTTTGACGGGCACCTTTGATGAGCAGAAGATTGGGTTTTTACAGGAACAGTTGTTTAAGAGACGAAGTAGGCAGTCAATGTTTGATTCTCTCCGAACTTGGCAGAAGGAGGCTAGGCAGAGTCGGCTCAAGATGAGGAGAGATGCATGGAAAGGGAGAATGCAAACATTGACACAGAAAGCTGTAGAATATGAAAAACAGGACACAGGAATAGAATGTGAAGATGGAAGGTTTCGGTTGCACATTGATAAGTCTTATTTGGCCAAAGAGAAAAATGACACTTTCGTAGAGGAGTTGTTAGATACCCGACCCCCGCCTCCCTATGCCCCACAGAGGATATACCCCACTGTTTATTTGCAGTTGCAGCAGCCTGTTTCATCTGCTTCGGTTGTTCCCGTAACTACGGCTGTTGTTTCCACAGCTTTGGCCACGGTACCTCCCGCTCCTGTTTTGTCTTCACCATCTTTGATGACTGTGACTTCTAATACATCTACGGTTCCAACCCCTGTGTCCTCTGCTCTTTGCCCTTCAGTACAGACGTTAACTACTGTTATACCTCCTACCTCTGCTGCTTCTCCTTCTATGGTTATTCACCCTCCGACACTTATGGATGCGGACACGCCAGTACGAGGGTTTGAGGACAGGGATTGGGCGAAATTTAGAGAATGAATGGGTCCGTTGGTGCGTTCTGGAGTACATGAGGATGAGAAAGATGTATTGAAACAGGCTATGAAGTGGGCCAGTAATCCGGTTTATGGTACTGAGGATATTTGGCAAGCCATGCGTGACTTTGAGCCCTTTTTTACAGCAGCATGTTCTTCAACATATGTCCGCTACATTGATCGGTCTTTGGCGCACACACATCAATATGGAGGCCCCACAAGTGTTATTCAATATTAAGGATCGTGCTTATGTCGCTGATTCAGCTCCAGGTCAGGTGCTTGCAAATATTGCTACTATTGTTTCTTACAGAGGTTGATTGTATGATAAGAGTCCCACTACAATCACTCAGTTCCCTATGCGTGATGTGCACCCGAATTATCATCCAGAGATACCTGAGTTAACGGATCAGCTCGGTAATGTCACTAGAGCAGGCGTAACTGCTCGTTTCCAGGAGCAATGGATTTATACTCCATGGGAAAGGAGTGAGGTTTTAGCTCTTAAGACTACTCTGCCCGACCCTAGGAAAAATCCTACAGCTTATTATAAGGAATTAACAGAGGCTGCTTCTTCTACTGTAAGGACTCTTGCCGATATTGAAATGTTCTTTGGTATTCTTATTCCGGTCGATATTTGGAGACAGATGCATACTCAAGATCATGTTGCAGAATTGGGTGGTACATGGGATGTGATTAAAGTATGGGTCCAGGAAAGGAAGCCAGAGATAAACCCCATGCTGAGATACTTGCTTTGCCCAGTCGTATTATTACACACGTGCACACACTTATTCCACCTAAGAAGGTCAGTTGGGACAGATTGATGGCTTGTCGACAGAAAAAGGATGAGAGTGTGTCTGATTTCTTTACTCAGTTTGAAGATACATTTTTGGATTATAGTGGGCAAGATATGTCCACTGAGGGAAGAGTCCGTTTATTTGTTGACAGATTTGTTACTAATCTTCTTCCTGAGATAATGACTTATATGCAGGCATCTGAGAGTACATGGTCTACGTCTTCCCCCTCTGTTATTTTGAATATGGCCCAATATTATGAACACCGAGATCAGGAGAAAAAGGAGAAAACTGACAAGAAACATAAGGACTTAAAGACGAAGGTATTGTTGCAGCAAGCGTTCAGGGGAAATAATAGGGGACAAGGAGGTCCTTCTAGACAACTTCCACGTACTAGGCAGCCTTTGACGACACCTTTAGGACAGAATCAGTGTGCTTATTGTAAGGAGGAAGGACTTTGGCGTAGCCAGTGCCCTGTGCTTTTACAGAAGGTTGCAGCCCCTAGAGGACGAGGTTCTGGTGGTAGAGGCCATGGCACCAACAGAAATCAGAATGCTGCTGCTCCTGGGGGCCGTTCTGACAATAATTATGTTGATGACCCAAGAGATGGACAGTATTATCATGATAATTATGACATGGATGATGTGGCACGTATGTCTTACAGCTAGGACAGCCACGGACAGGGTGAGGGACCAGTTCAGATACCTGTAGATCAGTGTGGTCCTTAGGTCACAGTAGATTTGCAAGGTTCGACTAAGGAATTTTTGGTAGATACAGATGCGACAAAGAGTTCTGTTTCTCGACATATGGTCCCCGGGGCGGCTCTGTCTGGCCATAATAATGTTTTGGTAGGTTTTTCAGGTGCACTGGTTGTAAGACCCATTTCACAACCCCTTGCATTAACTGTTGGTCCCTTCACTGTGTAGTCTCCGTTCTTGTTAACGTCTAATTGTGGTGAAAATTTGATGGGTCTGGATTTGTTGAAAAAATTGCATGCTACTATCTATGGTTCCCCTGCAGGCGTTTATCTTACAATGGGTCCAGATGTGAGTACTACACAGTGTTTGTCTCACGATGCGCCCCTCCCGGCTGAATTTGCTGAGGTCCCACCCATGTTGTGGGCCACAGGTGATACGGATGTCGGTTTGTTGCATATATCACCAGTTTCTATCCAAGTTAAAGATAATGCTGTTCTACCTCGCATTCCTCAGTATAAAATACCGCAGGCAGGAGAACGGGCTCTTCTTCAGATTATTCAGGATTTGATACGAAAGGGAGTAGTTGAAGAAACGTCTGCCAACATTTGTAATAGTCCTATTCTTCCGGTCCTTAAGAGGTCACCCTCGGGTTCCTCTGAGACTCTTGATGATGTTTACCGCTTTGTAATTGATTTGCGCGAGGTTAATAAAATAGTAGTTTCGCAGTTTCTGGTGGTTCCTGATATCACTACGCCTTTAACGATGATTCCATCTGCTGCTAAGTTCTTTTCTGTCATTGATCTGAAAAATGCATTCTTTAGTATTCCTATTCATCCCGACAGTAGGTATTTGTACTCTGGCCGGCAGAAGCTTTAGATTCTGTTGCGCTCCTCAAGGCTATACAGAGTCCTAGTATTTATAGTCAAGCATTGAAAAGTCAGTTGGATTCACTATCGCTTCCTCCGGGTAATGTATTGGTGCAATATGTCGATGACCTATTGATAGCTTCTGATAAGGAACAGGGTTGCAGAGATAGTATGGTGAAATTGTTATTTCATTTGGCACATCATGATCATAACGTTTCTCTTTCTAAATTTCAGTATTGTCGACAGGAGGTCACTTTTTTAGGTCACCTACTGTCGAAGGAGGGTAGGAGATTGACCCCCGAGCATATTAGTACCATTTTTAAAATGCCCATTCCACAAACTCAAAAAGATGTATGCACTTTTATAGGTATTACTTCTTACTGTCGCCAGTGGATCCCAAAATACTCACTACTAATCAAACCTTTGCTTGTATTAACAACGAAAGCAGTGCATGAGCCTTTGCCTTGGACGCCAGAATGTCAGCAGTCTTTTGAGCAATTAAAAACTGCGCTTTGTTCGGATCCGGTGCTTGGCACACCAAATTATAATAAACCGTTTGTGCTCTATGTTCATGAAATGGCTGGTTGCGCACTTTCTGTCCTAACACAGAAATTTGGGTATAAACAGAGGCCTTGTGCTTATTTTTCTGCTGTGCTTGACCCTGTTGCAAGAGCTCTCCCAAGCTGTCTGAGAGCAGTTGCAGCTGTGGCCACTTCAATCAGACAATCGGCTGGACTCGTACCTGATACAGATCTCACAGTTATGGTACCCCATGCTGTGGATACACTTTTGAATAAGACGAAGACACAGCACCTCACCAGTGCACGTCTTACTGGCTATGAATTGACATTGTTTGCTAAGCATATTACGATCAAAAGATGTGCCACTCTGAATCCAGCCGCGTTACTACCCCTCCCTTCTGAGAATGATGCAGTAGACAAACATGATTGTATCTTCCGGACGGAAGAAGAGATGAAAGGACGGGTAGACCTGACTGATGTTCCCTTATCTGACCCTCAAAGAGAACTATATGTCGATGGCTCCTGTTTTAAATTACCAGATGGCACCACCACTGCAGCTTATGCTATCACTACATTGCGTACGGTGGAAGAGACATCACGGGTCCCTTATCAGTCGGCTCAAGCTGCTGAGCTTCCTGCCCTTATTCGAGCTTGTGAGTTGAGTGAAGGGATGGTTGTCAATATTTATACTGACAGCCAGTACGCATTTGGGGTCACGCACAATTTTGGGCGACTCTGGGCTGAGAGAGGGTCTCTTACCTCCCACGGTACCAAGATTCAGCATGGGCACCTTATATTGCGGCTTCTGTCTGCCCTAACGCTTCCCAAGAAATTGGCAATAATCAAGTGTAGCGCCCATAAAAAAGTTACTGATGATGTGGGTAGAGGAAATGCCTTTGCAGATCAGACAGCTAAGGAGATGGCCCGAAGTAAGATGAAACGCATGTTTGTTGCAGGTCCAGCTAGGTAGGTTCCTGAGGTTGTCATGTTTGAAAACACCCTTGAGAGTGTAAAGGAGATACAAAGTGAAGCTACGATAGAGGAATTGGCAAAATGGCAGGAGAGTACAGCACATGAGGAAGGGTGTTGGATTGATAATTCTGGAGAGCAGAAATGGATGTTACTGGATGCATATGTGCTTCCAGTGGTTACTATGGCACATGGTCCAGCTCATATCAGTGCGAAAGGCATTTGTAAATTGTTAGCCCCTGTATGGCATAATGACAACCTTTATAAGACGGCTGCGCATTTGGTGAAATACCGCATGGTCTGCATGATGCATAATCCAGGAAGGGTACCCCTACACCACTTGGTAATTTTGCATCACCTTCTTTTCCTTTTGAAGTCCTCCAAATGGACTATATCGAGTTAGAAAGATGCAATAATCTCAAGTACATTTTGGTGGTTGTATGTGCATTCAGTAAATGGGTTGAGGCTTACCCCACTAAAGATAATACAGCCATTATGACTGCGAAGGTACTCCTCAAGGAGTTTTTACCTCGTTTCGGCTTGCCCCGAGTTATATGGAGTGACAATGGAAGTAATTTTAATGGGAAAGTGATTACATTGATTTGTGAAGGTTTACATGTAAAACAGAAATTCCATGCTGCCAATCATCCACAGTCAGCGGGTTTGGTTGAGAAGTACAATGGTACTCTCAAACTGAAATTGGCCAAAATTCAGGAAACAACAGGGTTGAAATGGCCAGATGCTCTACCGTTAGCTCTTTTGTCAACAAGAACTACAGCTCATTCTATAACAGGACTGTCACCCTATGAGGTCGTGTTCGGAAGCCTGGCGAATGTCTGGGGCGTCCCTCATCCTCATAAGTATTCCGATATTGAATATCCTGTGTTGCTTGATTACCCTGGCCAGTTAACAGAAAGTTTACGTTCTATTCACCAAAGTGCGGGAGTCCCTACCTTCTACACTAGAGGGACCCGGCCATGACATTCAGCCTGGTGACTATGTATTGCTCCGCAACTTTCAGAGAAAGAAAAGTTTGGAGCCACGCTGGAAAGGTCCTGAGCAAGTTCTGTTGGTGACACAGACGGCTGTAAAGGTTGCTGGTCGAAAGAACTGGGTACATTCTACCTACTGTCGGAGGGTTTCTTTGCCATTGCCATACGATCAATGGCTCAAGCAGGGCGTGGGTGACATGGAGTGTGAACAGGTGCCCAGGTTTGTTCCCTTCAGCGACGCCCAGTTGACCTGGACGCAGACGGATAAGGAGAACAAGGATGTTTCAAATGAGGCTGTTCCCCCAGAAATATGAGCTGTCCAAGAGCCTTTGTTTGTTGATCACACGGTGCCTGGGGTTACCAGGTACAATTTGCGCCCTCGGCTGAGGGATACTGAGTCCAAGGAGAAAAAAGATTAGGGATAGACTGCGCAAGATAGCTAGTACTGAGTTACAGTACCAATGACATTAATAGAAATTAGTGGAGAATTTTGTACCCACTTTGTTTTCGTAGTTCGAATGATTAGTTAGATAAACTGAAGTATACCTTGAAGGTATACCTACTGAATAGACGTGGGATACATTAAAAGAGCTTAGGACTGAGCAAGCTCCATTGCCAGTGCTCAAGAGCGCCAACACATTGATGGACAATAGGAGCCCGTACCAGTGAGGCTCAGACAGACACTGGGAACTTGTTTATTTCCTCTGGATTTTCACCTTTCTTCTATAATGCATTATGCATCCCTTAGGTAAAAAAGGTTGCTGACGAAGAGCAGCCAATGGTTCTTGTTGCACAGCACAATGTGATGTGGTCGCGAAAAAACAAAATAATATGTGTTGTTCTTTTGGTTTTGCTGATAATAGTATTGTGTGGAGTGTCATGGGTTTTGGAAAATGATCAAAGTGTACCTTTACGCAGCAAGGTAAAGGTTCCCTCCCTGAAAAGGAGCAAAAGAACGGCCCCAAGCAATGTATTTTTAGAGACACATAAGAGGTTCTTCGGAGAAGGGACCGCTTGTTATCCAACTGAATCTGTCACTAGTTTGTGGACTGCATATTCCTTGTCACTTGTAAAGTATTCTTACACTCGGCCATCCCAGTTCACAGAAATGAAGGGAGTATTTGGTTATGCAGGACTATGTTAATATTATAGAAAGTCTCAGGGAGTGGGTTATCCAGGTTGTGATAATACATATTGCGATAAGTTCTATATGGAAAAACAAAATGTCACGCTGGTGGGTTGGCATTACAAGGAACTGATAGTTACCTAAGAGGCAGGTTACTACCCTGCTTGTTGCCCCATCGTGAATAGTACTGACACTTCGCTGTACATAAATTGTTCAGGAATAGTGATATACAAAAATATGATTCCCTTGGTAAATGCTGAGGACACAAGCACCTTCGGAATGAACTCCAGGTAAGCAGCAGTGGATTATGAGGGACCGATTTATGCACACCCAGGGTTTTTTTTTTGTCTAATGGAACGTATTCTAATGTTTATAATGGTAAAGATGATGTAGCTCTTGGAATGGTATTGCCTTTGGGTGTGCCCTGTAAATATGCCAGACCTAGTATACGGTGGGTTAAAGGGACACTGACCAAAGAATTCTGTGAGGGAGTGACCGATATAGAGGTCAATAATTATGGCAATGGGATCACTTTTGGATACATTCTTTCTTCCATATTTACATTTGGTGGTACTGCTATGGCCAGGGGTGAGAAAGCCAGAGAATATTTTGGATGCACGGCAAATTTTATCCAACACTACAGTGGCAGCTTTGCGTGACATCACCACACAATTGGAGGGTATGCAAATATATTTGGAACAGACCAGATATGCAGTAGATTTTATTTTAGCTACGAGTGGTGGTGTATGCGCGGTAGTAGGTGATCAGTGTGTAATTGGGATCAAGAATATGGAGAAGAATATTACCAAACACATATTAGACATCCCTGAAAACGTCAAGGGAATGGAAAGTGGGAATTGGAGTTGGTCTCTATTTGGCAGTTGGGGCTGTATTCTCGAAAAAGCAATTTATCTTATTGTGGTATTGGTCCTTTGCTGTGTTCTCATTCAGTGTCTTCCCTTTTGCTGCTCCTTTTGTACCACTATTCTCACCCCTAAGAAAAAGATATCAATTCATGACACAAATGCTGCAATAATGATCCAAAAGGATATAGAGGATCTGATGCACATCGATGAAGGGATTTTCGAGAGTTCCTCCCTGCTTACTGTTTCACTTCCTGATGCTGACAATATGGAGTGCTCATAGTTGTTTATTAATAAGAAATCTTGTCACGGTTTGTAGTTTTATTCCCTCTCTTGTCGCTGTTAGAAAATGTTTTTAGCTCATGCTAAAAGGAGGGTCTGTTAGAATAGAAATCGTTTACCATATGCTGTTTCTAATTAAGTTAGCATTTGCTGCACCATTTTCTATGTGGGTGCCATTTTAAGCTGTTCGAAACTGATCTAGTTCAATTCTGAGAAATGCTCCTTTATAAGTTTCGTTTCTGCCACGTTAGGCTTGTTCCCGTAATGAGTGCACTCTTCATATTAGCACATACCTTTCCCTCTAGATAGAGGCCCTCTCCCAATTGTCTGGTAGTGGGCTCCGGATGGAACGACCTTGGGTTTTGTTACTTTGTGTAAAGATATGGGCGCTGAAACCATTTTTTCTGTATTTCGCTGTTTAGCTGCACCTGCTTGGAAAATCCCCTGTGGGCGAGTTTTCGCCCGGTCATGAAATGTACATAATGTATCTTTATGCTTGTTGCTTTCAGTTCCCTCTGCAGCACTGCTAGCGACTGGGCAGATGGGGCTCCGCTCTGACTGTAAATGAGTAAACAGTTATTGGTTTGTATTCTCTCCTGTCTGACAGACTCTTCATTTGGTATGGAAGGCTGAGAGGTGGTCATTAGTGATCCGGGTGACCCTAAACAGGTAACTTCCTTCAGCCTGAAGGTGCTCTGTCAGCCCAGCTGTGGTCTTGGTGGCAGAACTGATAAAGCGTGACACATCTCTTCGAAGCCGCAGCGGAATCGACGCTGTGCGCCGCAATACAAATGCTGAACCTAGCATTGCAGCCCACAGTCTCCTCGGAGCCACCACTGTGTGATGCATACCTGATGTAAGCCTTCACATTGCATGCCCCTCATTAACGGCAGCCTCGATGACGATGCAGGACTCCTCATCGCAGCCCCGCAGCATCTTCAGAACAGCCGGTGCATGACACATCTTCGACGCAGGGCTTCGCATTGCAAGTCCCTCATCTATGATATCTTTAGTGATAACCCAGGACTCCTCATCGCAGGCTTGCAGCTCCTCGGAACCGTTGCTGCGCGGTGCAACCACAATGTGAGATCTGGCAAAACTCCGCAAACCAGGATTTATGGTACTTTGTTCAGCGGGCGTAACTTGGTCCCTGTATACAGCACACGCTCCATTACAGTTGGCCTGAACTTGTGACTTTGTCCCAGTCCGGTGGACCAGAGAACCACAGTTGGTGCTTTGTTCTTCTAGACATTGTTTTTACTTAAAATTTTGAAATTGCATATCTTTGGTTCTACTGATTGGATATTTGCTCTTTTGGTCTCAAATAATGTACTTAATTTTACTATATTGTTCTAAATTGGCGTGCAATTTTTCTTGTATTGTGTTTTCACTGTATTACTGTTTGAAGTGCTGCATAAATACTTTACACATTCATTGCCTCTAAATTAATCCTGACTGCTTTGTGACAAGCTACCAGACGGTTAGGCATAGGTTAGTTTGGGGTTTGCTTGTGTTTCACCCTGACAAAGATTGTGGTTGCTGCTTGAGTAGGGTTTCACCCCCCTCCACCAGTATTTACATTTTTTTACATGCACATATCGAAATAATATGGCAGAAGATTCGAAGGCTGGGAAATTTCTAGTTCAAGGGACCAATGGATATTTAATATGTCATTCTAACTCTAATCTTATTAATCATAGCAAACTTAGCTGTCACACACGAGGATTCTACTATCTTGCACTTCTTCAACTATTTAAAACATGATGCAAAGAAGAAAAGATTATAGTCCCATTTAATTCCTGTGAAGATGCTTTTAATGTTGATAAAAAAGACATTGTAGTGCCTCAATATCAGACATACTTAGAAATGCTATAACAAACAATAGCAGAAGAAAATAAGATTAATGCAGCAAGTCAATGCAATTCAGCATCAACTAATAAGCCTTCCACTTCCATGAGTGCTGACCTACTTGGACAACCAATGATGGATAGAGAAGCTATAATTGCCATGGAAGAAGTTAAGCAAGCAATGGATGTAGTCAAAAAAGATGTTCACATTTTGGCTTACTTAGTATCACAATTAAATTCAGAACAACTACAGATATACCTAAATGTCAAGCAGTCAGTAGATCATTGCTTCTACATAAAAATGGATTATATCAATATACTACTTTTGAACCTACATTACTATATGCGAGCGGGCAAGTTGGGAATGGAAAAAGCTTTCTTATTAAAGCAATAACTGCTTATGTGCATAAAGCTACAACTTTAAAATGATCTTGTGCAGTTACTGCTCCAACTGGATTAGCAGCACATAACATCAAAGGAATTACTTTACATTGTCAACTGTTTCTGTCTGTGGTGCACAGTAACAAATTGGAATATGTAAAACTAAACACTGATGCATGTCAAGAACTTGGAAGAGTTCTAAAAAAATAAACGTTTTATCATAGATGAAGGCAGCGTGGTTGCAAACATAACATTGGCATTTGTAAAATAGTCGCTGGAAGAAGTACTCAGAACATCTTATGAAGTCTTCCTTGGAGGGAAACATGTCAGTTTTTGGAGACTTATTACAACTAACACCTGTAAAAGATGAACCAATTTTCTGAAAACTTTTGCAGGAGGAAACACAGAACCCTTTGGGAAGTACAGGATATGTCAACATTTGGTTGCATTTTAAATAGAACTATCAAGGAAAATATGAGGCAAGCTAATGATGAAAAATATGCCAAAATGTTACAAGATATTTGGCTTGCTATTGTAACAAAAGAAGCAAAGATAATTCTAAAGGAACAAAATACAAATATATTGTTTCTAACATTTATTCTTCGGCTAAAGTAAAACATTATCTTCTTTAACAATCACACCCATGGTTTGTTTATTGCCAACTCTTACAAAATGTGCACAAATAAATAATGAAATGCTACATCTGTGAAAAAGAAGAAATTGTACATATCCCTTGTGAAGATAAGGTAGAGAGTTATGGACTGACCATACCTATTAGCAAAAGTGTAGCTACAAAATATGGAAAAATCTGTGTCATGTATAGCGGGATTGGAGAAAGATTTACACCTGTGTAAAAATTGTTGTGTTACTTTACGCAGCAATTTAGATGTAGAAGTAGGGCTCGTAAATGAAGCCATGGGATTTGAAGTGGACTTTCTGACATCAGCAAACATTAAAGATATCGAATTTATACTGGTAACATTTGACAACATTCCACACCCAAAAAAGATCTCTCAGTGTGCAGCAAGATTCTTACCTATCAAAGATTTATACATTCAAAGAGAACAGTTTCCTCTATATTTGGCTTATGTGGTTACAATACACAAATCACAAGAACTAAGTTTAGATTATACAATAAATAAAATTGGTTCAACAGTATTGAAAGAGAAAATTGCATATGTTGCTTTTTCGTGCGTAAAAAGTACTGGACTAAAAAATATTGATTTTGATGATACAAGAATTCATGCAGACAGTAGCTGTGTGAGGGAATACAATTGTTTGCAAAAGACATACACTCCTCATATTGGCGAATATCCCATTTTGAGGAAACCTAAGCAGTCTTTCAAAAGAAAAATTACATCAGACTACAATTACAAAGAAGATTTGGACCAACCTAAAAATGAAAAAATAAATGCACAGAAATTGCAGGACATCAGTTTAAAAATCTAAATAGCATTAACTGTGTTATAGCAATGTCATTGTCAAGTGACTTTTATACTCAGTCAAAGAAGTAATACAACAACACTTAGAGCAACCTTTGTGCAATACCTTAACAAATCTTCATCAACAAATTGTGTCTCTTGGTCTTGGTCCGGGTTTTATTCAGGAGGTTAACATGCTATATGTTGACCCAACGGCTAGGGTCGCTGTGAACGGGGTATTATCTGAATCATTCATAATTTCATGGGGGACTAGGCAAGGTTGTCCTTAGTCCCCATTGTTGTTTGTTATTTATATCAACCCCTTCATCCGCCGATTGGAGAGCAATGTTTTAATACCAGCAATTCAGACTCAAGGCTGGGAAACAAAAACCCTTGCTTATGCCGATGACATTTCCCTTGTAACCTCTGACCCGATATTGGCTATTAATGCAGTGGAAGAGAAAGCCGGACAATTTGGGAGAATCTCTGGTTATGCCTTGAATAAAAACAAAACCCAGATAATTGTTAATGAAGGAATTAAGATGATTGTTAGTCGGGTTGTGGGAAGGCTATTTATCTGGGAGTTAGTTTGTCTGCTAGATTGGATAATGTTGTTAGGGATAATATGGAACCTCTTTTGTGTAAGATTAAGCAAGATCTTGGCAGACTACATTTATCTACATTTATCCTTAGGGGGTAGGTGTAATGTGGTTAAGATTCTTTTTTCCCCAAAAATCTTATACTTTTTTCTGGCTTTTTCCCCAGAGTTTACATCTCAGTGGTTTAAAACAATGGATAATATATTCTTCCGGTTTATCTGGGCATACTCAAGTCCCAGACAGGCATTTGAATTTCTTAGACTACCCAGAGAGAAAGGAGGGTGGGCACTCCCTAATCTGAAATTATATTATTGGTCTACTACACTGATACATAGCCGAGTGTTGTTGTAAAAATTCTGATAGTGGAGAAATAGAGCAAGTACCCTCTCAGTATGAACTCATGCTGGGAAAAGAGGCATGGGGCTGCATATGGCATCAATTAAATGACAGCTATTATAAAAAAAAAGTGCATTTTAAGACCCTCCATGGTGTATTTAAGGCCTGTAGTGCCGTGCAGAGAATTTTAGGGATTGGCAGATTATATTTTTATACACCCCTGGCTAATAACCTAAATTTTCCAGAGATTTGTAGAGAGATACTTATGAAGAATTGGATGCTTGGAGAGGTGTTTCGGGTGGGTTGGTTTTCTTCATCTTCAGGGTTACGCTCCTTTGTTGAGTTGAAAAATGAATTTAATTTTGGGTGAAGGATTTTTTTAAATATCTACAAGTGTGAGATTTTTTGCTGCAAAAAGGAGGTGGGCAGACGGGATTTGTTAGATCTGAGACTATAGAAAAAATACTGGGGGCAAGAGCAATCTGAATTGGGGAAATCTATGGCGGTCTTAATTCCATTATGACTGATGACATGGATAAACACTCACAAAAAAGGCATGAGAAGGTGGGGATATCAGACAACACATTCTTTCAATCATTCGACTTGGCACAATCCATTCTAATGTCGGAGCGATTACAAGCACAGTTCTATAAGACCTGCTGTTTCCTATACTATACACCTAATAAGATTGCCAAATGGGGAAAGGGTAAAGGTACATACTGCCCTCGATGTGCATTTCATAAAGCAGATATTGTACATATTTTTGCAGTATGTGATGAGCTAGATAACCTGAAAAAGAAATATCCAGGTTTTGAAGTTAGAGGTA
The DNA here is from genome assembly GCA_963921515.1 of Calotriton arnoldi. Classification (NCBI taxonomy): domain Eukaryota; kingdom Metazoa; phylum Chordata; class Amphibia; order Caudata; family Salamandridae; genus Calotriton; species Calotriton arnoldi. The sequence continues at coordinate 452,274 of CAWUFW010003211.1, read as the reverse complement.
ATTTTAGCACCAGATGTAATCTTATTAGGTGTATCGGAGACAAATCAGTTGGAATATGGGCATGAGTTGGTCTTTATTGCTATGGCAATTTGAAGGCTTTGTATTGCCTCGGCATGGCTGGATCCTAGCCCGCCGGGATTCCAACAATGGCTGGCTAGGTTTTTAGCAGTTTATAATCTAGAAAAAGCCATACATATGCGAAAGGTGGTCGTACACGACGAAAAGGCTTGAGAATCTGGGCCCCGGTATGTGAGTGGGTTGATAGATCTCGGTAGGCATGAGGGCTAATTAATTTTAGATAGACAGTTATTCACATATGGTTTACTCTGCACTAGGTACATTAGGAGGTGTAGGGCCGGTTGGCTCCTCGTGGCTACAATAATGAAATTATTATACATTGTAATTAATTAATTTGTGAAATTTTGATTGAATTTTATTATGTATTCTTGTTATGTCACCAGCTATGGGGGGCTTGGGGGGATGGGTGATTGATGGTTGGAAAATGGAAGACAATTTAATAAACATTATTTAAAATTAAAAAAAATGGTGTCTAACAGTCACATATGCCACTGTACAAGTGGCATTAGAGATATGGTAGATATGTGTGGACATGCCATTCCGTTTCCTATCAATCAACAGCAAGATGTTTAGGAATTCTGTATGGCTGTTTTACAAATAATCGCTTATGAAACTCACCCGAGTTCTATATATTGATATATACCAATACCTGACTAGGAATCCATTCCATTAAAAAATTTAAGGCCCGATTACGATGCCGGACGGAAAAGCCTTCCGTCCTCCATGGTGTTGTAAAAATACCTCCTGCATGATCCGCGGCATTTCCGTCGGTCAAATCATGATGCAATGTAGGCAAAATCAGACCGCAGCATCCGGATGTCACAAAAGACCATCCACCACTGTCAGAAAAGCTGCAACTCCGACCGCGGCGGACGAGGAAAGCTGTTCAACGGCTTGAAGAGGCCGCTCCTGCCGCGGTATGGCTGCACGGCTAATTACGATGAGAATGCGGAGCTGGCGGACTGAGCACCGCGGTCGACCGCCGCACACGCACATAGGCCAAATGAATGGCGGACGAAACCAACTCCACAACAATGCCCGAAGTGTGCCTGTACTCCCTGCCGCCCTCAATCACAACACACACGCCACAATGATACACCCCAACTTGCTCCTGGTAAGGAAAGCATGGAAGAGACATCTGGAGGTCATCACTCATGTGGACACACCCACATACCACAGTATAAAACCAACCCCTTCCTGGACCAGCATCCTTTGCACACCACAAGCCGAGACAGAGAGAGAGGACACACCTCACACACTTCATATATCTCCACCACTACCTTGCACCCTGCACCCCTCATTCAATTGCACCATGCCCCCCAAGACAATGCCGAAATCCACCGACTCAGAGTTGACGGTAGACGAGACAATCAGGGTAGAACCACATTTGTCTGGGCACCTGGTCCAACACACCCTACTTGCGCGCAAGAATCAGATGTGTGCAAGGATCCACAGCAAAGTCAATGCCGTAGGGATCACCCTACGCACTGTGCGTGACATCAGGAAGCGGTGGGGCGACCTCAAGGGCCGGGTCAAGCAGTGGCCACAGGGAGGGGTGAGTCACACCACGGCGAATCTTCAGACACCTCTGAGCATGCAGCAGGTTCCCCCCCAGCCAAACGGCAGAGGGGGCGTCTGAAAAAGACCCCATTAGGATCACGTGGCACAGCACCATGCCGTACCAGTTCTCGGAGCAACCGCTGATGTCACCACTGTAACACCGAGCATTGACTTTGTCGTAAATACCAAACCACATTGCCACAAGGATGGGAGTATTCGCTTGGACTTTGGAACTCTACCATTGTGTGTCCTACCCTAACTATCCGTGTACCATCACCTCCTACTTCACCCCTCACCTGTCACACATCGCAAAATAAACACACATCACAACAGTATGCCTTCGTGTCAAGAGCATTCTCATCACAGTAAGTGGCATGTTGACTCACATTGCAATGTATCCGAATATGTAAAAGCGAAAATCCATTGAGAGAGTGGTGGTACCTGGAAAGACACAAGGAAACAATAGTGCATTGCCATATTATGCAATAACCGCAAAAGCACACCACGAGGCAACACTGTACAATATGCATTACAGACAACGCCGGCAAACACCATCAACATGGACAGCAGAGGGACTGGAGCACACGACTGCACCTCCCAACACAGTTTTGCCCTTAGCATCCTGGTGAATGCAGTCCAGTTGAAAAGCTTACTTCTGTTACCATTGTTGTGTGTCACCTAGGTTGGTGCAGGTCAGTGCTGTGAATCTCTAGACAGATGTGTGTCGCGTTATCCTCCCACATCAGTAGGGGTACGATACATTGTGATCGGTGTCTGCTGAGGAAGCTGCCAGATTCTACTCGGGTCTCTGTAGCTCTCCCTGCCCAACTCAGGTGAAACACCTCAGTCACATGACAAGTAAGCATCATGACTGAACTGCATTTACCACAATGCCAAGGGGTGAACTGTGCTGGGAGGTAAAGCAGTGTGCTCCCATCCCCCTAATTACATCATCATGGACATGACGGAAGTTGTCACAGATCACACAGCGCAGAACAATGAAATCCTTAGCAGTGTGCCCACAAGAGCCAGCATCACAACACATCCTGTCATGTGGACGATGGTGACATTGTCATATTCACACACTCAAGTATTGTTGCACAGGGCTGTTCATGTGACATGTGCGATTTATGCATGTTTACCCACATGAACACCAGTCCCTGACAACATACCCACGCGAAATCTGTTTTACAACTGAAGTTATCTTCTCCTGAATGGGCACAAGTGCTGCGGTCACAGGGCAGGCATTGTGTATATAGGAACTGTTGCACGCCGTTTTCCTTGCTGTAGCAATGTCCTCCTCACTCCCCCATATGTGATTGTGGATATCCATCTGTGGCCTCACATTCCCACAGTGAAAGCGGACTTCAATAAGTGTGCAGGCACAACGGGCTTCTGTTTCAACAAGTAGTCGCTCCCACATCAGCCCTGAGACCTTCGAATTCCAGGTGTCTTGACCGTCCCGCGCGATTCAGTCACTGCTGAACACGGCACTCCCACTTTTTTTCCGTGGGACTGACACAAGAATCATCGAAAGCCTCTGATACTGAAGGCCGTTGCACACTTTTTTAAAACATGTGGGCTCTGGCCTTGTCCCTTCGTTTAATGTGATTTCTGGAGTTCTACCGGGTGTCATTTAGCGGTTTGATATCACTACTCAAATTCAAATTCAAAAAGTTTTATTCGGTGTAAATAAAACAAACACCATAAAAGCATGCTAATACACAATAAAAGGAAAACATTCACAAAGTACATCATACTCAATATTCAAAGTTAAAAATCAATTTTACACATTAAACTTTTCATAGGGATAAAATCAATATAAAAATTAATAGGATATCAATGCATGAAAAGCTCTTAATACATTAGTACAGGCTGCCACAATATATGCAATAAAATGCTAATACTTATAAATCAGTATAAAATTAATAAAGTGCTAGTGCATGGAAGAATCTTAGTACAAAAGTACAAGCTGCCACAATGTATGCAATAAAGTGCTAATGCCTATAAATGCGTATATAAGAACGTACACAAATAAAATATGATTATTAGTCTTGTTCTTCATATAATAGTGCATCCAAATGTGTAAGTTCTTTTCTCTTCCTAATTGAGAGTTGTATGAATCGTATAACAGAACTTATTATTTTTGCATTATCCAGACTGCAAACAAAATGAAACACATTTTTATAATTATAAAGTGTATTTCTTAAAAAAAGGAGTTTTAAAATTGATTTCCGGATACCCATATAAAAAGGACAAAAAAGTATAAAATGCATAGTTGATTGTAAAGTTTTACCATCACATGGGCAAGGTGGTAATATATGACACCATTTTTCAGTACTTGGAAAGGCAATTAAATGGTGTAGGGTACCCAGCCTCAGCCTAGTCAAATAGAATCTATGCTGGGTATTCCTTACCAATGTCAAATATGGCTGGATGCCCCTTATAAGCGGGCCTTCACAATAACTAACTATAGTCTTTTTTGCTGACAGCACTTTCCCGTTCCTGCTCCATTACAGTTAAATATCTTAATTTCAAATCATTTTTAGTATGGTCCTGTATTGTAGTGGGATTGTTTTTGTCAATACCGACTTTACATTTCATTAAAAGTTAAAAAATGTACTCCAGCCATGGTATTTTCGAACTATGGTCAAGGGCTAGGCAATCCATTATTAAATCTTTTGTGAACTTAGTTTCTTCCTTTGCCCATAGCCCTTGCCAAAGTATAAGGCCTGCCATGTTTATTGTGTCACTTAGGTATGGTACAAATAACTCTTTATGTACAATAGCATTCGCAGTAGCACTAGGGACCGCCAACAGTCTTTTTAAAAACGTATTCTCCTTAATTTGTAGTGCAGCCGTATTTGATCTCCCCCATATTGCTGCACCATAACAAACCCCTGAGACACACTTGCTCCTATACAATGATAAAATTTCCCGTATGGGTTTGTTTCCTAGTTTTGCTGCGAATCTAAAAATACCCTCTGTAGTTCTTAAAAATTTCATTTTGCATGATTCGATATGCTTATCCCAAGAACCATTTTTGCAGAATAACAACCCTAAGTACGAAAAGATGGATACTCTGTTAATAAGAACCCCACCCACATGATGTTGTCTATGCTGTGGCCTTTTGCCCCCACATGTCATTACAAATGTTTTCTTTAAATTTAACTGCAAATCAATGTCCGACATGTATAGGGCAAAGTTTTCTATCAGAATTTGCAGGCCATTTGCGGTCCTAGACATTAAGACAGCATCATCTGCATATAGTAAAACAGGTGTGGGGCGTTTTCCTACTTTCGGGGCATCTGCAGCTAATTTTTGTAAAAATGAATCCACGTTATTTATGTATAATGAAAATAAAAGCAGAGCTAGAACACATCCTTGTCTAATACCCCGCTTTACCATAAAATCAGGTGTACATTCCCCCATCTTCCCATATCGTACCCTAGTAATTAAAAAGGCATAAATTTGTGATAAAAATGAGATTATTTCAATGGGGGCCCCTAGCCCCTTCAATATTTGCCAGAGTTTTTGATGATTAACTAAATCGAAGGCGCTAGTAAGGTCTACAAAACATAGGTGGAGTACCCCCTCCCTAGCCTGTGTATACTTCCCCATTAACAGTTCTAAATTTAAGCACTGCTCTACCGTCCCAATACCCCTTCTGAAACTATACTGGGCTTCTGTCAAGATTTTACTTTCACTAGCCCAGTCTTCGAGCCTTTCTAGCATAATTCGACCCATCAGCTTCGATGAGGTATCAAGAAGGGATATTGGGCGGTAGCAGTTTGCCTTCCCTCTATCCCCCTTTTTAAAAATGGGAACGATAATACTTTCCACCCAAGTGGAGGGTAATACACCTCCCAAGACAGCATTAAAAACGTTCAATAAAATTGGTATCCAAAAATCCATGTTACACTTAAAAACATCTATAGGCACCCCTTCTGGTCCAGCAGCTTTTCCATTTGCACTTTTTTCAAGGGCTAGTTTGATTTCTTCTGTAGTTATTGGTAGTACCTTGACTGGTTTTATTATTATAAACTTTTCTCTTTTACAATCAATTATTTTTAAACCTTCAGGGTTAAAAATCTTCTCAAAATGTAACACCTAGTCTTCTGGTGGAACCACAGTATTAATCCTTACTTCATTATTTTCTTTGAAATATGGATGATTAATTGTCTTCCAAAAAAGAGCAGAGTCTTTCATCTCTGCTGCCTAGTTTAGTTTCTCCCAGGCGCCCTCACGGATCTCCCTTTTTCTATTTTCCAAGGTTTTTTAATAGTCTTTCCTTGCGGTACTAATTATATCAGGGTCTCTGGGTTTTTGTTTAAGAGCCAATTTCAATTCCCCATTCAACCTCGTGCACTCATGGCTAAACCATCTTGGATTAAAATCACAAATTTTCTTCTTCTTTTTAGCTATTAAGTTACCAGCAATTTCTTTGGCAATATTACTAAAGGCAGTTATGGTAGCTGTTTCACTCGAAAAGCTATCCAAGCAAATTTCTAAATCTTTTTGTGTTTTCTCTCTAATATTTTCCATAAATATAACTGGGTTAATACCCGTCCATTTTATGGAAACACCATTGTTTCCTTGGATATCAATATCAGCATCTGCTCTCTTTCCTCGTAATTTTGTAGGCAGGTTTATTTTCAGTATCACACTTAAGGGGTGATGATCGCTAAACAGACTAATATTAATCAAGACTTTTTCAACCAAATTACTACCATTTGCTGATATTATAAAATGATCTATATTTGACGAGGACCTTGCTCCTACAAAAGTGTGCATTTTTATTTCACCTTCTGATGTATTGGGTTCCAAAACAATTAAATCGTATTTATGCAACACCTTATTAATGGCTTCCCCATACATATCATGCGAGAAATGTGCAATCTTGTCACCATAGTCATCACAATATCCACAAGGTTCACCTACTTCATAATCACATCTGACACAATTGAAATCCCCACCCAAACTAAAACATATTCCCCTATCACTCCCTTTAAGAAGAGATCCAAGTCCTTTTCTAATAGGCTAATTACCTTACTCTTTGTATTATCAAACAAATTGTTATAAAAGTTTATAACAACAATGGCTTGATTTCCATTAGAATGGAGGTATACAAACTGATAATATTGTGATGTAGTAAAAGCTTTCCTTAAAATCAATGGTGAAGTAACAGCAATTAATGTGGCAAGACCACCCTTCGCCCTTCCCATCCTGGATGGAGTGGCATTAGTACAGATTGTCTGATGGCCATTTATACAGAAAGGTTCAGTACTCCAGGTTTCCTGTAACAGTACCACTCCAAAACCATCCAACATTTGTAACCAATTTGTATCGCATATTTTATTTTTAATTCCTGCAATGTTCCACGTCATAATTTTCAGGAACTCACTGTGATACAAACTAGATTCATCTTACTTTAAGTTACTAATGGGAGTACTATTACTATGGTCATCTGCAGGAATGTCTAGGATCTCTATATGCGATGTTCCTATCCAATTTTCCATGGGGGTATTTGAGATATGAAGATTGGTATCTCCCATGGTGCTTAAAAAAGGTTCTTCCGGACCGATTTCTCTGGTATAATCTATATTACCAACATCTGACAGACCATAGACATTTACTACTCATGGCTGTACAGCTGAGCGCTGGTTCTAAGAGTGCTCTCATGCCATGTCTGCCCGTCCTGTGGTCCAGTCGAACCCCGGTCAGTTGCAACTGTACCGTGACCGCATGCAGCTCTCCTTTGGATGTGTCCCATTAGCTGTGCTACGCATCAGTTATAGGCTAACCTTCCGCTATGCCTATTTCACCTGCGTGCAGCCTGTGTTCTACTGCCGAAGATGCCCCTTTTAGTGGTCCTTGGATGTCTGCCTTTCCAACACATCCCTTGCTGCCCTGAATCATGAGCTGTGGGTGAGTCCTTTGTTGGTCCATGATCAGGACTGCTCCAGTGATACACGTTTGTGGGATGCCTTCCAATGTGTCAGACAGGTTGACAGCTGCACCTGTGCGTTTGCGCAAAGGCTCCTGTGCCATGCCTACATCAAACCTCTCCCCGCTTGCCATGGGATGCGCCTTTCATCCTCGTGGTGCGAGGAGCACATCTGTTCCTTCTTACTGCTGGATTGGATGGCGGTCCTTTTCGCTGGAGATGATTTGGATCGTCTTTTGGAACTGATTGCCTTCGAGGCTACCTGTGCCTTCTTGGATTCGTAACTACTTAACAGCTACAGGAACTGTTGGTGACTAATTCAATGTCCTTTTAACTTTTTCACGCCTACTAACAGGAATTGTCATTCAGCTCTCTGACTTTTGCCCTATCTGCATTAGCTTTGACTCTGCTGACCTCTGCGGTCTGTTTCGCTTGGTACCACAGACCTGAGCAACGGGGAGGCTGTCATCTGACCGTCATGGACATTGTCGACTGGCATGATCCCGGCTTCCATCATGCAGCTGTAGCACACGAAATTTACATGGCGTAGTTGTTTTGCAAGTACATTAGTATTTGTCTGTCACATGAGAAGTGTCTGCAGAGCTTGTTCTCTGCATGGTCCAGGAGCACTGCCTGTACATTCTGACCGTGGTCGAGGGGATTGTCCGTTGTCATTCTGTTCTGGTCAGGCCCTAGCACCCCCACTCAACAAGGTGTCACTGCTGCTAGAGGACACGGGTGCCTTTTAGATGTCATGGGGAGGTGGGCTAGTTGCCCCACACTTTGAGAGTGATCCATCTAGTGATGTTAGCGACACAGCACATGGGATGTACATTTCACCATGTACTGGCTGAGCAATGGGTCTGCTGGCAAAGCCCATAGACCTGGGACATCTCATTCAACTCCTCCCAGCAAGGGGTGGGGGGATATGCTAGTGGGTCTTCGTCCAGAGGGATTATTGATATGTCATCTTGCTTCATGTGTTATGGATGTGTCACTATGGAAACTGTATATGTACTCATGCATTCTCAACTTCTTGTGGCACGTATGTTGCCTGTATTGCAACTGTAGTAAAAAAAGCACATTTCAAAGTGTTTCTTGTCTGCAACTTATCGACTTGTGTACGCGCGCTTGCAAACCTCTGAGTGAGTGGGAGAGCTAGTGAGGCACTATAGCAATTGGGTCCTGTGCTAATGGGTATTTCTGGGTGCTCAGTCCCTGCCTGCCCAAGTTCTCCAATCCCGTGCATAGTCCTGTATGTGTACAAAATGCCAGTAACAGATCTCAAAGTTTGTTAGACAACAGCAAGGCACGCAGACACAGTCATAGTCGCTCATTGTTCACTTACACTCAACGGAAGTAGTTGACGATGAGCTGTTGTCGCTGGTCAAGGCCTTCTTCCTCACCACTGTCATCCTCACTGGGCATGTGTGGGTTGGGTGCGGGGGGCTGCTGCTGTTTATCGTCGTCCAGAATCAGGGGGATCCTTCTGCACATGGCCAGGTTGTGTAGCATGCAGCAGGCGACTAACATCTGGCATACTTTCTGTGGCGAGTACTTAGGTGCACCACCAGTCTGGTCCAGGCACCTAAATCTTGACTTCATCAGTCCAAAAGTGCGCACCAACACACGACGTGTCCTCCCATGTGCATCATTGTATTGGACTTCCCCCGGCGTTGTTGGATGCCGCAGTGGGGACAGCAACCACAGACGATTGGGATGTGTGGGGAGAGCAGCATGTCACACAGTCATCTCAGTCATTGACACAGCCCACTCACCAACAAGCCAGGCCCGCTCAGGGTGCAGATTGGCCATCAATTGATGTATGGTGCTGTTCCGCAAGATGTAGGAGTCATGTGCCGACCCAGGATACCTTGCATACACGTGTGAGATGGTCTGATCCGCCTGGCATACCATTTGTACGTTGATGGAGTGGTAGTGTTTGCGGTTCCTATAGATGTGTTCACTTGCCTGTGGTGGAACGAGGGCAATGTGGGTACCATCAATGGCTCCCACAACTTTTGGAATGCCTCCCAGGTCATTGAACTCCCCCTTCACAGCTGCCAATTCATCCCTCCTCGGGAAGTGGACAGGTCTGTCCCTGTAAGGTATCAATGCTGACAGGACCTCACGCAACACCATGCTGAACATGGGCTGTGACATCCCCTCGGGCCTGGCCACAGTGTACTGGAAAGACCCAGTAGCGGAGAAATGCAGTGCAGCCACACCCTTCACTGTAGCAGACAATGCAGCTGGATATTTTCTTTTGGGCTTCAAATGGGGCTCCAACTGGGCACATAGGTTTCGTAGTGTGCGGCGATCCAAACGGAATCCCCGGATGAGTTCGATGTACTTCATCGTCGTCAGGTCGGGGACAGGGTGAAAGATGGGTGGTCTCCTCCTACGTATGTCAGGGTACACAGGCATGGGCTGAGTTCTAGATGAAATGTGGTGCACAGCTTACCCAGAGACTCGCACAACCACAACATTGACAGGCCTCATGGTCACGTGAAATGCACAAGTGACCCGCATTCAGACGTTGTTTTTCTTCACTCACTCGACATACTGACACTACGACATCCAAAGAAGTCGATATGTATGGCATGCAGTACACTGCTACATCAAGGATGAGCTGCCCTGTGGTCAGATGGCACGGCACTAGTGTTTCCCAGCATCAGTGCTGAATTGCATGTTGCTGCTGTCACTGCACGAGCGCAAGCTTCAGTCCCACAATACGCAACACCATTACGGGATGAGGGCAGTGAGTATCATCTGGACAACGCTACATGGTTGTTCAGCACGGTGGACAGACACATGTGGACATTATGGGGTCAGTCCTGCATGAGTGCATGTGGAATTTGCGTAACAGACATTGCAACGTTCACCTGAATGAGGCACAAATGCACATGGATTGTGTATACATGCCCACATGTCTGCCAATGAGCGATGATTTTGGTCAGAGCTATGTTTGTTTGTTCCACATGTGCACTCCTATGACGTGTGTGTGAACATTAACAGGCAATGGCAGCTGTGCACACTGCACGCCACATCAGTACGTGTGTTGGGAGTGCTAGGGGTTACAAGTATCTGTGGATTAATAAGGTTTATACTAATGGAAATGCGCACAATGGCAATATGCAGAGCTGAGTTGATGTCAGAAAGAAAGCTAGCTGCACACCACGAGGTAAAGCTAGGGCTTTTATAGATAATGGTTACGTGAAATGAACACCATATACATAAAGCTGCAAAAGTAGAATAATTATATACAACAAACAATAAATGAACAATGGTGAAGGGTGTCCCAGTGTGTAACGTATTGAACCTAAACTATTAGTGACATATTATGTGACATATGTGCAAGGTTTCATTGTAGAACATTTAGGCGACCATTGAAGACTTTTAACATTGTATTACACAGCACTTTATACAATCAAGGGAGGTATTCGGCAAGCTTGGAAGGGTATCTGAGCCGGGAATGCCTCGGCGGTGATGAAAGCACTCGGTGTGATCAGATTCTGATAGAGTTCTGAAAAACGATGGCAAAAGGGCCCAGCGTTTAGTGAAGGGAATATAGCGGGCAAATGAAAGGGCCCTTTTGCCATCGTTTTTCAGAACGGGGTCGAAATGTCGTCGACAGTTAAACAAGGGCGAACCATTACCCAGCGCCTATGATTGTATAAAGTGCTGTGTAATACAATGTTAAAAGTCTTCAATGGTCGCCTAAATGTTCTACAATGAAACCTTGCACATATGTCACATAATATGTCACTAATAGTTTAGGTTCAATACGTTACACACTGGGACACCCTTCACCATTGTTCATTTATTGTTTGTTGTATATAATTATTCTACTTTTGCAGCTTTATGTATATGGTGTTCATTTCACGTAACCATTATATTTAAAAGCCCTAGCTTTACCTCGTGGTGTGCAGCTAGCTTTCTTTCTGACATCAACTCAGCTCTGCATATTGCCATTGTGCGCATTTCCATTAGTATAAACCTTATTAATCCACAGGAGCCATTGTTACTTCTCTTGCATACTTACCCAGGCTCCTTGCGAGTAGGGTTCCCTTGTTCCTTTTCCCAGGGGTTACAAGTATGTCTGATTTGCAGACAGTGGACACCTCTGATTGTCTGCCTACGTCACTGGCCCTTCACAAGTCGACCCCTGGCCAAGGGACGCCAGTCAGTTGTCAAGGGATGTACAAGCGATGTTCACAGGTTGGATGTTTCATTACACAACATTGGTACAGTGCGAGAGACCTTTGTCCTTTTAGACTCCATCCCTCATTTCGGTCCATGCTGGCCACGGGGCATGACTATGTATGTACTTTCACTCTCCTTTTCTTGGACATGCCATGTGTGTGAAGACTTGACTCAAGGGTCACACTCTCTCATACCTTCACAGTGTAGAGACCAGCTGGTCACTGTTCTAGTTGTTCTGATGTACCAGCCACTCCCAGAGGGCTGACTTACCCCACACCCCACAGCCACCCAGCACAGGCGTCACTGGACATGTGACCCTGCCAACAAACGGGGCCGGACGCACAGGCCCTGGGCCAGTTCTCCTATACATGTACAGTGTCTGTGTGGTTACTTTATATGCATGGGGGCCTCGTGCCTCACAACATTACACATGGGGTGCACCAATCACTTTAGGCAAATGAGTTGTGATGTGTGATGTAATTCGCATGGCGCCAATGCAAATGCAGTATTTGTTCGCATGCGCGGTAGCTGGCATCCGCAGCGATGACACGCATTGGCCCCAATTGGATGATGCAGGGTTGCGGTCGCAGCTTCCCGGCCGCCGCGGTGTGGCAACCACTATGCGAATGAGCCATCAGCCAATGGGGCCCTTCGGCGTACATATTTTGATGTTGCGGTGTGCGCGCTCTGCTACTGCGGGGCTCGTCATTGGCCCCAATTGCCTTCAGGGGCACCGAGGGTCACTCATGGGGATGGGGTGGGCCTTGCACTTTGCATTTGGCAGGTTGCCACATTCATCATGGTGCCGCCACGCTTGCTGGGAGTTGTAGTTGTTCAGGGGTTGCATGCGTGGAGATGTTTGGTACGTACCTCTGCTGTTGGGCGCAGCAGCGTCTTATCTGCGGGAGGTGCAGCAGGTAGTGCAGCGGGACGGCCTGTAGCGCTGGATCCATGGCGGCTCTGGTGGTTTAGATGGGTGCTGTATCGGCTCTTCCTCTCCGTTATTGTGTTTCCGCCATCCGCAACGTGGTGGTTTTTACGCGGCGGTGGGAAGGGCTGTTTGCCACATTGTAATCTGTTTGGTGGACGGAACGTGTTTCCGCATGCCGGTCCTCCTCTATAGGCTCCGTCCGCCACCCTTGCATAAGCAAAAAACGTGCGGAGCCTGACAGACCGTGGCGGATGGTAAATGGCCTCTGTAGGACCATTGTAATTTGGTGGTCGCAATGACCACACCTGGGGCGGGAAAATGAACGTTTTCCGCCACCAGCATGGATGGGTTTCCGTCTGGCATCGTAATGAGCCCCTTAATATGTAATGCTGTGCAACAAAACATTTGTCCAAACTATAAACCAGAACTTGTGTCAACCTTTTGTTTAATAATGGTAACAAAATATATAACTTTGATGGGTGAAAGATGCACAGTGAATAACAGAAAAATCACTATGTGTATTTCTAACTTTACTGCTTCCCAAATTTCTATTTCAGGGTAGACTTTTAATTGTACTGCTATTGTATTGTACACCCTAAATTCTGAGTCATAACTTTACATTTAAAATAAGCTATAAATGCCTTTTAGAGTAGGAGTTATATAATTCAGTAGTTTTGCCATTATGTGGCATTGCATGGTTGATGACATTTGGAGAAATGTACTGTATTTTCGTGTTTGATACTTTCACATACATGAGAGACGTTTGATAGATATGCAAACAGTTGGACATGCACAGCATCTATGGGTTTTTCACAATCCAATTGATTTGTTTTTCCCCAGTGCTTCATGATGATATAACAATATGATCACCTTGACGTGTGAAGGTTCATAATTATGAGGTACTTTTGCAACACTAATGTTACTTTTGTCTGAAAAGCACATAAAACTGAAAAGGAAATGTGGATTGACCTGTACTTCTATTTATCACATTTGTTTACAAATCACTGTAGTACTGTGTTATAAACGTAAATATTGTTGCCATTGCATGTTTCTATTTCTTGTAATCTCTGTTGAAAAAAGCAACAAAGGACTTGTATATTAACCTCTGTACTCTCTCACACATTACTTCAGAAGGATCCACAATTAAACATCACTCAACTTAAGAACTGTTATCACTATAACGCTATACCCTACTGTACGGCACACCATTAAACTAAACCACACATGTCTAACTTACCATACACTTACCTTTGCTTACTATATACTGTGGAATTATAATCTGCTGTTACCTGTAAAAAATAAGGTTAATATAACCACAAACTCTTTGTTATTGGAAATATTTGGGTAGTTCTGAAAAGAACCATCTTTTTTCTTGGTCTAATTTTTTAATTTTTTTTCTGTAAGTTTTAATGTTTTTTTCAAATTGGTCAATGGGATCAACAAAAATAAAACAAGGTGAAGTGGATGTAGGAGCAGGGTAGACTTTGGTGATCGATAATTAACTGGTGTTGAATGTTGATGTTCCTCTTGCCGGCAACTATCACTGTGTGACACAGCAGGCAGTAGGTGGCTGCACTGCCATACTGGTCCACAATGTCCGTTCTTGCCTGAGCATCTGCACAGGCACCGCAGTACCAGGAGCAGGTAGAGGGGGCAACTGATGGAGTTGCAGGTGGTGGAGGTGCAGCAGAGGATCCTGAGATGGAAGAGTCTGAAGCTGTGGCCACTGATTATGTGGCTGTGATCAACTCATCTAACTCCTGCTTCCACCTCCTTTCCACCCATGCCAATCTGCGGGATTGGATGGACATGAGATGTTTCCTCATCTCGAAGGTCCTAAAAGAATATTGCTGCCATGGGAGATGACATTTTGGCACAGGTTGCATGTTACCAGTAGAGTGTTAACTTTCTTCTTCCCAGGTGGCAGTGAGAAAAATTGACATACAACCAATTCCTTGAGCCTCCTTCTCTTGTTGTCCTCTTGCACCTCCTGAAACAGGACTTCCTCCTCCTGCTGTTCCTCCTCCTCTTCTTCACGGTGGCCAGTATGTCATTGGTCAGCCATTCTGAAGAGCAAATACAGCAGGTACTGACAATATTGCAGCACAGAACAAAACATCACTTCCCCTTAAAGATACTCAGTGAAAATGATCAGTGGAAATTCCTATTTCCTATGGTTGGCAGTGTTTCTAGCCAATCAAATTCCTTTTTACATTTGCAAAGCTCTGTGGTACTACTGCAATAGTTTCTAGAGATTACAGCATTACCAGCAAAATATAAAAAAATATTTTTGCCTTTAATATTTCACAAACATATTATAACAAGACTACACACACAACATATATGTGTTTTTCACTGCAATTACATACTTTAGTATAACTATTAAAGTGAAAGCAAAGTTGCCTGTGAGCTACAAAGATAGCCCAAAATAGACAACAATTAACACCAACTATAGAGACTATGTTATGTTTGAAAGTCCTTATAAGTGGGCTATCAGCACAGCCCAATACTACCAGGTTACAGTACAAACCATACACATTGTGCTGGCAGCTGGAAAATATTATAATTTAACCTCTAATTTAGAATAAAGTCAATTATTAAGTATTATTAAGTACCTTAACATATATATATATATATATATATATATATATATATATATATATATATATATATATATATATATATATATATATATATATATATATATATATATCCACACGCAAAGGTTACCCCAATGGAAGAGCCACACAGGTAGGTGAATTTTCGCTTTATTAACTGGAGGCTGCAGTCAGATTTGGCGGGTACTGGTCATCACATCTTCAAACCGCCAGACGCGTTTCGGGTTTCTCCCCTTAATCATTGGCGTTGCTTGCGAAGAAAACAGACAGTCCATTATGCACCTGATTTATATTCCTGACACCCGCCTCAGTGGGCGTGGCCCGCAAAGCCTTCTGGTTGTCGTAGTGCACATAGTATTACTCAAGTGAGCCTGTCGTTATTGATCGCTACTCAATTTCAAATTGAATACCCCAGTGGGTTGGTGCTCAGTCCCGCTTCAAAAGAGGCTGTCTTATTATGCCATCCAAGTGCAAAACTACCTCCCGCTATGTTGGTGGCACGTGTTGGTGTCGCAACGGGTCCGCAATACGGCGGGGCTCTTCCGCGGCTGGGCAAGCCGCTAAACATCCACATGCAAAGGTTACCCCAATGGAAGAGCCACACAGGTAGGTGAATTTTCGCTTTATTAACTGGAGGCTGCAGTCAGATTTGGCGGGTACTGGTCATCACATCTTCAAACCGCCAGACGCGTTTCGGGTTTCTCCCCTTAATCATTGGCGTTGCTTGCGAAGAAAACAGACAGTCCATTATGCACCTGATTTATATTCCTGACACCCGCCTCAGTGGGCGTGGCCCGCAAAGCCTTCTGGTTGTCGTAGTGCACATAGTATTACTCAAGTGAGCCTGTCGTTATTGATCGCTACTCAATTTCAAATTGAATACCCCAGTGGGTTGGTGCTCAGTCCCGCTTCAAAAGAGGCTGTCTTATTATGCCATCCAAGTGCAAAACTACCTCCCGCTATGTTGGTGGCACGTGTTGGTAAGACAGCCTCTTTTGAAGCCTCCAGTTAATAAAGCGAAAATTCACCTACCTGTGTGGCTCTTCCATTGGGGTAACCTTTGCGTGTGGATGTTTAGCGCCTTGCCCAGCCACGGAAGAGCCCCGCTGTATTGCGGACCCGTGGCGACACCACCACGTGCCACCAACATAGCGGGAGGGAGTTTTGCACTTGGATGGCATAATAAGACAGCCTCTTTTGAAGCGGGACTGAGCACCAACCCACTGGGGTATTCAATTTGAAATTGAGTAGTGATCAATAACGACAGGCTCACTTGAGTAATACTATGTGCACTACGACAACCAGAAGGCTTTGTGGGCCACGCCCACTGAGGCGGGTGTCAGGAATATAAATCAGGTGCATAATGGACTGTCTGTTTTCTTCGCAAGCAACGCCAATGATTAAGGGGAGAAACCCGAAACGCGTCAGGCGGTTTGAAGATGTGATGACCAGTACCCGCCAAATCTGACTGCAGCCTCCAGTTAATAAAGCGAAAATTCACCTACCTGTGTGGCTCTTCCATTGGGGTAACCTTTGCGTGTGGATTTTAGCGGCTTGCGCAGCCGCGGAAGAGCCCCGCCGTATTGCGGACGCGTGGCGACACTAACATGTGCCACCAACATAGCGGGAGGTAGTTTTGCACTTGGATGGCATAATAAGACAGCCTCTTTTGAAGCGGGACTGAGCACCAACCCACTGGGGTATTCAATTTGAAATTGAGTAGCGATCAATAACGACAGGCTCACTTGAGTAATACTATGTGCACTACGACAACCAGAAGGCTTTGCGGGCCACGCCCACTGAGGAGGGTGTCAGGAATATAAATCAGGTGCATAATGGACTGTCTGTTTTCTTTGCAAGCAACGCCAATGATTAAGGGGAGAAACCCGAAACGCGTCTGGCGGTTTGAAGATGTGATGACCAGTACCCGCCAAATCTGACTGCAGCCTCCAGTTAATAAAGCGAAAATTCACCTACCTGTGTGGCTCTTCCATTGGGGTAACCTTTGCGTGTGGATGTTTAGCGGCTTACCCAGCCGCGGAAGAGCCCCGCCGTATTGCGGACCCGTGGCGACACTAACACGTGCCACCAACATAGCGGGAGGTAGTTTTGCACTTGGATGGCATAATAAGACAGCCTCTTTTGAAGCGGGACTGAGCACCAACCCACTGGGGTATTCAATTTGAAATTGAGTAGCGATCAATAACGACAGGCTCGCTTGAGTAATACTATGTGCACTACGACAACCAGAAGGCTTTGCGGGCCACGCCCACTGAGGCGGGTGTCAGGAATATAAATCAGGTGCATAAGGGACTGTCTGTTTTCCTCGCAAGCAACGCCAATGATTAAGGGGAGAAACCCGAATCGCGTCTGGCGGTTTGAAGATGTGATGACCAGTACCCGCCAAATCTGACTGCAGCCTCCAGTTAATAAAGCGAAAATTCACCTACCTGTGTGGCTCTTCCATTGGGGTAACCTTTGCGTGTGGATATATATATATATATATATATATATATATATATATATATATATATATATATATATATATATATATGAACATATTACATTGCCAATCAGTCAGCATTTATATAGCGCAGCACTGTCACCCCTAGGGGTATCTGGGTGCTGAGGGTGCTTTGTCTCCGTCGAAAACCGAGGTCTTGAGTTTATATCTGAAGTCCGCATTGAAGGGTGCTGTTCGGAGGTGGAAGGGCAGGTCATTCCATATCTTCAAGTCAGGTCTGGTGGCTCAGTGGAGTAATGCATCCAGTGTAAGGGGTCTGAGTTCGATCTTATGGTCGCAGGTTCAAATCCCGCTGGGTCCACTCAGCCTTTCATCCATCTGAGGTCGATAAAATGAGTACCATTGAGTTGGGTAACAATAAACATTTGTTATTCAGCGCCAAGATGAACGGGTGAACGTGCACTATACAAATACACGTTGGCAGCGATGGAGGAGGAGCAACCCCTGCTGCGATGGATGCAGGGGGTATGTGGGAGGGTGAGTGAAGAGGAGTGCAGATGTCTTGCAGGCAAATTGAAGTTCAGTCGATGGTTGATGTAAGATGGTCCTTGATTGTGTAGGGCTTTGTAGGCATATTTGAGGATTTGAACTGGCATCTCTTTAGGATAGGGAGCCAGGGTAGGTTTCTGAGGTATGGGGTGATGTGGGTCCATTTGGGGAGGTCCAGGATGAGTCTGGCTGCAGTTTTCTGTAAGGTCAGGAGTCTTCTGAAGAGTTGGGTGGAAATTCCGTCATAGAGAGCGTTGCTATAGTCAAGGCGGCTAATGATGAGGGCCTGCATGGTGATCTTTCTGGTGTTAATTGGGATCCATCTGAAGATTTTGCAGAGCATGTGAAGGGTGTGGAGCAGGAGGAGGTGACTGCGTTGACTTGGCGTTTCATGGTCATGTGGCTGTCAAGGATGATGCGTTTTGCTGTATGCCGATGTTGTAGAGTCTGTCGATGAGGGTGTGATAGGAGACGGTGTTGAATGCTGCAGAGAGGTCGAAGAGGGTCAGAGCCACAGTTTCTCCATGGTTGAGGAGAGTTCTGATGTCATCTGTGGCGGCAATCAGTGTGGTCTCAGTCCTGTGGTTGGCCCAGAATCCTGATTGTGAGGTGTCAAGTAGGTGGTTTTGTTCCAGGTAGTAGGTAGCAAATACTTTATTTCGGCCAGGGCCCATAAAAGTTTCATAATAATACAATCATTCACAATACAATCTAAAATACATCAAACAGTTCCAGGTATTTGGTGAGCTGTTGGTTGATGGCTTTCTTGAGTACTTTGGCTGGGTAGAGGAGCAGGGAGATCGGTCAGTAATTTTTGAGTTTGCTGAGGTCAACATAGGGTTTCTTTAGGAGGGCTCTGATCTCTGCGCATTTCCATCTGTCAGGGAAGGTTGCTGTGGAGATGGAGGAGTTGAGGATGCTGGTGAGTTCCATACTGACTGGGTTGGTCTGAGGTTGAAGAGACGGTGGGGGCAGGGGTCGGTGGGCGCCCCTGAGTGGATGGACAATATGATGGCTGTAGTGGTCAGAGTGGTGAGCAGAGAACAGGTGATGATCATTCGGCTGATGTTCGACAGTTGGTTGAGGTTGTCAAGTCTTAGAGTGGTGGGTCGAAGTTGTTGTAGATGGTGGCGATCTTACTGTGGAAGTAGTCTGAGAGGGAGTTGCAGAATTCTTGGGAGGGGTGGATGGTGTTCTCTGTGGCTGTCGGGTTGTAGAATTTCTTGACTATTTTGAAGAGTTCTTTTGTGTGGTTAGCCGCGGTGTCAATGTGGGCAGAGATGGCTGCTTTCTTGGCTTCCTTAATGTACAGGTGGTAGTTGCTGAGGGCTGCTTTGTAAGCGGCTCTGTCGGAGTCGGTCTTAGTGATGGGCCATCGCTTCTTGAGTTGGTAGTAGGGGTGGGCAATGAACTCCGCTCCGCTAGCGGAGTTTGCGGAGAATTGTTAACTACGCATTCCATTAAAAACACAACTCCCTCCCTCCGCGTAGTGGAATCAGCTACTAAACTGTACCCACAAATGCTTTGATAAAGCAACTTTACATACTAAAAAGCATATAACCAATTCACAAAAGTGAACTTTCAAATTAAAGTATCAGCCAATGAGAGAGGTGATGATTTTGGGATCCCCCCTAACCTAGGGGGAGGACCAAGCAGATGCCTTGAACACAAAGAGCACATCATGCTGAACGTTTGACTCGTGAGGGACATCTAGTAACGACCAGTTGAACTGCAGCTCTTTGTAGAAATATTTTGATATTGGATACTATAATATTCACTGCCCACTGCTAATCTCGTCCCATAATGCTTTGTTGGGATTGTATTTTTGCCCATAACTGTGCTTGGGGTGGTCCTAAGGATGGGACCACCACCGAATCGTTCAGCAAGATGTGCTCTTTGTTTTCAAGGCATCTGCTTGATTTTCTCCCTAGGTTAGGGAGGATCTCAAAATCATCACCTCTCTCACTGCTTGCTAAATTTTCATTTTCACCTTTGTGAAATGACTATATGCATTTTAGCATGTAAAAACAGAGATACTCGTTATTTTACCAAAAGTATATGAGGTCTCTGTTTTATTAAGTGGGAAGCGGAGCGGAATTCATGTAGTTTTAGTTCAACTTCGTGGAATTCCGCGTAGTATTACTCTGCCAACTACGCCCACCCTTAGTTGGTAGCAGTTGCACTTGATGGTTTTGAGCTCTGGAGTGTACCAGCTGGCTTGTTTTGAGGTGTTGTTGGCTTTTTCTGGTTTCAGCGGCACAACTCTGTCAGTGCATTTGGTGATCCATGCTGATAAGTTCTGGACGGCCTGGTCAAGATCTAATGAAGCTGCGGGTGGGTGGTGCTGAAGGCCTGTGTCCACTGTGTCTCGATTACTTTGCCCAGCTGCAGTGGGGGAGATGTGGAGGGGAGGTGTGATGCTTGGTGATAGAGTGCTGAGCATCAGAGGTGGTGAAGTGAATGATGGTGTTGTCGGTCCAGGTGAGTTTTGTGACATGGCTGAATTTGATTTTGTTGCGGGAGGTAAAAATGGAGTCAAGTGTGTGTCTGGCTTTCTGCGTGAGTTCGGTGGCCAGTTGGGTGATGCAAATGTTGTTTTGCAGGAGGGTGATGAAGTTGGCATTGTTAAGATTGTCGACGTGGAAATTGAGATCTCTGATTAGGACGTAGTGGTGGGAGTTGATGGCTTGGGGGGCTATGAGGTTGGAGCTGGCGCCGCAGACAGCTGGTTTGGGTCCCAGGGGTCTGTAAGTGAGAGTGCCTCTTATCATGGTCTTAGCATCGATCTGTAGTCAGAAGTTGAGGTGTTTCATGAGAGTCATTGGGTCGTTGTTAGTGATGGTGCATCGGATGGTTTCCTTGAAGATGATGGTAATGCCCCCGCCTTGTTTGTTAGTGTGGTCTCGGTGTATCCTCTTGTAACTGTGGTAATGTCGGGGTTTGAGGAGGGGTTGAGCCACATTTTGGTGATGAAGGCAACGTCTGGAGTCAGGGTGGTGATGACGTCCTAGATTTTTGTGGCATGTTTGCAGAGGGAGCAGGCATTGAGTAGGATGCATTTGAGTGGTTCTGCGTTGTCCGTTGTCTTCTGGGTGGAAGCGGCGTGGGAAACGATGCAGGCTGGTGGTCCCGTGATGCAGGAAAAATGGCAGTGGCAGCATGTGAAGGATCCTTTGGTCATTCGAGGGAGGATGTGTGGCAGCTGTTCTTCCGGTGTCCGGGGTCCAGGCCAGGAGCTCCTCAGCAGTGTAGCAGTGGATGGTGGGAAGGCCATGGGTCCTGGCACTGGGCCCGGTCCAGGTGTGAACGAGCGCAGACAGGCTTGCCTTTGGTGTGCCAGTGGCGCAGCCATGCAATGGCATGCTAGCGGCGAGGACGCACAGCATCCTCCATATGTAGTCCTGGGAGGTGGAAGGGGCTAAGAGGAAGGCGGGAGGGTGGGAACCAGTGGGAAGCGGGAGCGGGAAAAAAACGGCAGGAGTGGGTGGGTCCAAAAACCTGCACAGAATGGACCAAAGTGGCCTGAGCCACAACCAAAGTAGATAAAATAAGTAAAAGCACTAAAATGAAGTAGAAATGCACCACAAATGCACCCCAAACGGCAAACAATAAAAGTAATATTTACCAAGAATAATCAGGAAAAATGAGCCTGCGGCAGGAGGGACCAAAACGGGGAGTCCTCTAGGGCAGGACCAGAGGCATCGTCCTCGAGCTTGCGGAGCTAGGCAGTGGCCAGGTGGAGCAGCGCTCAAGACCAGGGGTCAAAGGCTACTCCATGGAGGCCACACTGTGGCCTCCATAAGTAGTCCTGGGAAGTGCTGGTATCGGGAACGAGTGGGATCAGGAAAAATAGCAGCGGGTGGGCTGAAAAACCTACACAGAATGGACCAAAGTGGGCTAAGCCACAACCAAAATAGGTAAAATTAGTAAAGGCACTAAAATGTACTATAAATGTGCCACAAATGCGCCCCAAACAGCAAACAATTAAATGAATATTAACCAAGAATAACTAGGAAAAATGAGCCCGGGGCCAGCGCAATTGAACCGGGGTGTCCTTTAGGGCAGTAACCAAGACATGGTCCTCAAGCTTGCAGAGCTAAGCAACGACCAGGGGGAGTGGCGCACAAGACCAGGGGTCAAGGTTCAAGTGTTGCTTTAAGATGTGAATCATTATCAGTATTTTAACATATAATACATTATTTTATGCTTTATACATAAAAAACAAACAGAATATTACGTTTATTTTTCATACAAAAATATATATAAATATATATGTATACATTATTTTATGCTTGACATGTATATAGGTCACTGCATAGTTTTCATATAAGTTATTTGATTAGATGCTTATGGATCTCTGTTTATTTTATCTATCTAAGTATGATCATAACAATTTTATTTATAAGTGCTTCACTATTGAACTATTGAGGAAAACATTAGAACAATATAAAAATACACAAATAAATTAGCTTTTACGTACAGCAACACGTGAAAGTCTGGATTTCTAACTATCTCTCTTTCCTTGCACATATGGAACTTTAAACAATTTTATATCTCTTTATTATTTTCCTTATACATGTATACTTTTTCTATGTAGCTATGTATCTACATATTTATTAATTTACTTCTACTGTAGAAAGAAAGAAAAAAAAACATTCAACTTCCTCCAATGACCTACTCAATGTCTTATCCTATACCTCTCTCTATATACCCTCTACCTCCACTATCTGACTCATCCCAAACCTCATTCTGCTACTATGATCTCCCTAAGACCCTTTCTTCACTCTTCCCTCCTCTATCCCTCCTTGCCTCACCCCAAACCTCATTTTACTACTATGATCTCTCTAATAACCCTTTCTAGACTCTTCCCTCCTCTATACGTTTTTTTGACTCATCCCAAACCTCATCTAACTAATATGATCTCACAAATAACACTATCTAAACTCTTCCCTCCCCATCCCTCTTTTATCCTATTCAATCAAACTAACAGACTCACACGTCCACCGCTCAAATTTACAACTTATGTTTCCCTAGTCTAAACCACAACTAATCCTTTGGGTTCTGGAGTAGAGTGCTACTTTGCGAAAAAAGCTTCAATGCCTAGTCAAGTGAAGTAAGTGCTATATAAATGCAATTACAATTACAATACTATTAACAAAAATTAACTATGCAAACATTCAAAATTTATCCATTCCATTCAATAACTTTATTTCGGTCTCGAGGACCATAAAAGTACAGTTCATGGCAATATAAAAAAGGACAGTATATACATTTAAATCATGGGTAATACACCATCATAAAACTACTACGTATGCCAATATATGGAAAGAAAACTGTACATTTAAAAATGATGAACCTGATTTGGAATACATGAAATAACATGATTCGTTATTAAAGTGCGAGTGCCAGAAAAAAGATCCGTTAACAATTAAAATCGTTAAGATTGGGTGACTATCCCAAGTTAAAACAGTAGAAATATGTACAAAATAGTAAAGACATAATCACTAGTTTAAGAAGGTCCGCCGAGCGTGCCACTTGGAATTTAAAAAGCGGGAAACAGCAAAAAACAATGGGTGCTTGAGTATCATATTTTAGAACTCTACATGCCACAGCGCATTGTGTAAAACCTAAATTCTTGCATAGTTGGATAAGCCAGCGTTTGCGTATTGATCTGTAGGCGGGGCAGAAGAAGAGGACCTGCAAATCTGTCTCCTCCTTGTGACTGCAAGCAGGGCATCCATCAGAATCAAATTTGGACCATTTATTAGTGAAACCGCGGAGCGGCAGAATCCCCATTCTAAACTGCATATACAGTTTTCTAGCCGAGCTAGGTTGGATGTCATCCAAAGAGGACTCCATTGAATATTCTTCTTTAATTTGGAAAAAAACGGCCACAGGACGAACTTTGGATAACTGATAATTTGTGCATTCTATAAGATCTTATCAGTTCCAGCCGTGAGGTTGATGGGCATGATTCTTCTGGTGATTTCCAAAGTTCTGCTTTACCCAGGTTACTACAAAGAACCCTAATATGTTTGAACCAGGGTAACTTTGCAGAGCCCGGGTTATTCAATATCTCTTTAAGCTCAGCTCGATATGTGGCCAGTTCCGGGGTCACCCATAGCCGCCGCCAGTAGGTTAAGGGTCTAAGGGCTATCTCTTCACAGATAGGCCTAATGCCCAAGTCCAAGCTTAGGGGAATGAGGGGTGTGCTGAGGGGGAGACCTAACAACTGTCTCATAAAGTTGTTCTCAACTTTATTCAAGCTGATAGTAGAGCAATGACCCCACAGTTCCGCCCCATACATTGTGGCACCCCTTTTGTAGATTTCAACCACTGGCCCTGCAGGTTTAAATGTAGAGGATCTGTAAAGTTTCATAAGCCCTCCCACTGTCTGCGCTAGCTTATGGCTTGCCTTGGTCATCTGGGGCCCCCATTCCAGATGCTCTGTAAGAGTAACACCCAGGTAATCAAAGACCGACACTCTTTCCAGTGGAGTACTGTGTAAAGCTGGATTAGAGCGAGACTTGTTGGCAGGGTTGAAGACCATATATTTGGTCTTTGATGTATTAATCTCCAACCCCCGGATCTTACAAAAAGCGTCAAAGCTGTCAAGAATATGCTGGATACCCATGGGCGACTTTGAGAGTAGGAGGGCATCATCAGCGAACATCATCACTGGGACCCTACCAGAAGCTAGCCTAGGGGTATCATTGTCCTTCACCTCCCTGAGCTGCTCAATGAGTCCGTTGATGAAAAGGCAGAACAGGGTAGGAGCGAGCACGCAGCCTTGCCACACTCCCTTACCAACAGGAAAGCGAGGTGTTAATTTGCCGTGTTTCCCAAACCTTACTTGGGCAAAGTTGTTTTCATGAAGCCTTACTAAGATACTGAGGTGGTAAGGTGGAATCCTCAAGTCTCTAAGCACATCCCAGAGTTTGCTCCTGGGAACAAGATCAAAAGCCGACTTCAGATCTACAAATATTAGATAGAGGCTGCCACCCTCTATAGCCACCGTTTTCCAGTACAGGAGTTGAAGCCTGAATAACTGGTCAACAGTGGAAGTGTTCTTTCTGAAGCTGGCTTGATATGGACTCAGGATCTCTTCTTCTTCTATCCACGCCTGTAGGCGGTCAAGAAGTACTCGGGCAAAAAGTTTCTGGGATACGTCAATTAGGCTAATCGGCCTATAGTTAGTAGGTAGGAGGGGACAGCCTTTTTTAAAGACCGGGACAGTTTCTGCCACACGCCAGGTGTCAGGGGGATCCATCCCATTCATAATTGCATTAAATAGGGACCATAAATACGGTCCCCATACCTTCGGTTCCTCCCGAAAAAGATCCCCTGGTATTTTGTCTAGGCCAGGTGCTTTATTGCTAGAGAGCTTGTTAATGGCATTTAGGACTTCAGACAGGGTGATATTTGTGGCAACCTCCTCAGAATACATGGAGGATGCTGGCAAGGGATCATCACTTATGGTTGTAGGTGCCTTGCTATTATACAGAGAGCGGAAATGATTCTCCCAAGCTTCGGACGATATATTTGGTTCAATGGCTGGCCTCCCTTGGTTGTTGCCTGCACTAACTATTGCCCAAAAGGTCTTCAGATCTTTGTTAGTTAGCGCAATTTTAAGGGTTTCCCACCTTTCCAGTTCCCAGTTCTTTTTTTCCAATTGGATGGTCTCTTTGTACAGTGCCCGTTTTAGTTTGGTTCCATTCCTGTCCTTTGCCTTAACAGCATCCAATAGGGCCTGTTTGGCATTACAACATTTTACATTGAACCATTTGCATTTATGCTGGGCTTTGGCCCTCCTTGGAGCCACTGGCTGGAATATATCTTCCAGTTTTGTTGTTAATTCTAGATGTATTTTTGCAACTTCCTCAGTGGCTACAGGGTAGCCCTTTGCACCTGCAAGTTCCCCCATTTTTACAAGTATTGGGGTTATCAACTGATAGACCTTGGCCATCTTATCAGGTGTTTGTTTAATTTGCTAGTTAGTATTAATCCACTATTCCTAGGTATGGTCTTAAAATTGGTAGTAGTGTATCCCAGATTTAGCATCTTCAATTCCAAGGCCAGGGCATTATGATCACTATCCTGCCTCATTATGACACCAAAATCATGGACCTTTTGCCACAGTCTAGTTTCTACCAGAATATAGTCCAACAGAGACTCTTGGCCTACTCTATTAAAAGTTAGCTGCCCCGGAATATCTGATATTGTTCTACCATTGCACGCTCTTAATGAATGGGCTAGTGTAATTGAGCTAATCTGTAATGCCAGCGGCGACCAAGCTTTAATGGGTTGGATTTGTGGGTCGGGGATTTGCCAGTAAGAGTCTTCTTCACTAGGGGTGGTATTGCTCAGGTCAATGAGCGGTTCGAATTGACAGTTAAAGTCACCCCCTATGATCAGCCATACCGTTGGATCCAGGGTGGAGATAAAGAGGCCCAAGTGGTCCATGGTGGTAGATTCTGCACTGATGGCGACTGGTCGAGAGTAGACATTGATAAAAGCCATTTTTGTCTTTGTAGGGAAGGTAAGTAGGACACACTGAATGTCGTCTGTGGGGGTGGATATCTGGTCAGCTCTACAACCCAAATGTGAGCCTACCCAGATGGATAGGCCCCCTGATGGTCTGCCCCTTCCCCCAAAGGTTGCTGGGATGGTAAATGGTGCAAAGCCTACCCTCCGATGATCCTCCCTAGCCCAAGTTTCCTGAAACATGCATATGTCCTGTTTATCTACAAAAAGTCCCCAATCAGGACAGGCAAGTTTGCTTTTAAGCCCAGCAACATTCCAGGATAGAACTCTCAGTGTGCTGCCTCGATCACTTTCCCTTTCAGGAACCTCATTTGCACTGCTAGTGGAAAATTGAGCTTCCCTCACTCCGGCTATGTGATCAGTATCTGAGGACCTCAAGCAGACACCCACTCTGGCAGTTTCAGTCGAAATGACATCTTTAAAAGTGCCAGGTAGTCCGCCCGCTTGTACCCCAGACACTTGTTGGCCGGTGGTCTGCGAAGAGTCCGATTTGTGTTCCTTACTTAGTGCCCCCAGCCCACTGCACTCCTCCAGTTTGATATCTAACCCCTTTTCCTCAGAGTCCCCACCAGGAGTCAGACTTGCCTCGTGTCAATCTACCTCCTCCAGGATTCCAAATCTGTTATTTACTGGTAGATTGTATAGTAGAGGCCTGAGGGGGGCATCCCACCTACCCTCTATTAGAGGTCTTGATTGACAACTTAGGGTGTTAGGAGTAGTACGGACCCTATACATCAATTGGTGTTGAGTATAGAAAAAGTCCAGTGGGTATAGCCCGATTCCTGTAACTGAGTCCCAGTGGCGTGCGGTTTGGCTGAGTAAGTGGCTCACAGTTTTAGGATTTTTAAAATTTACAATTACACAGTCTCCCTGTTCTGTTTTTTGCCGATTTCCCACCCAACCTATTCTGCGAACCGTTATAATTTCCCCTGCCCTACAGTAGTCAAACTGCCTATGTTTTGCTAGCCAGTGAAGGCACTTATTCCTGAGATCAGATTGGGTTTCCCTATGATTGGTAGCGATTTCGGGGACACCAGTCAATATAATTACAAACGGGGAGCAGGCAGGGGGCAGATTTATGGTTGGCAAATTTGCTATTTCTAGGTTATCATTGGGGCGTTCTGCCAGCCCCTGCATGCTCAACATCCCGTTGGGCCCGAGTTGAGGCCGACTGGATTTATCCCTATCTATTTGGGAGGGAACTACCTTGTTACCACCACTCTCATGATGTGTACTCGTGCCTGGCTGTTGGTGGCGGCATTCTGATGCCCTACCTCATGAGTTGTGGTGGAACCAACACTTGTCTGCCCGCCCGGAGATTTTGCATCAGAGATGTTTGCTTGGCATCCAAAGTCGGTCCCTCTTACTGTTGTGTTGGGATGAGTTTGTCTATTTTCTCCAGCTACTATCATGTTGTCTAAACGAGTGAGTAGGGGAGCCAGCTCATCTCTTACGATATCCCGTAATTGAGCCTTTAGATCAGTCAGGAGATTCAGTGCCCAGGTAGGATAGTTCTTATCAGCTTTACAGAACAATAGACTGCTTGGGTTATGATCCTGGTGTTCCCCCTCCCCTGCGCAAGATGCAATATCCTCACACAGTTTCTTCCTTTTGGGTCCCGCCTCGATCGATTGTTTGCGCTTCCCATTCTTTGGAATAATAGTGGTGTCCTGCCTCTGCGTACAGCTTTTTTGGGTGGGGCTTCCACGGGTGGTGACAAGAGTACTTCTTCAGGAAGCACATGGGTATCATTTTGCACAGTTTGTGAAACTTGCACTAAAATACCTAGGTCCGGGGTTAATGACAAGCACCTCTCTGTAAGCTCTATTTCAGTGTTAACCACCCCAATAGCCCTCTGCAACATTTTAACAATCGATGTTGGTGGGAGTGCTGCTGAGCTAGGAGCTTTTGATTTTGTCACACATGAGCGCTTCCCCATTTTAAAACCTACTAAATCAGGTTGTGCAAGTAAACCGTTAACCCACCCCTGCACAATGCTGCTTTTATATACTTATATGGGCAATTGACAATACAGATGATTGGAACTAGTAAGTGAATCTCTAGGTTTTCATGGAACTTGTACATCCAAATAAGGTTAAAATGTCACAGTCAACCCTCTGGGTTCTTTGCAGTTATATTTCAATAGCCCAAAAGGTCAACAGCAAGAAGTGTGACGTGGAATATCAGTTAGCCAGGTAGTCCCACTCAGGGTTAATTGTATCTTTCTTTAGTAACCGAGATGATCAAAAGGCCAATGGTACCAAATGTCAGTACTATTTTCTTCTGAATGGGTATTTCAAATGTCAGCTCAAAACAGTGAGCAAAAGCTATGTTATCCTCAGCAAATGGGTGCTTACCCGTTGAGTCAATCGCCGTGGGATGAGACCAAGAGATGTGGCCCTGCCCTGCCTCCTCCTGTCGCGTCCCGCGCTGCGGGAGGCAGCTGAGTTCTTATCGCGCCTCCGAGCGCGGTTGCAGCGTCAGAGGCGCGGGAGCTGCTGGGGGCTGTAGTTTGGGCCGTTCCCCTCACGGCTTGTATGTATCAGAGTTGGCCGTTCCCCTCATGGCAGCAGCGGCGGCAGCAGCGGCGATAGAACCGGACCTTTGGGCGTCCTGCGCTGCGGGAGGTCAGCTGAGTTCTTATCGCGCCTCCGGGCGCGGTTGCAGCGTCAGAGGCGCGGGGGCTGCTGGGGGCTGTAGTTTGGGCCGTTCCCCTCACGGCTTGTATGTATCAGAGTTGGCTGTTCCCCTCACGGCAGCAGCAGCGGCAGCAGCGGCGGTAGAACCGGACCTATTTACAATTTATAAAACTCCTTCACATTATAACCAACGCAACTCCGTACATGCTGTTTTCTACTCAGTAACCACATAATTATAACTGCCACTGTACCATATACTGTTGATCCAGCGCGATATTAGCAAACAGCTTTTATACTCCATATACTCACTTGGGCCCATACATTCATACTACACTAATACTTACGCTGGGTGTCAGATGTACTCTTTTACAAAATCCCTGCTACCAATTACATTCTGATTGAAGAGTAATAACTTACCAATGGATCCTTTGCTAATTGGGAAATTTAAAATGAGTGACATTCACTATTGTACATAATCCTGAAATAACCACAGAGTCAGGAAGTTTTAAAATGTTTATCTAAAGTTTTAGCAGAGTAAAATACAGAAAAAAGACACAGTATTTGATCAGAATACCTGTAGAAGAGCATAGAATGATTATTGCTAGTCGATGACGGTGTTTAAGGAAAAGTGGAGATAGGAACAGCAGCGCAACTAAAGGTTGCATATATTTACCTAAATGCGAGAACCAAACCCTTAGCCAAGGAGTTTGAAAGGATAGGACCCTGGAAGGATGAAGAGCAAGGACCTTCTTCAGGATAGGATCGGTGACCTCTCTACAACGACGCCTGCGCCGTTCCCCTCTCTGGCACTCGACTTCTCCTCGATTCTTCCCTCTAATGGACTCCGCTGCCCCCTCCTCAGGACCTCTTCTGGATAGGGATTCAGTCAGCAACCGATCAGCTGGGCAGCCTGGAGCTCTTCTGTATGTTCTAAAAGTCTGAGCTAAACTAACTACTAATGCTATATTCTATTATACCCTTCTACGCCCAAGTACCTCCTCTTAATGTTGCTAAAATATGGGACCACTACCTCTGATTGGGCAGGGACAGGAGGTGGATTCTCGCACCATGACAAATTTGGCTTAATTTGTGAAGCCTATTGTATTAACGTTCCCGCCCCTTCAATTTAATACATTCACTTTATTTCCCACCCGTCTCACAACAAATTATATACAATTTCTACAGCAATTGTATCTACTGTTACAATTTTGTACATTTAGAACATCCTCTTCGGCTGATAGGTCATGGCCTTGTGAGACGTCCAAGTTGACTTCATTTTGGCAGTCTTTCAGGAGTCATGCGCAGAACCTTCTGCCTTTCAAGTTTCAAGTCACCAACCCAGGCCCAAGATTACGAATTACTAAAAGTGCAAGAAGGAAATATTAATATCAAAAATAAAACGTTTCACTGTATACCACTTATCTTATTTCTAATCCCTTTTAATTATAAAAACCTATCCCGCATTAATTGCGTTAAGAAATGACTATTTAATAATGACACGAGAGCAAGCTTAAGCATGTGAGAATATTGAGCAGCCATTTTAATGCACACTGCGCAGAAGCAGAAATTCCCACCAAGCAAAGAAAGACGTCACACCATGTGATCAGGTTGTGCCATGCGCAGTTAAAATCCCGCGCTTAAGCGGCCATTTTAGACTAGGAACAAGCGTTATTTGTTAGAAAAACAACATAGGCAAGCTTCCTAACTATTCATGTAGTGTGTGCAAATATTAATACAGACAATACAAGTTTTAATATTAATACAATGAGGAAGATTGCATCCGAGCAAGTTTCATTTGCGAAACCTTGCTCCATCAATCCCCTCTCTGATGGCGTTTCTGAGCCATCAAAAAGTACCCTCAATCAGATGCCAACTTCTAGCAAATCACTTCATTCTCATTTTCATTTTTAGCTTTTCTATTTTTACAATCTCCCTTCATCTTTTTGTATAATTCACTTTTCCATTCTTCTAGTTCAATCTCGTCTCTCTTTCTCTTCTTTCCTTTGTCTGTCACTTTATACGTTCCATTCTTTCTGCAGCATTTACACCAAAATACTATTGTCAGAACTATTATTGCTATCCCTGCTAAGGGAACTAATATTTGACCTATAAGTCCTTTACCTATATTAGAAAACCAGGTTCCGATTGACGATATACTATTTGTCAATCTTTCCCATACATTATCAACTTCCAGTGGTTTAAGTTCTTGCTCAAGTTTAGTTATATTCTGAATATATGTCCCAATTTCTGCACTCTTATCAGGAATATATGTACAACAGTGTTTTGTTTTCAATACTTTACAGACTCCGCCCTCTTTTGCCAATATTATGTCAAGAGCAAGTCGATTTTGCATTACCATGGATCTAATCACAACCATTTCCGCATTAATCATTAGAAACCCTCCAGCAGTATTCGTTGATAAACGATCAACTACTGTAGACAATTTACATATCTTCCTTGAGTTCAGAATTATTCCCACTGAAGGTATCAATGCACCAAATATATCACCTATTATTTCTGAAAACCTAGCTCTTTTATTACGTGTTAATTCGCCATTGTTTTCATTGCTTCCAGTGTTTCTTTTTACGTGGTATATTTTCGGAAAAACTATTCCAAAGTAACAACTTCCATACCATCGTGCAGGAAGCCTAAAGTAAGCCTTATTCCCGCAGACATAATAGATTCCAGGAAAAACTGAATCTGTTCCTCCTTTAAGTCCCCAACCTCCCAATATTAAAAAATTGTGTTCACAATCACTGGTACCGATGAAAACATTGTTATAGTCAGTTTTTAATCTATGAAGACAAATTATTCCCTTCTTTTCGAAATCCAGAGCCATAGCAGCTTGATCTTTGCCAGGTGTGTAACTTCCTTCTTTCTCCGCCCAAGGTGGTAAATGAGCCTTATGCTCTGTAGCTTTCTTTTGAAAATCTTGTCTTCTATCTTCTACTAAATTCAAAAATATTTTCTCTTCTTCTAATAAAGAACATGTTAGATTGTGTCTACGTGCGTGTGTTAAGTCTATTGATTTCATTGTTAAGAAAAATTCTCCCATAAACTGTGCATCTAAAGCGCTAAGCACTGGGTTCATGCTTTTGCGAATAGGAACTTCAGAAAATACAACATCTATATTGGAATAGTAATATTGTAATCTACCTGTACTATAAAATAAACTTGTTAATACGCTACATGAAATGCCATATGTCAGTGGTAAATGATGGTATGTTAATCCTTCTGCTACTGATTCAGGTAATTTCATACAGACATAACAATTACTAACTTCCATGGTGTCTACATACTGAAACAATAACTTCGTGAAAACATTTAAACTAGTGTCGTTATCAGCTATCACATGATGAATTCCTTCATCCTCTTCTGCCATTAGTTCTACCCTATTTCCTTTCATGTTTGCTGTCCTCCCTATAGTTTCATTATTGTTCTTTTTATCTATTATCATCAGGTAAGGAATTGCTACAATCAGGACTAACCATACTATAAGCACCAATACTAGACTACATATGCAAATTGCACAGCATCTCCTACAACATTTTCTCTTTGATCTCCCAGTATCCCTATCATCAGGCATTTTTCGACAAGGAAGATTTCTCTTCTTATCTCTCTTCCTTTTCTTCAGTAGAATTTTTGTTTAGTCAGGGTGGTCTTGTTTCCTCTTCGTAAGTTAGTTCTGCACTTGTTCCTTCACCACCACTGTCACTTGATTCTGAACTTTCAAAGTCTTCAAGAACAATATACGTCCAATCAGGACCCTTGAATTTGTTGTTCACAAGTCTTAATCTTTTACTTTTTCTTTTTCCCGACTTTTTCTCTTGATCTGTTTGACTTGTTATTTCAGGTACTTGCTCTGGATCTTCACTTCTGGTTTTTATGTGGCACTTTACTCTTTTGATGAAACTTGGCCACTGGTCTCCTTTTCTTAACTTTTCTGTTTGTACCGTTTCTTTAATTTCGTCTTTTTCTGGTCTTATTGGTTTCTCATTTGTAGCTCCACTGTGAGTTTCCAATAATTCACTTTGTTCTGTATTTACTCTTTTAGGTTCACTTTTCTCAGTCTCTATTTCTTCTGTATTTTCTTCTTGACCTAACTGCTTCTGATCAGGACTTATTGCACTGTGTACTTCTGCAGCCTGACCTGCTTCTTCTAAACCTATCTTTCCCTGTTCAAATTCTATTAATTCTTCACTGCCTTCAGTCCAGTTTTCTTTCCCTATCTGATTTGGTTCAGGGTCGTTTACTAGCTTGTCTTCTTGATCCTGAACCCCTTCTTTTACACCTATCAGATCTTCTTCAATTGCCTTTAATTTTCTTTGACTTCTTGTTCGGTGGAAAACCTCAGGAATTTCGACCACTGGTATCCAATCCTGACTTGTGCTCGGTTGTTCTCCGTCAGCTTCTCTTGAACCTCGAGCCTGAGATTCTTCAGCTTGGCAACCTTCAGATTCTTCAGTGATTGGTGTCGTCTGAGTGTTTTCTTCTTCTGGGTCTGGTACTCTCTTGGTGTGACTTACGTGAATCCAATTCGGAAATCCGGCACACTTTACTGCTGTGTTTGTGGTCAATATGATTTGACAAGGTCTGCTCCACCTGGGTGATAGACACGTTTCTCTGGTGTGATTCTTCACTACCACCCAATCACCAGGATTCAGATCATGTTCTAGTTCAGGCTGTCTGGAAACTGCGTCTTCTCCAACCTGGTGAGAGACAGAACGCACTAGGTCAGCCAATCCTTTACAGTAGTCCAACACCATATCATCAGAAATATTCACCAGTCTATTTGTGGGAACATGTGTTTGTCTCATCGCTCTTCCCATCATGATTTCATGGGGGCTCAAACCTGTTGTTCGATCAGGTATACTTCTGAGTCCCATCAGAACGAGTGGCAATGCATCAGGCCACTCCAATGATGTTGATGCACACATTTTTCCCAATCTTGACTTTATGGTGCCATTCAATTGTTCCACCACTCCAGAAGCCTCTGGACGATATGCACAATGAAGTTTCTGTTTGATTTCAGGATTATCAGGATCACTTCGTTGTTAAAATGTTTTCCTCTATCTGATTCCAAAGATACTGGGAAACCAAACCTAGGTATGAGCTCTCTTAGTAACAGCTTTGCAACTGTAATGCTGTCATTTCTCCCTAGTTGGATACGCCTCCACCCACTTTGAAAACAGACATACTATGACTAATACGTATTTCAACCCTCTACATGGTGGTAGCTGTATGAAGTCAAACTGCAATCTTATGAATGGACCCTCTGCCTTCCCAATCTTCCCAAAACCAATTATTGTTTTCCTGCCTGTGTTGTGCATTTGGCAAATTAGACATCTCTGGCAAAGACTCTCTGTAACAGCTCTGAATTTGGGATTGTACCAATTTTGTCTGAATAGTCTAATCATTGCATCTCTCCCTATGTGTGTGTCTCCATGATACATCCTAGCCATTTGAGAGAGTAAACAATCTGGCATGACTGGTCTGCCATCTGTACTGACCCATACTTCATCTTCTCTTCTTTGAGAACAACCCACCTTGATCCACAAATTTCTTTCAACTTCATCAACCTCGTCTTGCAATCTTTTCACTTCATTCCATGTTTCAGGTGGCATAAATAGCATAAGTTGGCAGCTGATTCCCATTCTTTCCACCCTCTTATTCACTGATGTTCTGGTTTTGGCACAATATTGAGCCACCAAATCTGCATATCTGTTGCCAACTACCACCCAGTCATCTCCTGACTGATGTGCGGCACATTTCACCACAGCCAATTCTTTTGGTGATTGTATTGCTTCTAGCAATTCTTTTACAAATTGTCCATTTTTAATGGGAGATCCTGAAGAAGTCATGAAATCCCTCTGCATCCACAGTTGGCCAAAATCGTGCACAACCCCATAACCATATTGACTATCAGTGAATATGGTTATTTTCTGATTCCTCCCAATTTTGCACGCTTTTATCAGCGCAATCAATTCAGCTACTTGTGCAGATTTTACCCCTGGTAAACAGGATGCTTCGACTATTCCAGTTAATTCGCATACTGCATAGGCAGCTGTTAGTTTGCCATCTTCATGTCTCTGGCAAGAGCCATCAACAAACAGTTCTTTATCTGGCTTTTTAAGAGGCTGTTCCTCTATATCTGGGCGAGGTTTTGTGCATAGTTCTGTAATCTGTATACAATCATGTTCATCTTCTTCGTCATCTTTACTTGTCTCATGATATGGATCTGGTAGTAAACTTGCTGGATTTATTATTGTACACCTCACCATGGTCACATTTTCAGCACCCATTATTATCCTCTCATACTTAGTCAGCCGACTAGGAGTGAGATGCTGAGTTCGTGTTCTGGTCAACAGAATCACCACTGCATGTGGAACATATACCTTTACAGGATGTCCCATCACAATTGATTCACTTTGTTCGATGCTCAAACATGTTGCTGCTACTGCTTTCAAACATCCTGGCAATGCAGATGCCACAGGGTCTAGTGTAGCGGAAAAGTATGCTATAGGACGTCTGTCCAGACCATGTCTTTGAGTTAAAACTGAAAGTGCACAATTTTCTCTTTCATGACAGAATAATGCGAATTCTCTTTTATAATCTGGCATGCCTAAGGCAGGTGCTGAACAAAGGGAGTTTCTCAATTTTACAAAAGCTTCTACACTTTCATCTTCCCACTCAACAGGATCTTTTGCTTTCTTTTTGGTCATGTTAATCAAGGGCTTAGCCAACATGGAAAATCCTGGTATCCATTGTCGACAGTAACCTACTATTCCTAAGAACATTCTTACTTGTCTTTGCGTTACTGGCATTTGCATTCTTTTTATTAATGCTACTCTTTCAGAGGTTACTCTTCTTTTTCCTCTCTCAATTTGATGTCCCAGGTATTTAACAGTTGTTGTACAAAACTGTAATTTTTCAGGTGACACTTTATGTCCCTCTTCTGCCAAAAGATTCAAGAGTGCTATAGTATCAACAACACAGTCCTCTCTGGTGCTTGATGCCACCAATAAATCATCTATATATTGGACTAAAACTGAGCTTCCTGGCATCACTAATTTTTCGAGACACTTTTTCAATATCTGATTAAAAATGGAAGGGCTTTCTGTGTACCCCTGAGGAACACGATTCCACACATAAACCTTATTTTCAAATTTAAATGAGAAAAGATACTGACTGTCTGGATGTAACGGAATTGAAAAGAAGGCTTGACACAGATCTATGACTGTAAACCATCCCGCATTCCAAGGAATCTGGTACAGAATTACTGCAGGGTTTGGCACTATAGGACAACATGGTTCTACAATTTTGTTGATTTTCCTCAGATCTTGAACGATCCTATATTTTCCACTAGGTTTCTTTAGTCCCATGATTGGTGAATTACATGGACTACTCATTACTTCTCTCAGTATTTTCTGTTTGACCATCCGATTGATTTCTTCAATGACACCTCCTTTTACTTCTGCACTCATTTTGTACTGTTTTGTATTTGGGAAAATTGCACCTTCTTTTACAGTTACTTGAACTGGGTCTATTTTAGCCATGAAACCTACTTCCTTTCCCGTGAGATCCCATACTATGGGGTTTACTGTATCTTTTAATTCTTCTGGCAATTCATCTTTTGTTATTAATGAAAACATTTCATCTACTTCTGTTCCTTGTTTTGCGACCATAATTTTATATACATGATCTTCATCTGGTGTTTGTACTGCCACACCATCCGGTGTGCAAAAAATAGTGCAATTCATTTTGCACAATAAGTCCCTACCTAGTAGGTTTACTGGACTGGAATCGCATACTACAAATTGATGCATTTCTTTGAAATTTCCAATTTTAACCTCCATTGGTTCGGTAAGTGGTGTTCTAATTCTTTGGTTAGCAACCCCTACAACTTGAATATCTTCACCAGAGAGAGGAAGGTTTGGGACGTCTACTGTTCTCACAGTAGACCTGGTAGCACCAGTATCCAAAAGAAAAGTAATATCATTACCTCTCACTTTTCCTTCAACATATGGACCTGATTGATCTACCTGCAGGGATGCGCCAAGTACGCATTCCTTCTCCCCTCTCCTAGGCACCGTCATGCGTCGAACCCGCAAAAATCATCCTGCAAAAGAAATTGTGAGGTCATATAATCATTCTTACCACTTCCCCCTGAGTATCCGATGTCTGTACCATGCTTTGCTCTGCTTACATTACCCTGAACAGGTGGAGATGGCAACTGACTCTGAGGATTTACTCCTTGCTGAGAGTCATTCTGCGTTTGTGAATTTAAATTTTGATTTGGGCCATTATTATTTCGAATCTTTTTACACTCATCCTTCCAATGCCCCAATTTTCCGCATCCATGACAAGGAAATTTCTTTTTAGCCTCTTCTCTACTCATTCGTCCTTTCATTCTTCCACCATTTCCAGAATCACCATTCATTCCAGAGTCTTTTCCCTGATTTTCATTAGGTTTATCTAAATTAATTCCCTGTTTTTCAGCCATTTTCACCTGTGCCCACATTACCTTTTCTTGTAATTTCTTGTGCCTATCCTCAATGTCATCCCCACAATATTTTGCATATTTCAAAATTTCGTCAATTGGTTTCCCTTGCCAACAGAGCATATGCTGCTTAATCATCTGGCAAATCTCGGGCTTCAAACCATACACAAATCGGTATACAAACTGACTCATGTTTTTGTCTCCAATGTCCTCAAATCCACTGTACTGTTTGAACACCTGCAAAAGGCGCTCATAATACGAATGAACTGTTTCACTGGCTTCTTGGGTAGTTCGATCTATTTTTACCCAATCTGTTTCTTTCGGCGGTATTTTCCCTTTCAGGTATGTTATCACCTGCTGATACTTTTTCATCACATCATTTGACGGGGCACCTGTTTTTGGATCTCTGGGATATTCATCATTCGGCCAATCGACTGTGATCTTACAATCTGTCTATAAATCTGCAGGTACCACTATGTCTAACAGACCATCCAAATCCTTCACCAATACTTTTGATACTTTCACAAACCTTTCAACCTGCTTGTACCATTCAATTGGCTTTTCTCTCAGCTTTGGGAAATCATTCGTAAATGATAAAATATCCTGTCTACTCCATGGGACATGTACATAACCTCCTCCTGCAACTTCTCGCATCGGGTACATTTTGTCAACTTTTTCTGTTTCCTTCATTACATATTCAGAAGCTGTTCGACTTGAGCGAGCTTCTTCCTTTTTCTTTGCCCACCTAGTTCTCCATTTATCTAGGTCTCCCCATTTTAGCAAAACTAACATTAATTCTCGTATTTGTAGTCTTCTTCCAGAAGCATTCTTATTTTCTAAATCTTTGTCTGAAAATTCTGCTCTATAGGGTTTCTGTAGTACTTTTGATTTCCCTATTTCGATTCCCATTTGTAGGGCTAGATTGGACAATTTTTCATGAAATAACCTTACATTTCTAGTGATACTCCTGCATAGGAACAGCAATTCTTCTTCATCATAAGTGTTTAAGCGTTCTACTCCTATATTTCCTGCTATCATTTCTTCTAACTCAGCTTTTAATTTCTGAATGTCTAGCAATTTTGGAGGAGTGCACAATTTATCTGATCCTTGTACCCACCTTTCTAAATCTTCAGGTGTCACTATGGTAGCACTCTTTGCCCCTGATGAAGTTATTAAACTTGCATCTTTTGAACGCTCAGATATTTCTTTTCTTGGAGTACCCTTTACTGGACCTCTGACAGGTAAATCCATGAGAGATATTGTGGAATCACAATCACTAAAATGATCTTCAATTATAACTGGAGCTTCAAGTTTTTGAAAATTTTCGGGAGTATTCATAGGAGAAGATACGGGTATGAGAGGAGGACAATTTCCTTGTATACCATATAATGGTACTACTGGACCAATTGTTACAGGAATAGTCAATGAATCAGGATGTGTTTTTATCTGGGATATTTTCCGTACTAATTCTGCTCTGGTCTTTTCTAATGCTTCCTTTTCTTTCTCATGAAGTATTCTATTCGGGGTGAATTCATATAGTACCTGAGGTACCATTGGTGTTTGCGGTGGGGCACTAGGAGGAATTCCACTTGACCCTTCCTGATACGGTGGAGGATTCCTCAATATTTCTTCCATAAACTCATCTTCTGAGTCTTCATGTCTCATTAAATGTTTAGTCTTTTCTGTACACTTGCCTCCTGATTTTTCTCCTTCTGTGAGTAGTGGATATAATCCCTCAACAAGCATTGCCCTTCTCCATTGCTTCATCTGACCTTCCCTATTTTCACGTAAATATCTGGGGAAAAATCCTGGATACCTCCCATTACTTCGAGATCGATCACGCTCAAATGCTTCGGTTTCCCACTCCTCTAAAGCTTCGTATTGAGTTAATCTGGGTTTAGGTTCTAAATCATTCATCCTTTGTCTCAAATTTTGAAGAATTCGCCCATTGAATGTGCCATTTTCAGGAAATTCTAATATGCCGTCATTTTTGGTATATTCTCTCCAATTTTCTATCCATACACAAGTATGATAACCTCTCTCCATCATCATATATGATGCGGGTGTTTTGGCTGGGGGAATAATAATTCCCTCCCTAGTCTTGATTGGTTTGTCCTTTTTGAAATAATTCTTGATCTTTTGTAAAACTGACATCTTTTTCTTTTCTCCGTACATTTTAGGCAAATACCAATGTATAAAATTTTATTCTGCAAACCCTAGAAATCTCCTATCTGGACGATTCCCTGTTAAAGTCGGATCGCGTTTTAACATGCAATCCTTATCCACTTATAATTTTGCTTCTAAACTCTCAGCCAATCAAACCTTTGTTAATTTTAAATTCTAAGCCAATCCTTGCGCGGCCTTTTTGGTGACGTTTCGCTGTCAACCCCTCCTTTACAATTTTCTCTTTTCTGTTCCCACGCTGATTCAACCAATCCTAGCGCGGCACCTATGACATCAGTACTACTCCTGACTACTGACCCCTCCTTTACAAGGGTTTTCCCACACACGCGGATCTAACCAATCCCAGCGCGGCGTTTTGTGACGTCAGCTCCCTCTCCAGTAACTGACCCTCCCTTTACAAAAATCTTACGCAAAACTTATTTTCTCTATAGTTCTTAATTAAAATTCAGTAACAACATAAAACATTTGCTATCGTGCCAGTTTCTCTAATTCAGAAAGATAGGTTCTCT
Organism: Calotriton arnoldi; assembly: GCA_963921515.1. Lineage (NCBI taxonomy): Eukaryota > Metazoa > Chordata > Amphibia > Caudata > Salamandridae > Calotriton > Calotriton arnoldi. Next base: position 411,545 of record CAWUFW010003211.1, on the reverse strand, counting down.
TACACACTTAGTAAAACCCTTCCGTTTACTAAAACATACACTACGAGTAAAACCCTTCCGTTTATCTTCACACAAGCTTCTGAAGTACCTGTTACTTCTTCAATGTTACCCTTTCTAGGTGATATAACATCAAATTTTCACCAGCATACTTCTTCCACTATTCTTATACACATAGAATCCCTAACAAGTGCTGATAGTCCTGCTTAACTATTCAGTACTATTTCTGCCTGACAGATAACCTCACTGCAGTATGGCTTCTACTTGCCACCCACTATTCTTTTTCCCCGGGGTATTCTGGACAACATAAAACAATACTCAAGAATAACGGGTATTAGTTCATAAAAATACAAAATAAAATTCTCATTACCCAATTAACAAAGAGTAACACAAACCGTCCTCTGCTTACCAGAAAACTGATCCAGCGTGATATTAGCAAACAGCATTTATACTCCATATACTCACTTGGGCCCATACATTCATACTACACTAATACTTACGCTGGGTGTCAGATGTACTCTTTTATCAAAATCCCTGCTACCAATTACCTTCTGATTGAAGAGTAATAACTTACCAATGGATCCTTTGCTAATTGGGAAATTTTAAATGAGTGACATTCACTATTGTACATAATCCTGAAATAACCACAGAGTCAGGAAGTTTTAAAATGTTTATCTAAAGTTTTAGCAGAGTAAAATACAGAAAAAAGACACGGTATTTGGTCAGAATACCTGTAGAAGAGCATAGAATGATTATTGCTAGTCGATGACGGTGTTTAAGGAAAAGAGGAGATAGGAACAGCAGCGCAACTAAAGGTTGCATATATTTACCTAAATGCGAGAACCAAACCCTTAGCCAAGGAGTTTGAAAGGATAGGACCCTGGAAGGATGAAGAGCAAGGACCTTCTTCAGGATCAGGATAGGATCGGTGACCTCTCTACAACGACGCCTGCGCCGTTCCCCTCTCTGGCACTCAACTTCTCCTCGATTCTTCCCTCTAATGGACTCCGCCGCCCCCTCCTCAGGACCTCTTCTGGATAGGGATTCAGTCAGCAACCGATCAGCTGGGCAGCCTGGAGCTCTTCTGTATGTTCTAAAAGTCTGAGCTAAACTAACTACTAATGCTATATTCTATTATACCCTTCTACGCCCAAGTACCTCCTCTTAATGTTGCTAAAATATGGGACCACTACCTCTGATTGGGCAGGGACAGGAGGTGGATTCTCGCACCATGACAAATTTGGCTTAATTTGTGAAACCTATTGTATTAACGTTCCCGCCCCTTCAATTTAATACATTCACTTTATTTCCCACCCGTCTCACAACAAATTATATACAATTTCTACAGCAATTGTATCTACTGTTACAATTTTGTACATTTAGAACATCCTCTTCGGCCGATAGGTCATGGCCTTGTGAGACGTCCAAGTTGACTTCATTTTGGCAGTCTTTCAGGAGTCATGCGCAGAACCTTCTGCCTTTCAAGTTTCAAGTCACCAACCCAGGCCCAAGATTACGAATTACTAAAAGTGCAAGAAGGAAATATTAATATCAAAAATAAAACGTTTCACTGTATACCACTTATCTTATTTCTAATCCCTTTTAATTATAAAAACCTATCCCGCATTAATTGCGTTAAGAAATGACTATTTAATAATGACACGAGAGCAAGCTTAAGCATGTGAGAACATTGAGCAGCCATTTTAATGCACACTGCGCAGAAGCAGAAATTCCCACCAAGCAAAGAAAGACGTCACACCATGTGATCAGGTTGTGCCATGCGCAGTTAAAATCCCGCGCTTAAGCGGCCATTTTAGACTAGGAACAAGCGTTATTTGTTAGAAAAACAACATAGGCAAGCTTCCTAACTATTCATGTAGTGTGTGCAAATATTAATACAGACAATACAAGTTTTAATATTAATACAATGAGGAAGATTGCATCCGAGCAAGTTTCATTTACGAAACCTTGCTCCATCACTGTCTTCTCACAAATGATGTGATTTCACATTTTATTACTGTTCTTTTAAATGCTATGTTTTCATATGGTATACATGATGTAATACGACAGGGTATAATTAGTGCATAGTAAATGCGCAAGTAATAGTTATAGTTGTGTGATTACTGAGTAGAAAACAGTGTGTATGGAGTTGAGTTAATTATAATAATGTGAAGGAGTTCTATAAATTGTAAAAGTGTGGTCTAACTATAACTGATACATTTGTAATGTTTAAGTAGTTAAATTATTTTTGTTTATAGTATGGAAAATAAAAAGTTATTTTTGGAAGTTAAAGTGTCTGATATGAACCTAAAATAAAAATAAACTGTGATAATCATTTTAGAGCTGATTTTCTAACATGGACAATTTGTTCCTAATAATGTTTGATTGGTGTCTGCTAGAACATCATATGTGTGCCAACAGTGATTTATGAATACACTCACACACTGAGTAGATGTTGGCACATCAAGACATCCAAAGTGTATTCTTTCTTCCATTTCTGGTTTTACACTCCAATACTCAGCTTCCACTGACACCCAGCAACATTGCAAGTCGATAGGAATTAGGTAATAACATAATTGAATGTTATTGTGGTGTTTCGGAGAACATAATGCAGCCAAACCCAATCTATTTTGAGGCAAAAACTGTGCAAAGGTAACCAAAATAATTTTTTTTTAATGTTTTTCTGATGTAACATAAAAGTGTTTGGCAGCAGTTGAAACAGCTGCACGAAGAGTATAAATGTCATAATTTCTCTCCTTGAGCAATTTCTGCAGTGAAGGAATTAAGGGTCTGAGTAAGAGTTTGGCAGACAGGATACTCCGTCACAAACACAAAAGAGTACCCTATTCACTAAGCCCTCCATTCATCTACCTCATCCAGAGAAGGGCAGACCGTAAGGACCCGATTTACTTTTGTGTAAGTTTACTAGTTTTAGGTATACAGAAAGGTAAACTTAGATCAAAAGTCTAAGTTTACGAGTTTCAGTATTCACAAAGGGCATTTATGAGTAGTATCTTTACGTCCACACTCGGGGTGGAGTTTCTGCACTCGGCCGGAATCTCCGCACTGGGGGCAGAATCTCCACACTCGGGGCATAGGAAGTTTGCTTTCATCCTGACAACACTGGGTCAGTGCCTACCATCCCCCCAACCAACTCCAGGGGAAACTCCTGAGCCCAACAGCCAATACCAGCCTTACTGCAAACATAACAGCCGAGCTGCCACAAACAAACCCTTTCAGACATTTCAACATGTTGCTGAATGTGTTTATTGGTTTGCCTCTTGGTATGCTACAGGAAGATTTGAGGAGAAGGAGGAGGAGAGTAGAAAGGAATTTTAGACAAAGGATAAACATCTTTGGGATATCCAGCCAAGATATCAGGGCCAGATACCACTTTCCTCCGATGTCATCTTGGAGATGGTTTGTGAGTGGGAGCAGGCTCTTGACTCTGTGACCTGCCGCTCCCACGCTATTGCAGCCTATGTCAAGTTCCTAGCAGCTCTCCATTTCATTGCTACGGGATCATTCCAGAGGGTCTCCAGGGACCTTGTGGGCATCTCTCAGGCTAGCCAGTCCCAATGCTTACATCAGGTATTGAGCTGCAGCAATAGAAGAGCCCATCTCGACATACAAATGCCCAATGCACAGGGCAGAAGGCAAAGGGTAGCTAGGGATTTCGACCTCTTTTCCCGCTTCCCACACGTTCTAGGTGCAATTAATTGCACTCATGTGGCTCTTCAGCCACCTTGCCACAATCCACACATCTTCTGCAACAGACACAGCTGGCACTCTATTAACGTGCAGGGTGTCCGTGATGCCAGCGGTAGCTTCACTGATGTGCATGCAGTGTTCCCAGGGAGTACCTCTGACAGCTATGTATTCCACATGTCACCTATTGCCCGGCGTATGGCAACAGGAGAATACCACACACGTGATATGTATGAGCTTTTTTTAACATACACAACCATCATACAGCACTAGTCCTCATGCCACATACATGCCCCCAAAAGACACAGCATGTCCCATTCAGAACATCAAGTACTGTACAGATGCAAGCGGGACATGTACAAATATTCCCTAATTTTTCTCCTCAGGTGATCCTGCATATGCATTCTCCCCTGATATCCTCACAACATACAGATGTGCAACCACTGTACCTCAGTGGAGGTACAATAGGGCACACATACGTACACAAGCCATCATTGAGCGCACTTTTGGTCTCCTGAAGTTGCGATTCAGATGTCTTGACCGTACATGGTGGTGCTGAGGTACCCCCCTGAAGTTGTGTGGAGGATAATAGTAGCCTGTTGTGTCTTGCACAACATAGCATTAAATCATGGCTTACACATACCTCTGGACCCTCAGCTAGATCTGAATCCAGGCAACCGGGTAATTGTACAAAAGAGAGGGCAGTGTATGCAGGTACATGACCAGCTGGTTGACACTTTTTTGTCCTGAGCAACCTGTTATGTTACGGCCTTCATATGGTTTGCAGTCTGTTGTCAATGATGATATTTGGACATTTAACACTCTTCCCATAAATTCCATCCTGAGAATACTTTGTAAGCCATATACATAATGTCTGTAAACAAGAGCCGCTGACAAGCGTCAAAAGATTGGCTAAGCAATTTGTTATATGCACGTCAGTGATTAGTGTGGACAACGTCTCTAAGGACTCCATTGTCTCAGGGGATTAAATGTCAGTGCATGTGTGAGACCTCCCTAGACATTTTGACAATATGGGCCAGATTCACCAAGGGCCTCTGCCCTCGGGGTGGAGTTGCCGCAGTTGTGGGGAAGTCTCCATACTCAGGGCAAAATCGTTGCAATGAGATTTCTCAGTGTAGAGACCCTGCCCCAGGTGCGGAGACTCCCCCACAACTGGGGGGGCCTCCATCATGAGGGCAAAGGCCATTTGTGAATAAGGCCCCATGTATATGTGTGTGCTCCAACTCATGTGGCAGTATGGCCTTATGTCTGTCAAATGTACACCATGGTTCAAGTGGATCTGTGTAATGACATGGAAAGTCCATGCTCATAGCTGCCATGTTTGGCAGCTCCGTGTGTGATGTTCCACTCCAGGCCAAGTGGTAATTTTTGTGGAAACTGGGACTTGTTTTCCTGTTTCACTATGGAATAAAAATGACTACAAGTCCCAGAATTCAATGTGATCAATCATCTGGGCTGGATTAGCACATCATGAGTGGACCTGGGAAACTTGGCAGGGCTGTGTGATTTGAAACTGTCTCCCTCATGAATCCAACTAACACCTACTGGCCCTATTCAAAAATGGCAAGGCATTTTATATTGTGTGTAATGCAGAATGCATCACACACACTGGTCTAATGTACCCCTATGATGATATGTCACTGTCTCATGTTAACTTAACATGCACCTTGCAAGATATACAACCTGAAGTGGCTGCTGCTGTCTGAGCTGGTAATGTTGTACTATCACCCCCCCTGCTCTTATAGCATTTCCAGGCTCATCGCAGGTACCAAAACACAACTACCCTGTAGCATGCAGTGAATTGACTTCAGATCTTTGCGCTGCAGCACTCATCTGTTCCTCTGGCCCCACATAATGCGGAGGGTAACTATCAAGCACCTTCTTAGTTAGTATGGTCATATCAGTATCACAGAATGTGTGGGTGCCTTATTCCCGCCTCCCTCAGCCATGTTGAGGGTAGTGGGTTAAACAGTGCAGCAGGATGGCAGAGGATCTTGCTTGAAGGTGAGGATGACTCAGAATGACCATACAATGGCTGCCTGAACCTCCTTGTATTGAAGAGGGTTGGGAGTGCTAATCTCTCCTGATGAAGGACGAAATCCAGAAACACATGTATGGACCTGAATCACAAAGGGTCCCTGCACTTGGAATTCTCATTTTGGAGATTCTGCCTGAGTGCAAAGACTCCCCCACGACTGAGGGGCCTCTGCCACGAGTGCGGAGGCCCTTTGTGATTCAGGCCCTATGTGTCTAGGGATAAACAGCACTACCTGCCCCAACTTTGGTGAAACAATACAGGCAACTTTGATGTTAGTATAAAATGTGGACCACGTCTACCATAATGCTAAGGGGCAAACTGTCCTGGGATGTAATGCAGAGTGTACCCAAACCCTCTTCCTTTTCTCAATTGAACTTCATGCCTTTCTTTCACACTTTTTTCTCAATTTCTGTTAAAAAAACCTTGTTTTCCGGCCCAAGTGAGGAGTCTCCACCCCGTGTGCAGAGGGTCAGCCCCAGATGCGGAAACTCCAAAATCAAGCCAGAGACTCCTAAAACGGGCCGGAACCCAATGTTTTAATACAGGAAATGACAAACAGGAAATACAAGGCAGGAAGTTCATGACAGGTAGTTGCAGGCAGCCATTTTATGGTCATTGTGATTCATCCTAAACTCCAAATAAGATCAGATGCCATCCTGGTGCTCTGTTTATCCAAACTACCCCTAACATGGCTGAGGGACTTGTGAAGGCGAATTGAGAATATTAGCTGAGGGGGTGCTTGATAAGTACCCTCAGCTTTATGGGGGTCCAGAGGACCAGCTGAGCAATGCAGCATGTGCAAGACTTTGGGCCGACATTGTTGAGCGCTGCAGGGCAGTGGGCGTGTACCACCGGTGGGCCAGAACATGCCGCATACGTTCGGAGGACCTGAAACGCTGGGCCCCAATCAAAGCCCAGGAATTAATGGGCCTGTCCTCCCAGCCCCACATGCACAGTCCCACCTTACGTCACTGTAAGGGAGGGTTATGAGGGCAGCCTGGCAGACCCTCCATGCTCAGCTGGAGGAGTAAGAGCTGCGGAGACCTGGTAAACACATGGACAGCATTATGTGTCTTGTAGTATGATGTGAGCGGTGACAGAGCTGTACCATCATGTTTCGTATGCCACTGTTCACTTAATCTGAGCAATTGCTGCAGTAGTTATAAGGCCAATGCTTCATTGCAGCACATTGATTGCACTAACCAGAGTGCATTCTGGGACTTGTAGTGCTCTGAACACAACTGGGGCAATCACTCTCACAGTTGCATTTGAATGAATACATGCACTGCCAACATTGTGACTGGTGAACCAAGAGCCTTGTGACTGCTGTGTGCAATGGAGAAGGAATGGCCCAGACAATGTCTAGTGTGGAGATGAGAGGCCTTTGGGTGTCGGATGCTGTATCATGCATGCCTTTTGTGTGTGTTTTTTCAGGGAAAATATATTATTATGTGCCATGAAGTAAAGGCTGACTTTGTAATACTTGTCTCTCTCAAAACAATACCAACATTTCCAAGGCGGACGGAATCCACACATTTTCCCAACAGTGGTAGTATGTCATTTGTAATGTTTAGGTAGCTGTACTAACTATGCACATGTGCTAACCAGTGTACAGCACCAACGAAGCAGTCTTACCATGCTACATTTGGCACTTGCCATATAGAGTGTCTGATGTTATCAAGGGATATTTGAATACTTAGATTCTTAGATTCACATCTCAGCAAAGGTCATATCCAAGGCCTTGTTTGTACATGCTAAATCACAAAAAAGGGAGGGTACACCCAATCGGTCCTCTATAGCAACTATTGTATTGTGGTGCATGTAAATTGTTTGAATATCACAAGCGAGTGTGCGGATGGCACCCAGGTAAATTAGTGCCCACGCCACATTTCTTGGATATATGTTTTTATATATATGTATGTATATATATATATATTGAGGAAGGTTGCTGTGACAGCCGAAACGCGTCTCTCTGTTCTTACCGGGTCGGAGGAGGCCTTATGAAATAAAATATGCCTCATAACCCAGCATTCTTTGTGTGCATGCCTTCTTCCAGCTGGAGCAGGGGTTTGTTTGCATATATATATATATATATTCACTGAAAAAACCATAGGTTTCAGGGGCGTTATAGTTAGTTGGACATTTCACTCGTACAAAACCATCGAAATTCCCCCGTTATAGTTAGTTCAGCTAACTATAACTCGCGCGCCCGCAATGCACTGCTGATGACGTCACATATTACATCACTCATGACATGGTCAGTGACATCACTCATGACATCACTGATGACATCTCAAATGACATCACTGATGACATCACTGATGACATCATCCAGTGAATGTGTGTTTTTCTGAAAATTAAATATGTTTTATATATGTATATCTCAAGGTCGATGGAAGAATAAATGGGTATATAAGTGTCTAAATGGATGATTGTTTTTGTAAAATTGATTGTATAACTGACTGATTAAGTGTATCTTAGTGAATACATGGGTTAGTGAGTAATGTTTAAATATGAAAATATCTGTATCAGTCTCTCACTTTGTGTATAAGTGGCTGCATGGGTTGGTGAGTAGCTACATGAGTGTCTATATGGGTTATTAGTTGGTTTTTGAGTATCAGTATGAGTGTCTGAGTGTCTGTATGGTTCGGTGGGGGTATTACTTAGTGCATAGATGCATGAATGAGTGACTCACTGTTTGTATGTGTTGAAGACAGCATGTGTGCAGGACTGTATAGGTGGATGAGTGTGTGTATGGGTGTGTTAGTGAGTGAATGACTGTCTCAATAGTGTCTTTATGAGTAACTACATATGTTTTAAACTAGTATATGTGAGTATTGGTGTATATAAGTGAGTATATGTGAGAGTGAGAGATTGGAAGAGTTCCTGTACAAATAAGTAGGTGTTTCTATAAGTGATTGTTTAAGAGAGTAAGTATGTGTAAGTTTCTGTAGAAGTAAGTGTGGTAGTGTGTGTATAACTGTATATGCAAGTAAATGGATGTTTGATACTTTGTTTGCATGTGTGACTATGTGTGTGAGTAACTCTAAGGATGAGTGGCGGTGTGTAACAGGATGTATAGGTGTATGAGTACATATGATGAGTGAGTACATGTATGAGTGACTGTATAGGGACTGTTGGTGAATGAGTGGATGTGTGTGTAGATCTTGGAATTACTGAATAGGTGTGTTGTAACTGGTATTGGTATGTCCATTGTTTTGAAAATGTCAGTTTGTATTTTTGAGTGTGTGTATCAAAGGTTATATTAGGGTGAGTGAGGTCTGCCACTCTATCACGAGGATGATGTCATCAGTGATGTCATCAGTGATGTCATTTGAGATGTCATCAGTGATGTCATGAGTGATGTCACTGACCATGTCATGAGTGATGTAATATGTGACGTCATCAGCAGTGCATTGCGGGCGCGCGAGTTATAGTTAGCTGAACTAACTATAACGGGGGAATTTCTATGGTATTGTACGAGTGAAATGTCCAACTAACTATAACGCCCCTGAAACCTATGGTTTTTTCAGTGAATTTCTAAGGTTTTTTAAATGCTAATTTCTAACTATAACGTGCCTGAAACCTATGGTTTTTTCAGTGAATTTCTAAGGTTTTTTAAATGCTAATTTCTAACTATAACGTGCCTGAAACCTATGGGTTTTTCAGTGAATATATATATATTTATTATACTATGTATACATGTGAAAATGTCTCGGTCCGCCTGTTTGCCTCGGTGGCACAGAAAAAATGGGTGGAACTGACGTCAGCACGCCGACGAGGTCCTCTTATGGCTCCGATCGCGTCATACGGTGTCGCGAGCGGAGCCGTGCTATTATGACGTCCTCGTTGACGTGGGAGAGCTAGGAAAGAATTTCTGTGGAATGCTGGTGCAGGGGATATTCACCTAAGTGTTCAGGCTAGTCCTTTGGGAGCAACAGTTTATGTTGCCACTCCAGAAACCAAAACCAGTGATCAGAGGGCAGAGGCCCTGCAGATGGCACACGAGGTGGGGTGCCCAGTCATGTGCACCGGCGGAGCAGCGAAGTGACAAGCACCACAACCCACAAAAAAGGTAACGACGGCACTGAATAACACATTATCTTCTCTTTGTATCTGGCAGGAACAACGAAGTTAAAATGCCCTAGTACCAAAATGTAGAATTAGTGCTACAACGGTCTTCAAGAGGACCTGCGATGCCGCTTCTGCCTCCCGTACCCTGGAGGCGGCACATGGGTCACGCGGTACGGTTATACTGCGGTGGGACGCACACTCGTTGACCTCTCATGGCACTGGTCCACACTTCAGGGAGGACGCTTTCCATTAGCTATGTTTTCTGATGACGTTTCACGCCGGCCCCGTCCAACAACAGAACTCCTTTAGATCCAAACAGACTCTTTCACTCTCTCACCGGAAGTGAAACCAGGCCACGCGGACACTTTCACAATACAACAGCCGGGAATGCACTTTTCGGTAAAAAAACCACATTCCTTCCTCCTAATTAATCAAATAAACGTCTCACTGAAGAATAGGGGCCAGCTTCGATCGGTAAGCAGTCGTTACAACGACTTTTTTACTTCGCGATACCATTACAACGCATGCATTACCACGCATGCGTTGTACATCTCAAAGTCATTACTATGCATTTTTTTAGAATGCATGGTCATTTACCACGCATGCCTTTACAACAAATTTTGTTGTAAAGGTATGTATGGTAAATGACCATGCGTTCTAAAAAACATGTAGATGATCCACGTCGTTGTAAGGAAAAAGAGGCTGTTCCGTTTCCTCACATCGACGTGCACCGCCCCTCAGATACGACGTGAAGCAGGAACCACGAGGAGAGAGGAACCACGAGGAGTGAGAGGTAAGGGGGATTGGGCATGGGGTGGGGGTTTCTTTTCTAGGGTTTAGGGTAGTGCAGTGGTGTTTGGGTGGTGTAGGGGGTCGTGCTGGGGGTAGTATTTTAGGGTTTAGGGTAGTGCAGTGGTGTTTGGGTAGAGTAGGGGGTTGTGCTGGGGGTAGTGTTTTAGGGTTTAGGGTAGTGCAGTAGAGTAGGGGGTCGTGCTGGGGGTAGTGTTTTAGGGTTTAGGGTAGTGCCGTGGTGTATGGGTATTGTAGGGGGTCGTGCTGGGGTAGTGTTTTAGGGTTTAGGGTAGTGCAGTGGTGTTTGAGTAGTGTAGGGGGTCATGCTGGTGGTAGTGTTTTAGGGTTTAGGGTAGTGCAGTGGTGTTTGTGTAGTGTAGGGGGTCATGCTGGGGGTAGTGTTTTATGGTTTAGGGTAGTGCAGTGGTGTTTGGGTAGTGTAGGGGTCGTGCTGGGGGTAGATTTAGGGTTTAGGGTAGTGCAGTGGTGTTTGGGTAGTGTAGGGAGTCATGCTGGGGGTAGTGTTTTAGGGTTTAGGGTAGTGCAGTGGTGTTTGTGTAGTGTAGGGGTTGTGCTGGGGTAGTGTTTTAGGGTTTATGTGGGTGCAGTGGTGTTTGGGTAGTGTAGGGGGTAGTGCTGGGGTAGTGTTTTAGGGTTTAGGGTAGTGCAGTGGTGTTTGGGTAGTGTAGGGGGTCATGCTGGGGGTAGTGTTTTAGGGTTTAGGGTAGTGCAGTGGTGTTTGTGTTGTGAGGGGGTCATGCTGGGGGTAGTGTTTTAGGGTTTAGAGTAGTGCAGTGGTGTTTGTATAGTGTAGGGGGGTTTATGGTAGTGCAGTGGTGTTTGTGTAGTATAGGGGGGCATGCTGGGGGTAGTGTTTTAGGGTTTAGGGTAGTGCAGTGGTGTTTGTGTAGTGTAGGGGGTCGTGTTTTAGGGTATAGGGTAGTGCAGTGGTGTTTGGGTAGTGTAGGGGGTCATGCTGGGGTTAGTGTTTTAGGGTTTAGGGTAGTGCAGTGGTGTTTGGGTAGTGTAGGGGGTCGTGCTGGGGGTAGTGTTTTAGGGGTTAGGGTAGTGCAGTGGTGTTTGTGTAGTGTGGGAGGTCATGCTGGGGGTAGATTTAGATTTAGTTTAGTGCAGTGGTGTTTGGGTAGTGTAGGGAGTCATGCTGGGAGTAGTGTTTTAGGGTTTAGGGTAGTCCAGTGGTGTTTGTGTAGTGCAGGGAGTCGTGCTGGGGGTAGTGTTTTAGGGTTTAGGGTAGTGCAGTGGTGTTTGGGTAGTGTAGGGGGTCGTGCTGGGGGTAGTGTTTTAGGGTTTAGGGTAGTGCAGTGGTGTTTGTGTAGTGTAGGGGGTCATGCTGGGGGTAGTGTTTTAGGGTTTAGGGTAGTGCAGTGGTGTTTGGGTAGTATAGGGGTAGTGCTGGGGTAGTGTTTTGGGTTTACGGTAGTGCAGTGTTGTTTGTGTAGTGTAGGGGGTCGTGCTGGGGGTAGTGTTTTAGGGTTTAGGGTAGTGCAGTGGTGTTGGTGTACTGTAGGGGGTCGTGCTGGGTTCTAGTGTTTTAGGGTTTAGGGTAGTGCAGTGGTGTTTGTGTAGTGTAGGGGGTCGTGTTTTAGGGTTTAGGGTCGTGCGGTGGTGTTTGGGTAGTGTAGGGGGTCGTGCTGGGGGTAGTGTTTTTGGGTTTAGGGCAGTGCAGTGGTGTTTGGGTGGTGTAGGGGGTCATGCTGGGGTAGTGTTTTAGGGTAGTGCAGTGGTGTTTGAGTAGTGTAGGGGGTTGATCCAGCGCTAACAATAAAAATTCTTCTCCTATATGCTTCGGTCATCCAGGTGCAACTATTCCTCCAACACACAAACTATATCCATATGACGGTGGGGCCCATAACACCGCATATACATTCACTTACTCATTTATTCCCTGGATTACCTCCGTCCTTAACCTAGGAGAAAACGATTCGCTGGAAGGAGACGGGATACCTCTTTTAACATGACATAATGTTTCTCATTTGCTTTAAGGTATTCCGCTCATTGGTCGATGGACCAACTAGTAGGAATCAGTTGATGGTGATTAAGACCAGCTCAATCACAATAAACTCTTTAACATTTTACCTTAATCATTGAGCTAAAGAATCACTGAGTCATTTGTTTAAAGAATAATAAAGTTTATATAAAGTTTCGAAGCAAGAAATAAGTTTAAGCTTATTATTCAGATTATTACATTTATCATCAATATAAGAATAAATTGAAATTGCAATGCATACCTATTAGACGGAAAAATAAGGTTGTCATAGCAAGAACTCCAAAAGATCAATCTATCTGTCTTGGAAAATCTAATAGTTCTAAATGAAAAATCAATCAGGAATAAAAAGGTTCTCCAAAAGCAGCATCTTATACTCAACTAGAAATATAAAATAGCAGCAGCAGCATCAACTCGTCAGCATCAGCAACCGCAACTTCACCCATCTACAGCATCTCCTCTCTCCAGCATCTAACCCCTCCCCACCAAGAGTAGGTCTTCTTATACCCTAATTCTAGCTTACTGAATAAAAATGTTGCATCTCTATGGCGTGATTCTTTCTCATTGGTTCATTCAGGTCCATATACATTTTAATCAAACTTCCTTGTCTTAACCAGTTCTTTGTGGAATGTCCATGCTTGCATCGTTTCCCACAGTTCATGACATTGCTCATCAGTTTCGATCAGTCCAAATTGTATCTTTTTCTGCTACTTTTTAGACAGTTCCGTCCATTTATTCAGTTTGACTTCTCACGCTTCTTGCTGATCATCTTGGCACACATTTGCTCAGAAAGGTCACAATAGCCTTGACCATACTTCCGTCTTAGCCTCTCAGCACAAACACGTGGTCATCCTTTTTCACAGCCTTTCTCCTCTACCACACGGTTTCTTGCTCATGCGTACTCTAGCAAATGGCGGCCATTTTATATCGCTGCTCAACAGGCCTAAGCGCACTATTTTCAAAGATAAACAAAATATTGTTAAAATAAAGAATATAAACCCTTTCGTTTCCCTCCCGTCTTTCTACGTACCCCAATTAGGTATTACCTAGCAAAAAGCAACATATAAAGCCGTCCCTTACTTACCATCGCTTTATTTTGCAACCACACGTTTTATTTAAAAGCACAAATCATGCGTTTATTATTTTATTAGTACGCAAATATTACGTTATGTTAGACACGTAAACAATTATAAGTTGATTAATTTGCACACAAAATAGCATGTTACCTTTAACCCTTTACATGTAACATACATTGTTGGTTATTTACTTAAACGAACATGTTTATTAATTATTTTACGAAAATTATTAGGAGGTTAAAATTTTTTCATTTACCCTGCTCCATCAACTCCCCCCTTTGGTGATTTTTAATATCACCACAAAACCCAAGTTATACAATTCTTTCAGACAGCATATATCTTTTATCCGTTTGCTTTTGTTAGTTTACACAACCGAATCCCATTCAACTTGTCTCTTCGTCTTCTTGTACATGTTCTCTTTTATTTCTTCTAACTCTATTTCACCCATTTCTCTCTCTCTCTCCTTGTTTATCATGTTTTCTTTTTCTATTTTATTCTGTCTTCTTCTTCTCTTTATACATGTAATTACAAGCTTCAGCACTAAAATTATTATTATTATCGTGGTTGCTATTATTATAACTTTCCCTATTATTAATCCACTCATTCTTGTTAACCAATTTATTACTGAAGAAAACCCTTTACCAAGTTTTCCCAATGCACTTTCAACCTCCAGTGGAACAAGTTCTTTGTGCAAACTTGTAATATTTGTTATATACTTTTGTATATTTTCACTTTTATCTGAAATGTAAGTGCAACAATGTTGGACTTTCAGCATTCCACAGACTCCACCCTCTTTTGCCAAAAGAATGTCAAGGGCAAGTCGATTTTGCATCACCATAGCTCTCATGGCAACCATCTCGGTATTTACCATCAAGAACCCTCCAGCAGTATCTGTAGATAAACGATCTACCACTGTGGATAATTTCCGAATTCTAAATGCATTCAAAGATATTCCCACTGCTGGTATCAATGCACCAAAAATATCACCTACTATTTCTGAAAAACTTTCCCTTTTTCTACGTGTAAAGGTATTTATCATTTTGTGTGTTCCTTTTTCTTTTCTATCCATATGAAAAATCTTTGGAAAGACCAGGCCTAAATAACATGACCCATACCAATGGTCCGGCAACCTATAATAAGCCCTATTACCGCAAACATAATAGATCCCTGGAAATATTGGATCTTTTCCCCCTTTGAATCCCCATCCACCTAAAATTTGATAATTGTCATGGCAAATACTGGAACCCACAAAATAATTGTCATATCTTGTCTTATTTCTTCTAATGCACAACCTTCCCTGTTGGGGCCAATCCAGAGTCATAGCTGCATTTGTCTTTTTCGTGTCATGATTGTCTTCCTCAAACGCCCAAAGAGGTGTTTTTGTCTCTTCTATCACTTTTCTTTGAAATTTCACTCTTCTCTCTTCAACCATCTCTAAAAATACTTTTTCTTCCTTCTTTAACTCACAGGTAAGGTTGTTTTTAACTATATTCTCTAATGTTAAGATCTTATCTTCTATAAAATATTCACCAAACGTTTTTCCCTCTTTTATTTTGTTTAGCTCGGGAACTACAGAAACCTTCGCAAAAATCTTATCTATGTCAGTGTAATAATATTCTAATCTACCTGTTTTATAAAATAAACTTGCTAAAACACTACGTTATTCCATACGTCAAAGGAAGGTGATGATATGTCACACCCTCTGCTACAGATGCAGGCAATTGCATACAAACATAGCAATCTCTTACATCCATTGTTTCTACATACTCATATAATAATTTAGTAAAAACATTCTTAGAAAAATCTGTTATTGATTTGTCCTTATGTAATTCTGCACTACTTTTTAATATAACTGGTTCTTGAGTGTTAGCTCCTTTTTCTTTCTCTGTGTTATTAGAAGTTTACACTACAGCTAAACTAATTGGAATAGTGATTGCTAAAACCACCCATACTGTCATTAATAATCCTGTACAAAAGAAGCACATCTTACACCATCTACTTAAAAACTCACATTTACATTTTCTATCTCTAGTGTCCTCCATTTTGTTTTATAACCTTACTTATTTATTTTCAAGAAAAATTGTGTCACTACCCCTCAGGAATGACTTATTTGCCACTCTGCACTCCAATGTTTTTGTCTTTGCTTGGTACTTTCTTTTAATTCTTTTCAGAATTCTTTCTTTGTCAAATCCAGTATTTTGTCAAATCCGGTAAAAATTAGTCAGATCCAGTGTTTTGTCCAGTCCGGTAGAAATTGTTTAAACTTTTTCAAGTTTGTTGCACCTCACCTTCACCCATTAGGTTTCTTTGTTCTGGGTTCTCGTGAGTGTTCTTTTCTTCTTTGATATCAGTCAGAGCAAGATACAACCATTCAGGTGATCTATACTTCGGATTTATTTTCTTTACTCTTTTCGTTTTCTGCAAGTGTTTTCCACCTTGTTTTTCTTGCTCTTTCTGACTTGTTATTTCATTCATTTGTTCAGCACTTTTTCCATCTAACCTTATGATTCTGTATCTTAATTTTCTTACTTCGTTGGGCCAATTGTCTCCTTTCCTTGGCCTTTTTGCCTCACTTCCTTTTTCCTCTCTTTCTGTTTTCCAATTCCTTTTTCTTGACTCTAGTTTTTGGTTTCTTTCTTCTCCACTTTCTTCAGACTCTGTTTCAGTTTTTTTGTTATTGTCTCTTATTTTGAATCTTATAATTTCATTTTCTTCCTCTACTTGTGGTTCTTTTCTTATCTTCCTTCGTTCACCTATTTCAGTCCCTCCTCGAGGTTCTTCCGAATTTGTGTCAGTCTCTCTATCTGCTTCTAAATTTCCATGTTCTTTTGTTTGACTATCTGTCCCTATTGCTCCTCGGGGATCTTCCGATTTTTCTAACTTTCTGTTTGAAACTCTCCCTTCTTCATCTATTAATATTATCTCCGAAGGATTTTTACCACAACTTGTACTTGGTTGCTCACTGTTACTATCTTCTGGCTCAGTTTCTTCTCTTATGCTTTCAAATTTCCAATTTCTTTTCAGAATTTCTTCACAATCCGAATGATCTGTATCAGATTCTGAACTGGTATCTGATGTTTCCAGATGTCGACTCACATGTCGATCTTCAAGTTCTGGAACTTCAGCTGTTTCCTCTACTTCTTCTGTCGTTGCACTTGTAGTTGGGTCATCCAGATGTCGACTTACAGGTCGATCTTCAGATTCTGGCACCCTGTTTGTTTCTTCTTCCGCTTCTGATGCTGAACTGTTATCCAATATTCCCAGATGTCGACTCACATGTCGATCTTCAGGTTCTGGAACTCTGATGGTGTGACTGGCATGCACCCAGTGTTTCACTCCTGCACATTTGACTGCAGTGGTTGTCACCAGGATCACTTGTCGTGGTTCGTCCCAGCGAGGAACCAAACAGTTTCTTCTCCTGTGGACTTTTATGTGGACCCAATCTCCTGGATTCAAGTCGTAAGCTGGTTTTCTTTCAAGAGTGGTCGCATCCGGTCCAACCTGATGAAACACAGAACGTACCACATCAGCCAATCCTTTGCAATAATCCAGCACCAGATCATCAGTTATAGTCAGTAGTTTGTTGACAGGTACATGTGCTTGTCTCATTGCTCGTCCCATAATTATCTCATGGGGACTGAGTCCAGTTTTCCTTTCCGGAATACTTCTGATTGTCATTAAAACTAATGGCAAGGCATCTGGCCATTTGAGTCCTGTAGCTTGACACATTTTTCCTAACCTGTTCTTAATTGTTCCATTCACTTGCTCTACTATTCCAGAAGCCTCTGGTCTGTATGCACAATGCAGTTTCTGTTTCATACTAAGTGCTTCACAAATTAACTTAATTAATTCATTTTGGAAATGTGTTCCTCTATCTGTTTCAATCGTGACTGGAAAACCATACCTTGGAATAAATTCTCGCAGCATAAGTTTTGCTACCGTGATTCCATCATTCCTTCTGGTCGGGTATGCTTCCACCCAACGGGAAAACAAACAGACAACTACAAGGACATACCTTAGTCTGTTGCACGGGGGCATTTCAATAAAATCCATTTGCATTCTAGTGAACGGACCTCCTTCTCGTCCTATTGTTCCTAGACTCACTACTGTCTTCCTTCCTGGATTTAACTGTTGACAAATAAGACATCTTTGACAAAGACTCTCAGCTATGGCTCTGAATTTTGGATTATACCATGTTTGTCTAAAAAGTCTGATCATTGAATCTCTCCCAATATGGGCTTGTCCATGGTACATCCGTGCCATGTCAGAAATCATACTATCAGGCATAACTGGTCTTTCATCTCTGTAAACCCAAACATCATTTTCCTCATGTTTTCTACATCCTGCTTTTATCCATGTATCTTTTTCCTCATCATCAGCTGCTTCCTGTAACTGTCTCACCTCTTCCCATGTCTCAACAGGGTTAGTAAAAAGCAAAGGACAAGAAATATGCTCTCTCTCTCGGTTCCTATTCAAAGAAACCACATTCTTTGCACAGTACTGTGCAATCTCGTCAGCATATTTATTGCCGACAGTTATGTAGTCTTCCCCATTTTTATGTGCATTGCACTTCACAACAGCAATCTGTTTAGGCAGCTGTATCGCCTCAAGCAACTTTTTCACAAAATCTCCATTTCTAATTGGCGTTCCTGCAGACGTCAAGAAACCTCTTTGTGACCAAATCTGACCAAAATCATGCACCACCCCAAAGCCGTACTGGCTATCAGTCACAATCGTAACCCGTACCTTTCTTCCCAACTTGCATGCTTGAATCAGAGCTACTAGTTCTGCGACTTGGGCAGACCGTATCCCTTTCAGACAAGATGCTTCCATTACAGTTGCTACTGTGCAAACTGCATATGCTGCACTTAGAACTCCATCATTCGTTCTCAAGCATGAGCCATCTACAAACAGAATATAATCTGATTCCTTTAAGGGCTCATCTCGTATGTCTGATCTCGGTTTTGTACAATATTCAAGCACATTCAGACAATCGCGATCTACTTCATCCATTTCAATTACACTCTCTTCATCTGGTAAAGATGTCGAAGGATTCACATTCATACATCTGTCAATGGTCACATTATCTGCACTCAAAATTACTTTTTCATACCTAGTCAGCCGACTATGTGTCATGTATTGGGTTTTCGTTCTTGTCAAGAGAATTTCCACAGAATGGGGAACATATACTCTCAGTGGATATCCAATCACTATGCCTTCACTCTGTTCCAGACTCACACAAGTAGCAGCAACTGCTTTCAAACATCCAGGCAACGCTTTCGCTACAGGGTCTAAAACAGCTGAAAAATATGCAATGGGTCTTTTCATAGTCCCATGTCTCTGTACCAAGACTGAAAATGCACATCCATCTCTTTCACTGCAATACAACTCAAAATCTTTCTCATAGTCAGGCATTCCTAATGCTGGAGCTTCACATAATTTCTTTTTCAGCTCTCTGAATGCTTTCATTTCTTCATCATTCATTTCAAAAGGATCTTTAACATCCTTCTTTGTCAGTTTTTGCAACGGTTTAGCAATCAGCGAAAAACCGCTTATCCATTGTCGACAATATCCAACCATTCCCAGAAACATTCTTACCTCTCTTTGCGTCATTGGAGCTCTCATTCCTTGAATCATTTTTATTCTTTCAGTCGTTACCTTTCGCACTCCTTTCTCAATTTTATGCCCTAAATATTGAACTTCTTGTTGACAAAACTGCAATTTTGATGGGGACACTTTATGTCCTCTTTTTGCTAAATGATTCAGCAAAGCAATTGTATCATTGACACATGCTTCCTTCGTTTTTGATGCCACCAGTAGGTCATCAATATACTGAACCATCACTGACTTTTCTGGCATTTTTAAATCTTCCAACGATTTCTTTAGAATCTGATTAAAGATTGAGGGGCTTTCTGTGTACCCTTGAGGAATTCGGCACCATGCCAAAATACGCTCTCCAAACCTAAACGCAAATAATGGCTGGCTATCTGGATGCAATGGAATAGAGAAAAATGCATGACATAAATCAATCACTGTGTACCATTCTGCTTCACGTGGAATCTGGTATAGAATCACAGCGGGGTTCGGTACTATTGGGCAACAAGGCACTACAATTTTGTTTACCTTCCTCAAATCCTGTATAATTCTATATGTTCCGTTTGGCTTTTTCAGTCCCATTATTGGCGAATTACATGGACTGCTCATGATTTCTTTTAGAATCCCTTGTTCAACCATTTTATTTATTACTGGCGTTATTCCTTCAATTATTTCTGGTGTCAATTTATACTGAGGCGTATTTGGGTAACTCGTTCCTTCTTTTACGGTTATTTTAACGGGATCTACTTCTTTCATTAATCCTATATCTTCTCCTGTAAAGTCCCACACTTCTTCTTTCACTGTCTTTTTCAATTCAATTGGGATTTTCTCTGCATCAAATACAGGAAACAAATCATTTACTTCTGGTTCTAAATTTACCATTGTCATTTTATACAGTACATCTTCATCTGGGGTCTGAAATGCAATTCCATCTGGAGTACAATAGATAGTGCAATTCATCTTGCACAATAGATTGCGTCCTAATAGGTTCACGGGACTACAATCGCATACCACAAATCGGTGCATTTCACTAAATGGACCAATCTTTACCTCCACTAATTTAGTAAGAGGCGTCTTAATTTGTTGATTTGAAACTCCAACTACTTGGATATGTTCACCTGAGAGAGGAAGGTTTGGAATTTCCACTGACCTAACAGTAGAACGGGTAGCTCCAGTTTCCACAAGGAATGTTACATTTGCACCATTCACTTCTCCATCCACAAATGGACCAGACTGATCTACCTCTAGAGTTGCGCCAAGCACGCACTCTTCCCCCTCTCCTAGGCACCGTCAGAAACTTTCATCCGTTTCATCCTCATCCTGTCGTAACCAATATTGAGAAATTGCAGCTGCACGCGGCAACTGTGTTACCTGTTCTCCTCCGTAGAATCCTGTTTCTGCACTGTATTTCTGTTGGTTAACACTCTTGGGAAGTGGTGGTTGTGGCACCTGACTCTGTTGAGTAACTACCTCACTCTGCACCTGTGAATTTAATGATTGATTTTCCACATTAAGTTTTGGAGGAAATTTAAACTCGTTTCTCCAATGCCCTAGCTTTCCGCAGTTGTGGCATGGCCACTTTTTCTTTGCCTCATCTATACTCATTTGTCCTTTTCCTTTACCTATATTTGGTCGAGATCTAGCTTGTCCTGCTTCATTACCGGTATTACTCAATTGAGCTTCTTGCTTCTCTGCAACTTTCCCCTGTGCCCACATGGCTTTTTCTTTCAATTTACGCTGTCTACTCTCAATATCATCACTGCAATACTTAGCATATCTCAAAACTTCGTCAACTGTGCTATTCTGCCAACAAATCATATGCTGTTTAATCATCTCACTTATCTCTGGTTTCAACCCATAAACAAATCTATATACAAAATGACTCATATCCTTCTCATTTAGTGTCTCATAACCACTATACTGTTTGAAAACTAACAACAGCCTTTCATAATAAGCATGCACTGATTCTTTACTTTCGTGCGTTGTTCTGTCTATTTTTACCCAATCTGTTTCTTTAGGTGGAATCTTATTCTTCAAAAAGGTAATTACTTGGTCATACTTTCTCATCACTTCTGGTCCTGGCGCTCCTGTTTTAGCATCCCTTGGATATTCTACAGTTGGCCAATCAATAGTAATCTTACATTCTGTCCACAAATCAGCTGGCACTACTATATCAAACAATCCATCTAAGTCTATCCACAACACTTTTGAAACCTTAACAAATCTCTCCACTTGTCTGTACCATTCTACTGGCTTCTCTCTCAACTTTGGGAAGTCATTTGTAAATGACAGTATATCCTGTCTAGTCCATGGAACATGCACATAACTACCACCTGGAGTTTCCCTCATCGGGTACTCCCTTACAACTGGTTCCTTATCTGTCACTGCAAAAGCCAAAGATGCTTTATCTGTTGTTTTCTCGTTCTTTTTCGTCCATCTATTTCTCCATCTATCCACATCACCCCATTTTCTCAGTAAAACAATTAACTCTTTTATTTGGGTCAATCTTCCTGACGTGTTCAAATTCTCTATATCTTTCTCACAAAAATCTACTCTGTATGGTTTCTGCAACGTTCTCACTTTTACAAACTCTACTCCTAGTTCACTTGCTGTCTCTTCCAATTCGTCATGTAAATTTCTAGCTCTCCATGTAAGACTTTTGCACAAAAACATAATCTCATCATCCTGATAATTTTTTAATTTTTCTGTACCAATCGTTCCTAAAATCAATTCTTCAATGTCTATTTTTAACCTAATTACATCTAATGGTTTTACTTCTGTTTCTTTTGTTTTTAGCGTTTTCATCCATTCATTTAACTCATCTGGAGTCGGACCTACAGGCGTACTATTTAATTCTATCCAATTGCTACTTCTTTCTGGTGTCCCTGATGCAGACTCCGTTACCATAGGTATTCTCCTGATCTCATTCTCATTTATCGTCAAATTAGTAGGTGGGCTTGGTCTATAGGTACTAGCCAAATGGTGTGCACCTTCATTATTCAGTTCCATCCCTTCTCTTTTTCTTTGCAAATGTGAATTCATGGGAATCACTAAAGAACGTTCATCAATTTTCTGATTCTCAAAAATTGGCATTACTGGACCTATTGTTACTGGTACAGTTACAGCTTCCATATTCTTTGTCAATGCTCTTATTTTCTCAGTCAATTCTCTTGTGGTTTTTGCTAATTCAGTTGCATTGTCACTTTCTATCTCTTCATTTTGTGAAGTTTTTAATTGATCTTGTGACCTATTTATCTCATCTCTTCGTTCGGGATTTTTATTCCTCCCAGTTTCCATTGGCGGTGCATTAGGTGTCACCACCGCAGAAGTCTGTTGGTATGGAGGTGGGTTTCTGTTTAAAATATCTTCCAGCAATTCGTCATCCGTTTCACTACCACCATACCCATACTTTTCTATAACTACATGTTTCTTTTTCTCTGTACACTTTCTCTTTGCTTCTTCCTCAACTGTAAAAGCTGGAAACAAACCTCCTGTCATATTAGCACATCTCCAATGCTTTATTCTGTCCTCATGATTTACTCCCCATAACCTTCCAGGCACAAACTCATGATTCTTTAATCCTCTGAATCTCTCTCGTTCATACATCTCATCTTCCCATTCAGTTAAAGCTTCAAACTGTGTCGGTCTTGGTCTAGGTTCTAACATTGCCATCTTTTCTCTCAAATTCCGTAGTACAGCTACATTAAATGAACCATCCTCAGGGAAAGCCAAAGCTCCATCATTCTTGGTATATTTTGTCCAATTTTCTAACCATATGCATGTATGATATCCATATTTCAGCATCATATGCGAAGCTGGTGATTTCGGCGGAGGAATTATTTGTCCCTCTCTAGTCACTACCTTTTTGTCTTTCCTAAAGAAGTTCTTAACTTTCGACATCCATGACGTTTTCCCTCTACCATACTCATAATACGACATGATTCACAATCGCTTTTTCTCCTCAAACGATCCGCAATTCCACACTGTTCTCTATGTGTTATTCCAACCAATACTAGCGCGACTCACACTAAAAGCTCCAATCAGAGCGATTTCTGTCTACAGCACACTGTCCAATCCCAGCGCGGCTTTTGTTTACGTCAGTTCTGCTCCTGTTTCCGTATGACTAACGCACTGTCCAATCCCAGCGCGGCTTTTGTCTACGTCAGTTCTGCTCTTGACCCCTCCTTTACAAAATTTATCGGCAATTTCTTTTTCAACAATTCTTCGTTAGTTACAACATTTAAAACACATTTCCATTGTCTGATTCGCTAAACCAAAGAGATAGCTTTGACCATTTACACAAGAACTCTGTATTTTCCAGTAGGCAGCGCTTACCTCTACCCTACCACAGACTTTTCTGTTTCGCCGATAAAGTAGCACTTCCCTCTACCTTACCCTTCTTTCAAGCAAGCGGTAAACCCGTTTCTCTGGGGATAAAACACATGTGGAGACTATACTGCTCCTGAGAATTAAGGCCAGAGTTTCACAAGAAAACCGATCACTATTTCACTTACACACCTTTTATACGGAAAATGTCCCTATCATAACACAACCTGTGTTATCACCATTATGAACTCAGACAATGCACCATTCCATGTGACTTCTCTTGCCACACGTGTTCCACTTCCTACTTCCCGGAAGCGTGAAAACTTACATATAACATAACGCGACTCAACATAAAGGGGCCAATTCCGATTTGGGTCGGAAATCTCTCCGACCGAGCCGGACCGGAGAGATTTCCGACCGAATCGGACCCTAGCAGCCCGACTGAACGAGTACGATGCGCACGTATGCCATCGGACTCGAGTCGGTCGGACTCCCATTGAAGTCAATGGGAGCCTGTCGGGCAACGCGTACGCGGGCTCCCATTGACTCAATGGGTGCGAGGCGGACAAGGGCGCCCCCTACAGCGTGTACGCGGCGAAGCGACTCGCGACGTACACGCACAGGTAGGGTGGACCCATGGGTCCCCCCTGTGTGCGACTCGCGTGGCTACGCGTACAGGGGGGTCCGACACGGACCCCCAAAGTTGGCTCCGACTGCTTCTTCGGGCCGGACGGCGCGAGTCGGTCGGACTGCTCGCGGCGCGCATCATACTTGCCCGGCCGGGGAACGTCTCCATTGCGAGGTGCGCTGTGCATCCGTGCGAGTCGGTCGGTGCGGTTGGGACGGGCGTACGAGTCGGTCGGCGAATTTGCACACGCTCGCATCGTACTCGTTCGGCCGGATGCACGTACGAATCGGTCGGGAATAAGGCCTCCGAATCGGATCCGGTTCAGCCAAATCCGATTCGGTGCCCTACCGGCCGAGATCGGAATCGGCCCCATTGTGTTAGACATCAACTTATCAATAATCAATAATCAATAATCACCAAACTAATCTATAGTAATCATAACTCTGCTACCAAGAAATCTGATCCAGCGCTAACAATAAAAATTCTTCTCCTATATGCTTCGGTCATCCAGGTGCAACTATTCCTCCAACACACAAACTATATCCATATGACGGTGGGGCCCATAACACCGCATATACATTCACTTACTCATTTATTCCCTGGATTACCTCCGTCCTTAACCTAGGAGAAAACGATTCGCTGGAAGGAGACGGGATACCTCTTTTAACATGACATAATGTTTCTCATTTGCTTTAAAGTATTCCGCTCATTGGTCGATGGACCAACTAGTAGGAATCAGTTGATGGTGATTAAGACCAGCTCAATCACAATAAACTCTTTAATATTTTACCTTAATCATTGAGCTAAAGAATCACTGAGTCATTTGTTTAAAGAATAATAAAGTTTATATAAAGTTTCGAAGCAAGAAATAAGTTTAAGCTTATTATTCAGATTATTACATTTATCATCAATATAAGAATAAATTGAAATTGCAATGCATACCTATTAGACGGAAAAATAAGGTTGTCATAGCAAGAACTCCAAAAGATCAATCTATCTGTCTTGGAAAATCTAATAGTTCTAAATGAAAAATCAATCAGGAATAAAAAGGTTCTCCAAAAGCAGCATCTTATACTCAACTAGAAATATAAAATAGCAGCAGCAGCATCAACTCGTCAGCATCAGCAACCGCAACTTCACCCATCTACAGCATCTCCTCTCTCCAGCATCTAACCCCTCCCCACCAAGAGTAGGTCTTCTTATACCCTAATTCTAGCTTACTGAATAAAAATGTTGCATCTCTATGGCGTGATTCTTTCTCATTGGTTCATTCAGGTCCATATACATTTTAATCAAACTTCCTTGTCTTAACCAGTTCTTTGTGGAATGTCCATGCTTGCATCGTTTCCCACAGTTCATGACATTGCTCATCAGTTTCGATCAGTCCAAATTGTATCTTTTTCTGCTACTTTTTAGATTTAACAGTTCCGTCCATTTATTCAGTTTGACTTCTCACGCTTCTTGCTGATCATCTTGGCACACATTTGCTCAGAAAGGTCACAATAGCCTTGACCATACTTCCGTCTTAGCCTCTCAGCACGAACACGTGGTCATCCTTTTTCACAGCCTTTCTCCTCTACCACACGGTTTCTTGCTCATGCGTACTCTAGCAAATGGCGGCCATTTTATATCGCTGCTCAACAGGCCTAAGCGCACTATTTTCAAAGATAAACAAAATATTGTTAAAATAAAGAATATAAACCCTTTCGTTTCCCTCCCGTCTTTCTATGTACCCCAATTAGGTATTACCTAGCAAAAAAGCAACATATAAAGCCGTCCCTTACTTACCATCGCTTTATTTTGCAACCACACGTTTTATATAAAAAGCACAAATCATGTGTTTATTATTTTATTAGTACGCAAATATTATGTTATGTTAGACACGTAAACAATTATAAGTTGATTAATTTGCACACAAAATAGCGTGTTACCTTTAACCCTTTACATGTAGCATACATTGTTGGTTATTTACTTAAACGAACATGTTTATTAATTATTTTACGAAAATTATTAGGAGGTTAAAATGTTTTCATTTACTCTGCTCCATCAGGGTCATGCTGGTGGTAGTGTTTTAGGGTTTAGGGTAGTGCAGTGGTGTTTGTGTAGTGTAGGGGGTCATGCTGGGGGTAGTGTTTTATGGTTTAGGGTAGTGCAGTGGTGTTTGGGTAGTGTAGGGGGTCGTGCTGGGGGTAGATTTAGGGTTTAGGGTAGTGCAGTGGTGTTTGGGTAGTGTAGGGAGTCGTGCTGGGGTATTGTTTTAGGGTTTACGGTAGTGCAGTGGTGTTTGTGTAGTGTAGGGGGTTGTGCTGGGGGTAGTGTTTTAGGGTTTATGTTAGTGCAGTGGTGTTTGGGTAGTGTAGGGGGTAGTGCTGGGGTAGTGTTTTAGGGTTTAGGGTAGAGCAGTGGTGTTTGTTTAGTGTAGGGTAGTGTTTTAGGGTTTAGGGTAGTGCAGTGGTGTTTGGGTAGTGTAGGGGTTCATGCTGGGGGTAGTGTTTTAGGGTTTAGGGTCTGGCAGTGGTGTTTGGGTAGTGTAGGGGGTCGTGCTGGGGGTAGTGTTTTATGGTTTAGGGTAGTGCAGTGGTGTTTGGGTAGTGTAGGGGGTCGTGCTGGGGGTAGTGTTTTAGGGTTTATGTTAGTGCAGTGGTGTTTGTGTAGTGCAGGGGTCGTGCTGGAGGTAGTGTTTTAGGGTTTAGGGTAGTGCAGTTGTGTTTAGGTAGTGAAGGGGGTCGTGCTGGGGGTAGTGTTTTAGGGTTTAGGGTGGTGCAGTGGTGCTTGTGTAGTGTAGGGGGTCGTGCTGGGAATGTTGTTCATTTCTATGGCAAAATGAACCCCCTCATTTTGTTCCTTTTTAAATTAAATGTTTTAAGTGTTACCAGTTTATTCCAATCAAGATGGCTTCAGGTGTGCCATAATTTTGTCATAAGTAAGACTGTTAGCTCTCTAGTTGTTCTTTAGGACACTCTGGGAAGCTGCAGTAGAACACAAAGGCATCAACTGACAGGCTGCTCCTGTTGAAATATAACAGGAAGATATTTGAGATCACACTTGCAACATGTCCTAATTTTTCTTTCTACAGCACTAACCATAATTTCTATGACAAAATGAACCCCATCATTTTGTTCCTTTTTAAATTAAATGTTTTAAGTGTTACCAGTTTATTCCAATCAAGATGGCTTCAGGTGTGCCATACTTTTGTCATAAGTAAGGCTGTTAGCGCTCTAGTTGTTCTTTGGAACACTCTGGGAAGCTGCAGTAGAACACAAAGGAATCAACTGGCAGGCTGCTCCTGTTGAAATATAACAGGAAGATATTTGAGATCACACTTGAAACATGTCTTAATTTTTCTTTCTACAGCACTAACCATAATTTCTATGACAAAATGAACCCCATCATTTTGTTCCTTTTTAAATTAAATGTTTTAAGTTTTACCAGTTTATTCCAATCAAGATGGCTTCAGGTGTGCCATACTTTTGTCATAAGTAAGGCTGTTAGCGCTCTAGTTGTTCTTTGGAACACTCTGGGAAGCTGCAGTAGAACACAAAGGAATCAACTGGCAGGCTGCTCCTGTTGAAATATAACAGGAAGATAGTTGAGATCTCACTTAAAACATGTCCTAATTTTTCTTTCTACATCACTAACCATAATTTCTATGACAAAATGAACCCCCTCATTTTGTTCCTTTTTAAATTAAATGTTTTAAGAGTTACCAGTTTATTCCAATCAAGATGGCTTCAGGTGTGCCATAATTTTGTCATAAGTAAGACTGTTAGCACTCTAGTTGTTCTTTAGAACACTCTGGGAAGCTGCAGTAGAACACAAAGGAATCAACTGACAGTCTCTGCCCTTGTTGGATGTACATGTTTTACTGAGAATGTCAGACTTCATTCTCACATGACTGAGAAAGATAATGTGAATTTACAGAAAATATGCTCTCATTTTAGCTTCTGGAGCACCTTCCAAAACTCTATGGGACAAGCATGTGAAAATAGTTTTCTCTCAAACATGATTCATGATATTCCAGCAGAAGGTTTTTCACATGGTAAAATCACCTTAGAACACACCACAATTCCTGAAATTAGTATGGTACCATCAACAAATGAATTCTAATGTAACTAAAGTCTGTTATCACCCTTTATAGTTCTCCTTTTGGTAACCCTCAAAATCTTTAATTCACTACAATGCATTTCAATGGGGTACTATCATGTATATTGGTCCCAAGATGGCTGCCAGCAATTCCAGGATGAAGTGCTGACAGCCAATCAGATCTCAGAATGACATGTGTGGTTAGGCTCTGCCCAGATATATATGTGAATTTACTTTTGATTTTCTCAGGAACTACTGAACGGATTTAAACCATTTTACCAAAAGGCACGACTCTGAACCAAGGGCTACCTTTTTGCCAAATTTGGTGTAATTCCGTTCAGCAGTTCGGGCTGTAGCTGCGACTAAACGTTCCTATGGAAAATTGCATGGGGAAAACACGTTTTGGGACCCCCCTTTTTTCTCGGCCCCCACTTGACGAATCACCCCGAGACTTTCAGGATAGGAGCGGACCGGAGCGGGCCATAAGTTTTGAAAATTTCGCGAAGATTCGTCGACCGGCGCCAAAGTTATTGGAAATAGAATGTTGTGAATTTCCTATGGAAAATAGGTCCTAACTATAACTATCTACTGGCGACCGCCAGTAGATAATATATATATATATATATATATATATATAACACCTCCAACTTCGTATTTTTACCTCCAAACACAAAGAAAGCACTCACGGGGGCGAGTCCAAAGTTTTTATTTATGGACTCACGGTAACCAGACGCGTTTCGGCAGACGCCTTTATCGATGTGACTGGGCAGGCTCTGCGCGTTTGTAAGCGGAGCTCTTCGAAGGTGTATGCAGGGAGTAAGGTGTGGTTTAAAAATGTCTATAGATCCTATGATCTTATTTTAATGAATGAGGTCTATGGCAAGATTAAAAACGATCAGATGTGTTTCAGGATACTATGATCCTTTAACATCTTTTAGGCCGACATGTTTCAGCTGTATGTTTGCCCATAAAGGGTCATGCGGCTTTCCTCAGGACCTTGCTTGGTATCTTTGCCCTGCGCTTGTGAGGTTTTTAACCTGTGTTTATGCTCTCAATTCAATATTTTATGAAGCATGCACGGTAAATATAGACCATACTTGACGAACCTTTTCCGGTATGGCCATTGCTGAAATGAAAAATATATGTGTAAGGGGACAAATTGGTAGACATTCTTAAATGATGTTTCCAAACCTATGGCATCTATTATGGTGCAATATCAGTCAAGCCACCTCATCAGAAAATTCACCGCATTCCATTCAGTGGTTAAGTGGTGTATATTGGTGCATACATAGACTTTCAAGGTGAACCACAAACTGACAAACATAACATAAACATAAAAGAACATAGATCACCTACATGGCTTAAATATTGTTAAGACATCATGTCGTAAACAGGGAGGTCGGTCCCAGTAGTCACACTCTGAAAAATACTAATATGGTCTCCATTATTTTAATGTTCTATGTAGACCGTTTTTAGTGGTGTGATTGGTCTGGGGTTAGGGTGGGGGCAGAGCCTACTTACTTCTTCAAGAGAATACATCCGCCTTTTCGACGTGTCTGTCTCCCAGTATCCCCGAATGATACTGACCTGGTTTTTTGCCTCGTTCTTATGGTGCTGTGTTGTGTCTTGTGACTATGTTGTCACTCTGTACTAGTTTCTTTACGGAAGGTGTTGTGATGGGAACCATTACAAATGCGGCTATTCTTCACTGCTATCTGTCATTCGATGGCGCGTCTGTTCTGACATGTTTTTCAAAAGCCCATCCCCTTTGCTGTCGGGAAATGTCATTTCGGCCAGTGGCCCTGGCGATGAAAAGATCGTGTCTGCAATGCAGGTGATTAGATTATAATATAGATAAGATGGAAGTTAGAAATTGTCCAATTTTTAAGATGTAAAAACCGGGGGGACCAATAGATCTGTTTTTTTTTTTAGTATTGTGTTCGTTATGCGTGTCGCATTTACTCTATAGGGCCATTGTCTATACCTTCATAACCTGGCATGGTACCATACTGAATAAGGGGTGTATTCTATGCCCGTGTTGAAATCATAAAGCATGTGTAGACATCACAAAGCATGGGGAATGACCCCTAAATCTTCGGGCATTTAGGTTTACACTGTCTGGATCTGGACCTGAATACAGGGTGTGGTGTGGGAGTGTGATTTCATCATGCATGTCTGGCACACTTTTTATAATATGCTGCTCCAAGGTATATTATCGTTCAGACCGTTAATATGGATAGACAGATTGTAAACCCATCTTTGTTCTTTCTTGTATAGAATTTTTTCTACATTACTCGTTTCTGCTATTACTTGTTCAAGGACAATCCATTTCAGGTCATTTACTGTGTGTTTTTTGAGAGAAAGTGCTCTGCCATTTTGGTACAGTTGTGTCTGCAGCATACAGTACTTCTGTGCTCACTGATTCTCGTGCTTACCTTCCTAGTAGTCATCCAAATGTATTTTAAATTCCATGGGCATGTAATTAGGTAGACTACTTGTTTAGTGTTGCAATTGATCAGTTTCTTTACTTCCGAGGGGGTGCGCAGGCCTAGGTCCACTTCTTTTGTGGCTGTTGTTAGGTGACATACACTACAATGTCTGCATGGGTAGTGTCCTGTGACTTGAGGAATTCCTAGTGCTGTATGAATGGTGTTCAGAAGTCTGTGACTCACTTTAGGTCTTGTGTGCACTAAAGAATCCCATAGACTCTTCGCTCGTTTGTGAGAAAAAAGTGGGGGATCCAACTGTCTTGTGCCTGTGTTCGGATTCCACCATTTTTGCTTAATTATTTTCTTGATGCTGTTCAATGCTATATTGTAAGTGGTTACACAAAATAGGGGCGGATCTCTTTTTTGATTTGTCGATGTCTCTATCCGTGCCTCTCAATTCAGATTCTTCACTCTTTTCTTTGTCCTTTGATTTATGTTTTCTGGATGTTTGCGAGCCCTGAGTTTTTCTGTCAGCAAATTGGCCTGATGTTTGAAGTCTTTAGTTTGACTACAGTTTCTGCTTAAGCGCAGGAACTGGCCATATGGGAGATTTTCTTGTAATACTTTGTGGAAAGTGTCTGTCTGGAGGCTTTGCTATTTGTGGTAAGTGGTGACATCCAGAAATGCTAGTGAGTCTTTGTCAATTGTGTGTGTGAATTGTAAATTCCTGTCTTGGTTATTGAGCCAGGTGACAAAGGCTAATGCTGAGGCGGTGTCTCCTTTCCAGATTAAAAAGACATCATCTATGTACCGTTTCCATACTGAGATCTGTGTACGATAGGGGTTAGTGTCATGTAGTATGCAGTTCTTCTCTAGATTATGTACATACAGTCCTACTACACTAGGGGCAAAAGTGCTCCCCATGGAAGTTCCATGTGTTTGGAGGAACAGAGTCCCTTCAAATTCGAAGAAAAAAATTGTTAATGCTAATCTTGCACATTCCAAAATGAATTCTCTGGGTGTGGTGTAGTTCCAATCTTTCTTTTCTAAATAGTCTCTTAATGCCTCTAGTGTGTCATTTTGGAGAAGGCTAGTGTAGAGGCTTTCCACATCCAAACTCATGAATAGGTTGTCCTGTTCATTGTATTCTAGGTCTTCGATTTGAATTAGTAGATCCTTTTATGTAGGTTTCAGTTTTTTGAAGAATGGGTTTTAGAAAAAAGTCACAGAATTGTGACAACAGCTCCAAAAGTGAGTTGGCCTGGTGGTGGGCCTCGATTTTGTGAATTTTGGGCAGTGTGTAAAAATATGGGGTTCTAGGGTTGGAATTTCTGAGGAAGTCCCCTTCATGTTTGCTAATCAAGCCTTCACATTCTGCTTCTTTAATTAAGGTGGCTATTTCTATTTTTAGAGTTTGTGTGGGATCGTGTGTCAAAATTGTGTAGTTATGTCTATCATTCAATAGTCTTTGACATCCTGTTCTGTATGCAGTTTTAGTTTGAGGTACAATTCCCCCGCCTTTGTTAGCTGTTTGTATATGTGCACCCAAACCAGCATTTGTGTTGTGTTAGACAATGCTACACAACAGATAGAATTGGATAGTAAGTGTAAGACTGTTGAGACTGCACATTACAGGAAAATCATTGATCCATGCCTAGGCGTGGATAAATCCATCCAGACTGTGTCCCATCTCCACTTGTAGCCTGACATTGGAAGTTGACTATGTTGCAATGTCAGGACACTGATTGCAATAATGCTGAAGATGAGCGTTAGTCAGTACAAAGTGTATACTTTCCAAATTTGTAAAAGATGTCAATGTGTGAGTGAATTTAGGACATCACAGTGATGGTGCACATACTTTTGACTCCAAGACACATTTAATTGGTTAGTGAAATCAAAGAAGAACAAAGTCTGCACTTGCTTTATGTAGTTATGTGCTTTGTTAGGACTTGTACACCAACTACATAATGCTTTACCTTCTATTTCAGTGGACCTGGTTGGCCAGGAACACCAGTAACAGGTCTAGGGGCAGAGAGGGACATCCTTGGTGTGTTGGTGGCCACAGCCCCTATCCTACAGTGAAGAGGATGAGGAGGTGGTGCCCGAATCATTAGCAGGCAGGGGTAGTGCATCCACCCGGACAAAGCCTACAACAACTGAAAAAGACCGGGTGGAGGCTAAAGACACTGTAGCGGGGGGCATCGATCAGGACACCTCTAGCCAGGGAGTGGAGGAATTTAACTCTCCCCCTGACACACAAGAACTGTACATAGCTGAGATGTCCCCAGAGCAGCCCCTATCACCACCTGGGCCTGCCACCGACCCCCTCCCTACCTCTTGAGGCCCCCATTCCATGGGGCCTCCAGCTGCACCCCCTGCCACTAGTCCCCTCCAAATGGCTGCCCAGATAAACCAAGGGAAAGTTCTGCCCTCAACACCCCTCATGTGAGACCCACACCCCTTCGTGTATTGCCACTCCTGTGGCTGCATCCCAGGAAGTGATGGTGGCATCTATGGGGAGCCAGATATGTCCTCTCGGACCCTACTGCAGATTTGTGATGAACTAGGTGGGGTCTGAGACAACATACAAGAGCAATGGCCACCCTCAATGCCTCCATCAATTCCTTGGGTGCAGCCATGGTGTCTGCCTTGCACAGTGTCCCTCCCAAACTATCCTCCATGTATCACCCTGTACGTCTACCCATACTGTTTCACCTCGTACCCCTTATGTTTCCCACTCCTGTGGGGTGTCTAGTCCTGCTCCGGACAGCCAGGAGGAGGCTGCAGAGGATCTCCACATCAATCGTTGAAAAGGAGAATGACGAGGATAACCAGTGACTGGACCATGTTTGGACTGTGGACAATTTCTTTACCCCTTATATGTGGACTGGCTCCCCTGGCGTGTTTTATTTATTTTGCCCAACCCCCTCCAAGTCCCCTTGCCCATTCTGTATGACTACCATTATTACCTTTCTCCCTTTCTAGTGGACTGTTATTTAATAACATTTATTTTTACAATATAATGTATAAAATATTTTTGGAACAGCATCTCTGTCTTGTGTAGTTCATGGAATATGCTGGATTCAAAGTATGGAAGTATACATCAGGGCCCTAGACTGGTTACAATCATTTCTTTCAGGCAGAACACAGAGAATAAGATTCCCGCCCTTCCTCTCAGAACTGACAGAGATTAGATGCAGACTACCCCAAGGATCCTCCCTCAGCCCCACACTCTTCAACACTGCTCGCAACCATCGTCAGAAACCACGGGCTCAACATTTTCTCCTACACCAATGACACCTGGCTCATCCTCTCCCTCACCAAGGAACCCAACATCATCAGGCACAATTTCCAAGAAGGGATGAAAGCCGTCACAACCTGGATGAGGAAAAGCTGCCTGAAACTCAACTCAGAGAAAACAGAAGTCCTCATCCATGGCTCCACCCCCTTCACATGGGATGACACCTGGTGGCCCCCCGCCCTCGGAAACCCACCCACCCACCCCAATGGACCATGCACGTAACCTAGGCATCATACTGGACTTATCTCTCACCATGAATCGCCAACCAAAAACTCCTCTGCAAACTCCAGACTGTCCAGAACGCCGCAGCCAAACTAATCCTCGATATCCCATGGCACAACCACATCACCCAACACCTCCGTGACCTCCACTGGTTCCCGGTCGAAAGAAGAATAACTTTCAAGCTGCTCACGCACGCCTATAAGGCCCTCCACAACACTGGCCCCCAATACCTCAACGACCGCATCTTCTTCCATGCCCCCAAGGAAAACCTCCGCTCAGCCGACCTCTCCCTGGCCACCGTCCCACACTTCTACAGGACCAGAGCAGGTGGAGTATCCTTCTTGTACCTTGCAGAAAAGACCTGGAATGAACTCCCCCTTCAACTCCGGCGAAGCCAGACGCTGCACCGATTCAGGAAGGACCTCAAGACTTGGCTCTTCGAAGGTCCCCAACGGAGCTGCTCTCACTCACCCCCTAGCCCCTTGAGACCCTCACGGGTGAGTAGTGCACTTTACAAAAATATGATTGATTGATTGACATCAGGAGTAGTTTAGCTATACTTTCCAAATGATACCTTGTTACACAGATTGTCCTACAAATCTACAAGTCTCACTCACACACATTTATCATCACATCTATGGCCTACCACCAGGGTAACCAATTAACCATCATCACATAATACACAACTCAGTATTGACTTATGAGGAATATCTTTTAGTTGACATATATTGTGGGTAACATATTTTACAGTGACTCACTTGCGACTTCACCATTGTGGTGGTGAGGATCGCTGTGAGTAAGTGCATCTACTGTGTTGGTGCCAAGGTGTGGGTGGGTGTGGTGCATCTGCCTGTACACATGGGGGAGGTGCCTGTACAGGGGATTACAGTGCATGTAAAGGTGGGGTAGATGCCTGGACAGAGGATGAGGGTGCTGTATAGGTGGGAGAGGTGCCTGGACAAGGGGTGTGGCTGACTGTACAGGTGGGGGGCCTGGACATGGGGTGATGATGGATGTACAAGTGGGTGATGTGACTGGGCAGGAGGGGGACATGACTGTGCCGTGGAGGGCATGTGCAAGGGGGTGGTGCCTGTGAAGGTTGGGGGGTGCCTGTGCAGGTTGTGGTACAGGTGATTGGGTGAGATGTGGTACAGGTAGATGTGTTGGGTCCCCTCCATGTGTTGACCCTGAAGGAAGACTTTGGATCAGTTTCAGCATTGTTAATTGCATTTTTAGAGCGCACGGTTACCCAAGGGTGTCCTGGCACTGGCTACTGTCTTTCTGATTACAGGGTGTGCATAGACCTATGTGGCAAACAGCCAGGTTTTCAGCCCTTTCCTGAAAGTCAACAGCTCCGTGGCGATCCTAAGATGGAACGGAAGCTCATTCCATGCCCGAGCGGCGCATGTGACAAAACTTCTATCGCCCCAGTTAGCTTTTTTTGCTAGAGGTATAACCACCCTTTTTGCTTCGGCGGAGCGAAGAACTCTTCTGGGGATGTACCATTTAAAACGCCGTTTCAGGTAGTCTGGGCCAATTCCGTGAAGGGCCTTGAAGACCATACACAGGGATTTGAATTGTACCCGTTGTTTCGCTGGGAGTCAATGTAGTGTTTTCATTTCTTTTTTCACAGAAACAAACTTTAGAGTCCCAGTCAGCAGTCTAGCTGCTGCATTTTGTACTAATCGAAGCTTGTTTAAGTGTTGCCTCTGGATATTAAGGTAAAGGCAATTGCAGTAGTCCACACGCGATATGATTAGAGCTGATATCCCTATCCTTTGACATTCCTCTGGCAAGAATGATTTTATTTTTCTTAACTTTCTAAGGAGATGGAAACTAGCAGAGGTTACCGCATTTACCTGGTCCCCGAAGGTGAGTTTATTGTCAACTATGACACCCAGATTTTTGGCTTTCCTGGTTGGCTCTGGGAGAGGCCCTAATTCATCCGGCCACCAGTCTGGGGTCCAAAAGTTGGCATTAATGCCAAAGATGAGGACCTCTGTTTTGCTAGAAATTAACTTCAAACAGTTGGTCATCATCCATGACTTGATTGCTTTCATACAATCATGGAACCTTTTCCCTTTCTCTGCCTCCTGTCCGGGTCGTAGTGACACCACTATTTGGGTGTCGTCAACGTATGATGTCAGCTGAAATCCAAAGGATCTAATCACCGCCACCAATGGAGCCACATAAACATTGAAAAGGGTAGGGCTAAGAGATGAGCCCTGTGGTACTCCACAAGGTAGGGAGAAAGGGATAGAGCGAGCTTTATCTAGTTCCACTGTTTGAATTCTATCTCTTAAGAAGGACTTCAAAAGGTTCCAGGCATTCCCTCGGACCCCACATGTTGACAAACGGTCCATCAGAACGTCATGGTGGAACGTATCGAAGGCCGCTGAGAGATCTAGCATAATTAGAGCAGCCTTGCCTCCTTGGTCCAATGTTTCTCTTAGTTCTTCTGTAGCTTTTACCAGGGCCGACTCCGTACTGTGTCCTGCCCTGAATCCATATTGAGTGGGGTCTAGTATGTCATTAGCTTGGAGGAATGCGCTGAGTTGGGTGTTCATGGTTCTTTCTACCAGTTTTGCTGGCAGGGGCAGACGAGAAATTGGTCGGTAATTATTTGGGACCTTAGGGTCAAGATTGGATTTTTTTAGCAGCGGGAGAATGGACGCTGCTTTCCAACTCTTAGGGAACTAACCGGATTCAAACATAGCGTTAAATATGGGGGTCAATACTGTGCCTATGATATCAGGAACAAGTTTGATCACTGAAACTGGGCAGGGATCATAGGGGGGATCCCGATGTAATGGAGGCAAGGAGGTTCATCATGTCAGGCTTCTCCAGAGGTGAAAAGAAGTAGAAAGTTGGTCGTGAATCGGTTGTAGTGGTTGCCAGCGAGGCTGGTTCACCTATGTCTCCAGTCTGGGGGAGGCTAAATGCAAAGAAGATAGCTTCAACCTTTTGTAAAAAAAGGGGGCGATTTCCTCGCAAAGTTCAGGACTACTCTGAGTTGTTGGGGTACAAGGGGTAGCCAATTTAGCTACAGTCCTAAAGAATTCTTTAGAGGACGATTCCGCTTGTATAATTTGATCTGTAACAAAGGTCTTTTTGGTGTTAAACAGTAGCTTTTTATAATGAGTAAGGCTCTGTTTGTATAACTCTTTATCTACAGCGTTGTAGCCTTTCCTCCAGCAGCGTTCTAAGTGCTTACAGGCATGCTTTTGTTTCCTAAGTTCATCAGTAAACCAGGGGGCTGAAGGCTGAGAACGTTTAGGGGCCCAAAGTTTTACCTGTGCTAGGTTATGACATGCTATGTGAACAACCCACTCTGTGTAGCGGGCAGTGGCCTCGTCTACTGTGACAGGAAGGGTGGGGGCCGTGGCCCTAAGGAACGCTTCTAGTGCTGGGCTCTTAATTTTCTTCCAAGCTCTCGTTTCTACCTTTTTTTTCTTAACTCTTTTCTTACCATGAACGGAATCCGGGGGTGTCAGTTCAAATTGGATGGCAACATGATCTGACCAAGCAAGTGGCAACACCTCTGTACAGGACAGTTGTGGGTTGTTGGAAAAAATCCCGTCTAAGGTGTGCCCTGCAACATGAGTGGGGTAGTCTACGAGTTGCTTGAGACCTCCAATATTCATCACCTCCCCCAAGGAAGTTGTTTCTGGGTCAGAAAGTGCTTCCAGATGGAAGTTGAAATCCCCAAGGATCGTGTAGGAATCGGCACAGAGCCCATCCTCTAACAGGGTCCCAACTGCCGCTAAAAAGGCACTTCTAGGGCCTGGAGGGCGATAAAGAAGGACGCCCTTGAATGAGTTGAAGTAACTAGTATAGAAATTAAAGGAGAGTGCTTCACAGGTCGAGTTGGAAGCTG
This sequence comes from Calotriton arnoldi, assembly GCA_963921515.1. Classification (NCBI taxonomy): domain Eukaryota; kingdom Metazoa; phylum Chordata; class Amphibia; order Caudata; family Salamandridae; genus Calotriton; species Calotriton arnoldi. The sequence continues at coordinate 373,373 of CAWUFW010003211.1, read as the reverse complement.
TTAGGAAGGAGGAGTATAGGGAGCTGTGATATATAACTGTCAATCCCCCCCCTCTCCTAAGAGGTCTGTCTTGTGCATAGCATAAGAACCCTGGGGGTGTAGCCTTAGCCAGATCCGTCCCTGCCGCCTTATCTGACCAAGTTTCTGTGATAAATGCAATGTTTATATTATGTTCCTCAATGAGGAGCGCACACTCTGTGCTGTGTTTAACCAGAGACCTGGCGTTAAGCAAGAGACAGCGCAGGGGATCAGCCACTACTCTCTTTTTGGTTGCCCCTTCCATGGCTATAGGTGGTTTAATCAGGTGAAATAGGATCTAGGGGAGCCTATGGTAACAGCTAGGACATGTTGGTGACATTTTGTTTTGAGTTGCCTGAAAAGTTAGGCACGGACAGACGATGTCCTTACCTTTGTAGTTTACGGCGAGAAGGCACTCCCTTGAATCGCTAAGAATTTCTGGCTTCTGAGAACCAGGGGGACTGGCCCTGAGCCTGTTCCGAGCGCGGACGGGCGCAGACAGGCGCGCCCGCTGCACGCATCCGCTGCGCGGTCGCGTCAGCGTGCCCATGAAATAGTGGTGCGTGGGCTAACAACTAGCCTGCTGACCAAGATGGCGGCCTCGCTCCTTTGCGAGGACCGCCCGATACCCTATTCGTCAGGTAAGTGGAAGTGCAACGTGCAATCGGTGAGTAAAAAAGGCAGGCTCAATCTGGTTAAAAACACATCAAATTCATACAATGACACAGAAAATCGTTAACATTGTCAAACGAGTAAAAGCTGACACAGAAAATCGTTAAAATAGTTAAACGAGTAAAAGCGGGCTTCTAAATAGGTCAATGCATCGCTTTGCTTCTGAGAAAGGCATGCCCTCCATCCTCTTCATGGCCAAGGCATGATGTCTTGCACTCTCTTCCCTATGGATGGCTATGATGCCATTTATCTTCTTTAACATGTCTTGCCAAGATTTATCCATCCTGTCCAAGACATGGGTCAGTCTGTCGACCATCTGTGGGAATTGGCGCATATCCTGTAGTGAGTCTGACATGTCAGACAGAGTAGCCCCTGTGGCATGAAGGTCCTGCCTCACATCAGCCTGCTGTTGGAAAAAACCCTTCTCCCACTTGCCACCATGACCATCTGCCAGCCCCCTCTGCATGGGATGGTCTTGGATATGATCATCAGGTTCACCAGCGTGGGTAGGGGGTTGGCAGGTGTGAGGCTGTGGGGAGGAGATTGTTGCCCAGGGGATACCTGCTCCTCACCAGGGGTTGTAGGTCCCTCAGATGGTAGAGAGAAGGCCTGGTATGCACTGTCATGGGAGGAGTGTGTAGGGGAACCAATGCGTCTGACCTGGACGTGAGGGCTGTGAGGGGTTGATGGTTGTGTTAGGATAGGTGAGTGCTGTGGCTGGTTGGCTGACTGTTGGAAATGGGCAATCCTCGGTGTGGAGTGGGAGGTGCTATGCTGGCCGGAGCCGGTGTGGGCTTAGATGTTTTGCCCAGTGGGCCAACAGTAGTGGCCAGGGAATCAGACTCATCATCCTCTGCAAGCAGAGCCAGATTTTCTAGATAGGTATAGACCAGTAATATGCAATTTATGGGCGGTGGGCTGCATGTGGCCCTCCTGACCTTTACATGCTGCCCCCTTCTCAACAGCAGCAATGGGCAGTTGTTAACTCAACAGAGCACTCACATCAACCAGACTTCACATTAACAGGCAAACATGTAATTGAAGGTTACTGATAGTTAAAGGAAGGAAGAAAGTAGGGTGTCCTGCACCGCCTACCTTTGAATACACCTTCATTTTTAGAAGCATCATGCATCATAAGTATGATGTGGTCTCTTAAAAAATCTAAAGGAGTGTTCCTCAGCATACAGACCTGTTTTACCTTTGCACATCAGATCATGTCAGTAAATTGTAGAGTAAAATTGTGAAATGCATAATCATCAACCAAGATTTTGGTAACATTCTTTCTTACTCCACCGCCTCCGGGACAACAATGCCCATTGAGGACTACGGGTCAAACATTTGTGCTGTGCACTCTTTGGGTGGCCCGTGTTCCCATTATACATGAACAACATCATAGTCTATTTTACCTAACACTGGATAATCAAGGTTTGCTTATATGCAATTATGGAGGAAGAGGAGGCAAAGTGAAAATCAACATTTGGCTAGGATCACACAATTTGGTCAAGTGGTGAAGCTGGGATGATCCCCACCTTTACTGGTTTCACGCTGTGCAGTTCAGCCACCATATTTTAATGCTTCACTTCATCTACACCCACCTTACCAGCCCCAACCCCCCCTCCCCGATTGCGACCCTGCTGGCATCAGTGCAGCCCTCATCCACATCAATAACCATACATTTTGGGCCCTGGGATTTTGTTAGCGAGTATCCATGTCATGAACTTTCAACCCAGTTCTAGCTACTCCTCTTTATAAGAGACACTATAAGCAATTAGGTACATACTGTACTCACTTACCATACAATTTGAGTCATCCTTTCATTAGCCAACATGTTATGAAGTGGTATACTGTTATGAGCCAAAAGTGAGCATATGGAGATGAGTAACAACAGTGATATTAGACAAACACCACATACTGCTGACATTTAATCCACTTTTTTGGAGCATGAGCATTTAATAAAGTCGTTCTAGGTATATTTACCATGGTCCCGCATCCGCCCAGTGTATGGTGCCTGAACAGATGTCACACCCGTATGTGTAGCAGAGATCACTGTGGGCTGTGTTTTTCTGGACAACGTCACACGGCCTACAATGATATGTGTGTTTTCAGTTTACATTCTAGTTGATACATGTGATGCACAGTCTATAGGTTGTCTGATGAAAATGTAGGAGTTTGGACCCTCTCCTGGTCATATTTACATACTAATTTGTGCTGGTGGAATGGGTTGATGTGCCCCATTACATTGCCTCCCTGCAGGCACAGGGACCTCTGCTCCAGTGGGTGACTGTACTCTGGCTGCATGTGGCAATAAACTGGAAAAGTCACCCGATGTAACTAAGAAATGTTGAATATGTGCAACTTGTCACATATCCATCTACTTGCCAACAGTAATGGTAAGTTATTGAGGCACATTAGCTATTGCCATTTACCATTGTTAGATGAATACACCAGCAGTGATGGGCCACTGTTTGGGACAGAGAAATTGGAGGTTGCCATTTCGATCACAAAGGATTCTGGGACTTGTAGTGCAATGGATGAAATGAGACACATGAGGGCCTGACTCACCATGCGATTTGCACATACTTGGGACAACATCCATAGTCACATTTGTAGCGTATCGCAGACATTTATCATTTAGTGTTATTTTTAGAATCATCACATATTACCTGGTGCCACGTTGAGGTCATCACTCACAGGCAGCCCATGGAACGGATGGGGGTGCATGGTAGAGAGGACATCCCTCTCGAGTGGAGTGAGACGGAGACAAGGTCTAGTTTGTTCTCCAGGGAGTGCTAAGGCCACCTCTATCCTTCTGTACTACTCCACCTGCCTCTTCTGACCCTGCCACTTCTTTTTGATGTCTGTGACAGAACAGACATCTTCCCCAATACAGTGACTGCAGTAGCCAAATGCTGCCATTGGGCTGCCTTCTGGTGTGGCACTGCTGCTGTAGGGTGAAGACCATGCAGCCTTTTGTGGTGCCTCACTTTAAATTTGATTATCATGGTGGTCTACTCCTCAGTATAATTCTTCTTCCTCCTCAGAGGTAGCAAGGTTGAGGCAAGGTGCAGAGCAGGCAGGCAAAAAGTCTGTGTGGCCAAACCAGAGCCTTGATTGTGTGCTGCTGCTATGTGGTTTATAGTGCTGGGTTTGCAGGTGGAGTTGATAGTCTGCAGCTGTATGTAATTACACTTACTCTGGCCCGAGTGCGGAATCTCCATCCAGAGTGCGGACATAAAGATACTATTCGCAAATGCCCTTTGTGAATACCGAAAGTCATAAACTTAGACTTTCAGTCAAAGTTTTCCTTTGTGAATACCTAAAAGTAGTAAACTTACACAAAAGTATGAGTTTACCTTTGTGAATTGGACCCAAAGTTGGCTCTGTTGGTTCCATCAACAAAAAATATCCTCCGATGGCCAGAAGGAGTAAGGGCTGTCTGAGGAAGGACATTACATGCCACCGTATTTAGGGTGGATAGTGTAATGTCTTTTTTTTCTGTCGGTCACCGCCAGGAATAACCTGCGGTGAGGGAAATAAAAAAAAAAACAATACTGACCTCCCCCTCTATGAGAAAGCTCCCAGAGTGTTGGTGTCATAATTTTGTGGTTTCTCAGAAACAAACTCCTGCTTTGGGAGTTTGTTTTGTTTCTGAAAAACAAAAACTTTGGAAAAGTTTGGTGAACAGTTGTCAAAACCGACAGCGGGCACCCACCAAACTTATTGAACATTGAAAGAAGCTGCAGTGACAAGGGCCTTTTCCATCTGCAGAGGTACGACTGGACTGATGGTAAGTTCTAATTTGATGGATTGCAGTCCATTAGGATGGCATAGGTAATGTCCTGTCCCACTCTCATGGATGGAGTATCATCCATCAAATTCTAAATCTCTCCCTAAGTACTCAAAAACATTTTTCTGCACCACATTTTAACATAAACTTAAGATCCACAGAAAGCACTGCAAATATGGTGACATGAATATTCTTCATCAGAAGTTTCAAATGTATGAAAAACGTTGAGGATTTATTTATATGTGTATCTATTTGATTTTATAAACAAATCTTATTATGAAGCTGCCTCTGTATCATTCACTAATGATAAAACACATGAGGCCAGATTGAACTCTGTGCCAAATGTTTGAGCATTACCAACAATGACTTTTTTTGCATGATAATCAAATATGCATCAGTATATTTTCCACAACTCAGAACTTGTTTAGTAGCCATAGTCTGGCTATGTCATTATGCAATTCGAAACAACAGTGACACTAAGGCCCCCATTATGAACGGCATCTTAAAAAGGGGTGGGAGGAACTCGCGGAGTTTAACTCCGCGGAATTCCACAAAGTTACATGAAAGCTCCTCATGATTCCATGGAGTTCCACGAATGGGCACATCGCGCTGCTCATGCAGATTTTTAGCATCAGGAGCTCTTTTTGCGATGAAAGATCAGTGCGAGCGGCATCACGCAGCACGACAGAGGGTGCTGCTGCTCGAGCTGATTTTGCTGCAGGTCGAGTATATTTTCTACTTGAGCTGCAGCTTTCTCTCCATGAGTGGTCACGACCGCACTCAACCGCCCGCGTTGGGAAAATCTCGCAGTGTGCCCTCCAACTGCCTGAATATCATGGTAGGGGATGGCAATTCTCACTCGTCAACTTACTGTTGGTGAGCCGTGTGTGAGAAAAACATCCACCTCGTGGCAGTTGGTGGAGTTTGTACAGAACTCCACGTTACAAGCGTAATGGGTAGTGGCTAAAACTCCACCAACTCTGGCGGTGGAGCGGAATTTATCACCCAGCCCTAATCTAAATTCCAATTCTGGTGAAAATAACAATTTCCACCCAAATTGCTATTACCGATATTAACACGTGGTATTAACGTGTTTCAGTGTATAATCAGGCCACGCAAAACGTTCAGGAAATACAGAATTACATGGCGAAATTGATAAGATCATTATTTCTGCATGTTTGTACCCAATCCATATGTGGGTCTACATGGGATTACTTGTATTCCTGCCTTAATACTGCGTCTCAGGGATATCAGTCCCCACGCTACCGGTAATTTCAGGCCTGAACTATTTCAAAGCAGTTAGTTATAACAGAAGGCTAAAAAGTTCTACGTTTTATTTTCGTTCTGAAGTGCATTTTGTTTTTCAAAGCAAACACATATAGCTCATGGCCTGGATGAGGGAGGTTTTCAGTGTTAGATTTGCGTGAAGTGGTATTTCAACATAAAATTTAAAATATGAAATGTGTAAGTGAGACTTAGCGACAAATTCCAAACTGTAAAAGTTGTTCTTCTGCTACAAACAACTTCTAGGAAGTTGGTTTTGCAGAAAATATCCTGATACAATTTATTTCCATCAAATGGAGTACACCTGCATAATTGCTGTACGTACTGCATTTGAGCATGTTGAATTAATTAAGGGCGTGTGCAGCATTCTCTTTGTGCTCCTGAGAATTCCCCTATTCCTTCAAAATGGTGTCACAGCATCTTCACAGAACATTTTTGTGTCTTATTTAACAATGGAAAAGTTAAACTGCATTTCTGACCCAAAAAATGCAATTAGTGATACAGTGCCAAAATTTGGCACACACATTCAAGGTTTTAAGAACTTTCTAATCCTATATCACTTTCCTGAGAAGAGAAATGTCTCTAATGTGGAGGGTTAAGTCTAGAATTAAGAGGTCATGTGTACTCCCTCAGAGGGTCATTAAGAATGGGGTGAACACACTCAGAGTTGAACCTTCACATTAATCATGACTATAAACTGGCAGATTGTTGTAAATTTTGATGATTTAGAGATTTGTGATAAGTCTTAAACATGCAACAAGGCCCCTTGACGCATCATAAAGGGAGCAAAATCGTAATGCCCCTATCCAATTGAGAAAAATCACATCAATTGCTGCCACTTCTGAATCTGGAGTCAGATGTACTATTTACTGGTCGCAAAATATGTGTCACAATATGGGACCAATATTTTTTAATCAGTAAAGAATTTTGAAAAATGACATATGTACTACTACGATTGGAGGTATCATAGTGATTGTAGCCTGCTAGGATCAGCAGACCAACATGCCTGTGATTGCCTTTCAATAAAGTAAACTTTTTTTACATGAAGCTGGTTTTCCTTACAGGAAATCTGATGCATTTAAAAAGAAAAGTTTACTCTTTTTTGTTTGTTTGAGAGTTTGCAGTGATCACAAAGGGGAAGGGTCCTCAAGGGATCCCTTCAATTTTGTAAACTAATTACCACCCCAACTTGGGAGACACCAACTTTTCAATGGTTTACTGCCACTATTTCAGTCCTAAACCATTGATACATATGAGTAGGAATGGTTATTTGGAAGTGACAGGTTCAACATGGCGCTTCCAAACAACGATTCATTATCCATTTCTAAACCCATTTTAGGAGTCAGTAAAAAGTTATCAACTTCTAAAATGGGTTTAGTATCTTGCTCAAAGCAGTTTTTCAGCTGCAAACTATGAATCAAAGTGTTTGTGACCAAAAAACTGCTTATGCACCTGCTCTCTGGTCTCCAAAGGAAAACCATTGTTAGCTGACCTGAGTGCTGGGAGGAGAACAAATCCACATCTACTGGACCTTTACATCCAATATCGCTGAAAAAATCTCCGGGCTCAAAATCCATTTGCTGGTATCCATGACATACTTGTAATACCAGACTGACACAAGATTTTCCTGGCAGGAAGATGATTCCACTCTGAGTCTTATATCCTTATCAGACAGTAATGCTAACAATGCTTTGACCTGCAATCCCTTAAGTGATTGAAATAACTCACTGACATAAAACTGCCCATGCACAAATACACAAAACATTTTGACTTGAAATTAAAATGGTCTTCAAAGAAAAAGTTCCTGCCAAAAACTCCAAGCAATTGATATGCATTGTTTCTCCAACAAGGAGCAATGCCTGCCTATCTCCTGATGCTTGCATCTGAATCTAGTCCCCCATTTTGAGTCGCCCAGTTAATTGCAATATATCAAACCTGCTACTATTTATTAGGGAAAAGAACATGTGGATTTTGGTGCAGTAAGCACCAAAATCTCCATGTTATTCCCCCAAAACTCTTAAATGTGGATGATTTATCTTAACTGAAAACTTCAAACTCAGCAGTCTCAGATTTTATCAAGTGAGGTAAATATAACACCAATTACTGGCCATTTGTAAAGAAGGCCTAAGAATTAATCCAGTAGATGTACAAAAGCCACAAACATTCCAGCTCTCCAAAATATTCAACCACAGAACCAGCTTCTACCTTGTCAAAACTATCTTGTTGCTGTACTGAAAACCTTTGTGCTAGTTTGCTTCTTTCATGCTTGAGATCCAGTTTCACTAACCAGTCTCCATCCGGGACGGCCCTCCAATGATAGCCTGCCTCTCAGACACCATCTGTCACCTTCTCCCAACAGCTTACAAACTAAGTCAAACTGCCCCATAATTTTAAAGAGAAAAACTGAAATAGACTCCACACTCATCTTGGAAGGTGACTAAGGTCTGCAAATATATTGTTACACCTCTAGGCATTGACACTCTTCCATGTTGGGGGAAGAAACCTGTGCAGCCTGAAAGCACCTGAAATATCCTGTTCCTTGAGGAAACGGTATGGCCCCCAAATTTTCCTAGTTTGGCAAGCATCACTTTTATCTGCCCTGACAAAAAATGTTTGAACGAAATGCCCTATGCATAAACATGTGGGTCTTATGCAATGGAGTAAAAGTAAAAACATATTTTCCAACACTCTTACTATACCCTGACCCAGCATAAGATCTTTGGACTTACCACCAATCTTTTAAGTAACTATGTCTGCATTTGGTGCTGATCTTCATCAAAATTGCTTTCTGCCAGGAGTGCGGAATTTAGACTTTCAAGAAAACAAATTGCTATTTGTACCCATTCACGAAGATGGGGAATATTCCATTGTACCTCCCTCATATATTCCTTTTCTGCCATATCAAACATTCTTGTGAAAGTACCAATAATATCCAAGTTTGTCATGACATTGTTTGAGCTACTTTTATAGCCTGTGCTAAGGTTTCTCCCCAAACAGAAACAGAAATTGATAACATCTGGGTGTAAGTCTTAAGTCAGCCATATCTTGCACTCATCACTGGGTCCTGACCACTCTGCTTTCATTATATTTTGGCTTACTTGTCCAGTGAGTTACTAATTCACTGCTTTATATATTCAGAAACAGGGTGTAAAAGTCACCAGTCAGTACTTCTTGGATGTCAAAATATATATTCCACTTGAGTATGTTTTAATGCATCAGTAACTACTGTTACAATGGTACCCTCTTCCACTAAATCCGTCCCAAACTCATCAAAGAATGGCATCAAACACATACTCATCAAACCCACCTAGTTCCCCATCTGGGAAGAGATGCAACAAATTCTCAGAAATATATTTAATTCAAGACTTTATCTGGACTTCCATTATGCAGATATGGACATCTTTGTTTTGAGCACCACAAAGAACACCTTCTCTGTCAATAACTCTAGGGCCACATTCCTCCAAAAGGTATACATTCAGTTTCACCACTTTCTACTTCCTTTTAACTCTGACTCCATTCATATTGTTTTGTTGACGTATTTCCCATGTCTTTCCTTTCTTTTTAGACTCCTCTTCAATATCCTCTGAGAAGAGCCCAAACTTCTTCTCTGTAAACTTTACCTTGTTAACCTCGCCAAAAGCCACCCAATAACCAACCTCCTTAACTGAAACCTTAACCGTATTTTGTAAAACAAAGGTCAGAAATCACTTTCACTCTGGTCACTACCAGCATCTTTCATGGTCAATGCTGTCTAACACAGGATTACCTATCTCTGAAACATATAAGAACTCAAGTAGACCTACCAACACTAAAATTAAGAACAACAACCAACAGTATTACCTTTTCATTAAAACCTATACAATTGTATCTTTCGCCAACACACACGGACTTCCACAGATATTCAAAACCACGCTGAGTTGCTTATCCACCTATTACAACATTGTTAACACATTCTACCATTAAAGATACAGTAAAAATTGCAATTCCAAGATGTCTGTTGTTGTCTTGCAATTATAATCATTAGTTTACAAGGTCAAAAAAAGTTTTTCATTCAGATATGTGAACCTCCTCTCCAGCACGTCTGCTCATAAACGTGTCTGAACACCCAGAGCCTTTAAACCACACTACACTGTCAGGATCTGCAGCAGCAAAGCCTACCACTCCCATCTACTCTTATAATAGTGGTGTGGCACAAAAGGGAAAAAAACTTGCTCACAGCCTGGAAAAACAGCACCAGACACCACTGGTAAGCAAGATATCAATGTAGTCATTAAACAAAGTACCCCAGGGAGACCTCAACCCGAAACACAAATTTTTAAATAAAAACAGGGAGCAACATAATAACACCACATCTACAAATTTTAGTCAGTAAGCAATCTACAATTGCAAACCTACAGCACAGCAGCCAAACGTAAAATATTATAACAGTCCTAGGAACAGTATTGAAAAGGGGTAGGGGTTGTAGAACTTAACTGGGGTTTCTATTATTATAGGCATTCTTTACTAGTTGTTTTGTGTATGGCTTATGAAGATAGTGCTGCTGTGAAGGACTAGCATTACAGAATGGACTGTCAAGGGAATCATTTCTGGTTTAAAAGAGGGCGAGTAATAGAAAATACTCAAAAGAGAGGAACAACTAACTCTATAGAGCATATCTCATGTCAAGTGCTGAGGATATTATAACACAGCCAATGAAAATGTAGCCCCTGCCTTAAATGTTATCTGTAAAGAAAAAGAGCGAAATGTAAAGATGTTAATAAATACATTGTTCACAAAAGATGACTGTGTTATTGGCAACATATGTCCAGTTGGCTCCATGTGATGCACATTGCCTGGATATGGGTGTGATTATTTAGAGTTTGAGAAAATTCTGTAATCTCAATTTTTGCCAGATTTTTAAAAACTTTTTTTTTTACACATAATAAAGCAGAATGTAATTTCTTATGGTGGTTTCACAATCCTGCCTTTTTATACATTACATATTTTTGTCCATTCAAATGTATATTGCACATTGCATATTTAAGTGTTTTATCTATCAGCGAGGTTTTGTGTCAAGTGAGTATACCAGGTTTTAGAGAGTTTGGGTCATATGTTTAGGTCTTCGGGTAATTTATCATCAGTTCTAGTTAGTCTAATTTTGATTACTGCTACTAATGCCCATTCTTGTACATCTTTTATCCATTCTTTTATTTTGGGGGTGTTTGGGGCTATATAAAGTATAACACTTTGAGGGGTGTGGCTTGGACACCGGCGGGAATGGGCGCTCGTCTGTGAGCTCCGAGGCGGCGTGGGAGGCTGTGACCTTTTTCTGCGGAAAGAGCTTTTGTGAGCGGTTCGGAAAGAAACTGCTGCGAGGATGAAGCTAGCAGCATCAGCTTTCACAACTTTATAAGGTCCTGGCGGTAAGCGGGTGACCATATTTCCCAATTCTTTGAGCCGACGCGAGCTCCTCAGGACTCGCGTCCGCCATTTTGATTTTACCGCGAGGTCGCTTTCTCCTCAAATTAAACGCAGCATGTCTTCATTATCATGAGACATCAATGTTTTGTTGCCTTTCTGGATATTTTAATGGAGAACTGCTCTGATATTTGTTACTTTTATACCTCCTAAATGGTTTTGAGGTATTTCTATTATCCTCTGGCACCTCTGGCTTTTACCTGATGTTTTAATATATGGTGAAAGCTGTATTACGGCGCTCCTCACCAGACTTTCTGTTGCCTGTTATTTTTTGATACTTATATATGGGGAGAACAAAACCTGCTCACCGTTCTATGACAACTCCCTCTCCATCTGTGGTTAACTTCAATCCTTTCAGCGTTCTCCAAGATAACATGGCAGAGTCAGAACAAGAGGTAATAACAAGTCCACCAATAACAAATATTTCGTTACCTACCTCCAAAGTTACATCTAAATTATCTGGCACGTCAACGCTTTCATCTGGGAGAAAAGTAAAAAAAGACCCGCCTTCACCAACTATATCTCCACCCCCAATTTCAATGGAACTAATTCTTGAGGAAATTCGGGCTCTTAAGCCATACATGGAAGAGACTAATATTCGTCTTCAACAGCTGGACGATAAACGGTCGCACATGGAGAGTAGGGTTGGAGAATAGAGTGGAATCTTTTCATTCTGTCGCCGTTCAGGTTCCATCTATGCAATCTCAGATTTCACATCTTCAAAAGCAGGTTGAAAACCTTGAAAATCGCCGCAGACGCAATAATTTCACATCTACGGTTTAATAGAGGGACTTGAAGGCCCTAATCCTCTCTCCTTTTTTCAATCCTTACTTCCAAAACCTTTGGATATTCCAGAATCCCCACCATTGAACATTCAGCGGGCTCATCGTTTGGGTCATATTCCACAATCGACGTCCTCATCGAGGAAACCAAGAGGAGTAATATTGTATTTTTTTAGAATACACAGACTTGTTGAAAGTTTTACAAGCAGTTAAAGTCAAAGGTAGGAACACTTGGCAAGGCTCTATTCTTTTCTTTTCACAAGATTATGCCAAAGCAACAGCAGATAGAAGAAAGAAATGTTTGGATATGAGGCCAGCGCTACGGAATATCAATGCCAGATTTGGTCTTATTCATCCTTGCCTTTTAAGGTTACATATAAAAACAAGACTACGTCCTATGAGGATCCTTGTCTTCTTCAACGATTTTTGGACAATTGCAGACTGGAGGATATGGAAATTACTAGATCCACTGTTTAACTTTTTTATTATTTCTTAGTAATGTATTATATTGTCCTGGTTATATGTTTTTTATATTATTTCTGTTAATATTTGTGTAACTTGTTTGCTTTTTCTTTTCATTAGGTACAATCTTTTTCATAACCATACATGTGACTTTCCATCCGTCTGATGGTTACCGTCTTCCTCCCGTACCCGTTCCAAGAGCTCTAGTCGATGTATCGTTTCCTTGTGTGGCTCCACCACCCTCGAATTTTGTGTGTTTTCTGGTATGTCATTTTTTGTTTCTTATATATGGTTCGTGTCTTTTTCTTCCTTTTTTACTCTATCCCTTCTGTTTTTCCCCCTTTTATTTACTCTTCTTAGATGGTATTTATCAAAATCTCATCTTTCTCTTCTCATTCTTTTCCCCTTTCTTTTGTTTTTCGATTCCATTTCTATCTGTAAATCTGCTACTCTCTTCTCCTCTCTCTCTTTCTTTCTATCTTTAATATTTACTTAGTTTGCAATCTACTTTGTTATAGTATTACATTTTCAAGGTCATATTTTATCATATTCGTATTGTTTTCACAGAGCATCGGTTACTATTACTTATTTTAATACTTCTGATGTATTATTGCGTTGTAGATGGCTTTAAGAATAATTTCATGGAATGTTAAAGGTTTAGGCTCTCCTATAAAACGTCAAAGGGTTTTGTCTCATATCTCCAATTTAAAGGGTGATATTGTTTTGCTACAAGAAATACATATCCCAGACAAAGAAGTCTCTAAGCTTAAAAGACAATGGGTTGGTCATGTTTTTGCTTCTCCGGGCTCAGGAAAATGCAACGGGGTAGCAATTTTATGTCATAAACGTCTTAACATACAAACTCTTGCCCAAGATGTTGACTGTAATGGCAGATGGATCTCAGTCTCCTTACTTGTCAATAAATTCCAGTAACTATTGTTAACTTTTATGCACCTACTAATCCAGATAAGTCTTTTTTGCCGGGAGTATTATCTAAATTGATGGCTTATACTGATGATTATTTGATTGTTGGTGGTGATTGTAACATGGTTTTTGATCCTATTTTAGAGAGACGCTCCAAAACTAGATTCAAACCTTCACAAATGCATTCTCAGTTTAAAGCGTCTATTCCAACGATCTCTTGTTGATGCATGGAGATTGTGCAATCCAACGCTTCAAGAGTACACTTTCTTTTCCCCTGCCCATTTTTCTCAGTCTCCGATAGATTATATTTTTATTTCCAATGCTCTTGCTCAACGGGTTATCAACTTGGATATAGGATCCATACTGATTTCTGATCACGCACCTGTAACTCTGGACTTGGAACTCCTTCCATCTTTTCAGGGAACTCGACGGTGGAGGTTTAATAACTCTCTTCTGTCAGATTTGCAGTTTACATGCACTTTTGAACAATTTGCTCACACATTCTTTAAAGAAAATTAATCTCCTGAATTATCTCCTCAGGTGGTTTGGGATGCTTACAAAGCCGCCTCTAGAGACTTTATTATCAAATTTGTTTCTCAGAAACGGAAATCAGCTGCCAATAAGTTAAAGACACTCATTAGTCTAATGACTGCTAAATTTGAATATAATACACTTTCTACAGAAAATGCCAACTCTTATTTACTTAAGTACAGTGCAAAATATTATGGGGGTCAAAATAGAGCGGGAAACTTCTTGCCAATTATCAGAAAATCACAAAAGAAGGCACTAAAATTGATTCTATTTTGACTTCCTCTAATCAGAATTTAAATAAAAATGAGGATTTACATTTGGAATTTACAAAGTTTTATCAGACCCTTTATTCCCCGGAATCCCAACCTGGTTCCCAAGCACCTTATCATTATTTATCATCCATTCCCTCGCCTACGCACCCTGACATTGATTTTTCTATATTAGAAAAAGATATTCTAATACAGGATATTTCTAATGCTATTTGATTATTAAACATGGCAAAGCTCCGGGACCAGATGGTTGCACTATTGAATTCTATTAGTATTTTTCTTCATTTCTTATACCTAAACTACACCAGCTTTATCTTCATTTCATATCCTCTGAGGCATCAGGTGGCTCTTTTCAAGAGGCACTGATATGTCTTCTTCCCAAGGATAATAAAGACCATAGACTATGTAAGAATTATCGCCCAATCTCTTTAATTAATTTAGATTATAAACTTTTTGCAAAAATATTAGCTCTCCGTCTGGATAAACTATTACCCCAATTGATTGGGAGAGAACAATGTGGGTTTATTAAAGGTAGGCATCTTTCAGATAATATTCGTTTATTTTTTAATGTTATCAGCAAATCCAAATCTTATAATTCTTCTTTGGCAGCTGTTTCTTTAGATGCAGAAAAGGCGTTTGATAGAGTTAACTGGTCTTTTATTTTTGCTACACTTTCCTGGTTTGGGTTTGGTCCTCAGTTTATTAAATATGTCTCTTTGTTATACTCTTCTCCCAAGTCCTCTATTTCAGTTAATGGCCTTATGTCTCCATTTTTTCCTCTTCATAGAGGCGTACGACAAGGTTGTCCACTCTCTCCTCTATTATTTATACTCGCCTTAGAACCCTTTTTAATAAAGATTCACTCTAATCCACAAATTACAGGCTTCTCTTATGGAATTACTCAGCTTAAATTTTCTGTTTATGCTGATGATATCGTGTTGTTTATCTCTCATCCACAGACATCTTTACCAGCGTTTTTATTAGAAGTTGATAACTTTGCATCTGTCTCAGGCTATAAATTAAATGCGGATAAATGTGAAATCATTCCATTAAATAATCTATGCTTTCATGCTGATTTTAGTGCGTCATCTTTTCATTGGAATCCAGATAAAATTAAATATCTTGGTTTGTGGTTCTCGGACACTGTTAAGAACTCTATCGCCCTAAACTTGAAATCATTATACACAGTCTTACTTGAACTTACATCTCGTTGGAACCCTTTATTTTTTTCTTGGTGGGGTCGTCTTGATACTATAAAAATTATGCTTGTTCCTGTTATATTATTCTATATTTCAAATATACCTGTTAATATCATTTAGCCTTTTGTCTTAAACAAACTTCTTTTTTGCTACAAGACAATGATTCTGTGCTCGCCCCTTATGGACAGATCTTGAGAAATCCTTTTGTATCCCTTTTCCCTGTTGGAGTGTTTGTCTTTCACTTCTAGACCAACATCCTTATCTCTTCCGTTTTTTAAGAACACATTCAAGATGTTTTCCCCCATCTTTATTTCTTATAAAACTCCCAAGGATCAATTTTTAAACTCATCAATTTGGTACAATGCTTCAATTAAAATAAATAATGGAATAATTGTTGGGAAAGATTGGTATTCTAAAGGTTTTAAATGGGTTCTTCAGTTCTGTCACAACAGTACTTGTCTGCTCTTTTCGGTAGTACAGTCACTCTTCTCCTTCCCAGACTCGTATTAGGACAAATATAGATTACTTGTCTCTGCAACTCAAACAGCTTATCACAAATTCTCTCCTGAACAGATATCTTCTCCCCCCCTCCTCCTATTTACAAGTTACTAGATGCATTACCATCCGCATCTCAAGTATATAAACATTTAACACTTATCCCTGAAGAAAGAAATAACACAGAGGTAGAACATCTTTGGGAACATGACTTGCAAACCACTTTCCACACTTCTTTTTGTAATAAAATTTGGACCAAAATAAGAAAGTCTTCTAGAGCGGCAAATACTACTCAAATCTTGTTTTTTGTCTATAATCGGCTTTTGATTACACCTGTTCAGGTTCCATGTATGCAATCTCAGATTTCACATCTTCAAAAGCAGGTTGAAAACCTTGAAAATCGCAGCAGACGCAATAATTTGCACATCTATGGTTTAATAGAGGGACTTGAAGGCTCTAATCCTCTCTCCTTTTTTCAATCCTTTCTTCCAAAACCTTTGGATATTCCAGAATCCCCACCATTGAACATCCAGCGGGCTCATCGTTTGGGTCATATTCCACAATCGACGTCCTCATCGAGGAAACCAAGAGGAGTAATATTGTATTTTTTTAGAATACACAGACTTGTTGAAAGTTTTACAAGCAGTTAAAGTCAAAGGTAGGATCTCTTGGCAAGGCTCTATTCTTTTCTTTTCACAAGATTATGCCAAAGCAACAGCAGATAGAAGAAAGAAATTTTTGGATATGAGGCCAGCGCTACGGAATATCAATGCCAGATTTGGTCTTATTCATCCTTGCCTTTTTAAGGTTATAGATAAAAACAAGACTACGTCCTATGAGGATCCTTGTCTTCTTCAACGATTTTTGGACAATTGCAGACTGGAGGATATGGAAATTACTAGATCCACTGTTTAACTTTTTTATTATTTCTTAGTAATGTATTATATTGTCCTGGTTATATGTTTTTTAATATTATTTCTGTTAATATTTGTGTAACTTGTTTGCTTTTTCTTTTCATTAGGTACAATCTTTTTCATAACCATACATGTGACTTTCCGTCCGTCTGATGGTTACCGTCTTCCTCCCGTACCCGTTCCAAGAGCTCTAGTCGATGTATCGTTTCCTTTTGTGGCTCCACCACCCTCGAATTTTGTGTGTTTTCTGGTATGTCATTTTTTGTTTCTTATATATGGTTCGTGTCTTTTTCTTTCTTTTTTACTCTATCCCTTCTGTTTTTCCCCCTTTTATTTACTCTTCTTAGATGGTATTTATCAAAATCTCATCTTTCTCTTCTCATTCTTTTGTTTTTCGATTCCATTTCTATCTGTAAATCTGCTACTCTCTTCTCCTCTCTCTTTCTTTCTATCTTTAATATTTACTTCGTTTGCAATCTACTTTGTTATAGTATTACATTTTCAAGGTTATATTTTATCATATTCGTATTGTTTTCACAGAGCACCAGTTACTATTACTTATTTTAATACTTCTGATGTATTATTGCGTTGTAGATGGCTTTAAGAATAATTTCATGGAATGTTAAAGGTTTATGCTCTCCTATAAAACGTCAAAGGGTTTTGTCTCATATCTCCAATTTAAAGGGTGATATTGTTTTGCTACAAGAAATACATATCCCAGACAAAGAAGTCTCTAAGCTTAAAAGACAATAGGTTGGTCATGTTTTTGCTTCTCCGGGTACAGGAAAATGCAACGGGGTAGCAATTTTATGTCATAAACGTCTTAACATACAAACTCTTGCCCAAGATGTTGACTGTAATGGCAGATGGATCTCAGTCTCCTTACTTGTCAATAAATTCCTGTAACTATTGTTAACTTTTATGCACCTACTAATCCAGATAAGTCTTTTTGGCCGGGAGTGTTATCTAAATTGATGACTTATACTGATGATTATTTGATTGTTGGTGGTGATTGTAACATGGTTTTTGATCCTATTTTAGACAGACGCTCCAAAACTAGATTCAAACCTTCACAAATGCATTCTCAGTATAAAGCGACTCTATCCCAACAATCTCTTGTTGATGCATGGAGATTGTGCAATCCAACGCTTCAAGAGTACACTTTCTTTTCCCCTGCCCATTTTTCTCAGTCTCCGATAGATTATATTTTTATTTCCAATGCTCTTGCTCAACGGGTTATCAACTTGGATATAGGATCCATACTGATTTCTGATCATGCACCTGTAACTCTGGACTTGGAACTCCTTCCATCTTTTCAGGGAACTCGACGGTGGAGGTTTAATAACTCTCTTCTGTCAGATTTGCAGTTTACATGCACTTTTGAACAATTTGCTCACACATTCTTTAAAGAAAATTAATCTCCTGAATTATCTCCTCTGGTGGTTTGGGATGCTTTCAAAGCCGCCTCTAGAGACTTTATTATCAAATTTGTTTCTCAGAAACGGAAATCAGCTGCCAGTAAGCTAAAGTCACTCATTAGTCTAATGACTGCTAAATTTGAATTTAATACACTTTCTACAGAAAATGCCAACTCTTATTTACTTAAGTACAGTGCAAAATATTATGGGGGTCAAAATAGAGCGGGGAAACTTCTTGCCAATTATCTGAAAATCACAAAAGAAGGCACTAAAATTGATTCTATTTTTACTTCCTCTACTCAGAATTTACATAAAAATGAGGATTTACTTTTGGAATTTACAAAGTTTTATCAGACCCTTTATTCCCTGGAATCCCAACCTGGTTCCCAAGCACCTTATCATTATTTATCATCCATTCCCTCGCCTACACACCCTGACATTGATTTTTCTAATACAGGATATTTCTAATGCTCCCACCCCTGTTCCTGTTTAAAAGTACTCCCGTGAGTCATTGAGCTGACGAGCTCGTGGAAGAAGCACCCGCGCGCCAGTGAGAGGTACTTGACCTGATGCAATGATTGGCAGTCTACTCAGTAAACCCCAAATTTAAAGCCTGTAATCTCTACTGATGACGGTTAAAGAACCAGAAACACGTGTCTAGAGATCAGCACTATCTGCGCCAACTCTGGCGAAACACTCGGAATACTATGGCAATGCAAGCAACATGAGACTGCATTTACCAGAATGCCAGGGGCAAACCTTGCTGGGGGGTGAAGCGGTGTGCTCCCACCCCTGTTCCTGTTTAAAAGTACTCCTGTGAGTCATTGAGCTGACGAGCTCGTGGAAGAAGCACCCGCGCGCCAGTGAGAGGTAATTGACCTGATGCAATGATTAGCAGCCTACTCAGTAAACCCCAAATTTAAAGCCTGTAATCTCTACTGATGACGGTTAAAGAACCAGAAACACGTGTCTAGAGATCAGCACTATCTGCGCCAACTCTGGCGAAACACTCGGAATACTATGGCAATGCAAGCAACATGAGACTGCATTTACCAGAATGCCAGGGGCGAACCTTGCTGGGGGGTGAAGCGGTGTGCTCCCACCCCTGTTCCTGTTTATAAGTACTCCCGTGAGTCATTGAGCTGATGGGCTCGTGGAAGAAGCACCCGCACGCCAGTGAGAGGTACTTGACCTGATGCAATGATTGGCAGCCTACTCAGTAAACCCCAAATTTAAAGCCTGTAATCTCTACTGATGGCGGTTAAAGAACCAGAAACACGTTTCTAGAGATCAGCACTATCTGCGCCAACTCTGGCGAAACACTCGGAATACTATGGCAAAGCAAGCAACATGAGACTGCATTTACCAGAATGCCAGGGGCGAACCTTGCTGGGGGGTGAAGTGGTGTGCTCCCACCCCTCTTCCTGATTATTAAACATGGTAAAGCTCCGGGACCAGATGGCTTCACTATTGAATTCTATTCGTATTTTTCTTCATTTCTTATACCTAAACTGTACCAGCTTTATCTTCATTTGATATCCTCTGAGGCATCAGGTGGCTCTTTTCAAGAGGCACTGATATGTCTTCTTCCCAAGGATAATAAAGACCATAGACTATGTAAGAATTATCGCCCAATCTCTTTAATTAATTTAGATTATAAACTTTTTGCAAAAATATTAGCTCTCCGTCTGGATAAACTATTACCCCAATTGATTGGGAGAGAACAGTGTGGGTTTATTAAAGGTAGGCATCTTTCAGATAATATTCGTTTATTTTTTAATGTTATCAGCAAATCCAAATCTCATAATTCTTCTTTGGCAGCTGCTTCTTTAGATGCGGAAAAGGCGTTTGATAGAGTTAACTGGTCTTTTATTTTTGCTACACTTTCCTGGTTTGGGTTTGGTCCTCAGTTTATTAAATATGTCTCTTTGTTATACTCTTCTCCCAAGTCCTCTATTTCAGTTAATGGCCTTATGTCTCCATTTTTTCCTCTTCATAGTGGCGTCCGACAAGGTTGTCCACTCTCTCCTCTATTATTTATACTCGCCTTAGAACCCTTTTTAATAAAGATTCACTCTAATCCACAAATTACAGGCTTCTCTTATTGAATTACTCAACTTAAATTTTCTGTTTATGCTGATGATATCGTGTTGTTTATCTCTCATCCACAGACATCTTTACCAGCGTTTTTATTAGAAGTTGATAACTTTGCATCTGTCTCAGGCTATAAATTAAATGCGGATAAATGTGAAATCCTTCCATTAAATAATCTATGCTTTCATGCTGATTTTAGTGCGTCATCTTTTCATTGGAATCCAGATAAAATTAAATATCTTGGTTTGTGGTTCTCGGACACTGTTAAGAACTCTATCGCCCTAAACTTGAAATCATTATACACAGTCTTACTTGAACTTACATCTCGTTGGAACCCTTTATTTTTTTCTTGGTGGGGTCGTCTTGATACTATAAAAATGATGCTTGTTCCTGTTATATTATTCTATATTTCAAATATACCTGTTAATATCATTTAGCCTTTTGTCTTAAACAAACTTCTTTTTTGCTACAAGACAATGATTCTGTGCTCGCCCCCTTATGGACAGATCTTGAGAAATCCTTTTTGTATCCCTTTTCCCTGTTGGAGTGTTTGTCTTTCACTTCTAGACCAACATCCTTATCTCTTCCGTTTTTTAAGAACACATTCAAGGTGTTTTCCCCCATCTTTATTTCTTATAAAACTCCCAAGGATCAATTTTTAAACTCATCAATTTGGTACAATGCTTCAATTAAAATAAATAATGGAATAATTATTGGGAAAGATTGGTATTCTAAAGGTTTTAAATGGGTTCTTCAGTTCTGTCACAACAGTACTTGTCTGCCCTTTTCGGTAGTACAGTCACTCTTCTCCTTCCCAGACTCGTATTAGGACAAATATAGATTACTTGTCTCTGCAACTCAAACAGCTTATCACAAATTCTCTCCTGAACAGATATCTTCTCCCCCTCCTCCTATTTACAAGTTACTAGATGCATTACCATCCGCATCTCAAGTATATAAACATTTAACACTTATCCCTGAAGAAAGAGATAACACAGAGGTAGAACATCTTTGGGAACATGACTTGCAAACCACTTTCCCCACTTCTTTTTGTAATAAAATTTGGACCAAAATAAGAAAGTCTTCTAGAGCGGCTAATACTACTCAAATCTTGTTTTTTGTCTATAATCGGCTTTTGATTACACCTGTTCAGGTTCCATCTATGCAATCTCAGATTTCACATCTTCAAAAGCAGGTTGAAAACCTTGAAAATCTCAGCAGACGCAATAATTTGCACATCTATGGTTTAATAGAGGGACTTGAAGGCCCTAATCCTCTCTCCTTTTTTCAATCCTTTCTTCCAAAACCTTTGGATATTCCAGAATCCCCACCATTGAACATTCAGCGGGCTCATCGTTTGGGTCATATTCCACAATCGACGTCCTCATCGAGGAAACCAAGAGGAGTAATATTGTATTTTTTAGAATACACAGACTTGTTGAAAGTTTTACAAGCAGTTAAAGTCAAAGGTAGGATCTCTTGGCAAGGCTCTATTCTTTTCTTTTCACAAGATTATGCCAAAGCAACAGCAGATAGAAGAAAGACATTTTTGGATATGAGGCCAGCGCTACGGAATATCAATGCCAGATTTGGTCTTATTCATCCTTGCCTTTTTAAGGTTATAGATAAAAACAAGACTACGTCCTATGAGGATCCTTGTCTTCTTCAATGATTTTTGGACAATTGCAGACTGGAGGATATGGAAATTACTAGATCCATTGTTTAACTTTTTTATTATTTCTTAGTAATGTATTATATTGTCCTGGTTATATGTTTTTTTATATTATTTCTGTTAATATTTGTGTAACTTGTTTGCTTTTTCTTTTCATTAGGTACAATCTTTTTCATAACCATACATGTGACTTTCCGTCCATCTGATGGTTACCGTCTTCCTCCCTTACCTGTTCCAAGAGCTCTAGTCGATGTATCGTTTCCTTTTGTGGCTCCACCACCCTCGAATTTTGTGTGTTTTCTGGTATGTCATTTTTTGTTTCTTATATATGGTTCGTGTCTTTTTCTTTCTTTTTTACTCTATCCCTTCTGTTTTTCCCCCTTTTATTTACTCTTCTTAGATGGTATTTATCAAAATCTCATCTTTCTCTTCTCATTCTTTTGTTTTTCGATTCCATTTCTATCTGTAAATCTGCTACTCTCTTCTCCTCTCTCTCTTTCTTTCTATCTTTAATATTTACTTCGTTTGCAATCTACTTTGTTATAGTATTACATTTTCAAGGTTATATTTTATCATATTCGTATTGTTTTCACAGAGCACCAGTTACTATTACTTATTTTAATACTTCTGATGTATTATTGCGTTGTAGATGGCTTTAAGAATAATTTCATGGAATGTTAAAGGTTTATGCTCTCCTATAAAAGGTCAAAGGGTTTTGTCTCATATCTCCAATTTAAAGGGTGATATTGTTTTGCTACAAGAAATATATATCCCAGACAAAGAAGTCTCTAAGCTTAAAAGACAATAGGTTGGTCATGTTTTTGCCTCTCCGGGCTCAGGAAAATGCAACGGGGTAGCAATTTTATGTCATAAACGTCTTAACATACAAACTCTTGCCCAAGATGTTGACTGTAATGGCAGATGGATCTCAGTCTCCTTACTTGTCAATAAATTCCTGTAACTATTGTTAACTTTTATGCACCTACTAATCCAGATAAGTCTTTTTGGCCGGGAGTATTATCTAAATTGATGACTTATACTGATGATTATTTGATTGTTGGTGGTGATTGTAACATGGTTTTTGATCCTATTTTAGACAGACGCTCCAAAACTAGATTCAAACCTTCACAAATGCATTCTCAGTTTAAAGCGACTCTATCCCAACGATCTCTTGTTGATGCATGGAGATTGTGCAATCCAACGCTTCAAGAGTACACTTTCTTTTCCCCTGCCCATTTTTCTCAGTCTCCGATAGATTATATTTTTATTTCCAATGCTCTTGCTCAACGGGTTATCAACTTGGATATAGGATCCATACTGATTTCTGATCACGCACCTGTAACTCTGGACTTGGAACTCCTTCCATCTTTTCAGGGAACTCGACGGTGGAGGTTTAATAACTCTCTTCTGTCCGATTTGCAGTTTACATGCACTTTTGAACAATTTGCTCACACATTCTTTAAAGAAAATTAATCTCCTGAATTATCTCTTCTGTTGGTTTGGGATGCTTTCAAAGCCACCTCTAGAGACTTTATTATCAAATTTGTTTCTCAGAAACAGAAATCAGCTGCCAATAAGTTAAAGACACTCATTAGTCTAATGACTGCTAAATTTGAATTTAATACACTTTCTACAGAAAATGCCAACTCTTATTTAATTACGTACAGTGCAAAATATTATGGGGTTCAAAATAGAGCAGGGAAACTTCTTGCCAATTATCTGAAAATCACAAAAGAAGGCACTAAAATTGATCCTATTTTTACTTCCTCTAATCAGAATTTACATAAAAATGAGGATTTACTTTTGGAATTTACAAAGTTTTATCAGACCCTTTATTCCCCGGAATCCCAACCTGGTTCCCAAGCACCTTATCATTATTTATCATCCATTCCCTCGCCTACACACCCTGACATTGATTTTTCAATATTAGAAAAAGATATTCTAATACAGGATATTTCTAATGCTATTTGATTATTAAACATCAAGCAACATGAGACTGCATTTACCAGAATGCCAGGGGCGAACCTTGCTGGGGGGTGAAGCGGTGTGCTCCCACCCCTGTTCTTGTTTAAAAGTACTCCCGTGAGTCATTGAGCTGACAAGCTCGTGGAAGAAGCACCCGCGCGCCAGTGAGAGGTACTTGACCTGATGCAATGACTGGCAGCCTACTCAGTAAACCCCAAATTTAAAGCCTGTAATCTCTACTGATGACGGTTAAAGAACCAGAAACACGTGTCTAGAGATCAGCACTATCTGTGCCAACTCTGGCGAAACACTCGGAATACTATGGCAATGCAAGAAACATGAGACTGCATTTACCAGAATGCCAGGGGCGAACCTTGCTGGGGGGTGAAGCGGTGTGCTCCCACCCTTGTTCCTGTTTAAAAGTACTCCCGTGAGTCATTGAGCTGACGAGCTCGTGGAAGAAGCACCCCACGCCAGTGAGAGGTACTTGACCTGATGCATTGATTGGCAGCCTACTCAGTAAACCCCAAATTTAAAGCCTGTAATCTCTACTGATGACGGTTAAAGAACCAGAAACACGTGTCTACAGATCAGCACTATCTGCGCCAACTCTCCTGAATTATCTCTTCTGTTGGTTTGGGATGCTTTCAAAGCCACCTCTAGAGACTTTATTATCAAATTTGTGGCGAAACACTCGGAATACTATGGCAAAGCAAGCAACATGAGACTGCATTTACCAGAATGCCAGGGGCGAACCTTGCTGGGGGGTGAAGCGGTGTGCTCCCACCCCTCTTCCTGATTATTAAACATGGCAAAGCTCCGGGACCAGATGGCTTCACTATTGAATTCTATTTGTATTTTTCTTCATTTCTTATACCTAAACTATACCAGCTTTATCTTCATTTCATATCCTCTGAGGCATCAGGTGGCTCTTTTCAAGAGGCACTGATATGTCTTCTTCCCAAGGATAATAAAGACCATAGACTATGTAAGAATTATCGCCCAATCTCTTTAATTAATTTAGATTATAAACTTTTTGCAAAAATGTTAGCTCTCCGTCTGGATAAACTATTACCCCAATTGATTGGGAGAGCAGTGTGGGTTTATTAAAGGTAGGCATCTTTCAGATAATATTCGTTTATTTTTTAATGTTATCAGCAAATCCAAATCTTATAATTCTTCTTTGGCAGCTGTTTCTTTAGATGCGGAAAAGGCGTTTGATAGAGTTAACTGGTCTTTTATTTTTGCTACACTTTCCTGGTTTGGGTTTGGTCCTCAGTTTATTAAATATGTCTCTTTGTTATACTCTTCTGCCAAGTCCTCTATTTTAGTTAATGGCCTTATGTCTCCATTTTTTCCTCTTCATAGAGGCGTACGACAAGGTTGTCCACTCTCTCCTCTATTATTTACTCTCGCCTTAGAACCCTTTTTAATAAAGATTCACTCTAATCCACAAATTACAGGCTTCTCTTATGGAATTACTCAGCTTAAATTTTCTGTTTATACTGATGATATCTTGTTGTTTATCTCTCATCCACAGACATCTTTACCAGCGTTTTTATTAGAAGTTGATAACTTTGCATCTGTCTCAGGCTATAAATTAAATGCGGATAAATGTGAAATCCTTCCATTAAATAATCTATGCTTTCATGCTGATTTTAGTGCGTCATCTTTTCATTGGAATCCAGATGAAATTAAATATCTTGGTTTGTGGTTCTCGGACACTGTTAAGAACTCTATCGCCCTAAACTTGAAATCATTATACACAGTCTAACTTGAACTTACATCTCGTTGGAACCCTTTATTTTTTTCTTGGTGGGGTCGTCTTGATACTATAAAAATGATGCTTGTTCCTGTTATATTATTCTATATTTCAAATATACCTGTTAATATCATTTAGCCTTTTGTCTTAAACAAACTTTTTTTTTGCTACAAGACAATGATTCTGTGCTCTCCCCCTTATGGACAGATCTTGAGAAATCCTTTTTGTATCCCTTTTCCCTGTTGGAGTGTTTGTTTTTCACTTCTAGACCAACATCCTTATCTCTTCCGTTTTTTAAGAACACATGCAAGATACTTTCCCCCATCTTTATTTCTTATAAAACTCCCCAGGATCAATTTTTAAACTCATCAATTTGGTACAACGCTTCGATTAAAATAAATAATAGAATAATTTTTGGGAAAGATTGGTATTCTAAAGGTTTTAAATGGGTTCTTCAGTTCTGTCACAACGGTACTTGTCTGCCCTTTTCGGTAGTACAGTCACTCTTCTCCTTACCAGACTCGTACAAGGACAAATATAGATTACTTGTCTCTGCAACTCAAACAGCTTATCACAAATTCTCTCCTGAACAGATATCTTCACCCCGCATCTCAAGTATATAAACATTTAACACTTATCCCTGAAGAAAGAGATAACACAGAGGTAGAACATCTTTGGGAACATGACTTGCAAACCACTTTCCCCACTTCTTTTTGTAATAAAATTTGGACCAAAATAAGAAAGTCTTCTAGAGCGGCTAATACAACTCAAACCTTGCTTTTTGTCTATAATCGGCTTTTGATTACACCTGTTAAATTACATAAATTAGATTCTGCCGTCCCTGGTCTTGTTCTCAGCCTTCAGCAGATCTTAAACACATGTTATTTGAATGTCCCCTTATATATGATTTCTGGCTGAAGGTTTGGCAACAGATAAACTCTATATTTAATACACAAATCCCTTTTAATTTTATTAATCTTTTCCTGGGTAGTACTTCCGACCACTGGTCAACTCAATCCAAAGATTTTTATATAGTAGATTTACTTCTTGCGGTTGCCTTTCAACAAATTACTAAATCTTGGAAAGATACGTCTCAAGTATCTTTTCAAGCATGGTGGTATGGAGTGTGTTACCACCACAGACTCGATAGAGCATATGTGTATCCTGTCACATTAGCTATTAAAAGAGACCTTTTATGGCTACCAGTTGCCTCTTTTTTAGACAAGCCTGCTTGTGAAACACAAATACACAAGCCCCGAATTGAAGAAGTGCCTAAGCCTCCGTGACTTGTTCTTTATTAATAAAAATTGATCTTTTTTGTTTTATGCACTTAAATCTTTTTATAGAATGTTCTATTATGGTTAGATAATTAATATTATTTCTTCCTGATGGTGTTATGTTTTTCAAACCTGTGATTGTATGCTCAATGAATATGTTGTTTCTTTTTGTATTATAATTGCAACTTTATCTCAATAAAACTTTATTTTCAAACTTAAAGTATAACAATTCATCTCCTCGCCACCAGAAATACCAGGCAGAGAAATGTATTTTTGATTTTACTTTTGGATTTACTAATATCAATTACAAGTAGATATGTTTGTGGTTGCATCTCTATTTCAGTCCAATGATATCCTTGTAGTATATTCTTCAATGTATCCCAATATGCTAGTATAACGTGGCAGTCTTAAGTCAGGCGGAAACCTTTTGTGGCAATCTGCTTACATTTTGGACAGCTAGTATCTTTAGTGCGATGTAGTTCATGTATCAATGTCGGTGTGAACTATATCTTCTGTGCAATATGTTGAAATAACTAACTCAAAATCTATCATAGAGGGACACATGATATGCTATTTGAAAGGCATTTTCCCTTAGGTTGATGGTGATTTTGTGCCCACAATCTGTCTCCTACTTATGGGTGCACAGAAGGACAATATTTGATCCTATGTATGCACGGGGGCTTGGCCTGCTACCACCCCCCCTGAAATATCCGCCAGGAGTGCAGCAGTGTGATCCGGAGAGGGCAGAGCCCTGAGCTCACCTAGCGGGATCTGACTGCTTGTGCTGCCACACAACTTCTACCCCGGAAAAGCGGGTCGGATCCCCAACGAGTACTGCCAGTGTCCCACTGAGGGCAACTGCGGTTGAGGAGTTGCCCAGTGCACTCTCCTGAACCTGCGCTTATCAGTAACAGTCCGAGCTTCTGATCGCTAGCAGTATGGGTTGTGATAAAGGCCTGCAGGCCCGGGCCAAAATGGATAAGTCGGGGTTGCAAATGGGGCCCCAGGTGGAGATTCCGGCACTGCTACCCCACCCAGCGAAGGCCACACATCAGTCATCTTGCAGGCCATTCAAGACTTCAAGTCTGCACTGGAGACTGCAGACTGGATAGGGGAGGTTGGAGTAGACGTGGCCTTGTTGTGTCAAGAACTTCACCAGACAGTGGACTGAGTGACTGAGGAGGAAGGTAGGATATCCAAACTGGAGGACACCGCGGGCCTCACCCCTGTGGTGGCCCACCTCTAACACACTACTAAGACTCTACAGGACCAGGGAGAGGATGCTGAAAATAGTGCCTCATGCAGCAATCTCTGGTTTATTGGTTTCCGGGAGGGCAAAGTCCCAGAAACATTCATTGAGCAATAGATCCACTCCTGGATGGACAAGGGCGATTTGTTCCCTTGTTTTAACCTTGAAAGGGCCCACAGGTTCTTGGTCCAGAAGCCTCCCCTGGGAGCCCACTTGACCGATGATAGCGAGATTTTTGAACTATAGAGACAGTGATACTGTTCTAAGGGGTGCATTGGCAATGGGGCACCTGATGTGCCAATCCGGCGCATCCTGGTATTCCCTGATTACATTCACCAGTTCCAGACAAGGTGCAAATCCTATGACCAAGTGAAGCAGAAGTTGTGTAAAATGAACTTCTCTTTTATGTTTCTTTCCCCTGCTCTGCTACGAGTGCTTCTTGACTCTAAGTCCTTCTTCTTTGATACCCCCAGAGGAATACCCCAGAGGAGGCCTGTGCCTGGCTTACTGAACAACAACACTTGACCACACAACAGTCTCTGGGGGTCAAAGACTAAGGGGGGCGAGGGAGACATGGCAGTGGATACATTTCCAATGGCAGAGGAGGGGCCCACAGGATGCTGATGTCTCCACAGAGTCAGAGGGGGAACACTGGGGATGGGACGTGGCTGAGGGCCCTCGGGTCGAGAGGGAACCCAGACGAGGGCTGCCGAGAAGCAGGGGCCATCACCCTGAGCTGTGGCCCTAGAAGTGGTTAGAGCCCTGCTGTTGTTCTACTGTAAATCTCCATGTTTGCATGCCAGCAGCACTGTATCCTACTACATTGTTCACTGAAAATATTCCTCAGATGGGGCTGTAGATGGGTTATCCATCTATAACATCTGAGTACATCAATCCCAAATTAATCCCCGGTTAATGTTGGGCTCGGGCGACAGTTGCATTTTCAGGGTGGGAAGTATGGGGAGGGGGAGTTGGGGGGACAGGGACTGTTCATGCTTTGTTTTTCTGAATATATGGTTTGTTTCTATTGCTTAACGTCTATGGGGACAGCGCTCTTGCCCCACATGCTCCTGCGACCTGCCGCGGGGGCCCCCTCTCTAGCACTCATTACTGTCGCCACATGAGGGGGCCGCCTACACTAAGGCACGTCAGCCCATGTCTCTATCAGTACTATGGGGCCCATTCGGTAATGGCATGGAACGTTAACAGGCTTCTAGACAGGATTAAGGGGGGCAGTAATGCAATTTGTCCACTGATGCATCCTGGCAATCTTGATGCTCCAGAATATTCATCTACAGGGAACTAACAGCCCGTTTTTGGTCTGCAGGGTATATGATAGAGTGTTTCATGTGGGCTGCTCCTGGGGATCAAGGGGGTGGCCAAACTCCTGCACAAAACCCTACCGCTGATGGTCTCTAAGTTGACGCAGGGATCCCTGCAATCTGGTCAGTGTGCCATTAAGCACCCTACCTCTTGGGGTGATGATAGTGGGGGGAGATATTAACAACATCATCAATGAACAAGGCTGGTATAGGCTCAGGGATGGCCCCCAGTAGCGGGGGTTGGCTAATTGGTTGAACAGTCAGAGCTTATGGAACCCGGGTAAATGTGAATGCACACATGCATCAGCAGCGCATGGTTCGCTGTCTCGCATTGACTACCTATTTCTCCCGGCCTCCAATCTCCTACACACCATGGAATACCATATCCTTCCTCAAGGGATCTTTGAGCAAGCCCCAGTATCAGTGCATTTCAGAGCTCCAACAACTGGCGAACTGTCTGTGTGTCAGCTTAATGCTTGGATTTTCATCGATGAGCATTTCCCCCACTACTTAATTGAAGGAGTTCCTCGACTTAAATGAGGGCACTGTGGATGCACTGAGATACTATGGAGGGCCTGTAAGGCCTCTATGAGTGGTATTGCCCACTCTTATACCAGGGTCAAAGACCATGAATGGCTGGCCAGGATCACTGAATTAGAGACATCTATATTGTCACAAGAAAGTACAGAGCCAGATGGTCCAGATGCAGCGCTGACTGGTAGTTGACAGGGCCTCCCTGCATCAGCTGTGCTTAGAGGAAGCCAGCAACTGCTGGATGGCCTTCACACAGAAGTCTACGAATGGGGGTACAAATCTGGCAAGCTCCTGCACTGACTGGCCATGAAGAACACGGAGTCCAAAGTGGTGCCCAGAATACTGGATGGAACCCAGCTGAAGGTAGAGGACTCTGAGGGGATCGTGTCTGTCTTTGCACATTACTATGAGGGGTTCAATGCAGAATACACCTGTTAAAAATTGGGTTTCTGGTTGGCAGAGGTATGCACCCTGTCCAAGCAGGAACCACAATCCTAGTCAGGGTAGGTAGCAATCACACCATAATTTAACCAGTGCTCACCCTCTGGTAGCTTGGCACAGAGCAGTCAGGCTTAACTCAAGAGGCAATGTGTAAGGTACTTGTGCAACACATCAAACAGTAACACAGTGAAAACACCATAAAAAGACTCCACACCAATATAGAAAAATAGAGAATAATATTATAAATAAAACAAGACCAAAATGACAAAAATCCAATCAGTAGAAGTTGAGATATTAATTTTTTTAATGCAAAAATAGCGCTTAGAAGCAGTAAGTACTTAAAGAATTAATTGGTCATGATGGACTGCGACAAAGTCAAGAGTTCAGGCTGACCCCGATGGAGTGCAGGCCGGATACAGAACCCATGGAGGGCCCCCTGAGCAAAAGTACCTTGATCCTAGTTGCAAACCCCGAGATTCAGGGTGCAGCTGAGTGATGTGTCAGTGATCCCCATGCACTTGGTTGATGTGCCAGATTTCTCCACACAACAGTGGTGATGCGTCAGTTCCATGAACGATGCAGTGGTTCTGAGGTGCGGTGGTTCTTCTCCACGCAGTAGCGGTGATGCGTCAGCTTCGAAGCAGTGGTTGCGGAGGCGATGCTGCGTTTCCAAGTGCAATTCGACGATCTGGTTCCTGCCACAGTGTCAGTACATGAGTTCTGGCAGATGCAGCACTTTATACTCACTTCCAAGGGCCCAGGACTGGGTTGACACCACTTGGCAGAGCAAGACTTGAAGCAAGCAAACTTACAAGCTTGCTGTTTGTAAGTTGAAGAGAATTCTTTGATATCTCTGAGACTTCCGAACATGAGGCAAGTCCACAAGCTCTTGAAGATACTTAGGATCTGGAATATAGAGATGCAGGCCAGTTCTTCTCACTCCCAGTCAAGAGGGAAGCAGGCAGCAGATCAGCACAACAAAGCAGTCTAGCAGAGTGGCAGTCCCTTTAGCAGCACAGAAGTCCTTTTAACTGGTAGAATGTTCTCAATTCCAGAAGTGTTCTGAGTTGGTGGTGTCAGAGGCCCAGTACTTTAAGCCCAGTAGGGGCTTTGAATTGGGGAAGGCTTCAAACAGATGCCATTTGTAGTGCACAAGTCCCTCCCTTTCCTGCCCTGTCTCCAGACTCACCACAGGCGGATATGCAGCCCTTTGTGTAGGGACAAGCCACAGACCTTTCAGGTGTAAATGTCAGCTCCTCCTTTCCAGCCTCCCCAGGATGGTCCATCAGGATTTATATGGCCGATCGATCACACCTAAGCTCCCTTTGTGTGTGGCTGTCTAGAGGGAATGCACAAAGCCAGCTGTCACCCATCCCAGGCGTGCATTCACAGACAAGCAGAAGGCACCAAATGGTTACAGTAAGAAAATGGCAACTTTCTAAAAGTGGCATTTTCAGAATTGCAATTTAAAATCCAATTTCACCATAAGTTGTGTTTTTCAGGTGCTGGCGAATTCTTTGGACTCTCAGGAAACAGTCCCTCCAGAAACACAAAAAATAGTCCAGGAAGGCTATGGGGTGTCTTTCCCCCCCGGAAGCATGGATCCTTATGCCTCCCACCCAGAATTAACATCCGGCAAAGGCCCACCAGAATCTTTGGAGAGTGGAGGGGAGGAGAGCTCAAAAGAGGTAGGCCGAACTCAACATCAACTCCAAGGTCAGTCACAACATCAGTCAGTCTCATTTCTTATTCAGATGTTAACCACTGAGGTTAGAAACAGATTTGAAATATCCGAAACCAATCAAAAAGAGATTAGAGTCTCCTGTGATAGTTTGGAAAAAAAAATAGATGACATTGCGGTTAGGACCTCGCAGCTGGAATACTCAGTGAGAGACTTAACGCTGCAGTCTGAGGCCAACTCGAAGGAGATTACACTCCTAAAGGGGAATGAGGTTCTGCTGAAGGAAAAGATGGAATCATTAGAGAACAACCAGAGAAGAAATAATCTTCGCATCTTAAAAATCCCGGAAGGGACAGAGGGTGAGGATATCAAGGTATTTGTGGCACGACTGATTAAACTGGGAGTGCATATGGAGTGCACAGAAGAAGACCTGGTTAAAGACATGCAGAGGGTCAATAGAGACCCATTTAGGTTAAATTCGAATAAAACAAAACCCAGGAAAATCCTAGTTAACTTTC
Source organism: Calotriton arnoldi (assembly GCA_963921515.1). Classification (NCBI taxonomy): domain Eukaryota; kingdom Metazoa; phylum Chordata; class Amphibia; order Caudata; family Salamandridae; genus Calotriton; species Calotriton arnoldi. Next base: position 340,646 of record CAWUFW010003211.1, on the reverse strand, counting down.
ACACCTACAAAGTTAAGGAAGAAATACTCACAAAAGCCTTAAGACAGTAGATGGAATCAACTTCGATATCAGATCTGATGTCTCTCAAATTACGGCCAACAAGCAATGGGAGTTCGGCAACCTAATTGAACCCTTCAGAAAACTGGGTGCGACGGCTCAGTTAAGATTTCCTGCTAGCCTGAGGGTGATGCATAATAATAAAATGCAGACCTTTCGCAGGGTAAACGAAGCTGAAGAATTCCTTAGATCCCTATCAGGTACTGGTGTGAAGTAGGAAAGGTAGAGATTACTTTTCTTTTTACTGTCATTTTGTCTACTTCTCTGCGGAGTCGCTATCTCCTCACTTGTACGTTGATTGGTTTCTTTTTTTTGTGTTTTTTTTGCACTTGTTGCACTTTAGACCTGAATAGAGAACCACTAGCTCAACTGGGCAGTATATACTTTTAAATTTAAGAATAGGTCTCTTAACCTCGGAGGGCCTCCTTAGGCTTAGGTTATAAAGAAGGAAGAGGAGGGTTTTCCAAGGTAGGGGAGGAGGGGGGCACAGGTTGAGTCGAGTGCACGGGTGGGGGAGCAGAGGGAAAAAATACAAAAATAAGTTTGTCCTCAACAAATGATCTGGAACTCTGGCCTTAATGGGCTAGCGAGGGTAAGAAATAAAAAATGACTACCAGCCAGAAGGTACAGATAGAGTTTTTATTGTGGAATGTCAATGGTCTTAGAGTGAAGCAAAGAAGGGAAAAGATCCTGCAGTATTTAAAAGATGTTCCGGCCCAGATCATAATCCTCCAAGAGACTCATCTCACCAGTAAAGAAATGAGTGAGGTTTTTAAACCCAGAAGATGGCTTCAGAGAGTGATATGTACGGACCATCAACTCACTATAAGAGGGGTGGCGATTCTTGTAAAAACTAACCCTCAGATAATAATTGAAGAAAGTAGAGTAGACAAGACTGGTAGATGGGTAATTGCTAAAGTGAGATGTTATAACCAGGCTTACACCATGGTTGGCTATTACGGCCCTAATTTAGATGACCCTACCCCGCTTGGTAATCTACTCTTGGAACTCTTGGATTTTCCCTACCCCATTATAATGGCAAGCGATTTTAATGTGGTTTTAGATGATAGTCTAGACCGCTCCACCAAAAGCAGAGCAACTGCACATAATAAATCACGTTCTTTAATAATAAATTCAATAAAGAATCTAGGCTTGTGTGATATTTGGAGGGAGAGGAAGGGGTCCCTAAAAAGCTTTACTTTCAATAATAAAAAATATGGACACCAATCAAGAATAGACCTATTCTTAATTAATCAATCCATAAAGGGTCAGGTCAGGGACGCCAGTCATGTGGGATCTCATTTGTCCGATCACTCGGCCATAACCATACTTTTGGTCCCTCCAAACACGGTGATCCAAAGGAGATGGACTATCGATCGTACTATACTGTCTGATGAAGAGATGATGGAGAAACTTGGGCTGGAATCTCAAGAGTTTTTCGAGCATAATTTAGATATTGCCCCAATAGGTATAGTATGGGATGCCTATAAAGCCTTCTTAAGGGGGAAAATAACATCTATTCAATCCTATAAAAATAAGCAACGAAGGGCAGAAATAGCTAATATTGAAGATGAGATTAAGCGGCTTGAACAACAGCTACAGGATAAAGAGATAGTACAGGAGTCCAGGGTAGCATCTATTGAGGCACTTAAAATGGATCTAGTAGGCGTACTGGAAAGAAGACTGCAAGAAAGATGGCAAGTGGGCAAACTGGCCCATTTTAATTATGGAGAAGGTTGTGGCAAGTTACTTGCCTGGAAAGTAAAAAACGACCAAGCAAAAGCTTTATAAAAGAACTGAAGTATGATGGGACAGGGTGCTTAACTAGGACGAGGGAGGGCATAGAAGAGGCTTTACTGAACCATTTTGGGGAAGTGTATTCTGAAAATTTAAGTACACTGGTAGGGGAGGTGGAAGATTGGTTGGGTCAAGAAGCCCCCCACAAAGTGTCTGAATCCCAAAGGGAAGTAATTAATAGCCCTATTACAGAAGCCGAAATTAGAAGTGCTACTAGAACAGGAAAAGCGAATATGGCTGCAGGACCAGACGGTCTTCCGATCGAAGTTTATAAAAAGCTAGAGAAATATCTTGTCCCTGTAATGGCCAGGCTGTTTACTGAGATCTTTGAACGTGGCAGGGAGATCCCTCCTTCTTGGAATGAAGCCATTGTCACTCTGATCCTCAAAATAGATAAGCCACCTAATTGTTGCGACTCCTACAGGCCTATCTCATTGCTTAATTCGGACTACAAGATTTTTACTAAAATATTAGCAGATAGGCTGAGTGGGGTGTTGGGAGTGCTTCTACATGAAGATCAGAAGGGCTTTGTGCGTGGTAGGGGAATCAAAGATTTAACCTATAACTTAATTGGAGCTATAGATATAGCAACCACATTCAAAGTGCCACTGGCAGTTATTACCGTGGATGCGACTAAGGCCTTCGACCGGGTTAACTGGTCTTACCTGCAGGAAATTTTGCGGTTATCTAATCTAGGGGAGAATTTTTGTAGGGCAATAAAACTCTTATATAAGAATCCCACAGCTAGGGTTTTGGTGAATGGAAACATCTCAATACCTTTAACATCTATAGGGGGACTAGGCAAGGGTGTCCGTTATCCCCCTTACATTTTAATTTGTACATTGAACCACTAGCGGAAAAGATAAGAGGACATGATAGCATACTCCCCTTTGGATTTCGGGGGTGGGAGAAAAAAGTAGGGTTATATGCCAACGATTTAGTGTTATACACCTCAGATCTTAACGCAGCATTACCAGCAGTGTATGACTTGGCATCACGGTTTGGGCGATTCTCAGGTTATGAGATCAATGAAAGCAAAACGGTTGTAATGATGTGGAACATTAATTCACAACTGAGCTGTGTTAAGGAAGAAATGAGGTATTTAGGCATCAAAATTGTCCAGAAACTAGAACAAATCCCGGAAACCAACTTCCAAAAGATTAGTAAGGCAGTGGGGAAACTCTTACTTAGCTGGTCTCACCTTCCTCTAACTATTTATGGTAGAGTAAATCTTGTAAAGATGGCAATCCTCCCCAAGTTTACTTTTTTGTTTCAGAATATCCCTATGTCCTTTAAGGAAGAATGGCTTAAAAAGGCCCAATCAAAGATTATTAGCTTTATCTGGGCCTCAAAAGGTACGAGAATTGCATGGAAAAAGCTTAGACGGCAATACGACAAAGGGGGCCTATGACTGCCTGATCTATCTTATTATGCCTGGGTTTTTCTATTAAAGGTAGGGAAATGTCTACTAAGCAAACCAGATTGCTCCAATATCGGGAAAATGTTTAAAGCTATGCTCTCCGATGTGCAAGGGGGCGAGCACGATTTTGTACATAAATATGGTGACCCACGCTTCTTTAAAAAAGTGCGGCTTAAGACTCTGCAAGGCTTTGCAATAACATGGCATAAATCAGGAGAGAATCTAACATTAACTACTATAGTGGATTGGCCCCTATCTGGGACTCTCCTGGATCTCCGGAGTGGTCCAAGGATTGTTTGGCTCGTCCATTAAAAGAAGCAGGGATAACAACTTGGGGTCAACTGATGGTAGATGGAGTAGTAATCTCTTGGGAGGAGGCCCAGGAGATGGCTAATAGGCAACTGTCAAGATTCAAATATCTTCAAATAAAGAGTTGGAGCTTCACCGACGGTTTAGGTGCGGGATTTTCTAATGAATTAGAATCCTCAATAAGAACTGAAGGAACCCTGGAAAAGGAGGTGGCAAGATGGTACTGGATGTTAGTGGAGAGATCGGATGGAGACTTTAAGTTACCAGCAACACTGTGGGAAAAGAGCTTGCCGGGAGAGCAGTTGAAAGACCTATGGCAAGTATCTTGTGACATGTTATACTCCACGGTACGTGCCGCAAATTTAAGGCGGAACCATCTTTTCTGTCTCCACAGGGTCTATTGGACGCCATATATATATATAAACTGGCAAAATTTGCGAAAGGCGTTACGCCAAGGTGCCCTAAATGCGGGAAAGAAAAAGGTGATGACGAACATATGTTTTTGGACTGTCCGAAGGTTCAAGGTTTTTGGCTGGATGTGAGTAACACGATATCCTTAATAAGCAAATCTCTTGTCTTTTTTGGGCTCCCAGATAACTATGAATCCTTGTCACAAAACATAAGAAAAATGATATTTTATCTAATATTTCTTGCCCGTAGGGAAATATGCAAGAATTTGATAAAAGCTACGCCCCCCGAATAAAGTAGGATGGATGGCCTCAATAAAATATACTTTTCTGCTAGATAGAGCCTCTAAACTTAAGCGTAATGAGTTCTGGCTCCCCTATGAGAACTGGGTAAACTTCGTTGCACATATATAGTACGATGATTAGGCCTTTATACCATATTGCTTGATTACTCCGGTGGTGGCCTCAGAGAGGGTCTGGTCGATAAAAGGCTACCTATGGTTGGAGTATGGGAAGCAAGGTGTAGAGTGATCCATCCTAGGTCTAATAACGAAAGGTCTCTGGACGGTGCTACATTTCGGGAGATTACAGATTATTACCTTTTGTTAACCTGGGCAGATGAGGACAATAAAAAAAATAAAAAAAGCAGAAGGCACCAAATGGTTACAGTAAGAAAATGGCAACTTTCTATAAGTCGTATATACACAGCGATAGTGCACTCTTTTTTCAATGTTTAACACAATACAATATGAATCACAATAAACATCAGTCGGTGTGCGCTTTCTGAGGTGGTTTCACCCTCCCACCTGTATACAAAGCAATAATAAACCAGGACGCAAAGTCATAGACAGATCGCGCACTACCTCAAAACTCAAGAATGAGTGTATTAAATTAAGATATTCAAAATCTTTACCATCATGTACAAATAATTAAAAAACAATTAATCAAATGCTCAGAAATTCAAACAAAATGAAAGCACTGAAGATGAGGTGGTCCAAAATAATTTCTTCAATCCAATTTATTCAACGAGTACCGTCTTCATCGGTTACTTGTATAAATTCATAAATCAAATGATGCATTCAATCATGGATATTCAATCCCAATGCATTTCGGTGTGCATACACCCTTCGTCAGGGAAATCTACAGAAAAATGATCAATGTGTCTGATTATTTAAAGATAAGAAACAATACTTATATATCCAACATCCGGGAAGGTTATTAAAAAATACAAGTCATATAAACATATCAGCAAAAATGACAAAAACGTGACATATAAATCTTTCAAAAATCACGCCGTGTCTCGAATATCAAAGATAAGACAATATAGGAAAACATATACAAAACAGTACAGATGTGAATATTCGACATCCAGAGCGTTCCACATGTAATGAGCCAACTGTTGCTGGAAAGAAATCACCCATGAAAAGAGAACGAAAACCAATGCCCAAGATTAAGACCATGAAAAACCCAACACGTGCTGCTATAACATGCCATTAATGCGTCCACATATTGTGAGAGTAATACCCAAACACCCCAGGTCATTGTAACTCATGTCGATAACCAAAACAAACTTTAACACAACACGAGCTTACCCACAAAGCTTTATTGGTCAACAAGCCTCAGTGTAAGGTGTCTAAAGAATAAAAGTGCTGTAATATAAAAGAAGAAGAAATGATAACAAATGCGTCCGAAATAAAGTTAATTCACAAACCACAAATACCACAGGACTGTAGTCATTGGTATATGTCAGGCAGCTTACCAAGTGCACAGTAATGGAAGTTGACACGGAATAATGCCCACAACAACGACCAATGTTGTCCTATACCGGGACACGTCAGAACCTGTTGAAAATATTTAAACCGTTTTTTATGGCACCCTATACTAAGTACAACAGTATTCCCGATACACCAAAGACTCAAAGACTCACCAACTGCCGTAAACACCGTGCACCCTATTTTCACGCACTCAAATTCCAAATAAGTCGAGCGTGCGAGGCATGCAAGTGAATGTGATTAAGTCTTTCCAGCAAACCGGCGTCACAACGTGAAGTAATAGAGATGGACATAGGACTTTGAACACAAAGCTCACTGACAAGTCTAAACTAACAGCAGACATCTTGCTATAGTAATGAATAATGGCGCTACATGCATTCTGATTCAATAGTATGAATAACAGTCATAATAATGCTGTGTATTGGAATTAAAATGTCGTGGTATGAGGTGAAAATCCATAGGAATTTATACAATACTAAACAATATAAATATGTTACTTGATAAAATGATGATATTACTCCACAGTGGTATATGGAACATCAACTGCAATATCTCGAGTGCTAATAATAACATTTTTAAATCATAAGCAGTACTTCAGTTGGTAAAAAACAATACCCAAATCGTGATACAATTAAACATGCGTATTAATTGCTCTTACTGATGACCTGTAACCCCAACAGGACGATCATCCGCAAATACACAAAAACCATTAAAGTATGTGCAGTAAAAGGTGTGCAAAGCAAAAAACATAAAACATACATTTCACAAAACTGGTGTAGTAATATCGCACCAATAAAATATTCCGCAACATAAAGTGGACTTAAAAATTGTTATTATTGCCCAAATTTAAAACAAATGCAACTGCAAACAATAGGAGGTGATCTAAGATTTAACTACCTGAATTAAACATCTAACCTTGGCCTAACATGGCATGTGGTTGGCATGCATTGTACTGTTGTGTATGTCACAGGAAACACGAGAGTTCCAATTTGTCATTGAGACCTTTCGGAATCATGGTGCCCAAATACCTGATCCAGAACGTCTCACGTTGTGTAATGAATTTAGACATATCTCTATCTACATAGCTCTTCACAATTTCCAGGACTGTAAATCTGAGTTGAGCAATCGTATGTCGCGACTCAACCCAATGCCTTGCTAAGGGCGAGGACATCACCATTGTTCTGATCCTGCTTTTGTGTTCAGTGATGCGCGTACGAAGTGACCTCTCTGTCTTGCCTACGTAAAGTAAACCACACGGACAACGTATGGCATAAATCACATTTTGGGAATTACAGTTGGCAGTGAATAGCAATTTAACGGATTTGCCTGACCAAGGGTGAGAAATAGATGTTCCTAGCAAAACATTATTGCAATGCGAACAATTAAAACACTTTTGCATACCTCTAAATTCACCCTCACTTTTGACCTTGATCTTCTTCAGTATCTCTCTAATATTATTAGATCTTCGGTAAGCAAAAATGGGAGGATCTTGAAACAGATTACCAAAATCAGGTTCCATTTGTAATAGATCCCATCGTCGAAGAATCACTTTCTTAATAGCCATAGCTTGTGACGAAAAGATTGATACAAATACTTCACGTCTATCCTGAATTCTCTCTCTCTTAGTGAGTAGATCCTCTCTGGAAATGGCATCAGCCTTTCTAGCAGCTGAATCAACTACTTCAGGGGATAACCCCTCTCGACAAAGCTTTTCTTGACTGTGTTTTGAGAAGTTTGATATTGTGTTTGATCTGTAGTAATGCGCTTAATGCGTAAAAACTGCGAGAGGGGAAGATGTTTCTTAAGAGCCTCAGGATGAAAACTGGTGTACAATAAAGTATTGTTACGATCAGTCGGTTTGGTGAAAACCTTAGTCACAATCTGCGAATTATCCAATTCCACCTGTACATCTAGATAAGAAATGGATCTTTGATCCATAATGTGTGTGAACTGAATCCTAGAGTTCTTCTCATTCAACTGGCATAACTTGTTTAGCAATTGAATCTGTGTACCCTGCCGAATGATGAATATGTCATCAATATATCGACGGTAAAACAACAAATGTGATGTCCATTCTGGATCACTCAATATATGCTCGCTTTCAAACTTCATCATGAAAATATTGGCATAACTTGGTGCCCCGGAAAAACCCATGGATGTACCTGTCATCTGCAAAAAGAACCTTTCTTGCCATCTAAAATAACTGTGAAATAGGCAAAATTGCAAAATCTCTAATAGAAAGACTTTCTCAGCTTGTATGTCTTCTCTTTGAAGAAGTGCCCACTCAACTGCCTCTATTCCCTCTCCATGTGGTATGGAAGTGTAAAGAGCTACCACATCTATAGTGCATAACCAAATTTCCACTCCTATTGGCAGTGCAAGATCACCCAATAACGTCAAATAATGAGTCGTGTCCTGCAAATATGTGCTGCTTGTTTGCACAATTGACTGAAGAAAAGTATCTAAATAGTGCCCAAGAGGTTCATGGATCGACCCACAGCCAGATACTATGGGGCGAAATGGAGGTTCTCTAAGATTCTTATGTATCTTGGGTAACATGTATATTACAGGTCTACGTGGAAACCTAGAGTGAAGAAATTCAGAAGTTTTTTCTGATATCCACCCCATCTCTTTAGCATGTGCCAAAATCTGGGCCAACACTCCCTGGAATTCTGCAGTCGGATCTTTACCCAACAGTATGTATGTGGTATCATCCAAAAGCATACTCTCCACCTTAGATTCATAAAAATCTCGGTCCATGACAACTAGTGCCCCTCCCTTATCAGCTTGAGAAAAACAATTGAGCTGTTATCACGTAAATTCTTCAAAGCCTTCCTGTCAATCTGGGTCAAATTATGTCTCTTCTTCGGTGGAGATTGTAACTGTGCCAAGTCTTTTTGGACTAGTGTTTCAAACGTGTCTAGCACTTTGTGTGTGATAGGAGCTATAAACATACTTTTGGGTTTAAACTCCCTCAGTGTTGGTGTGCCCGAAACTTCAGCGGCAGACTCTCTATTACTGAAGAAATACCGTAGCCTCAGTTTTCTCATGAATTTGTACAAGTCAATTTCCATGTTAAAATGATTAGTATGGAACGTAGGCACAAAAGTCGTTCCTTTATTCAAAAAACTCAACTGTGCATCCGTTAACTGAACAGATGAAATGTTGACCACTAGTGTTTCTTCGTTCTTCGACCTGAACTCACACTTTTTACTGCCTCCGCGGCCTCTACGTGTTTTTGTAACTCTGACTGAACCCCTGTCTGATCTGTAGGAGGATTGTTGGCAGCTGGACTGACGCCTAAAAAAGTGACCATGGTAACCGTTGAAGTTGATGCTTCTGCATCCACAAGTTCATCGGCAGATGGCACCGGTGCTCTTGTCATGCGTGTATCACTGACCGCCACAGCACCTTCTGCACCACCAATATGTCTTTTGAGGACATTTTACATCTTACTGATAACAAAGCGGAAACGAAAGTTTATAGTGCTGCTGAAGCACAGGACATATATGGCCTCATTCGGGAGGTTAGGTCATTTGATATGACCCAAGGACCTGTCACACAACAATTGCGGAAATTGGAATATCTTATGCGGCGTGAAATTAATCAAAGGTTGCACGCTACGACTTTAATTCAATATCATAAGGCAAGCAGGATACCGAGAGGGCTTAGATCATCATTGAAACCCATGATGTTTAAAGCTAACAAAAAGTTCATGGATAAATGGTATGCCATTCTTAATAAATGTTCGCTAGATCTCATACTTTTGATTGTAGAAGAATTGTCGACGGTCTTGACAGGCATAGAGCAAGAAATTCATGAGTTACAGGACACAATCAAACAAAGGATGGAGGCAGATAATTGGGTGACGACATTAGAGGAGATCAATGTCAAACTGGACACATATGCAAAAGAAATACATGAGCGAAAGGTTCGCAAGTTTAGACGTGACACCATTGACTACAAGTTAGATGAGGTGTATTCTTGGGCGGAGGTGTATGCGCAAAGACGCACTTTTCAGAAGAGTGGCACAACTTCGTCAGACGAGAGTTTAGTGTCGGTCAGTGATACACGCATGACAAGAGCACCGGTGCCATCTGCCGATGAACTTGTGGATGCAGAAGCATCAACTTCAACGGTTACCAAGGTCACTTTTTTAGGCGTCAGTCCAGCTGCCAACAATCCTCCTACAGATCAGACAGGGGTTCAGTCAGAGTTACAAAAACACGTAGAGGCCGCGGAGGTAGTAAAAAGTGTGAGTTCAGGTCGAAGAACGAAGAAACACTAGTGGTCAACATTTCATCTGTTCAGTTAACGGATGCACAGTTGAGTTTTTTGAATAAAGGAACGACTTTTGTGCCTACGTTCCATACTAATCATTTTAACATGGAAATTGACTTGTACAAATTCATGAGAAAACTGAGGCTACGGTATTTCTTCAGTAATAGAGAGTCTGCCGCTGAAGTTTCGGGCACACCAACACTGAGGGAGTTTAAACCCAAAAGTATGTTTATAGCTCCTATCACACACAAAGTGCTAGACACGTTTGAAACACTAGTCCAAAAAGACTTGGCACAGTTACAATCTCCACCGAAGAAGAGACATAATTTGACCCAGATTGACAGGAAGGCTTTGAAGAATTTACGTGATAACAGCTCAATTGTTTTTTCTCAAGCTGATAAGGGAGGGGCACTAGTTGTCATGGACCGAGATTTTTATGAATCTAAGGTGGAGAGTATGCTTTTGGATGATACCACATACATACTGTTGGATAAAGATCCGACTGCAGAATTCCAGGGAGTGTTGGCCCAGATTTTGGCACATGCTAAAGAAATGGGGTGGATATCAGAAAAAACTTCTGAATTTCTTCACTCTAGGTTTCCACGTAGACCTGTAATATACATGTTACCCAAGATACATAAGAATCTTAGAGAACCTCCATTTCGCCCCATAGTATCTGGCTGTGGGTCGATCCATGAACCTCTTGGGCACTATTTAGATACTTTTCTTCAGTCAATTGTGCAAACAAGCAGCACATATTTGCAGGACACGACTCATTATTTGACGTTATTGGGTGATCTTGCACTGCCAATGGGAGTGGAAATTTGGTTATGCACTATAGATGTGGTAGCTCTTTACACTTCCATACCACATGGAGAGGGAATAGAGGCAGTTGAGTGGGCACTTCTTCACAGAGAAGACATACAAGCTGAGAAAGTCTTTCTATTAGAGATTTTGCAATTTTGCCTATTTCACAGTTATTTTAGATGGCAAGAAAGGTTCTTTTTGCAGATGACAGGTACATCCATGGGTTTTTCCGGGGCACCAAGTTATGCCAATATTTTCATGATGAAGTTTGAAAGCGAGCATATATTGAGTGATCCAGAATGGACATCACATTTGTTGTTTTACCGTCGATATATTGATGACATATTCATCATTTGGCAGGGTACACAGATTCAATTGCTAAACAAGTTATGCCAGTTGAATGAGAAGAACTCTAGGATTCAGTTCACACACATTATGGATCAAAGATCCATTTCTTATCTAGATGTACAGGTGGAATTGGATAATTCGCAGATTGTGACTAAGGTTTTCACCAAACCGACTGATCGTAACAATACTTTATTGTACACCAGTTTTCATCCTGAGGCTCTTAAGAAACATCTTCCCCTCTCGCAGTTTTTACGCATTAAGCGCATTACTACAGATCAAACACAATATCAAACTTCTCAAAACACAGTCAAGAAAAGCTTTGTCGAGAGGGGTTATCCCCTGAAGTAGTTGATTCAGCTGCTAGAAAGGCTGATGCCATTTCCAGAGAGGATCTACTCACTAAGAGAGAGAGAATTCAGGATAGACGTGAAGTATTTGTATCAATCTTTTCGTCACAAGCTATGGCTATTAAGAAAGTGATTCTTCGACGATGGGATCTATTACAAATGGAACCTGATTTTGGTAATCTGTTTCAAGATCCTCCCATTTTTGCTTACCGAAGATCTAATAATATTAGAGAGATACTGAAGAAGATCAAGGTCAAAAGTGAGGGTGAATTTAGAGGTATGCAAAAGTGTTTTAATTGTTCGCATTGCAATAATGTTTTGCTAGGAACATCTATTTCTCACCCTTGGTCAGGCAAATCCGTTAAATTGCTATTCACTGCCAACTGTAATTCCCAAAATGTGATTTATGCCATACGTTGTCCGTGTGGTTTACTTTACGTAGGCAAGACAGAGAGGTCACTTCGTACGCGCATCACTGAACACAAAAGCAGGATCAGAACAATGGTGATGTCCTCGCCCTTAGCAAGGCATTGGGTTGAGTCGCGACATACGATTGCTCAACTCAGATTTACAGTCCTGGAAATTGTGAAGAGCTATGTAGATAGAGATATGTCTAAATTCATTACACAACGTGAGACGTTCTGGATCAGGTATTTGGGCACCATGATTCCGAAAGGTCTCAATGACAAATTGGAACTCTCGTGTTTCCTGTGACATACACAACAGTACAATGCATGCCAACCACATGCCATGTTAGGCCAAGGTTAGATGTTTAATTCAGGTAGTTAAATCTTAGATCACCTCCTATTGTTTGCAGTTGCATTTGTTTTAAATTTGGGCAATAATAACAATTTTTAAGTCCACTTTATGTTGCGGAATATTTTATTGGTGCGATATTACTACACCAGTTTTGTGAAATGTATGTTTTATGTTTTTTGCTTTGCACACCTTTTACTGCACATACTTTAATGGTTTTTGTGTATTTGCGGATGATCGTCCTGTTGGGGTTACAGGTCATCAGTAAGAGCAATTAATACGCATGTTTAATTGTATCACGATTTGGGTATTGTTTTTTACCAACTGAAGTACTGCTTATGATTTAAAAATGTTATTATTAGCACTCGAGATATTGCAGTTGATGTTCCATATACCACTGTGGAGTAATATCATCATTTTATCAAGTAACATATTTATATTGTTTAGTATTGTATAAATTCTTATGGATTTTCACCTCATACCACGACATTTTAATTCCAATACACAGCATTATTATGACTGTTATTCATACTATTGAATCAGAATGCATGTAGCGCCATTATTCATTACTATAGCAAGATGTCTGCTGTTAGTTTAGACTTGTCAGTGAGCTTTGTGTTCAAAGTCCTATGTCCATCTCTATTACTTCACGTTGTGACGCCGGTTTGCTGGAAAGACTTAATCACATTCACTTGCATGCCTCGCACGCTCGACTTATTTGGAATTTGAGTGCGTGAAAATAGGGTGCACGGTGTTTACGGCAGTTGGTGAGTCTTTGAGTCTTTGGTGTATCGGGAATACTGTTGTACTTAGTATAGGGTGCCATAAAAAACGGTTTAAATATTTTCAACAGGTTCTGACGTGTCCCGGTATAGGACAACATTGGTCGTTGTTGTGGGCATTATTCCGTGTCAACTTCCATTACTGTGCACTTGGTAAGTTGCCTGACATATACCAATGACTACAGTCCTGTGGTATTTGTGGTTTGTGAATTAACTTTATTTCGGACGCATTTGTTATCATTTCTTCTTCTTTTATATTACAGCACTTTTATTCTTTAGACACCTTACACTGAGGCTTGTTGACCAATAAAGCTTTGTGGGTAAGCTCGTGTTGTGTTAAAGTTTGTTTTGGTTATCGACATGAGTTACAATGACCTGGGGTGTTTGGGTATTACTCTCACAATATGTGGACGCATTAATGGCATGTTATAGCAGCACGTGTTGGGTTTTTCATGGTCTTAATCTTGGGCATTGGTTTTCGTTCTCTTTTCATGGGTGATTTCTTTCCAGCAACAGTTGGCTCATTACATGTGGAACGCTCTGGATGTCGAATATTCACATCTGTACTGTTTTGTATATGTTTTCCTATATTGTCTTATCTTTGATATTCGAGACACGGCGTGATTTTTGAAAGATTTATATGTCACGTTTTTGTCATTTTTGCTGATATGTTTATATGACTTGTATTTTTTAATAACCTTCCCGGATGTTGGATATATAAGTATTGTTTCTTATCTTTAAATAATCAGACACATTGATCATTTTTCTGTAGATTTCCCTGACGAAGGGTGTATGCACACCCGAAATGCATTGGGATTGAATATCCATGATTGAATGCATCATTTGATTTATGAATTTATACAAGTAACCGATGAAGACGGTACTCGTTGAATAAATTGGATTGAAGAAATTATTTTGGACCACCTCATCTTCAGTGCTTTCATTTTGTTTGAATTTCTGAGCATTTGATTAATTGTTTTTTAATTATTTGTACATGATGGTAAAGATTTTGAATATCTTAATTTAATACACTCATTCTTGAGTTTTGAGGTAGTGCGCGATCTGTCTATGACTTTGCGTCCTGGTTTATTATAACTTTCTATAAGTGGCATTTTCAGAATTGCAATTTAAAATCCAATTTCACCATAAATTGTGTTCTTAAATTGTGATTCCAGGGACACCAAATTTGGAGGTCCAATCTCTTCCTAATTGGAAATTACACTTATAAAATGTAATAAGGCAATTCCATTGTTATCCTATGGGAGAGAATGTCCTTGCAGTAGTGAAAAACAAATTTAAGAATATTTCACTACCAGGACATGCAAAACTTAAAAAGTCCACGTTCTGATTTTTAAATACACTGTACCCTGCTCATGGGCTGTCCAGGGCCTACCTTAGGGGTGACATATGTAATAAAAAGGACAATTTGAACCTGGCAAGTGGGTTAAAAGGCGAGGTCAACATGGCAGCTTAAAACTGCACACACAGGCTCTACACTGGCAGGCCCGAGACAGTTTTACAGGTCTACTTGAGTGAGGGGCACAATCAATGCTGCAAGCCCACTACTGCAAAAACAACAATTGATGGACAGAATGCACAACAATGTCATACATTCACCCCAGTACAAAGATCTGGGCCTAAATCCATCGTTTTTTTGCTCACCATGCCATTCCAGTTTGGACCCAGCCATATGCAAATCAGTCTTGACCCTGCGCCCAATGGGAACAGTCCAGCCCGAACTGCCAGGCCAGGTCCTCCCTGGACTGGAAACAAGCATCCTAGGACCGGTTTCGGGCTTTCAGCCCTCATCAGCCAGGATAGCTTGACTCCAGTGGCATGGAGAGCCCACTACTAGCAGTTAATTTACAGGCCCTGGGCACATGTAGTGCACTTTACTAGCGGTGTATAAGCAAATTAAATATGCCAATTGTGTATAAGTCAATGTTACCATATTTTAAATAGAGAGCACATACACTGTAGCACTGATTAGCAGTGATGAAGTGCCCAGATTCCTAAAGCCAGCAAAAACAAAGTCAGTGAAAACAGTAAAAACAGGAGGTCTGAAGGCAAAAAGTCAGAGGAAACCACACCAAGGATGCCAGGTCTACCACGAACCATCAGTATTGTGAGTCCGAAACTCCACTGGTCACAGACCTCCCGTTGTCTCGGCTGTCTGCAGTGGACAGAGACACCCTGAAGCAATCGCCAACGTTGGAGGTGATGGGTGAAGCACTCGCAGATCTAAACTCTGGGGCAACACCGGGCCCGGATAGCTCCCTGGTGGGATACTATCGAAAACTCCATCCAGAGGTTTTTCCCCCCAATCTTGGACTTATTCCTGGGGATGATCACCAAAGGCTGCTTCCAGCCGGAGGTAGACTTAGCGACTCTGGTTGTCGTGCACAAACCTCGTCATCCGCGAACCACTGTGCCTCATACCACCCCATTTCCCTCATTAGTGTGGAGGTTAAGCTCTATGCCGAGTTGCTAACTAACCGCCTCTTGCGGGTGATACACCACCTGGTCTACCCTGATCAGTGCACTGCATCCCTCACCCTAGCCCACGACATTGCATCAGGAGGGTTAACATGGCGCTGGCACGTATCCAGTCCGGAGGAGACTCTGAGGCACTTTTGCTGATTGATTTCGAAAAAGCATTTGATACTTTGGTCATTTCTAGACAAAACTCTTGCCTAGACGGGGTTTGGACCTAAATATCAGGCATACATAAAGGTCCTTTATGTAACCCCACAAGCACAAGTATGAATAAATGGAGTCTTGTCCCCTAGGTTTTCCAGTAGGCGAGATGAGGCACCAGAAAGAGATGCCCCCTCTACCCCTCCTCTTCAACCTTGCTGCAGGTGTGGGGATTTGACTGGGGATTAGCGATGGAAGACAGGATAGCTTTATATGCGGATGATGTTCTGCTGTTATTTTGTCTGCCAGCAGAGACCGAGCCTCGCATGATTCACATTCTGCGCACATTCAGTGTAGACTCTGGCTTGAGAGTTAACTGGGAGAAATCCTTCCTGGTCCCCATTCTGGGCGATCGACAGGATAAGGCCTGGTACCTGGCAATCCTCATATGCTGTCTCAGGTTTTTGTACTTGGGAGTGCACATCTCCTGGGAGCCGGAGCTTACCTGGAGCCTTAACCTTCACCCTCTGGTGTGGACGGTCCAGGAGGACATGTCCCGATGGGAAAAACTTCCCCTGAATCTTATGGGTAGAATAGCACTCTTCAAGATGATGATCCTCCTGAGGCTACTCCATGTTGCGCAGTCCTGGTTTAACTCACTGGCAGCTATGGGGTGACGGTTTATCTGGACAAATAAGCCAAAGAGTGGCCTTTCATAAGCATGTTTGTTCCATTTACGACAGGAGGCTTGCTATGGCAGTTTTTCGTCTGTATTACTGGACAGCCCAAATTCTGACCATAAACGATTGGTTGCATGGGGGCTGTGAGGACCCGGCATATCGGCGAGAATTGTCCCCACTTGACCTAAATAGCATACCAGGCATCACATACGGGGCACCAATCCCACCATCCCTTCCGGAGTTAGCTAAAGTGGCATTTTGGGTATGGAGGGCAGCGCTGCATTGGACTGGATGGGACCACAGGCTCATTCTTGAGACTCCCCTATGGTAGGGCCACTGGTTGGAACATGTAGAGTACCTCCAAGGCTTCCGAGGGTGCAACCAAATTGGTATTTCACTTGGGATGTCTGGGACCAGGACTATATCAAATCCTTTCAGGATTTCCACGCTGACTTCCAGATGCATAGGTCACAGTTTATTTAGATACTTACAGCTTTGGCATGCCCTTTCCGAACACCAAAAGGAGCTGGAAGAAGTCCCAGAATACAGTCCACTGGAAGGGTGAGATGGGGTCTCAGAAATCTACAAAATCAACACAATCAACACAATCCCCGGATCTGATGGGAACCCTGTGGGCAACATGTGAGGAGCGGGTGGGGCCCCTGGATGAGGCAGTCTGGAGGGATGCATGCATGGCCCCCGCATGTTGACAATCTCAGCAAGGCTCAGGCTCATACATTTTAAATACCTCCATCAGGCCTACCTCACATCCTTTCGTCTTTGGAAGACCCAGGCCCGCAACTCTCTTACTTGTAATAGATGCCAGAATCCTACTGGGGACTTCTATCACATGGGGTTCTGTCCTGTTATTCAGACCTATTGGACAACTATTATCTCTATCCTAGCTCAGATGGTGGGACTACACATCGAGGCATACCCTAGGCTCAAACTACTGGGTATCCTGGAGGACATGGGGTCCCCAGTGGAGATAGGACACTGGTGGGGTTGGCTACGTTGGAGGGTAAGAGAGATATAGCCAAGCAGTGGAAATCCTCTGTTGCTCCGTCCATTGCAGCCTGAATGAATGACATATACTGGTGTGCCAAGATAGAGGAGACTATTTACACTGCAAAGGGCTACCCCTGTAAATATAAGCAGGTTTGGCAAAATGCTGGGCACATCATGGCCTAGATGGAGGAGGCTGGCATGGCCACTTATTGTATTTTACATCTTAATGTTGGTGGGGTAGGGGAGGGTTTTTATTCTGGAAGAGCAACTGGTTGTAATTTTTTAAATAATAATACATTTTTTAAAAAACAACACAATAAAGGTAGCTTGCTAACAAATGTGTGCCCATTTTCCACCTGGTATTTTCAGTACCAGGGAATATTATGTCACTGTAGGAAATCCACCTAATCTGCCTGGTCATCCTATTTTTTGTACCTTTTTGCAGAACCATATTTTTTGCTGGCTGTTGATCTTTACCCCTGCTAACCATTGGCAAAATGCCTGTGCACCCCCTTTTAACACGATTGATTTGACATAACCCTAATTGGCATATTCAACTTACCTACAAGTGTCTTTTATATGGTGCAGGGTGTACCCGGGGCCTGTAAATGCCACTAGTGGGCTGCAGCACCTATTGGCACCATCAACTACAGTGGCAGTATAAACATGCCTACAGCCCTGCCATTGTTGCCTGAAGGCAGCAGGTCAAAAACTGCCATTCAACCTGTCAGAATGAATCCTTTTGACAGGTCTAACCCTTACTTAAGAAGGCATCCCTAAGTAGGCCTTATAGTCCATAAGGCAAACTGTAAGGTATTTAAAAGTAGGGCATGTAGAAATGTATTGTTAAACATTTCCTTACAGTGACTACCACCTAAAAGCAATTTTTACTGAAACAAGGCTGGCTGCTTCATAGAGAAACACTGAGACACACTATTAAATGTAAAAATGCTATATTCGGCTAGGAAAAACCTGGAAATGTAATTCTTGTACACTTTGTAATATTTTTAAAAGCACAATTCACTAGTGAAGTCAGACTTTATATAAATATTAAGGGAAATTTACTTTTAGAAAGTTACCATTACCCTACCTAAAGGCTCTGGAGTCTGATTTCCATTACCCTTCTGCTGCAGCCCTCTGAATGTTCAAGCCCTGAATGAGGTATAAAACCCTTCTTAGAGAGCAGAGGCAAAGCCCAGGGTGTGGGGAGGTGTTTTGGTTTCTCTGGCAGGATGATAATTTGAGCAGTGCCCACAAACATAATTTACTTCATATGGACCTCCCCTGACACAGGTAGATGCTAGATGACACCTGGAGAGGCCGCTTCTTTTGTTTAACAGTCAACCAGGCTCCAATCCCAGTGTGGAGCGATCTGCCTCTGGAACTGGTTTAAAGTGACCACAGAGGAGTAGTTTATCATTTCTCTGGCCACAACACTGTGGTGAGCACACAGGCTCTGCACAAGTGGAGAAAGGTTTGACAATCTTGGATTTCGGCAGAGATGGACACTGTGGGATTGTTGGTAGTTCGGCCCTCAGGAAATGCTGCAAAAGTGGGTAGAGTAACACAAGGGAATGTTTTCCCTATTGGTTAGGGAGGAGCCAGCAGTCACCCAAACCTACAAAGTTGTGCCAGTCATAAATGTTATATCCACAATTCCCACATAAGAACAATACTGGACCTGAAGAAGAACAGAAAAGTACTGAACCTGCTATCTGTGACTAGAGAAGGCCCCTGAAGGACTGAACTTGACCTGCCTTGTACCCAGGACAAAGAAATAAATTCCAAGGTTCATACGTTTGACCTCCTGTTTCAGATACAGGGACAACACAAGTTAATATAGGGCTCTCCTGAAACTGCCCTCCTGACCAGTTCCAGCTGGATCTTCACTGGACCCTGCTGTTGGCCTCTGCTGGAGTGAGTCTAAGGGCTGTTCCTGAGCTCCTGGAACCCTTGGCTCTCTGGACTTCTCTGACCACCCCTGAAAATATGGGACTGACAAACCTTTTTGGGTCCAAAGACCTTTAGAGGACTGGGCCAAACCTGTCAAGCTGATCTGACTGGGGCCTGTTGCCACTGGGCTGATGCTTCAAATTCCTCCCACTTTGAGCATTTCAGAAACAGCAAATACAATTCATTTGGACCTCATTGAGGAGGTAACTGACCTTGTGGAGCCCTCTTAGGCTCGGAGAAAGTGTGAATGAAGAAATGTTGACTGGGCGAAGCTGCCAAAAGTGTCCAGCTGGCAAAGGACCTTCCTTGGGCATGAAATTTGAATTTCTCCTGCTCTGAGCTTTCCTGACAAAAACTAGTGGCTTTTTGGGAACCACGTCTGAGGGGTATCTGACCTCATGGAGCCCTCCTTGGCTAAAGTTTCCTGACTTGCCCGACTGAAGATTTTTTACTTCGATTTTCTAGACTAAGTTCCAAGGTAAACCTTCTAACAGGGTCAAAACTGGTTTCTGTAACCTGGTCAGTGCTCCATCGTGGTCAACCTCAAATCGATCCTAGGGCTTAATGTACCACGACGAGGCAATTAAAGCCTTTTTGTTGCTACTTTTATTTAAAACTAAAAAAAAATCATATATCATGTACTTTCATTAGAATTCTGTTGTTTGGTGTCATTTTACTTATCACAACTCACTCTATTTATTTAAATTGATTTGGGATGTTCCTTGTGTTGTTTATTTTTATTTTTTTTACTGATTTGGTATTGCATAAATGCTTTACTTTACACATTGCCTGTAAGTTAAGCCTGCCTGCTCTGTGTGATAGCAACCAGGAGGTGAGCTCATGTTAAATTAGTGACTTTAATGGTTCACCCTGACAAAGATTGCGTTTATTACTTGAGGTGGGGCCTCACCCCCTTAACTAATAGCACAGTTCCTTTCTAGAAATAAAAGTACTTTTTCCAACATGGTTAGTCAAAATTCCATTTCACCATTAAACCCCCAATCTGCCTTCTGGGAGGAGGCATAAATACTTTATTGCCCACTTTGACGTATGGCATAGGCTTATGCTAGGGTGGACCACCACCACCCCTTTTTTTAGGAAAGCATTTCACCTGTGCCTAGTGAGCTTTCTAACCACTTGGGGGGCAGATTATCGGGCAAACCCAAAACCTGCCTCTGGGCTGGGCAGAAAGAATGTATTGCCGCTTGGAGGGTAGGGGCATGGCATATGCCAGGACGGCCCACTCGACTCCTTCCAAATAATTTTAACCTATGATCCTTGGTGTCTAGTGGAATGTCTACTTCCCCAAGGGGGCAGATTGAGGTGAAACCCCCAATCTGCCTACCGGGGGGGGGGGGCAGAAAGATTGTATTGCCCCTTTAGGGATTTGGCATGGCCCTATGCCAGGGTGGGCCACACCACCATTTTTAATAATAAGCATTTCCCTCCAGTAAGCTTTCTACCCCAGCTGGGGGCAAAATTGGGGGAACCATCCAACCTGCCTCCTAGGGTTAGCAGAAACACAGTATTGCTCCCTTTGAGGTGTGAGTATGACTATGACAGGATGGGTGTCTTCTAATCATTACATCCTGTCTAGGTCTGTCACACCCCAAAGACGTCTTGGTGTCTAGTGACGTGGATCTCTGCTTGGAAATTGCCCTTTTAGTGCGATTCCAAAGCATGGATCCACTAGGGAGAGACAGCCCTGGAAAGAGGATACCTGTCCATACTGATCAGCGCAGGGGAGGACAGAGTTATGCTCCCGAGCACCGATCAGGAGGTGAAACCGGTGGGCACTAATGGCGCTCCCTGGTTTCACTTTCCAGTTGTGCCATAAGGCACATAGGCAACACAGGTGTTTAGGGGGAAGGGGGGAGGATTAAGCAGAAGTGATTCAACTTTGTCTTCCATCTTTAAATAAAAGGAATTATTTAATCCTCCCCAGCAATGGTGACACCTGCACTAAAGTGGTAAACTATATCAAAGCATTATTTTTGCACTAGAAGGACAAGGTTTCAGTACAAACCATATGCTTGACATCATGTACCCACCCTTGCTCTATAGTGCAAGAGTGTGCATATTGCGGTAGGGCAGCCAAAAGTGAGCCAGCGCAGGGGGGAGAAAAACAGTGCCTTTGTAGATATGGAGCTGTTCTGATCTCTCCCTTTCATGCAACGGAGTGGAACAACTTTGGTTGCTGCACTCCCTTGCGCAAAAAGTTAGTTCATTTGGTCCTAGATGTTTTACATATATGTAAATATGAATTAAAATATAATAGACATTTTATATACCAGAGCTAAGAAACGAATAGATGTCATCAACAACTATATTACAAAGTGCTGAAAGAGAACAACCTCTTACTACAATTACAGTCACAATATTATCTTTTTAACCGTGAATAAAGCCAGTTCTCATAAATTTAGAATACATGGTTAGAACAGAGAGCACCAGGGCTCATGAAAATGGCCACTTCTTCCCTGTGTAATGTATTACTTAGGCTAATTGTTTTAAACTCTATTATGCATTTGGGAAAATGGATCTTAATCCAATGTAAAACTAAATGTACTTAATAGGTAATGCAATATTTAGTGAGCATTATTGCAGTGGCGTCCTGTCTATTCCTCAAAGAATCATCACCCAAGATGGAAACCATTGCAATTAGCTGTGGCAGCTAGGGTAATCAACATAGGCATATCCATGGAGTCTGTTTACTTGGATGTTCCCATCAGTAGGGAAAAATGAAAGCACTTAGACCTAAAGTGCTAACCAGAAACTCTAGGGTATATCTGTAAATGTACAAAAATATAAAGGGCATTCATTCCAGTAGGCTCAAATAACCATGCCTTGATAGCCAATCCAATTCATTCATTCCACTTATATGAGCAACTTTTGTAAATAAGATTTAGATGGAGGAATGCACTTGTAATAAAGCATGCAGGATATCTGTCACATTTGTGGCGGAGTAACCAGCTTTCCAAACTCTAAATCAGGCCATCTATGTGTGTAAGGGATGTGTTATAAACTAATATCTTTGTGTGTTCAATATCAAACGTAAAAGATCACATAGAGGGGAGCTAGACGAGATTTTGCAAGGCCGGTCAGGTGCACCTTTTCATAGTCTGTGCTTGAGATGAATAAGATGTGGACTGATAAATAATGTCTTATTTTGGCTCGGGAAGAAAAGAAGTTTATCTTGTAATATGGTTTTTGGGGCATATTGGGCAGTCTCTTTGTGATAAGATGAAGGTGAAGTAGCTTGTCAAGTAGGAAATCAAGGGGTTTCACAAAGGTGATTGATTTAGATGACAGGCCCATGTTTTTACCTTGGTTTTCCTAGTCAGTGGTCACTTCCTGTCATCAGTTAGGGGGCAGCGGGAGAATTCTGGTGCTTATTTACAAGCCCCTTGCGCCACCTGTGTGTCACGTTTAATATGGGAAAAAGTGACGTACCGGCGGCACAAGGGGCTTGTAAATAAGCCCCTTTGTATTCTGTGAGTTCCGTTTTATATTTGGCATCTCTGGGAAAACGTCAAGTCTTGAGGCTTTTTGAGCATAGGTGTTAATGATATTGATTTTTAAGTTTTAATGTAGTTAAAACAATATTAATGTTATTCTTTCTCCCACTAGCCTTTATCTCAAATGAATTTAATTGAATTATGTTTTAAATAATTGCAGTAATACTAACTCTACCATAAAAAACTGCTTTCCTAACACTTTGGTAAAGTGATGGTCGGTACTTGTTTTGTAAAAAAAAGAAGTGCCAAGGCCCTTGCCAGCAGGACACTGCAACTTGCACCACCCATTGCTCCCACTAGTGCTGCCAATGACAACACTATCACTACTAGCCATCACACTCTTACAAGTGTGACAATTCAGACTTCAAATATACATTAAAATGACTAAATACATGCCGCCCAAGTGGCAGGTATTAGTGATTTGTATGTATATTTAATTATTAAACAACAGCTGTTGTGCGCCTCAAACAACAAGCAAACAGTGCCACCATGTGGCAGGTTGTGGCAGGTTGTCATAAGTGCCCATGTTGACAATAAAGTGTCAGTGCCTAGCCCTGGAAGCCATCCCTTCAAATTAAGCACTGGTTATGGTGCCAATGCTGATGATAAAGTAAAGGCAGGAAAGTAAAAGTTGGATGAAGTAAATCGCGTGAGGTAAAAGTCGGACGTGCTTGTTAATTGTTATCCAAGTTTTGCCTGCTACATGATTTCAGTTGAGAGAAGTTTTTTTTTCCTTTGGCGTTATTAATGTGGTGGGGCACCTTCATGCTTTAAAGGTCATAAAGCTTTTTTGCTGGGAACATCTCTTGATTCTTATTTTATTATCTTTTCCATATTCATTTTGTTTGTCTCGGGAGGCTTTCAGGGTGGTTTCTGAGTCAAATGATTTGAGTCAGTTGTTAACTTCAACCATAACATAGACATATCATAATCTGTACTGTTCTAGTGTTTTAAAGCACTGAATATGGTTTTAGATTTCTTGTCTCCTGCCTGTCGCCCTGAGACTGCCTCTTGGAGGTTGGTAGCACTTTACAAATCTCAGCATAAATAAATCAATAAATGCGTTGGAAAATAAATAAATATTGTCACAGGGGAAGATCAGATTCGAGGGTGGCTTTCTGAGTAGCTTGATCAATATAGAACTGCTATGCCAGAGTTTCACCTCAGACCTGGAAACACTTCTCACATGTTTATCAGTCCCCAAAGTTCAGAAATATGGCAAATAGTTCTTCCTACTTCACCACTCAGCTCTTTCAGTTATGATCACCTTCCTAAAGTCAGTTCTCCACAGGAATTTCTGTATTTGCTTTAAAGAAGTGGATTTGATAAGGTTGGCTAATTTCAGAGCTCATTTTACACAGTTCATTCACTCTGGCACAATAACATTATCTTTAATGAGTGGTCATTTATTTTCAGTTTGTTCTAACTCTACTCTTTTATGGAATTTAACACATTAGAGAGGCTGTGGTATTCATCTAAGCAGAGCAGTCATCCTGATGCAAATTAATACCTTATACCTTATCCGCATTAGAATATAATTGTTCAAAAGACTTGTCATTAAAGGCTAAAAAGATAAAGTAAAAACAGAATATCTTGAGTTGTGATTTCAGAACTTCAAGAAGACCATTTGTCTACAATTTGAAAATGAAGCAGTAATTCTCATAATTCTAACTTGTGTCTATCTACTAGATGCAAAATCGCGTGTGCAAGCTAGCTTTGCCAGAGTGTTTTACCTATAGAGGAATATTTTTATGGGCGTTAAAACTATCCATCATGGCTAGCAGAATATACACCTGATCAATAGCCCTTAACATATGATAGAGATCTTTCGGAGCCCTCATAACTTAATAATACCGCCTCATGTCTGCGATCTGTAAAGAGCAGTGCCTGGTGGCTGATCTGGCATCTAGGATTAGATCTAGGCACCCTACACACGCACTTTGTCACAATCTGGCTCAGTTGTATGGAAATAATGCACTGGGTGATGATGTACTGAATGACTGTACCTACAAACCCTTTTCCTATTCCCTCCTAAGCCCTATGTTCAGGATCCAAAAGTAGAGGTGACAGGGAGGGAGTAAGGACATGAGTTGCAAAGTAAAGATGGCTACCAGAGGGATGGGATATCAGAGACAGAGTCACAGGAGATGAGGGGGCAAGGAGTGGAAGAAATATGATGAGGGGCAAAGACTACAGGGAGATAGGAGGCACGGAGAGTGGCAGATCAGAGGCATAGTGGACAAGGTGATCAAAGGTAGGAAAGAGTGAAATACAGTTTGCATGGTGAAAAAGGGATATCAGAAGCACAGGAAATGAAGATTCAACTTACAGATTGAACAAAGCTGCAGAGAAGGTGGAGAACAAAGCCATTTATGTAAGGGTTGACTATGAACATGTTCACTTCCTAGAGCATATATATATCCATATAACCCCCTGGCAGTAGGTAGTTATAGTTAGGACCATGTTTCCATAGGAAAAGCATTTTTTGACTAGGCTATAACTTTGGCGTTGTTTGACCAATCTTCATGAAATTTTCCCAAAAAAGTGTCAAGGTGGGTTATGGAAAGTTTGGGGTGATCCGTGCAGTGGGGACTGAGAATTTGGGGTGCAAAATAAGGTTGTGTTTGTAATGTTAATTCCCATAGGAACCTTTAGCCACACGTACAGCTCGAACCGCTGAACGGACTTACACCAAATTCGGCAGGGAGGTAGATGTCGGTTCAAGGAAGTGCCTTTTGATTATTTGGTGTAACTCTGTTCAGTAGTTGTTGAGAAATGTAAAATTATAGTGATATCTCTGGCTGTAGATATTTCGCAGTGATTTCGCGATGAATCACGAATGCACCCATCAACGGGAATGCTCTGATTGGCTGGATGCAACCTGAACAGAAAGTTGTGGCCACCATTTTATCTATCGGGAACAGTTCCCGGGGTTGAAAATTTGTGTGAAAGCCGACATAAGGGGTCAGGGTGGAGATACTCTGACCGCATGGTTGAGAAATGGGGGTGTTAGTGACTCAAGTTATGTGTCCAAAATTTGTTTTTTTAATCGCACGCGATATTTGTGACAACGCCGCAACCACCAGCGCGCCACCCCATGTACCATTGCGGGGACATTGTGACTATCAACGTTGTCGCAAATATTGGTGGAAATATAAAAAGATATATCAGTGAATCATTAATACGCATTGTTATAGAGATATTGAGATTTCGATGAATGTTTTTATAGAGTTATTTAAATGGTGAGTTATCTACTGGGATGGTTAGAATTAAATATATAGTTATCATTTTTGGATGTGTTGGCGGCCATTGAATGTCTGCTTTTGTTTTCCATTTTCGCAACGTGTTCGCGGGGATCGCGAGTACTGACGTCATCACGGTCTCCGGAGTCACTGCGACAACGGAAAATAGGTTTTAGAGATGGTTGTTCTAGAAATACACTAGAAAAACATGAGTTTGAAGTGTGCACTAATAAACCCCTAGTGTGTAAAATACTGTAATATGTGTGCACATAAGTGTTTACACTTTATGGAAAAGGTGTGACCATCACGGTTAACGGAGACGTCGCGATGTCCCCAATAACCGCGAAAATGGAAAATAGGTCTGAAAGATGCTTTGAAAGAAGTATGTGTATAGTAATATGTGTAGGGCAATGTTCATAATGGATTTTTTTACATATTATTTTTGGATGTGTTGGTGGTCATTGAATGTCTGCTTTTATTTTCCATTTTGTAAGATAATAAAATGCCTGCTAATGTAGAAAAACTATCAAGGGCCAAAAATAAAAAAAAACATCAACATTTATTATTCTTTGCAGCATTGCGAAGGGCCGTTATGGACTGCTCTCCAGCACTCACTACAACTCCATTATCCATGCAGTATGATGCCATCGGGGAATACTGTGGAGCCCAATCTTGAAGTTGAGATTGGACTTTGAATGGACTCTCTGCTTCGGTGTTGTTGTGGCTGCTATTGAAGTCGAGTGTCCTTCAGCTTTGCATTGCCTTCTTGCTGCTCACTATGAACTCCTCTTATGAAATGTGGAAAAAATATAAAAGGGGGAAAAATAGCATGTAAGAATTTTGGCAGCAACACTACAGTCCATGCAATACGTGGCTATTCTTGAAAACTCTGGAGCCATATCTGTTGTAGTAGTCTGTACCTCTGAAGGGACTTTCTGGCCAGAAATTGTTGCTGTTGCCACTGATGTAGTTGGTCCTCCAGCTTCCCTCTGCTTTATCGGCAGTTGCAAACATTTTCTATGATAAGTTTTAAGATGATATAACATAAACGTCGTCCCTCTGGTTCTTCTCATTCCACTTTATTTTTTGGAAATAGTTTTAAAAAGTTACATACCAGCATCATTTTTAAAATCAGTTGACAATCCTTAGTTTGATGAGTGTTTGGTAGTTATGTTCTATTTGTTAGTTTTGACATTGAAAGTTATTTTTTGAAACTGTTGTTTTTTATAAATGTGTTGTTAAAATAAAGTTAAACCAATATGTTACTAAACAGCTAGACTCAAACTTTGTGTATAATATGTCTATATATCTGTTTTAGACTTCGTCATTTATATTCGTGACTACTGATGTCATTGCGACATCCGATGTTGCTGCGAAGAAGGAAAATGCTATTTTGATTTAGTTATTTCGACAATTGAATACAAAGGGTAACATTAAATTAGTATCTTACTAAATAGCTACACTGAAACCTTTTGTAATATATGTTAATAGGGAAACAGTGTTTACAACGCTGCCATTACATCGCGGTGCTTTTACAACGCGGTCGTTACAACGACTGTGTTGTTTGTACGCGATAACTTTACATCGCAAGTCATTAGATCGACTTGTTGTAGGGGGTGCTCTAAACTAAGGAATAGTATAATTTACTATTCCAACACTTTCCCTACTGTTGCACACGCTGGAGTTGGAATAGTAAATTATACTATTCCTAAGTCCAGCGCGTCCCCTACAGCAAGTCGATCTAATAACTTGCGATGTAAAGGTATTGCATTCTAACAACGCGGTCGAAACGACCACGTTGTAATGGAACCCGATGTAATAGCATGCATAGTAACATGCTATATTCATGTCTATATATGTGTTTTACACTTTGTAGAAAACACCCGGTATTAGCAGTGTGTCCTTGGCAATGGAACTCTTAGAATCATACAGGCACTCACCAAGGATGTCCTTTCTTCACCACTCTGCAAATGTGCCTCCTGGCATAGTACTAGTTGGGGGATGAAGTCCCCTTGGCTATTTAGGGTATTTGGGAGGTAAATTATCCCTCTTGCTACCTCCATCAAGTTCCACACAGTCAGTTTGCTAAGAGGTCTTCGGCGGCCACGCACCCTTTCAGCACCACTCTGCAAATGCGTCTCCTGGCACACTACTGGTTGGGGAATAAAGTTGTCTTGGATGCTAAAGGACCTTGGGGACCAAGAAGCCCTCCTGGTACTTTCTGTAAGTTCTACCCAGCAGAATTCCTGAGAGCTGGTCAGAGGCCCTGCCCCCTTTCCACACCATTCTGCAAACTCCATTGCTGCTTAAACAAGCATTTACAATGTAATCTGTCTCGCATTTACGAGAGTTTGAGCTATTGGCATTGTAAACGACAATGCCTTTTATTTATGTGTTGTTTTTAAAACAGATAAATAAAAAGCATTGTCATTTACAATGCCAATAGATTAAACTCTCGCAAATGCGAGACATATTGCATTGCAAATGTGCATTTGCAACAAAAGGCATTTCTGACAGAAAAAAGATAGTATAGATAAAACCTCATTAAAGAAGGTATCAGTTCTTTCAAAATGTTAAAATCATTTCAAGAACAAATATGGGGAGTCGGAGAAAAACAAGTTCAGTCGAAATGTTTTCACTAGGCCTGTACACTCACAATTTCCAGGCAGACATCGCCAACAACAGAGTTCTTATTTCCAGAGACAAAACAATGGACTCTTGGAGTGCGAATGAATAGACCCTCTAAAACAAATGATTATCTGAGGCATACAATCCCGGCCTTCTAATAGAGGTGATAAAACTGCTTAGACATATAATTGACAACCACAAAAGTAATAGCTCGACAGAAAGGAAACAAAAAAGTCTTAAACCAAAATGTACTTCAAGAGTCAATATAGGCGAGACCCAAGTTGGGGGGGAGGGTCGTTTAGAAGCTGTTCTAAACCAGTGTTTCCCAAACTGTGGGTTGCGACTCACTGGTGCGTCCCAAGACGACTTTTGGTGAGTTGTGAAAGTCTAAGTAATAAATAAGTATGCCTTTAAATTCTGTATTTATCTTGTCACATTTGCAGTGCTTCAATAACAGAGGTCAAATGTTAGGATATATGTCTTCTGAGAAATTGCTGCTTATTTTTTGTTTTTTAACATGTGAGATTGGTGTTTTCAAACTTCTTGCACTTTGAAGTTTGAGAAAAAAAGTCAATTGAACTATGTGACAATCTTGCCGGAGTACAGAGTGTGAAAGGAAAGGCTGTAGGATGTCTTTTCCTAAACACAGAGGTCAAATGTCAGGCTATGTCTTCTGGTAAATTGCTGCTTATTTTTTAAACATGTGGATTGGTGTTCATATTTCATTATCCTGACTGCAAAGTGAGAGTTTTTAAAGTGAATTATGTAACAATCTTGTTTGAGTACAGGGGAGAGTTTTTAAAGTGAATTATGTGACAATCTTGTTTGAGTACAGGGGGTGTGAATGCAAAGGCAGCAGGATGTTGTTTTGCAACGCACAACAAAATGAAAATACCTGTAAATGAACTTGACACATTTTTCTCAGAAAAGTAATGTTCGAGTTCAAGTAACCTTTTGGCAAGCTAGGGAGACAATGAATCTTAGGCATCAGTGCATCGTTACACCAAATTCATTTTCACCAAAATGAATATTGCTTTTATGTGGCCAACTCGACGATATTAATAAATAATAAACTTTCAGTAGCCATTGAAAGACAAAGAGTACCTGACAAAGACGTGGAAAGAGGGTGGGTACCTGGCAAAATGTATGGAGCCGGAGTGTCTAAAAGGCAAGATGCAAAGCGGTGCACAATCAGGTGTACCTGGCATGGATACGATATATGACGAGTGTAGCAAGTGCGTAGGTAGGGATACTTGAAATAGGCCACTGTAGTGGTACTTTGCAGAAGTGAAAGTCTGATAAACAGTATAGGAACACTGAATCTTGGAATATAGATTGTGCCGCACAGTGGTACACAAGAGTAGTTTGACTAGGGTAAAGTTATGGGACGGGTGTGGTATAGGCGAAAAATACATGAAAAAAACGGAATATGTCTGGGAGGGCTAAGCACATGCTACATGCATAAGTGGTGCTCTGCAGGTCACAATCTGAGTCCACGAGGAGCATTCTAAGGTCAATAAACCGAGAACCATTTAGCAAAACAATATTATAAGTTATTTACAGCGCTCAAAAAGGCAAAACACAAGTTCTTATAATAGGGCTTAAAATAGGGGCAGCTGGAATTGCTATGGTAATGTTATAGCGTAAGGTATTTGGCACCTAGCAAAGGTATGGTGCACGAAGTGGGTAAAAGTATGGTGACTGGGAGCCAGATTCATGTCAGAGGTGCAGTGCTGGGCTGGGGTGAATGGCACAGATATGGCAAGATGGTCATGGCAGAGGAATGAAGAAGAGGATGGAAGGGCTGGATACACCTCAGAACTATGCTACATAGAGCAGCAGTCATAGGTATCCTGTGGGGAGTGAGGAAAGGGGATCCGGTGATAGACGTGATCCTAACAGAGGCTTGATCATCTGGTCTGTGGTAGAAATATATATATTGCATCCGGAGTAGCTACTTTATCGGACACTAAACCCCGCCCTTTCCATCTTTCCAATGACAGTTTTAAGGCATCAAAACGAAAGAAGGACTATGTGAACGACCTCATGTCCAATTTCTTATGCAGAAAAACAAAACCGCCATAATAAAAAGAAAATAATTCACCAGTGGAAATGTGTTCCCATGTGCAATGAAATGTAAGAATTGCAAGTATTGTTAATAATGTGTTTCCATTGAATGTACATAGCGCTTGCTACCCCCAGCCCTCCTGCCAAGTGTTTGTTACCCATCAGGGGCTGGAATAATGTTTTCTGAGATTATTCCCCGTTTTACCGCAATGTTCGAGAATGCTCACGCAAATCAGATAGCTCCGCTGATAGCATGTGTTTCCAATTCGCTGTTCCGATTGCAGATTGAAAGGTTGTGCAGCAGCCGGGAACCATGTATGGCTCCTCCTGCTACTTTCCAGCAGCCAATGGGAGTGCTATTTGGGACACGTATTGGCCCATCTCCTGAGTCAGTGTCCGAGATTCTAATTGGATCCCAGGAGGCTTGATTTCATCCCCTTGACTCTGATTGGTGCAATCTTCTCTGGCTGTCTGCCTCCGAAGCCTCTTGTGTAGTAGTGCTGCTCAACACACTGAAAGGCTCAAGAAACTTGTCACTCACTCAGAGTAAGAAGAGAGACTTTCCTAGACTTGTTTATGGGACTCCAGCCGGTGTCAAGCTGAGATGTGTGCAGCACGCATGTTCGCGCTCAATCACTCAGCTGTCGTCAGATTTACGGATTTCTCACTCTCTTCAATGACTCTTGATAAACTAGAACTGTGGCCGGGGTACAGGCGTGAAGGGAAGGCATAAGCAGCAGCACGCAGGGAGGGAAACTTTGCCCAAAAAAGTGACCGGCGTGGAGAGCGCAGGGGGCGGGTGTAGGAACTCAATAAAGAAAATAGAACACGTACCGTGTAACAACCAAGTACAGGGGCCAGTAGCCATAGGAGGTTACAAATGACGACATGGCCGTACTAAGGAGGGACTAACAAGCCTATTAAGGAATCAGACTCCAGCAGTTATGAAGGACAAAGACACAAGCCAATGACAAATATGGGCGGGTAGTGGGCGGGGCTTCTCCTCCGTACTCTACGTAGAACAGATCGCCAGAGCAGCGCTTGCGCGCTGGCTCCGGCTCGACCTAAAAACTATGGAAATTCACTGAATAAAACAAAGGTTACAGGTAAGTTAAAGTTAGGAATTGGCATTTAAAAAACCTTAGAAATCTACTGAAAAAACAAAAGGTTACAGGGCTATTATAGTTAGGAAATATAATTTAAAAAACCTTAGATATTCACTAACAAAAATAAAGGTTACAGAGACGTTATAGTTTTGCTCAGATTGCACACGCACAAAACCAGAGAAATTCAGCAGTTATAGTTAGCTGAGCTAACTATAACTCGAGCCCCCGCAATGCTCTGCTTGTGACCTCACATATTACATCACTCATGATGTGATCAGTGATGTCGCTGACCATGTCATGAATGATGTAATATGTGAGGTCATAAGCAGTACATTGCTGGTTCGCGAGCTATAGTTAGCTCAACTAACTATAACTGCTGAATTTCTCTGGTTTTGAGCGTGTGAAATCTGAGCCTAACTATAACATCCCTGTAACCTTTGTTTTTCTGTGTGACTATATATATATATGCAGTATCATGGAGCCCGTGACCAAGGAGCTCTGAAACACGTAAGGCAATGAAATGCATCTGAATGAAAATGCCAGTTTCCTTTTATTAAAAGAATCATTGGAATTCATCTGCTTTTTGAGTGCGTCTTCAACTGGGAATGTTTTGTTGAAAGATATATATATATATTTATACATACATATTTTTTATTCATGTATGTAGATGTGGCGGTTGATATTTTCTCCTTGATCTCATGACATATAACCTCCACACACACACTCGCACACACACACACACAGCCACACACGCACACACACAGCCACACACACAGAAATACATATATCTCTCCAATACACATGTACACACTATCACATGTACACACTTATACATTGAAAATCTAAAACACACAAACAAATGGGAAAATAGGACTAAAAAGATGCGGTAAAGGTGTAGGGAAAAGGTGCAGACATAACGCAAAGCCCCATGCCTTCTGTCCGTGTGGCTGTGTGTGCTGCACAGGAGGTTTACTATTCAGTAAGCTGGAGAATCTTAACAACTAGTGATGAGGAAAAGTAGCTTTAGGGGTAATGGGGATCACTGGCATTTTAGTCAAGCATTTTCTGTAATAAGGTATGAATGACTCTCACCACTCAACACTTTACATAGAAATGTGTGTAATCTTTCAATCACATTATAGATCGTCCAGCAGTCAGTAGACTACCAGAATAGCATTGTGCAAAATTATTGTAGCCAGAATGGCAACTATAAAAGTATTGTGAAGGTAAGTATATGTAGGGAAAGTATAAGTTTATTATACTTAATTGCACATGTAAATAGCTTCACATATATTAGCGTTATGAATAGTACATCTATAATCACCTGTATATACTTACCTTCAAAGTAATGTGACCTACAAGCTTTTCAGCAGACCCCCATTGCACACCTTAGAGAAAATTCCAAACCTCGGATGCAGTGAAGTATGACGGGGTGGGGGTGGATGACATGATGTGATCAAAAGCATTTCTTTGACTAATCTGTTCATAGCGGCGCAGATTGCTTATGCATATTTAAAATTTGTCTAATGGGAGTTGGTATGTGCTTCCTTTATAGAATTTTCTCTAAATAAATAATTATCTATTTTCAAGGCGATGCAATTTTAAAAAAGAACTTAAATGAATGTCGCCTCTGAAACTGTGACATATTTCAATCGGGATAGATTCATACAGAAAATATTTTGCTCTTCAGTTTTGACTTATTCTGTTTATTGGCTCTGGCAATAAAACATCCTTATTAGCTAATAATCTTAAACTATTCTATGTACATTACAGTAAAAAAGGAAATATTGATGCAACTTTTGTAGCTTCATGTTTTTATAAAAAAAATATTATCTTACTTATTATCTCAGTACCCATCATTCATTTGGTTTAATAAGATGCAGAATGAAGATCTGGCTTTACAAGTAGTGCCAGCAAAACAAAATGTGCATTTAAGCATGCTGTAGGTATTTCTGGAAACCTTTTTACAGCGTATGTTTGGGATAAACATGTAATTCGCTAGTCTAATTTTCACATCCTTCCACTTCTGAGACATCCTTCAGAAGGGGCCGTTTAATTAAATTCAAGGCAACACCCACTTCAGTGACGTGCCATGATGAACCACTGAGCCCCAAGAGAAAGGCCATTCTTGGCTGTGCATGTTTGTGTTTTCTAAGGAAATATCAGGCATCCGAGATGTAAAGTGAGCATTACTGTAAAATGCAGCCCATTTCGGTACGCTTTAAATAACGATGTAAACGGAAAAAAACATATTTCGCAGCTTGTGAAGCTTCACGTCGATTGACTGACACACAGCCAGCTAAGGTTTCCATAAATAATTTAACTGCCGAACAATATTGAGTTGTTTTTAAAGTGGACTGTGCACAGTATGAGCCTCAATTCAATAAATAACAAAAGGACAATCAGATAAGCCATCCTTTGCTTACCTAGGGAGATGGTTTCTTATTTCCAACACATGGAAGGATAAAGTTATAGTTGTAAAAATAATTTGACACAGGAGTGAGGAGCACCCATGCTAAGCTTTGTGAAAGTAGCAGTCGCCAGGAAAAATAATTTATTTGAGTGATTTCAAGTTTCCAAGGCAGATGTTTCAGACTGAAGGGTGGCAGAACAGGCTTTCATTGTATGGCTACGAGAAAAGTTCATCCTAAGTAAACCTTGCCACTAGTGCCATTTTTCTAGAAGTGCGTCTTCTTCTCTCACAGCACTTCCCAATGGAGCTTATATTGCCTATGGGAGCATCCTCAGGGGATGTGAGTGATGGGGAGGGGGTTGGAGAGAAATCAGTGTTGGCAACTGCACTGTACGACTACAGCATGTTGGAACTGCTGCCTGCCTATGTGGGTGCTGGAAACGTACTCACACAGTGGGGATATATTTACAGTGTTACATGTGTCCCTGACATGCTGGAAGTTTTCTGCCAGCAAATAAGAGACAGTTGTGCAGTTATCTGTGGAATACCTGCATGATTTACAAGGTGGTCTTCACAGGGATGGCACCACCAAAAATGGTGATGTCTGGCCAGGAATAAATAGGGAAGGCATTCTATTACCATGCTTTGGAAGCAATAATGCTGTCCAGTCTCTGCCATCAGGTGCTTTAACCATGCCCTGACTCCTCAATAGGGGTTGGTACTTCAGAGATTAATCATGAATAGTGCTTCTGATATGTTATGGGTGTGGTCCCAATACGACTTCATCTAAATGAGGCAATATGTGCTTTTTTAATCAATTTGCTCAATTTTATTTCATTTAATTCTTTCCTCAATATGTTCTGATCGAAGTTTGGACCCACATTCCATTCTGTTCTATGGCTTCCTCTCTTATTCTACCTTTTTTCTTTCTTCCCATTTTCCTCTACAGTTAATTCCTAGGCTACCTCCCAATCAATTATTTTAATTTCTTTCCCTGTTTCTTTTAACGTGACACAGAAAAGCACTTTCTCCCTTCCTCTGTGTTGTCATTCTCGTGGCCTTTTTTTGCTTTCCTAGTGCGAATTGTTCCCTCTGAGCTTTTCTAACTTTGC
This sequence comes from Calotriton arnoldi, assembly GCA_963921515.1. Classification (NCBI taxonomy): domain Eukaryota; kingdom Metazoa; phylum Chordata; class Amphibia; order Caudata; family Salamandridae; genus Calotriton; species Calotriton arnoldi. The sequence goes on along the minus strand of CAWUFW010003211.1, from coordinate 305,202 downwards.
AAAACAAAGGTAAGACATGTATAGTCCAGTGCCATTTTTTGGCTTCAACCTGTGACTTTGATGAACAGATTAAAGATCTATCAAACCTGCAACAGGAGAGATCACTGTAGGAAATTTCCTAGTTCAGTCGAAGCCTATGAAATTGAAATTTATTAAAGGTGTTTTCAGCTCTGAATTTCTGTTACAAACTTGAAAATTGTTTATTGACAATCGAAGTTGTTTTCCTTTTTAAAACCACCTCAAGGTTGCTGGAAGCAGGGGGTAGTACCAAGTTGAGTCTATTGTCTTCTTTTGCCCAATGAATTGCAAAAGGTGACTTAAAATTCATGGAAAAGTGCTGTTTCCAGGCCCAGTTGACCAAGTTGTCGCAAGGTGCCTGTAGTCTTTTTATCCCATATTTTATTCGGCTATCTAGCAACTAGCTTCAATTGAGATGTAGCCCACCTCTGGTTCCAGGGCAACGGAGGGCAAGCTCGATGGCAGCTGAAGCACTGATATCCAAACTTACCTCTTTAAGCAGCCTATGGGGCTTGTTTTCTTGTTCAGGCACATAACTTGGCTTCATGTGAAACTTAGCTTCCAATTTTTGCTTGAAAACCTTTATTGATGTAGGTAGAACAACGTTATCCATGTTTTCATAACATCCAAGATGGCATTGGCTGCAGCCTCAAAGTTTTGTATTGTAGCTTGAATGTGACTGGTCTATTTGAGATTTCCATTTAATGCTGCCCCAGTTATTTAAAAGACTCTACTCCGTCAAGTTTTGTGTAACTTCCGAAACCTATAAGTGGGTTCTTTCTTCTACTTTTAGATTTGTCTGTTGATCAAGAATTGCCACTGCTACCTCTATTTCAGCCAATTAGAGTTAATGGGCACTTTTTCAGAAAATGCTTGTTAAAAAAATGGCTGGAGTGGTGTGGTGAGCAAAAGAATGATGGATTTAACCCAGATCCTTGTGACTGGGGGTGAATGTTTGCATTGTCCAGCATTCCGTCCATCAATTGTTTCTTTTGCATATGTCACCCTAAGTGGGAAGGGTATGCCCAGACATGGGTCCCGTGCTCACTACACCACTGGATTCAAGCTAGCCTGGCTGATGAAGGGTGATGCCCTGAAACCGGTCGCAGGATGCTTGTTTCCGGTCCAGGGAGGACCTGGCTTGGCAGTTCGGGCTGGACTGTTCCCACAAGGAACAGGGTCAAGACTGATTTGCATATGGCTGGGTCCAAACTGGGGTGGTGTGGTGAGCAAAAGAATGATGGATTTGATGATAATTGCTTTATTTGTTGATTAATAAAAATCATTACAATCAGAGAAAAAAAACACAACAGATTAGAAACATTATTTCTACCCATACAATTTATACACAACTTTATACTAAAATAATTTAGCAGCAATAATAGAAAGCAGCAGTGAATAAAGTGCATTTGTGCCGGTGTTATCATTAAAATTTTAAAGCAATTTATCTTTAATCTTAATTTAATTAACCAATCCTTTAACAGTTTAAAATATTTAATAACTATAATGTAAAGTTATTTCTACCCATAAAATTTATACACAACTTTATACTAAAGACATTAGCAGCAATAATAGAAAGCAGCAATGAATAAAGTGCATTTGTGCCAGTGTTATCATTAAAATTTTAAAGCAATCTATTTTTAGTCTTAATTTAATTAACCAATCCTATAACAGTTTAAAATATTTGATAACTATAATGTAAAGATATATGCAGAACTATTAAAAGCAGATTCTAAAAGCAAATTTTTCAATTCATTTTTGCATTAAAATCTTTGACGACTGTATTAACAATCAGAATCAGTTTTGGTTAATAGTTTTTTTCTGCAATAAAAATAAACTTTACAAATTGGGTAATCAAGCGGGGCATAGACCCAGTGAGACAAGTAATGATGGCATGGCGACATGTTCTCACCCCTAATTCATTAAAAATCGGTCTTAACAGAGTCTTCCGCTCTTCTAGCAGTTGGGGGCAGGTAGTTACAATATGTATTAAGGTTTCCTCATAGGAGCCACATAACCTACAAAGTTTATTAGACCATTTTTTTTCCCATTTAGGTATCCGTCCTTAGTGGGATATCTCCCAAACCGCAATAACATAAATTTGTTCCTTAAGAATGATTTTAAGTGGGTCATCAAGTATGATTGGGGTTCTAATTTAATAAATGAGTTAGTAACTGACCAGGAATGATACTTTTTTCTGAGTTCATCTTTATCTAGAAGACTCGATAGTAAGTTGACTGATCGATTTATGGTTTGTTTAAAAACAGCTTTACTCCTAACTTCTTCTTCAAAGGTTGGACACTCAAAATTATTTAAACTCTCACTTAAAAAGGATCTCCAGCTACTAGCATGCTCATACCTCATTATCTCCTGCCAGCACTGGTTTGCAAGGGTACCTTGTTCTGAGCGATATAAAGTATATAGTATTTTTAAAAAGGCAGATTGTCGTACCAAAGATTGCCTTTTCAGACCAAATTCTAATCTAACATTAGCATGTCCTATATACCTGGGGATCCTAAAAACTGATTTGAAGACTTTTATTTGTAGGTCATCAAGAATTTTCACGTCTTTACCACGAAAAATCATTGAGCCATAAGCCAAAGATGGAATCAGCTTTGCTTTCATGACCTTCAATAGATGATCGTGATTTGGACATGACAACTTGTCCCTCAACCTTCTAAAGGCAAATGATAGAGCTGTTGCCTTCGCTTTAAGGTTAATAAAATGCTGTCTAAAGGACATATTATCGTCAAATGTTATTCCTAGATATTTATAAAATTTTACAGTTTCAATATGTAACCCATTAATGTTCCATTCTTTTTTATCTATTGTTTTTCCACCTATAATCATTATTTTTGTCTTTTTAGTATTAATTTTCAAACCGTTAAGGGTAATATAATGATTAAAAGAATCCACTAATCTTCTTAGACCTATGACAGAATGACTTAATAATATAGTGTCATCAGCATATTGTAAATATTTGATATCTTTGCCTAAGAGGGAAGGCGAATGAGCATTAACTTTTTTAAAATATATAGGAAGGTCGGCCATAAAAAGATTAAAAAGACATGGAGCCAAAACACAACCTTGTTTCAGACCAGTATTAGTTTCAAGTCGGCGGGTTGTACTTCTACCATCTCCGACTTTGATCTGAACCCATGTCTTGGTATATAACAATTTAATCATTTCAAGCAATTGGTTTGGGATGCCCCAATTTAAAAGTTTAGCCCAAAGTAAATTTCGAGGAACAGAATCAAAGGCGTCTTTGAGATCGATAAAACAGATATATAACTTTTGCTTTCTATATTTAGCCCTTTCGCCTAATAAAGTCAATAAAATCAAGTTCGTGCTAGTTGATTCACCTCTTCTAAAACCGGTTTGGAAAGCGGGAATTAGATTTTTTCTTGTTGCCCAATCTTCCAATTCTTCAAGGAGGCAACTTGCAAAGATTTTCGCCTCACCATCAGTTAGGGCTATTAGTCGGTAATTTGCAGGATTGTCATGTGGGCCACTTTTATATATCGGCTGAATTATGCTTCCTTGCCATGACTCTGGGACTGATCCCGTTTTAATGATATCATTAAATAAAATCGTTAAAACCTCTGGCAAATGCTTAAGATTTGCTTTAAAAATTGAATTTGGAATCCCGTTAGGGCCAGGCGCTCCATTCGATCTGATCCTGCTCATTGCCTTTTTAACTTGCTCTATAGGCCATAACTTGATTACTTGTGGCCCAGCTTGGGCAATAAGCGGGACTTGCTCCTTAGGCCATAACTCCTCAACTTGTAGCTCTGCCTGGTCAATATGCTGAATAGAACCGTATTTTCTGCCTTCTTCTCTGCTCGATATATTCATCTTCTACCAAGCAATATTGATGTCAGACTGTGGAGCCGAGGGTGCAACATAGAGATTATAGATGAAAGTTGACCAGCCGGATTCATCAATATTAGCACTATTCCCTCTTTTACTACCATTTTCAAGATTATTAATTATGCCCCAGAAAAGTTTTGGATTTTGGCTTTTACATGAGAAATGTAGTTTAGTCCATAATCCCTCATAATACGATTGTTTAGCTTTCCATATTTAATTTTTGTATTGTTTTCTGCACTTTTTTAATTTATGAATTTCCAAAGTTTTTAGTACTCCATTCGGTTTTCTAAAAGTCGCCCTAATCGCTCTATGAAGCTGTCTTTTTAAGCGAAGCAGCCGATTAGTATACCATCCTGATTGTTTTGTTATCATGACGGAGCCTTTTGATGTTGTTGATGGAGGAAAACGATCTAAAAGTGAGGCACACAAACAAGGCCAAATATCAACCATGGACTTCCCTTCTTTTTTCTCTTCCAAGACTTTGATGATTAAGAGTTCTAGAAAATCCAATATTTCCTTTTGGTTTCTTGGATTCCATACTAGCCTTTTAAGACTAAAGGCTGTTGGTACAATTTTCATTGATCTTGCTTCCGGTAGATGATCCATTGATAAGACCAATGAAATTAATTGTGGGTTGTGGTCACTTTCTATCCTGGGTATTACTTGATATTTATGAAGGGAGCATGTCAGCCCCGCCGAGATGATGGTATAGTCAATGACGGAGAAATTGCCTGTTTTTTTAAATGTGGGTATTTGACCATCGTCCTGCAATAACACAAGGTTACATTTTTTGAGCTGTGAACCACACATCTGTGATAGTGCTTTTATTGGTTTATTGACGCAATTTCGATTAAGGAAATGCATATTAAAATCTCCTGAGATGATTATCGTTGTGTCTAGATGGTCATGATACAGCACTTTAACTATTTCCCATAAGGTAGTAAATTGAGAAGCTTTGTCAGAGTTTTTTGGGCTTATGTAGACGTTTAGGAATATTATAGGTTGATTAAGAGCTAGTTTGATACATAAAAGCCATGCCAGTTGAAAGTCAATCTCGAAATGTTTGACATCCAGACTTAAGGAGACGTAGATGGATAGACCTCCACTTGCGCGACCAAAGGCAGCCTTACGGAGAGAAACGTTCAAGTACTCATAATAGCCAATAAGGGGTTCCTTTTCCATGCTCCATGTTTCCTGGAACATTAAGACATCAAAATCCCTGAGGAAACTTATTGTATCGGGATCCTCTAATAACGTTTTTAGACCATTTGTGTTCCATGAACAAATATTAAAGGGTTTTAAGACTTTATTAGAGCTCTTTGGGCATCATTCGCGCATGTCAACACTCCCTTTTGTTAGTATTTTAGGGAGCCAACTCCAGTCGTCAATGAGAGCTGTATCTTTCTTTAGCTCTTCACATACATGAGTGCCTGATTTACAGCTCGTAATCTTAATCCCAGATGACAGATCTAATTTTGTTGCAGGCCCAGATGCTCCTTTCAGAACCCTCGGATGTCCTCTTAGTCTTAAATTGGTAACAGGATCCCTTAAAACTGGACTATTAGATGTCAACATCGGAATCAGCAGAGTAGGATATTGATTTTCGCTGATTTTCCATATTTTAATGCCCCATTTCTCAAATTGAGTTTTATTTGCTAAGATATTACTAATTATGTCTTCTCGATGCCAAGTTGTAAGAGTTATCTCTTTATTGATATTGTTATGATCTTGCTTGAACTCAACCAAATCTAAGTCCTCTGATGTTAAATCTTTAAACTCAGGAATTGCGTTCAACAGTTTCAAAATATTACCGCGATTTAGGATATCATATGGGCCTCTTGTGGTATACCGTGGGCAGAATGCTAATTTCATAGATGTATCTGAGTAATCATTAGTCTTTAATTTCTCTTTTTTATATTACTATTTTTCTCCGTTAACAGCTGCATGTCCAGAATGACCCCTTTACCAGGCACAGCTTCATCCACTATGATTCGTTCGGAGGTTACTGTATGGTTGATTTTAGTTGCACTATTTTCTAAAAAGGCGACATTGTTAGAAGTTTTCCCTATAACAGCTTTTTGCACTTCACAATGTTGATCAATTCCTCTATGGGCCTGATCTTGTCCACTCCCTTGTGGATTGGATGTAGCAATAATTTGGGACCATGTACTATCATGGAACACTTCAGAAAGTGGTCGTATTGGGGCCTGATCAATTTGAACAGCTATAGTTTTACTCCGGCAAGATTCCAAAGGTTTAAAAATTGGATACATTTCTTTCGTATTAAGCTCAGTTGGTAAGACATTAATTATAGATTTTTAAAGTTTTTTGATTTATTATGAGCTTTCCTTAATCTTTTTCTCACCCTTTTGGTTAAACCCTCTGAGTTTAAATTAAGAATTGATGTCTGATTTGAAGTAGTTTGTAAGTCATTAACTTCGTCTAATGATGTTGGATCCATGGATTCATTTCCTTCACTCAAGTCTTGGTATTTCTGTGACATATTTAATTTGGTCTCATCATTTGAGGATTGGTTTTCCCTTACTACAGCATTTCTTTTTGATGGAACTATAGTATGTTGTTGAGATTTATTTTTATTAATACTATATTTATTTTTTGTTGTTGAGTTTCTTCTTATCACAATTTTTGCCTGTAAGTTCCCAATTTCATCTAAGGGTTCCGTAATTAAAGCTTTTGTATCCAAGAGGGGACCATGGTTCTGTTCGGTCAGAACTATTTTGTTTTGTACAATTCTGTCTGACATTGCTTTTACCTCTTGCACCATGGATCTCACAACGGTCGGTAGCTCTGAGATTTTATCAATTAGTTGCTCACAGGTACATATTGACAACTGAACTTCTTTGTCTGATTGTACTTTGGCTACCAGATTTGATAGATGAAGCAATTTAGCATCTATTCCAGCTACGTAAAGAGCCAAAGTGTTTAATAAGTCCACTTGTATGTTCAATTTGTTCGAGTGAAAATTAAGAGCGTTGGTGATATTATCCATTGTGTTAAGTAAACTACCCCATATTCCACAATCTGGACTTTTTTGTTTATTTTCTGAGTCACGGGTTCTATCCCGAAAGTTTTCATCATATTTGGCTAGTAATGATAGGTCTGCTGAACTAAGTGGATTAATCAAAGAATCAACTTGCACTGGTTTACTTTGATCATTTAAAATAGACACATTCTCAACTCTGACTTTGCCTGGGACCAGAGTTGACTTATTGTCTTTATTAATGATACCAGTATCCAAAATTAAACTTGATAAGTCCATATTAAGTAACTTTTTACTGCCATTTGGGCTAGAAGATGCCTCTGGAATCAAGGTTTGACAACCCCTGGTAGTTTCTAACTTAGATATAATGGGGGAGGACATGAAGACCTCATCACTTGAATTTTCGTCCGGACCAGAGGATATATTGATTACGGAATTAATCTCACTTTGGCTAAGACCTGGTGGTGTTAGCATAATTGAATCTTTACGCCCATTGGATATTACAGTAGAAGACGTAAAAACCATAGAAGCCATAGAAGCCATAGAAGCATGAACTTGAGCTTTTGCCTGAATCGGGAGAATGGGTTGTGGTGCTATTGTTGAGATTTTCGCAATAGTTGTAGACAAACAGATCCCAGTATTATTAATTACTGATTGAGAATCACTACTGGCCTTCTTTGTCTCTAACTCCGACTCTGGGAAAAGCTGAGCATTGTCCAGCATATCAGGCATATCAGGCAAGAACACAGTGTCAGCCTCAGATGTTTGGTCCCCATTAGCACAAATAGTCACTGACAATGTTCCATTATCATTAGCCTTGTTTGCAGATTTATGCTGCTTAAAGAATCCCATGATAGATGGTTGACTACTGCTAGGCCGGTTATAGACTCCAGAGTTCCGGACGTCTGCCGGAGAATTTGTATTTAAAGAAAATACTGCTAAGTTGGCTCTGTCTCGAGGTATGTCTCCTTTAGGGCTGCTCTGACCGATCAGAAGATCATCCCCTATTTCTAAACTCCCCTCATTCTTTCGCCGCCGTTTTGATTGGGGTCGTGGCAGTGTCCCACGCTGACGACCTGACCTCATTGTGTGTTGTAAAAAAAAAACGTACGTCGTTTGCAGTCACTTAATAGTCACTTAATAGTAATATCACCACTATTTTCAATACGTCGTTGAAATATTGGCCCTCCTGCGCCTCCTGCTGAATCTTGTTGGTAGATGCCGCTGAAAAATGGGCAAAGTGCGGCAGGGTATGCAGCGGGGAACAGATGTAACGATGTAGCAGTGGGCAGGGCTTGGGGGGAACGATGGAATGGCAGGGGGTGCGCGAGAGCAGGGCACACTGGGCGCCGCAGGCTGCACCCAACCTAGTCGGGCGGCCTCTGCGGGGCTCCTGGGCACTACACTCCGCGACCACCGCTAATGGTGACCACGCTCTCACGCTTTTTTACACCCCCTGCTGAGCCTCTCCTCCACTCCTGCGAAGGGATCTGTGAAGCCCCAACAGTGTGAACCAAACGCACCAAACAACACACACCACTCGCCGTACACCGTCTCAGCCTCAATACTCCTGGTACCTTTGCTGCAGTTCTCTATGTCTCCTGCTCCTGCTGACTCCACGAAGCCCTCTGCTGGCTTCCTTCGTCCCTCGACAGACTCCCGGTCCTCGCTGCTCTGTACGCGGCTCCGTACACGGCCCCTCCTTCCACCAACACCAACACCCGCACCTGCACCCACGTCTCACGGGCTCGCAACCTCGCAACCTCGCGGACAAAGTCGAATGGGATTGGGCAGGGCACGGCAGGGTTTGAGCGCTAAGACTCGGGCGCTGAGAGTTGGAGCCGGTAGCCTCTCTCCTCTCTCCTCTCTCCTCCGTGAGTTTCCGATTCCGAGTTCCGATTCCCAGTTCCGGTCACGTGTTCTGGCACAATTTCCCTAATGGCTTGATGGATTTAACCCAGATCCGTGTGACTGGGGAGAATGTTTGCATTGTCCAGCATTCCGTCCATCAATTGTTTCTTTTGCATATGTCGCCCTAAGTGGGAAGGGTATGCCCAGACGTGGCTCCCGTGCTCACTACACCACTGGATTCAAGCTAGCCTGGCTGATGAAGGGTGATGCCCTGAAAGGATGATGCCCTGAAAGGATTAAACTACAAAAAAACATTTATACCAGATGCTACCATTTTGCACTGAGTTATACTCCCAACCCCAATTCAACCTTGTCCATTCATGCACTGTCTCCTTTAGCCGACAGGTGGCCAAAAAGACCTTGAGTAACACATAGGCCTTTTCCATTCTTTTCTACGAACCTAACAAATGCTTTAAAAAGAAACTGAGGCAATAGCTATCACACTTATCACCAAAGTAGTTTTTAACAAAGTTAGAAAAAGGTGCATGAGTCTGGAAGATCAGTCATCTTAACATTCCCCACAGGACAAAGTCCATAATAACATTTAGAACATATATGACACAGCACTCAAAATTGCCCTATAATTCTAATAGCAGTGTGTAAATAAATCATACAGTAACTTCCAAATTAATTCAAACAAGACCACATAATGCAAAGACTTTATCTAATAGTTTTTCTTAAAAAATTATTTTCTGTATTCATAGTCTTCTTTTAAAAGCTTCTTTTCTCTGTAGCCGTAGCCAACGCATTTCGTCCCATCTAGGACTTCTTCAGGGCTACAAGACACATACAATATATACACATTTAAAAACCATCATATGATTCAGACACCACAAAAAGATAACTCAAATTTTCTTGCATACATTTCGTTATTTACAAAGAATAATGCAGGAAACAGATCAATTTATAATAAAATTAGTTCTCTATGCATTCTGTGGCATTTCATGTTGTATATAATCTTATTCGATTAACATAACAAGGACTCAACTGCATGAAGATGTTTCTTATTGCCGTGTGTTATGCTAGGATTTGGCCTTTTTCTCATAAGTTAGGTGTGGGACCCAAAAAAAACCCTTACTTTTATTTTGAATATGCTCAGCATTAGATATGGTAAGGATATATAGATATACCTGGGTTCTTCAATCTTTATGTACGTGGTATTGTGCAAAGCTATATTTCTCACTTGAAAACTTGAAGTTAGTGAAACAGAATGATTCCTTCTGTATGAGTCTTTTCAAATTCTAGGTCTATAGTCCTTTCATCCTGTGTGGAATGTGACCCTATATCAGTCCTGAGAGCAAGCAAAAACCAAAATTATAATACCTAACCCATTTCATGTGACTCAGTATTCATGTTTGAACAATATGTATTCCTGCCAAAATTATATAATTGTCATCCGTACAGTTTTCCCCACCAGTAACCAGGTTTCCAACTTTGTGTCAACAGACAATATCCTAGATAAAGTGCATCAAGATTTAATTATACTTAGGTTGCCTATTCTTAACCCACGCAGGGATTAACCTGCTCATAAACAATCCATTTACATCATATGGTATAGTTCAAATGCCAAATTCTTGGGTAAAAGATGTTCCAAAGTTGACTACATCATTCTTAAGATATCAAGAACAACCCAAATCTATATGACACAACCTTATGCACCATATAACAGCTCATTCAAGCAGAGGCCAATACAATTTTTTTCATTGACTGAAATGGCCTCAATCAATAGATATATGATCCATTTAGAGTGGCTCACTCGAAATAAAACAAACCTCTGTTATCCGGCATCATACATCGCATTCATGGGCAAAAACCGAATATCACACTTCAATGAATAAGACAACTATTCGTCATGTATACATACACAAATCAAATCCCAGGACATATGTTACCAAAGCAGTATTTACCTTATGCGCAATACCTTTCCACCCATATGGATGTTTTTTGTAGTACAAACAACATCCTTATGGGACGGTGACTACTCTATAAATATTGCCATCCCACTCACGTTAGTCCATATTACACTGTGAGAAAAGGGAATCGCCTGCTCTATTTTTCTAGAGGAACAGTGTAAGAAAGGGGGTTATTAGTTCAGAGGGACGGAAGTTCCACTCAAGTAATAAACACAATCATTGTCAGTGTGAACCACAAAAGTAAACAAATAAATCTGTGCTTAACCCTCTGGTAGCTTGCACAAAAGCAGTCAGGCGTAACTTAGAGGCAATGTATAAACTTATTCATGAACGAATCAAACAGTAATAAAGTGAAAACACAACACAGCAAATTGAGTTAATTTTAATAAATAAAATGACACAAAAACAACAAAAATCCAATAAGCATAATCTAAGTTTTTAAAGTTTTAGGTGAAAATAGTGCAAAAAATCACAAAGGGCCACTCATGGGTATCTGGTTGCGCTGGACCAGGTCAAAGTCACAAGGTCACACCGACCACGATGGAGTGCTGGTTGGATACAGAGACCAGGCTTGCCCGGTGAACGCTTTACCTTCTCAGAGTCCATGTTTAGCGAAGCTGCAGCTGGAGTTTCGTGTTGGTGCGGGACACTACGACGTTGATCTTGGCGCTGAAGTTTTTCACTGGTGGATGATGCAGGTGGTTGATGTTTGGCTCAAAGAGCAGGTCATCGCTGGAGCTTCATGTTGGAAGGAGACATGGTTGTTGTTGCGGGCAGTCGTCGCTGATGCGAAGAGCAGGTCATCACTGGAGTTTTGGGTTGGCGGACGTCGCAGATGATCATTTCCTGGTGCACATAGGCTGCTTTGCGGTCATGAAGAGCCCAAAGTGTATGGATTTTCACCTGGTGTTCAAGAGGAGCCAAGTGTCCAGGACCTGAAGGGCACCTCTTATGGATCAGGACACACTACAGCAGAGGCCATCAGCAGGGCTCAGGCAGGTACAGTTGGTGCTGGTCAGCTGGAAAGTGGCTGGGAGGTCACTGGAAGCTTGTTATGTCTCTGGAGCTCAAACAGGAGGTCAGTTAACTAACCCTTGGTGTCATTTCTGGGGAGCTTGGGTTAAAGGCATGCAGGTCAAGTATTCCTTGAGTCGTATGTTAAAAATTAATTAAAAAAACTTTTTTTAAAAGTATTCCTTGCGTCTGCTCCACTTACATCATTCCAGGACACATCAATAAATATTGGAAGACTTAGGGGCATATGTTCAAGCCCCTATCGCGACGGAAACATCACTTTTAGTGACGTCTCCGTCACGATAGGGGCTTTGCCTTATTTACAAGGCAGCGCTAAGCAACTTAACAGGGCTTAACGCTTCCTTTTAAATAAGGCCCCCTTTCACGCTATGCTTAGCGTGAAAGGGGTGGGCAATGGGTGCTGCGGTGGGTGCTCCACCGCAACACCCATTGATTTTGATGCTGACCGCTATTTACAAGGGCAGCGTAAATAGGAGGCAGTGGCAAAATTAAGACCAGGGAAAACCTGGTCTTATCTTGGTGAAACGAGGAGAAATGCTTTATTTCTCCTCGTTTTTGCTTTTTCCATGTGTGCTTCCTTGTGCAGCACACATGGAAAAAGCAAAACACCTTGGATTGTTTATGTTCAGGAAGATGACCCTTCCTGCACATAAACAATCTTTAAAAAAATGACATTTTGTAACTTCCATGTGTCCTGCGTTAAGCAGCACACATAGAAGTGACAAAATGGCATTTAAAGATTGTTTATGTGCAGGAAGGGGGACCTTCCTGTACATAAACAATCTTCCCCTGCACGCAGACACCCTTGCACTATGGTGCAAGGGTGCCTGCGTTGGCGCTACACTGCTAAGTAGAGGGCCAACGCAGGGGGAAATGCAAGACTGCACCATATTCTTGTAAATATGGTGCAGCCTTGCGTTTCTGAAGTGGCGGACAGGGGCGTTAAGCTAACGCCTCACTCCACCACTTCTTTGTAAATGTCCCCCTTAGGCTTTTAAGGTGATAGAAGACACTTGACTCATAACGTCTTGCAGTAGTGGTGTCTGTCGACCTGGAGAAATTACTTGATATGTGCAGCTGGCAATACTTATTTGCACTTTGGAGGCAAATGTGCTTTGGGCAGGAGATAATAAGGTGGATCTTCCTACTATATAATCAATCCAAAGCTTGGTTTGGACTGGTGGAGTGATATCCCCATCTTTTGAGACAGGAGTGAGAGACACCTTGGACGGTGTATGCATTACCTCTATACCTGGATGATACATACTTGTGTTTATCAGAAATGAAATAACTGTGAGTTAAAGTCTAACTCACAATGCCCAATTCAGGTGTCTGTAATGTTAGAGCAGCGTTCTCTGCCTTATGGGACAGTGTGGCATTCTGGAAGACATTGCAGCTGTCAGTAATAGGGAGGGAGGAGCTGACCAAGATTGTGATGCTTGAAAACAACAGGAGAGGGAGGGATACACACAGTGCACTCTTATTCCCCCTAGAATACTACAAATAAACAATGAAAGAGTGCACAAATGGGGTGTAAGGGAGGTAGCAGGAGAAGTCACTCTTGGTTAAAAGAACCCTCACTCACCAACCTAGTTGGATCATTGGGTTCCCACCAGAGAGGCCGAATGCCTCCCTGGTGTGCTGCGACGCCTGACTACAGCGGAGCGGGATTTTGTGTTTTGTGGGGTGAATGTGCCAAAACAATGTGAGTGATTTTTTTAAAAAGAGTCGGAGCCTTCTCCAAAAAAACTTTAATGGTGGAGGGCCCGGCACTGGTTAAAAACAGGTGATGGATGTGTGATCACTGGTTTAATTTGCCAGGAAACATCCTAGTATGGTGAAAGTTTGTGGTCAACATGTTTCAGCCTCTCAATTCATTAGGTGAGGCATTCGTCAGGACCAAGAACAACACACCACGGCGGTATGCACTCGCTAAGGTGCACCCTGACCTGTGGTGTTAGTAGAACCGCACACAACTCACGGTTCAGGAAGGAACTCCAGAGAATGTCTGAAGTTTATGTTGATCTGTGGAGATAAAAGTGACAAGGCATCAAAGCAGAACAGTTATTAAGTGAAGAATGGATGTTTGCTTTAGTGCCCGTATATTGCTCCGCAGTAGTGACTAAAATCGTGCTATGTAATAGCATGCTCCTCCAAGGTGTGGTGCGCCTCTTATTGAAAAGCGCGTGGTTCAGCAGGCATTAAATTCATTGTGCCTATGTCATGATTTGCCATCACCAGAAGTAGTGGCAAGGTATACACAACCTTTACCAGTGTCGCGCTGAAACAGAAAGGTAGCGCGAAACATGCAAAGGCCTGTGATTCAGGTATCAATTAGACCAGGATAAGGGTTTGTGTATAATCTATTCACAACCGCGTGTAACGTGTCACGCGTATGGTGGAGACAAAGTGTTGTCGAACATGATAAAATAACTGTGTTGGGCTGGGCCAAAGCACCAAATTACACACTGGCAAGAAAAGGTTGGGGCTTACTTAAAGTTACTGTGAGTTTTACAACATGGATCCCGGTGGGGAGCGATGGTTACTAGTACCTCACTGCAATGAGACGGAGATACAGAATGTTAAACAGTGGTTGGGGATATGATAACAGGTTGGCGAAGTGACGAGGGGGATGCGTGTCTCGTACTCACAGTTCCTTCACCATGCGCCCGCTCAGCACCTAGGGATTCCCTTCCGGAGGACCTGCATGTTGCGGTTCGTGTCCAGCCGATTCCCTTATGAAGGGATGCTGTAAGTGTGGGAGTGCGGCCATTGCCGATGACGTCATCTGGCGCAACGTGCAGTTTCAGCGCAGTGACGTTCTGGTGATGTCCTGCTGCGCCAGAACACTAGAGCGCATACAGGGGCGATCTGTCTGACCCCACGTCAGTGTATAGTGAGGCCATAGACGGCGCCGCTTGTTCATGCTGCGTGTGAATGATATCATGTTATTCACATCTGACTGGGGAATCGGCACACAAAAAGAAAGAGACAGCAGTATCAGAAGGTGTCAATGTGTTCAGATACTGATTCCTGGTGTGGGCAATGTCGCTCTGATCAGAGTGTCAGAGTGAAACAGTCAATGTGCAAATAAAAAGGATGTGCAATTAAAAAAAGGGCAATTAAAAATTAATGCTCAATAAGCGATACCATGCCGAACACTGGTAAAGGTTTGGGCGTGGGCATTTGCATTAGAGATAGTTAGGGGCACCCATATATAGGTAGGGCAGCTGGTAAAGAAACCAACTGGAGAGCTCAAACTGTGTAGACAAGAGTTATTACGTTTAATCTGGGTATGGTAGAAACTTAGGGGACCGAGATGCATCATAGTGCCTTTAGGATAAAACGGCCTTTTACTACACTCGATGTAAGTGGAGTAGGTGGAATGTCATGCCTAGGAATTTCAGCGCCTTAATACAGAGCCCCAAGGGATGTTGTCATTGAGCCCGTGTATATGTGTGGCTAGGCGGTACACCCACCGTTGTTCTTTTTCGAACAGCAGACAAGCGGAAGTGTTCCCTGGTTTTACTTGCTCGATGATTGTCCATCGTATGTCATTGGGGGTGTGCTGAGCTTGTGAAAAATGTTCAGTTAGTTTAGTAGCATTCCTCTTGCACCTTATGTTGCTGCGGTGCTCACACATACGTTGTTTGACCTTACGTGTGGTCATACCCACGTACCTTAGGTTACAAGGGCATGAGATTAAGTAAACCACGTTTGTGGAATTGCAGTTTGTATGTGACCGCTGAGTCCACGTTTTGCCTTCTTCGAGTGTTAAGGTTTTGGTGGTAGCTGTTAAATGGCAAAAGCTGCATGAACCGCAGGGGAAGTGTCCGGTGATGGAGGGTAACCCCCAAGAGTTGAGAACCGATGGGGCTGCCTCCAGATTGGTGCCTTTAGGGCGAGTATGTACCAACGCCTCCCTTATACTCCTTGCTCTTTTGAATGAAAATAGGGGTTTCTCCCACCTCCTCTTGTTACTTTCCAAAATCCGCCAGTGTTTGTTGATTGAGTTCTTGATAGCTTTAGATGCAAGACTGTATGTCGTAACACATGTGAGGGGAATGTCAGTGTTGGTTCTCGGGTTGTCCTCCAAGAGGGCCTCTCTGGGCTGGTTCCTAGCCCGTTTGCAACTTCTTGTCAATATCCTCTCTGGGTAACCACGTTTTTGGAGTTTCTGTGTGAGCTCCTTAGCCTGGGATCGGTAGTCTTTGACCTTGCTGCAATTGATAGGGCAGGTTTTCCCGCAGAGGTCTAGGATGGAAGCTGGAAAACTCCAGCAGACTGTTTTTAGTAGTGGGTTTGTAATGCATCTTCGTGAGGAGTCTGTCTTCACTCTTGGTAATGACGACATCCAAGAAAATCATTTCCTGCGTGTGGAAAGAATGGGTGAACTTCAGATTCACATCTAGAGCATTTATCCATTCGAAGAACTCCAGCAATGTGGTTTCAGTGCCGTGCCAGATGACAAAGACGTCATCAATATACCTCTTCCAGAAGGATATATTGGACGAATATGGGTTGCCGGCAGACAGACTGTATTTACGTTCAAAATCATGAACGTAAACGCCTGCTACGCTGGGGGCGAATGTGCTACCCATAGAAGTGCCTGTCGTTTGTAAAAAGAGGTTACCCTTGTATTCAAAGAAGTTTTGTTTTAAAGCCAGGGTAGCGCACTCAATGATAAACCGTTTCGGTGTTTTGTACTCCCATGTGGATTCATTGAGGGTCTCACTAAGGACCCTGATGGTATCATCCTGGGGAATGCTGGTATAAAGGCTCTCAATGTCAAGAGAGACCAGAACGGTGGAGTTGGTGTCCACAACGCGGTCTTGTAGGAGGGCCAAGAAACTTTTGGTATCCTTTAGATAGGTAGATGTCTTTTGAATCAGAGGCTTAAGAAAAAAGTCACAGAAGCGTGACAAGGGTTCAAGAAGTGAACCTATCCCTGAGACGATAGGGCGTCCGGGGGGGAGGTGTCCTGTTCTTGTGTATCTTAGGCAGGGTATAGAAGTATGGTATCACTCCGCTGCCTGTAGTCAGAAAATCTGCCTCCTGCTTGGATATGTCACCACTCACTTCTGCGTGGTTAACAAGGCTCGTGATGGTAGCCTTTAGTTGTGGTGAAGGATCTGAAGTGAGGGGGGTGTAGTTGTTCCGATCACTCAGGAGGCGTCTA
This sequence comes from Calotriton arnoldi, assembly GCA_963921515.1. NCBI lineage: Eukaryota > Metazoa > Chordata > Amphibia > Caudata > Salamandridae > Calotriton > Calotriton arnoldi. The sequence continues at coordinate 288,275 of CAWUFW010003211.1, read as the reverse complement.
CTCTCAGTGTCATAGTCAGCAATGTCCTGGATCACTAGACCACCACCCTTGTCTGCAGGTTTAATGACCACTGTGGTGTCTGCCTGTAGTGACTGTAGTGCTTGGAATTCCGCTGCGCTCATGTTTTTGTAAGCTCCATTGTCTACAAATTTCTCCACATCATTAAATACAGCTTGTTCGAAATCCAGTATTTCGGCAGGAATTGTGTGTGGGGGTGGGTTAAAGGTAGACTTGGTACGGAGTCCAGTCTCACCCATGGAGTCATTAGTTTCCGCTGGTCCCAGTTTTTCAAAAAAGGCCTGCAGTTTCAATTTTCTGAAAAACTCGGCCAATTCACAATGTAAACGGAACTTATCTAAGCACGCTGTAGGGACGAACCCGAGTCCTCTGTCTAGGACTTTGGTTTCTACAGGGGTTAGTTCTAAGTGGGAGAGGTTGGTGATTAAACTCTCTACTTGCTGGTTCCTGCTTGTTGATCGCGGGATTTGCTCCGCGTGTTGTTGCCCACTGCTTCCTCTTGTTCCCAGTGCACTTGGTTTGGCCCTCTCCTTTTCCCCCTTCCTCTCCGGCCCCTCTCTAAAAAAGGAGGTCGGTAGTTGTTTTGTGGAAATGGCGGGGCATGCATAAATGCTGGGTTCCAGCCCATCATGGGGAACTGTGGGATGTGAAATTGGATCGGGAAGACTCCACTGCCTTGTGGTGGGAATGGCTGGTAAAACTGTTGGGGGTAACGCTGCCTGTTGTTGCCCCTGCCCCTTACCCTTACTCTGGGTCTACTCCCTCCACCACTTGATTGTGATGCTTCTGTTCTTTTATACTACTTTGCTAATATCCCAGTGTAACTATTGATTTAATACGGAGACATGACAAGCACAAGGTGTTCTTAAATTCCCAGTGACAGAAGGAAATAATTAACATAGCATTGTATTGCTTACTTGACATCCAAGACAGTGGGTCTTGAAAATAGAGGCAAATAATTGAATGTAAAATGTCAAAAACTGTTGATTGCAATCACATTTATATGAAACAGTCCTGGAAGGTTTTTTCAAGGCCAGCTCTAAAAAGTTCACAGAAAAACAGACTTTGCAAGATTCACGTTCAAATATCCTGAAAGTCTTGGTATAGAACTAAAAATACCTAATGATATTTTGACCAATATATCTAAATGGCATAGATTCAGGTATCTTCATTAAAAATATATTGTGGAAAGGCCAAAAACTGCTTGTGAAAAAAAGATATCCTAAATACAGTTTATGGTGTATTACACAAGGGACTGTATACAGAGGACCACGTATTTGTGCAACACAAAATTGCTTAATTTTTCACACAAAACTATTACATTATATTTAGTCTTCTGGAGTTGCACATAGGGTTTAAAAACAGTAGATAGGGGACTATAAGAACAATCGTGAACCTTTATAAGGATACTAATCTCCATGTCAAGATTAATAGGGAACGGGAGAGGAACAAATAGGTTGAAACAGCGGTGTAAAATAGGGTTTTCGAACCAATTTCTTACTTCTGTTTCCATTATCTCTTCAGAAATGAAATCTCTAATGCCTAATGCCTAACATGGCAATAGAAGACATCCAAAACATAAAAGAACGAAGATAGCAATTCTCATGTTTGCTGATGATTGAAGACTTACAGCCAAGATCCAATAGGTCTTAAGCTATTGAAAACAAATGACATAAAAGCAATCTGCAAATTTATCAGGTCAATACAGGGCAATATTCATTGCCACTACCAGCTATCAAAGAGGCTCGACTCGTTAATAAACTCTAAGATAGTTGAAAAATTGGGAGAATTATGCAAGCTATCTCTAACTCTTAGAAGCAAAGAGGTACAACAACAAGGATGAAAACCTAACAGATTCAATGTGTCATGAGATAAGCAACAAGTTATCTTGGAAGAAAGCAATACTAGTGAGGTAGCAATCTAAGAACCAGAAGATTTAATTGAACAAAGAGAAGAACGTTGGCAAAGAAAATAACTTTCAAGAAAGATGTTAAAGAAATGATTTTATAAATATAAGGAAAACATAAAAGAGTGAACATTTATAAAGTGCAAATGTTGCCATAAGGCTGATTTCCCCTATAACACCCTAAAGAAGGGTTACTATTAAAGGAGAGTCAAAGAGCATATCTACACTACATAGTAATATAAAATATTTTTTTTATTGCAAAATACAGTACATAACATCTTAAAAACATATCATAATCAGATATTATCTTACGTAACCAACACCCAATAAGTGTTTCAATGAGTTTTGCCTTTTCCACTTCCTCAGGGCTGTAGTTCAGCATAATTTCTGCTTTAAATTGCAAATCTGTTTCTTTCCCATAGGCACCCCTTTTTATAGTTTTCTTCATGTAGTTTTACAGCAGTAGTTTAACAGTTAATTTCCTCTAATTTTGTCAGTTTTCTTTTTGATATTCCATTATGCTGGCTTGTCACAGTCACATTATTTCTACTTCCTTCATAGTTGTTAACTGAGTCACAAGCCCACATTAATCACCAAATATACTATACTCAAGCAGATGTCACAATCTCAGGAAAAAACTGATTGTTTATCAAGCATTATTGCTTTGGGGACATCAGTATGAAACACAAAAACAAACGCAATTCCTGACCAGTAAGGATTGAATACGGTACAGTCTCATGGCCATCTGCAATTTGCCCAAGACTAAAGTGGAGCTTTTATGAGAGAGAAACAGATTTGCAGTTTCAAAAGGGGTGGTCAGCTTATCCAGCGGTCAAAGTGCATTAAAACATGTAAGGGAACTGTGATGCTGTGTACAATATGGGCAGAACTCATGTTGTCCCCATGTCTTCCCCTTTATTAGCCATCCTCCATATTGTAAAGTATGGCCTACTGATTTGCTGCAATTCCCAAACATTTTTAATTTTTGTATCAGATATGCATGTTAATCCTGTAAATTTTGTGAGGTGCTCTGGAGTCCTCTGGAGCCTCATTGATCCAATATAAAACTGTTAAATTAATAAATAAATGCAATAAATATTAGGACCAGCAATGTGCCAACTTCTTACTTCTTCTGGGCATATCTCAGATTGTCATGAAAGAGTTTCTTTTTTGGACCTGTAGCAGTACTTTCCGGGTACATTTCAAGCATACTAGTAAGCTGTCTCATTCTCAATGTTTGAATGATTGTGATAGAATACAACAGAATAGAACAGAATAGAAGCTAGTAGAAAGAATAGAATCGAATAGAAGAGAATAATGGTCACAGCCCCAAACACCCACAGCATGCTGATCTTTTCAACAGTAGTATCAATCCTCCTCTCCTAAGCGATTTTGTCTGGATTCCCCATGTGGTGTACTTGTAAATCTGAATCCAGCAAGTTGATTGAGGAATGAGTTTAGCTGTAACAAAGGTGCCACTTGGCTATAAGTCAGTGTCTTACAATAATGTGCAGCACAGTAGGCACAGCTTCCCAAATCCACTCTCAGAGGTTCAAAGTATCCAGATCAGGTTTAATGGGAGCATCACTGATGTACAACAAGCATTAAAGATCTCCCCCACTATGCACAAACAGCAGCTTTATATACATCTGAAGGGTAACCCCTTAATACTCCCCAACTTCCCTAGATATCTATCTCGATTTCCAGGCTTTGTGGAAAAGGAACTACAACCCTATTAGGAAATACAACAAATCTGCAAAAGTTACCGGAATTTGTTCTAAGAATCCCATAATTGTTCTGTTTTATCCTTCCATGTCCGAGAGATGTGGCTGTCCATTCAGCCAGCAGTACGTGCTCCAGATGAATGTGTGTTCTTGTCAGATTTATGGCTTCAGGTTGGGGAGTGTGAGCATATTTACACACCGACTAGGATTTGACCAGGGGTAGCTGACAATTGACATGGTAAGCTTTGTAGTACCTGGAAAACCAAGAATACCTATGTTGAGCTTCTTCTCGGGCAGAGGTATATCATGTTAGTTTGCTGTGAGAACAGTTGACACACAGAATGAACATACAAAATACAGGGAAAATTGAAAATGATAAACATAAAAGGGGGTGCCAGCTGGCTTGTTTCTGGGGCACCTGCATGTATTGTCTTTACACACATGGGAGTCCATTTTCTAATTCCATCCTCAAAATGCAACAGTGGGAGGCCGCTCATTCAGTCAGCAGTATATGTTCCAGATGAATCTGTGTTCTTGTCAGATGTATGTCTTCAGGTTTGGGGAGTGTGAGTATATTTACAAACTGACTGGAGTTTGACCAGGCATAGCTGACAAATGAACTGGTGACCTTTGCAGTACCTAGAAAACCAAGACTACCTTTGTTGAGCTTCTTCTCGGGCAGAGGTACATCATGTTAGTTTGCTGTTAGAACAGTTGACACACAGAATAGACATACAAAATAGAGTGAAAATAGAAAATGATAAACATAAAAGGGGTGCCAGCTGGCTTGTTTCGAGAGCACCTGCATGCATTGTCTTTACACAAGCAGGAGTCATTTTCTAATTTCATCCCAAAAAGCGTCAGTGGGAGGCCGCTCGCCAACCACATTTAAGCATCCCACATATTAAAAGCCAGTAATATCTGATCAGGCTGATGCAGGTTTGGAAAAAGATTGTTATACAACTGGTGACAATAGGCAGAGCCAATGGAATTATGCGATCGTGTGGCCGTGGCATTTTTTGTATAGTTATGGACATGCCGCATTAGCCACAAAATCCATCAACTGCAGCAAAATTTGCAGATTTTAACAAATATTTTCAGCTCAAATGGTTCAAACGTTACTAAAATCCAGCGATATGTGTAGCTGCGCAGTGGAAGTCCCTTTGCAACAGTTGACTGGTCACCTTTCTGTTGCTTATTGCTGTATTTGGATATTAAACTGGTACTAATGGGGTGCAACCAATGCCCAGGGAGTGTAAACAAGTGTAAACATGACAAAGTAATGAAGTAATACTATTACAAAATGCACCACAATACACTGCATAATTTGCTTTTTCTTGCTGCATAATTTACTCAACGCTGCCACATAATTTGGTCCTCCCCTGCTGCATAATTCCAGTGGCCCTGACAATAGTCAGGGACAGACTGTAAATAGAAATCAGGCCTGGAATTTTTTTTCAAGCCAGTCCCAGACTGCAGATTGCCACCAATAAAATGGAGCCATTTGGGTATAGTTGGGCGATGGCAGCCCCTCCTGCTCTGAAATTACCCTAACGAGCTCGAAGCCTACTGGAAAACAACCAGGGATCTCTCAAGACTGGGATGCGCTAGCTTACTACAGAACCGGACGGCTGTTTTTATGTATGTTTCATCTGCATGAAGTGCATTATTGTAACCCAATATTTTTCCAGCATTTTTGTTCTGAATTATTCAGAGCAATAGGTGCTATTTATTGCACCTGATAAATAAACGTATCCTGGGGTACGTCATTTATTGGGTGCAATAAATTGCACCTATTCTAAGTTTTGGGGGAATAACATGCTGATTTTTTTTCTCAGCATACCAAAATCTGCTAGGTATATGGCAAATACCATAATTTTTTCCACTGTTAAATTCCAACAGGTTTGAGCAACAGAAATTTAAGGAAGGGTGAGGTATTTACACAACACCCAGCAATTACTGGGTGCTTTAAAGACCAATAAACTCGAACTTCCGAAACTGGATTTTGGGCAGAGGTCAGAAAATGCCAACCAACTCATAATCAGGGACTTTGTGCTTTATTTTAGCCAGCACAGCTCAGAAACAGAAAGAGCCATACCCTGCTCACTAGTTCCAAGATGCAGTTACTGAAAATCTAGCTCTAACGCAGAAAAATATTAGGTTAAATGAATTCACTTTACACCCTCCATCGCCTAAACACAGGTGATTGGCTCTGCACTGAGCCAATGCAGCTCAATCATGAAATGATGCCTTATTGGCTGAATGGCCAGTCCAGGCCCGACAATGGACATGAAACTGCAAACAAGTATTTTTCGAAAATCCGAAATAGGTTCTTGATAGATATATTGTGTGCTAAATGATGTGTTTTTATCACATTTCAAGTGGATTCCAATCCAGGGCTGTTGACAGTGAGTGCCTCTTGAAGCGCGTCATCATTTTTGACTTATCTCAGCCGTATACTTAATCAATAATAAGTTCTGCACATATTTTTCCCTCCCTGTACATTTGGTGCTTTAGGTGTCTTGGGTTAGTTTTATTTTAGTGTATGCACCTAGGGATGCTTCAAAGGAAAAACTTGGTAGGACTTACCAAGAACGAGCCCAGAATCAATAATGCCGTCTAATGCTGATGCTTACTGATAATTCTGAACATTTCCTAGAACATGGGTCATTAAATCATGTTTTCATCTTCAGCAAGCTGCTGTGGCAAAAATATAATCGAGGATGCTGCGGGAAACCAATCGATTGTCTTCAACATTCCTAATTGATCGTTGGAAAGCTTAATACAGGACTTTAAAGATCCCACATAACCTGAATATCTACATATTATTGTAAATAAGTATGGCATTTTTCTTGTGCATTTTAAACATATCTACTGCTTCCTCAGGCAGTAATAAATCAGGTGCTACCTGTAGGCACCACACTCCACTCTGCTTGGAATCATGCCCGCCTTTCATAAATCACCCTGAAGGGCATTTCAATCTTATCAACATTCAACAACACACTCTATGGTTTACCGCTGCATGCACTTGTGAAACCTGGGAGATAGACTCGTGCTTTTCTGGTAATTGAAGGTTTTTTTGTGGGTTTACATTTCAGAGTGGCTTCGTTTCAAGGAGATGTTTTCATTTAAAATTGTATCTGGGGATTTCTACCGACTTTGGCCATGTTTTCCAGAGTACCATCTGCCTTCTTATCTGTAATCTGACAAATGGAATGTATAATGCTAGTACGTCTATCTTCACATATTTAAACTGTGCTTCTGGACCCGGGCCGGGAAGGCAGAGCCGGACCCAGTAGGGGCCCGGGGGGAACGCCGGCCGGCGGCGGGGGGACCCTCCCCTTTTCCCGCCCCCGCCACATGTAAATGCCCGGCTAAGCCGGGGAAGGGGCCAGGATTGGCCCACAAGGTCAGAGAAGGCTCCCCCCCAATCAGGGGGCGAGCCGGAAAGCCAAAGGGGGGGGTTAAGAAGGGGGCCAACGGCCCTGGGAAACCACAAGTCACCCCCCCCCGTTGGCGAGGAGAGAAGAGGAAAGAAACCCACCCACCCACACCTAAGAAGACGGGCGTCGCAGCCGTAGCAGGGGAAGGGTAACGGATCAAACACAAGGAAGCTAGTAGGACGCAAGATCACTAGAGGATAGACGGGAGGCTCTCACAGTGGCCTTGGGATGCCTCACGGCAGGGGTACTGAGGGAGCCAGGGGCGGCGGGCCGCCAGAGAAAGAATAGAGGCAACTCTCCCGCAGGACCCTTGGGATGCCTTACGGCAGGGGTACAGAGGGAGAAGATGGTAGGGACTCAGCCTCAGGAAAGAGAGAGTAAACGCTCAGGCAAGGTCCTTCGGATGCCAAACGGCAGGGACCCCCCGGGAGAAGGGAGGGCCCACCAAAAGGCCCAGGGAGAGCGGGACGGCACTTGCAGCCCGGGCAGGTCCCAACGGACACCCTCCAAATCGGTAGCAAGTTGAAGCCTAGACCCGCGACATGAACCCCCACCAAAAAGGGGCCCCTCCCTCCTCTCCCAGAAAGTCGGGGAGGCTGGAAGTCCAGATCAAAAAGAAATTGAGGAGACCTAAGCCAGAACATAGAGGGCTTATGACCATGGACGTTGAAATATAAAATTGTATGTGAACAAAAATTTTGTGTTATTGAAAATAAACTGCGACCTTTTCAGGCACCAAAGAAGTGGTCAGTGGTGATTATAAGGGAAAGCGCGCAGTTGGCGGTAGCAAGCGGGGGCGGACAGAAGGGGGGGACTCGCCGCCTGGAAGGGGTTTGTGAAATAAGCTCAAATTCTGAAAAGTTTATTTCTGTATGATGCTTAAAAAATATGCAGTAACTAATTATTCCCTTCAGAGTATTTAGGGAATTAATGCTTGCAAAAATACATGCGTAAGAATACCTAGGGCCAGATGTATGACCTTTTTTAGCAGTCGCAAATGGGGAATCGGCCCGTTTGTGACTATTAAGAAGGGTTGTAGAATGTACAAACCCTATTTTGTGAGTCGGTTACCTATTACCGACTCGCAAAATAGGGTTTGCGAGTCGCTATTAGGAAGGGGCGTGCCAAGGGCGTCCCTTCCTAATAGCGAGTCGCACTGGTGCGTACGATTGTTTTGCTACCGCAAATGCAGTGCTTAATTTGTAAAATATTAAGTGCCAGAGCTCTGACCAGGAGGCCACTGCAGCTTGCACTACCCATCACCCTTGTCATCGCTGCCAAAACAACTACTAACCATCTCTCTCACATGTAAATGCGACAGTTCAAATTATTCCAGGTCCCAAAGCTAAAGGAATGGCTGGGGAGGCAGGTAATTAGCAATTTTAATGTATATTGTATTCCTAAACAACCGTTGTTCTGCTCATCTCTAAATTAGATGAGCAGTGCCACCATGTGGTAGACTGTTCTGTGTATGGTGTTGACAATTAGGTGCCGGTGCCGAGCACCGGAAACCAATTAAGTGCCGGTGCTTAGCACCAGAAAGCACCGGCTCAAATTAAGCACTGCGCAAATGTGGTTGCCAGTAAGCCAGTCACAAATGGAAAGGGGTCCCGATGGGACCTCTTCCCCTTTTTGAATGTATGCAAAAATATTTTTTGAGGGCAGGTAGTGGTCCCACGGACCACTGCCTGCCCTTAAAAAATGAAAAGAAAACTTTTAATTTTTTTCTTTTAAACACATCCCGTTTTCCTTTAAGGAAAACAGGCTGCATTTGAAAAAAAAAGTTGCTTTATTTAAAAAAGCAAACACAGACATAGTGTTCTGCTGTCCCCAGCAGGCCACGATCCCTGTGATATGTGAGATTCCTAAGGGGTCACAAATTGCGCTCTACCTCATTAATATTAATGAGGTGGGTCTTTAGCGACCCTATTAGGAATCTCAAACAGTGTCTGAGACACTGTTGTACATTCCATTTTGCAAATCGTAATTTGAGAGTTGCAAAACATCTCAATTTGCGACTCGCAAAATGAAATGGTCATGCATCTGGCCCCTAGATCCCAAAGCCCTAATTTTACACACACACCTGAAAAGTGCAACAAGTTCACAACTTGCAGAGCACGTTGAGCACCTTCAGGGATTTTACTCACCATTTGCTTGTGGAATGCAGGGGTGGTGCCATTTTTTGGGGGGGTCCTGAGGGCACCAATGATCATTGATGTAGCCCCTCGCTCCCACCACAATTGAGTGACAGCTAGCCTTCTTCTCAAATGGTAGGGCAGAGGTCCCTTGTGCAGAGTCATACTTGGTAACTCTGGCTGTGCAATGCTAGCTATGTGCTCAAGAACCGACTGGCTTAGTTATCAGATGGGCCTACTCTGCACAAAGTAACCCGCAGCCCAGTTATAAGAGGGGCTACACCACAACTTGAGGGGTGCAGTATGCAGCTCCCAAAGGTCCTGATTGGGCACAGACAGTAACCAACTTCATGGCTGGCCCATTTTCCTCCCTCTTTCATGTGGTGATTTGACCTGGTGTATGTCCCTTGAAACAAACTTGTATTGAGCCAAGCAGGAATACTATGTTTGGATTTAGGTTCATTTCCATAAAATGGTTACGTGGAGCCTGGGAGAAAAAGCTTTAACTAAGAAAACTCTAACATCGGCAGGCAATTCTTTGCTCATCTAGGAGTGTCGATGTGAGGTGAAGATGAAAAATTCTGTAGAACCCGTTTACTCATATTCTCTTCTTGGGCTGTATCAGATTTAGATCTTAGGAAGGCCACTATTTCTCATACAGTTCATTGTCAAAATTCTATCCATCAAACTGGTGATAATTCTGCCCTCACAGGCACAGAAACCAAGCTTCTGTGCATGTGTGGTTGTTGACCAAGTTTGCACTCTGTAGCCTTTGAGTCTTATTTAAGTCCATCCAAACCTTCAAGACTTGTTTATGCCATCACAACCTGTCTTCATCTACCTTGTTGACAAGCTCACCATCTCGGCACAACCACAGCCTGGACTCTATTAGACTAGAGGTAAAGTGTAAAAAAAGAATGCAAAAGGCTTTCTCCACTTCTGCACCCAGGATCTCAAACAACATCTCTGATTCCATCAGGACCACCCAGATCCAATTGAGGAAAGAGTTGAGGATCAATCATCAATCAATCATGTCACTTATAAAGCGCACTACATACCCGCGAGGGTCTCAAGGCGCTGGGGGAAGAGGGGGGTGGTGCTGCTACTGATCGAAGAGCCAGGTCTTGAGGAGTCTTCTGAAGGCCAGTAGGTCTTGGGTCTGCCGAAGGTTGGTGGGGAGGGTGTTCCAGGTCTTGGCGGCGAGGTGGGAGAAGGATCTGCCACCGGCGGTCGTTTTCCGGATGCGGGGGACTGTGGCGAGGGCAAGGCTGGTGGAGAGGAGCTGGTGGGTGGGGGTGTAGAAGCTGAGTCGTCTGTTGAGGTAGGCTGGTCCGGAGTTGTGGAGTGCTTTGTGTGCGTGGGTGAGGAGCTTGAAGGTTATCCTCTTGTTGACAGGGAGCCAGTGCAGGTCTCTCAGGTGGGGTGTGATGTGGCTGCGTCGGGGGATGTCGAGGATAAGACGTGCAGAGGCGTTCTGGATGCGTTGCAGCCGTCTCAGGAGCTTAGCCGTCGTTCCTGCGTAGAGGGCGTTTCCGTAGTCCAGCCTGCTGGTGACGAGGGCCTGGGTGACTGTTTTTCTTGTTTCGGTGGGGATCCACTTGAAGATCCTGCGGAGCATTCGGAGGGTGTTGAAGCAGGATGAGGAAACGGCGTTGACCTGCTTAGTCATGGAGAGGGTGGGGTCGAGGATGACCCCTAGGTTGCGTGCGTGGTCGGTGGGTGTCGGGGCTGTTCCCAGTGATGTTGGCCACCAGGAGTCATCCCATGCTGAAGGGTTGGAACCAAGGATGAGGACCTCCGTCTTGTCCGAGTTCAGCTTCAGGCGGCTGGTACTCATCCATTCGGCGACGGCCTTCATTCCTTCATGGAGGTGGGCTTTGGCGGTGTGAGGGTCTTTGGTGAGGGAGAGGATCAGCTGGGTGTCTTCGGCGTAGGAGATGATGTTGAGGTTGTGCTGTCGGGCGACGTGGGCGAGGGGTGCCATGTAGATGTTGAACAGCGTTGGGCTGAGGGAGGAGCCTTGGGGTACGCCGCAGATGATCTTGGTGGCCTTGGATCGGAAGGGGGCGAGGCGGACGCTTTGTGTTCTGCTGGAGAGGAAGGATGTGGTCCAGTCCAGGGCCTTCTCTTGGATCCCGGCGTCGTGAAGGCGTGTTCGTAGTGTGTGGTGGCAGACCGTGTCGAAGGCGGCTGATAGGTCCAGGAGGATGAGGGCTTCTGTTTCTCCGTTGTCTAGCAGGGTCCTGATGTCATCGGTGGCGGCGATGAGGGCGGTTTCGGTGCTGTGGTTGCTGCGGAAGCCGGACTGGGAAGGGTCCAGGATGTTGTTCTCCTCGAGGTAGCGGGTCAGTTGTTTGTTGACGATTTTCTCGGTGACCTTCGCGGGGAACGGGAGCAGAGAGATGGGTCGGAAGTTCTTGAGGTCCTTGGGGTCTGCCTTGGGTTTCTTGAGTAAGGCGGTGATCTCGGCGTGCTTCCAGCTTTCCGGGAAGGTTGCTGTCTCGAAGGAGATGTTGATTATTTTCCGGAGATGGGGCGCGATGGCTGTACTGGCTTTGTTGAAGACGTGGTGAGGGCACGGGTCTAGCGGTGAGCCGGAGTGGATGGTGTTCATGATCTCGCTGGTGTCCTCGTCGTTGATGTTGGTCCAGGAGAGCAGGCGGTTGGTGGTTGTGGGGGCAGTGGTCTCGGTGGTTGCCGGGGCGGTCGTGGTGTTGAAGCTGTCGTGGATGTCGGCGATTTTGCGGTGGAAGAAGGTGGCCAGTGAGTCGCACAGGTCTCGCGACGGCGGGATGTCGTTGGTGTTGGAGCTGGGGTTGGAGAGTTCCTTCACGATGTTGAAGAGCTCTTTGCTGTTGTGTGCGTTGTTGTCTAGGCGGTCTTTGAGTGAGGCTCTTTTGGCGGATCTGATGAGGTGATGGTGACTGCGGGTGGCGCTCTTGTGGGCGGCGTAGCTGTCCGCTGTCCGTTCGTGGAGCCAGATCTTCTCCAGTTTTCGGCATGTTCGTTTGGAGGCCTGGAGGTCTTCGGTGAAGCAGGTGGCTTTCTTGCTGGTGTGGCTGTTGGGCGGATTCTTGAGCGGGGCGAGGGTGTTGGCGCAGTCGTCGATCCACTGTCTGAGGTTGCGGGCGGCGGTGTCGGAGGGTTCGGCGGGTGGGCTCAGGGCGAGGGTTGTGGTTAGCTGGTTTTCGGTGACTCTGCTCCAGCAGCGGCGAGGCATTTGTTCGGTGCGGTGGTGCGTGGTGGGCTTCCTGTAGGTGAAGTGGATGCAGTGGTGGTCAGTCCAGTGGGGTTCGGAGGTGTGGTTGAAGGAGACGTGTGGGCTTGCGGAAAAGATGGAGTCTAGCGTGTGGCCGGCGGCGTGGGTGGGTGTAGTCACGAGCTGTCTGAGTCCGAGGGTGGCGAGGTTGTCGATCAGGGTGGTGGAGTTGGTGTCCTTGTTGTTCTCGAGGTGGAAGTTCAGGTCCCCGAGGAGGATGTAGTCCATGGAGGCGATGGCGTGTGTGCTGACGAAGTCAGCGATAGAATCGCTGAACTGTGGTCGGGGTCCGGGGGGTCTGTAGATGAGGGTTCCTCTGAGGGTGGTGTTGGGATCGGTGTGGATCTGGAAGTGCATGTGCTCGGCGGTGCTGAGGGTGTCGTCGGTGTTGGTTGAGACTCTGAGGGTGTTCCTGTGGACGATGGCGATGCCTCCTCCGACTCCGTTGGTGCGGTCCCGGCGGGTGATCTTGTAGCCCTCCGGGATGGCAATGGCGATGTCGGGGGCTGAAGCGGGATTCAGCCAGGTCTCCGTCAGGAATGCGACGTCTGGGGAGGTTGAGTCGAGAAGGTCCCAGAGTTCGATGGCGTGTTTGCGGGCGGAGCGGGTGTTGAGGAGGATGCATCTGAGGTAGTTGGGTTCTTTCCTGGGCGGTGGTTTGGCGGGGCGGGTGCTGGCGAAGCTGCAGTTCCGGCAGGTGAAGGGCCCTTGGGTGTGCTTCGGGGTGGCCAGGTAGCAGGCGTGATCTTTTCCGGGGTTGAGTGCGTGGAGGGTGCTGGCGTCGTATCGGCGTCTGTTGATGTGGCGGGCGCGGGGGATGCCCGGACCAGGGGTTCTGGCGCTGGGCGTGGTCCCGGCGCGGACGGGCACAGACGGGCTTGCCTTAGGCGCGCCTTTGGCGCGCCAGCGGCGCGCCCGCTGCGTGCGGCCGCCATAAATGGGGAGGTGGGAGGGAGGAGCAGGGAATGGGGCAGCGAATGGGCAGTGAGGGGGCGGGGCCGCAGGGGCGCAGCGGCGGGAAACAGGCACAGAAAGGAAAAAACTAGCACAATCAGGGCAGCAAGGGGGCACAGAAAGGAAAAAACTAGCACAATCAGGGCAGCAAGGGGGCACAGAAAGGAAAAAAAACGAGCACAATCAGGGCAGCAAGGGGGCACAGAAAGGAAAAAACGAGCACAATCAGGGCAGCAAGGGGGCACAGAAAGGAAAAAACTAGCACAATCAGGGCAGCAAGGGGGCACAGAAAGGAAAAAACTAGCACAATCAGGGCAGCAAGGGGGCACAGAAAGGAAAAAAACGAGCACAATCAGGGCAGCAAGGGGGCACAGAAAGGAAAAAACGAGCACAATCAGGGCAGCAAGGGGGCACAGAAAGGAAAAAAAAACGAGCACAATCAGGGCAGCAAGGGGGCACAGAAAGGAAAAAAACTAGCACAATCAGGGCAGCAAGGGGGCACAGAAAGGAAAAAACGAGCACAATCAGGGCAGCAAGGGGGCACAGAAAGGAAAAAAACGAGCACAATCAGGGCAGCAAGGGGGCACAGAAAGGAAAAAACTAGCACAATCAGGGCAGCAAGGGGGCACAGAAAGGAAATAAAACGAGCACAATCAGGGCAGCAAGGGGGCACAGAAAGGAAAAAACGAGCACAATCAGGGCAGCAAGGGGGCACAGAAAGGAAAAAAAAAACTAGCACAATCAGGGCAGCAAGGGGGCACAGAAAGGAAAAAACGAGCACAATCAGGGCAGCAAGGGGGCACAGAAAGGAAAAAAAACTAGCACAATCAGGGCAGCAAGGGGGCACAGAAAGTAAAAACGAGCACAATCAGGGCAGCATGGGGGCACAGAAAGGAAAAAAACGAGCACAATCAGGGCAGCAAGGGGGCACAGAAAGGAAAAAACGAACACAATCAGGGCAGCAAGGGGGCACAGAAAGGAAAAAACGAGCACAATCAGGGCAGCAAGGGGGCACAGAAAGGAAAAAACGAGCACAATCAGGGCAGCAAGGGGGCACAGAAAGGAAAAAAACGAGCACAATCAGGGCAGCAAGGGGGCACAGAAAGGAAAAAACGAGCACAATCAGGGCAGCAAGGGGGCACAGAAAGGAAAAAAACTAGCACAATCAGGGCAGCAAGGGGGCACAGAAAGGAAAAAACGAGCACAATCAGGGCAGCAAGGGGGCACAGAAAGGAAAAAAAAACGAGCACAATCAGGGCAGCAAGGGGGCACAGAAAGGAAAAAAACTAGCACAATCAGGGCAGCAAGGGGGCACAGAAAGGAAAAAACGAGCACAATCAGGGCAGCAAGGGGGCACAGAAAGGAAAAAAAACGAGCACAATCAGGGCAGCAAGGGGGCACAGAAAGGAAAAAACGAGCATAATCAGGGCAGCAAGGGGCACAGAAAGGAAAAAAACTAGCACAATCAGGGCAGCAAGGGGGCACAGAAAGGAAAAAACGAGCACAATCAGGGCAGCAAGGGGGCACAGAAAGGAAAAAAAACGAGCACAATCAGGGCAGCAAGGGGGCACAGAAAGGAAAAAACGAGCACAATCAGGGCAGCAAGGGGGCACAGAAAGGGAAAAAAAACCGAGCACAATCAGGGCAGCAAGGGGGCACAGAAAGGAAAAAAACTAGCACAATCAGGGCAGCAAAGGGGCACAGAAAGGAAAAAACGAGCACAATCAGGGCAGCAAGGGGGCACAGAAAGGAAAAAAAACGAGCACAATCAGGGCAGCGAGGGGGCACAGAAAGGAAAAAACTTGCACAATCAGGGCAGCAAGGGGGCACAGAAAGGAAAAAAAACGAGCACAATCAGGGCAGCAAGGGGGCACAGAAAGGAAAAAACGAGCACAATCAGGGCAGCAAGGGGGCACAGAAAGGAAAAAAAAAAACTAGCACAATCAGGGCAGCAAGGGGGCACAGAAAGGAAAAAACGAGCACAATCAGGGCAGCAAGGGGGCACAGAAAGGAAAAAAAACTAGCACAATCAGGGCAGCAAGGGGGCACAGAAAGTAAAAACGAGCACAATCAGGGCAGCAAGGGGGCACAGAAAGGAAAAAAAACGAGCACAATCAGGGCAGCAAGGGGGCACAGAAAGGAAAAAACGAACACAATCAGGGCAGCAAGGGGGCACAGAAAGGAAAAAACGAGCACAATCAGGGCAGCAAGGGGGCACAGAAAGGAAAAAACGAGCACAATCAGGGCAGCAAGGGGGCACAGAAAGGAAAAAACGAGCACAATCAGGGCAGCAAGGGGGCACAGAAAGGAAAAAACGAGCACAATCAGGGCAGCAAGGGGGCACAGAAAGGAAAAAACGAGCACAATCAGGGCAGCAAGGGGGCACAGAAAGGAAAAAACGAGCACAATCAGGGCAGCAAGGGGGCACAGAAAGGAAAAAAACGAGCACAATCAGGGCAGCAAGGGGGCACAGAAAGGAAAAAACGAGCACAATCAGGGCAGCAAGGGGGCACAGAAAGGAAAAAACGAGCACAATCAGGGCAGCAAGGGGGCACAGAAGGAAAAAAAACGAGCACAATCAGGGGCAGCAGCAGGGCACACAGACGGAGCTGTGTGGTGGGGGAGCGACCTACCAGTCAAGGTCTTTAGGATGCACCTCTTTAGAGAACACTGCATCATGATGCAGTAGTAGTCCAAAACCCAGAGATTTTTAACATCGCTTGTTAACTTTATCATTGACTTTGACCCTGTCCAGGGTTCCACTGCCTTTGGCTGTTTGTGTACTAAATAAATACCACAGACATACACATATGTATACTTGAAATTAACACAAGCAGAATAGGTTTCCCTATAGGTTGTCATGTTGTGGCAATTGGGCATTGCCTTGTTTTGGAAAAGAGCCTGCCATTTCAATTTCTGCAAACATTTGAGGATTGCAGAAATTATATTGTACAAACAGCAAGTGGTAATGTTGTGGGCATTGGACACTGCCTTGTTTTGGCAAGGGCCTGCCTTTTAATTTGTGCCATAGTTTGCACAGATTATATTGCACAAAAAGTAGGTTGTAATGTTGTGGGAACTGGACACTGCCATTTTTGGCAAGGTGCCTGCTTTATAATTTGTGCACACCTTTCAGCAGGGCATTTTATAGGATCTGAAGGAAGCAGATGGACTGTTTATAAGCTGGCTTGTGACAAGTACTTTAGTTATTCAGTCACCGGTGTTCGCCAAATGTTTCCACCTTTTGAGGGCAAATCAGGAGGTATTGACATAATGCCATCTGTCATAAAATCAGAACCCAGCAATAACTAATTTAATCTTAACTCGTCTTTTAGCAGCAAAAGCATTACATGTGATTTTCAGTGTCGCTAGTCTCCTGGGGAGTTGACGAGATTCCAAGTTGAGAAGTGTGGTGAAATATTCTTTGCAAAATTCTATATTTGAGGCCATCTTAGTGGTCAGGAAGATAGTCATTTTAAAGGAATCATATAGTCAACGTTATTTTAACTTCAGTAAACGTTTACTGTTTCCAAATCCATTCCTGAAGAACAACGTCCAAGGCATTTTGCCATTTTATTTCGCCAGGTGATACAGTGATATGAAGTCCTGTTTGGCAGACCAGAAGCATACAAAGTAATATTAAACCATCAGACAAAATACTGCATCAATCATTCAAATAATGAAAACACTCCAGAGGTAAATGAGCACAGTCAATAAGCACTTGAATCACTCATGTTGAAACAAGAAAATCCATGCTTCAGCTAATAATGCAGACTGAATCATATTGAGTCTAAAAGTTGCTACAATATAAAAGGCAAAAGCAAACTAAAAGGACAGATAGTATCAACTCAAAAAGAAATGCCTGTGGGAGAACAATGGAATGGGAAAGAGATAATTTAAACGAATTAGAGTAAGAAGGCACAAAGTAAATACAACAACACAGTGCTGTCTGAGTTAGAAGGAACAGGGAGTTCACTAAGGGAGTCAGTGGGACAACATAAAAACATCCACAGTCGAATGTAGCAGCAATATACTAAACAAACAATGAAGTAAGGCAACTTCATCATAAAAACACCAAGAATAATGTAAAGAAATATGAGCACTGGTGAAACAAGAGAAGAAACAAAAGTCTGTAGAAGCAGGGAGAATTGAAACTCCTTACAGGGACATGTTAAAAGCCAGTAGAGATAGCAGGCGTAGGTTATGTTTGAAGTTACAAAAGCGGCTGATGGGGAAAGTAAAAGGAGGTGTGTGGATAATCAAAAAAAAGTCAGGAAAAAAATATAGAGGGGAAGAAAAATGGGAAGAGAAATTGAACATACATTGAGAGAGTCGTCGAAGGGCCATCATAAATCATTGAAAGGTACGAGTGGATGGGGTTCATGAAGACAAGGTTAGGTGTCAGGGTAAAAGTGTATCAAATGTCGATAGACATGAAGGACACACCCATAGATACTGAGATATCTGGAGTACTCTCATTGGTGGATTGAGGAAATGTGAACACCCATAGAGACAGGCCGAAACAGAGCAGACAGTAACAGAGGGCCAAAGAGAAGGATGGTAATAGCGTTTAACAAAACTACAGAAAAAAGTTAAACCAAAAAGGTTGGGGTAGGCACACAAAGTAGAACAGCAACCATAGTTGCTGTTATGCATTGCATGAGAGCGAGAGAGCAGAACAGCACCATATCTACCAACATATGGTGCTGTTTTCCTTTCTCTCTGTGCTTGTGCACTGTAGACTGTCATGTACCAATGCACACACAGTTGTTCCATAGTGCAAAGATTGTCTAGCTTAGATTTGTACTGGAATGGACACTTCCAGTACAAAAATATGCTTCAATCCTCTTTCCACTTTGTACCGTGCAGCACACATTCAAGTTGGAAAAATGTGGAGACTTTTAAAAGTTGCTCCTCTTTGAGCCTTGAGGAGGCATAGTTTTTAACAAAAATTCCAAAAAATCCTGTCTGCAAATGTTTGCAGCTAGGGATTTGCATGAAAACCACCTGGGTGGTTTCATGGGTGGATCACCCATGGTACGCCTCCTTGATCCAAAGTGGTGCAAAGTAGTGCAGAGCCCTCCTTTGCAATACTTTAAGCAACTTTCAGTGCAAATCATGATTTGTATTGGAAAATAAATCCCACCACTACACTTTGCGCCAGGTTTGCATCACTTTAGTTCCAGTGCAACAGATAATATATGAACTCAGATCATGAGTACTAATGAAGCAAAGTGTGTGTGATGCAATAGGTGCAATAGTGGCCAGGTAACCTCATACAGTGTTAGCCAGCAGAATGGTAACATAATGAATTAAACATATTTCAACTGTCAGATGGCTCAAAAAGTTCCAAAAGTATATAATGTCTAGTCATTATTATAAGAAGCATCTCATTTCACTTTCAGGGTTCAGGCCATGGGTGAACAGAGTGCTCAGTTTCATGATCCAAATATGTTCTCCCTCTGAGAGATGAGAGGACAGTTTGCCCACATTGGCAGCCTTCCTGATGATTCCCAGTACTTAAAAAATAAATGTGGTTCAGGTTGTGGCCCTTTTAAGCCCAGTGAGGAGCTAATGGTAACATCTGATTTCTAGAATTGTGTTCACTAATGCAGATCTTGATTTTATGGGTAGTCTTGCCAATGTATTCCTTGTTGTAGTGCATTAGGGCATTTTATCAGACAGATGCAGTAAATGTTGCATGTTGCATAATCTCAGAGTTTAATAGGAATACCAGTCATAGGGTGGTAAATAAGGTCAGCTTTTATCACGTTGGAACACTCAATGGAACTCAAACACGGGAAAGTCCCCTTCTTTTGTTTTTCACAGAGTTGTTAAATTATCTGTTTTAGATCAGTATGCTTTTAAAATCAGATCTTTAACGTTTTTCTCTTTAATATGCCATCATCCAAGGTTACTGTACACTACTTTAAGTTCTTCATATTTCTCAATGAGCACAGAGTGTTTACCAACAATTTTCTGAATTTTACTGCTGTAGATGCTGAACTTAGTTGTGAAAATAGGCTGTGTCTGGATTCATTGATATCGTGCTTCTGGTGCCTTTTAGTGATTCATTAATGAAATATGGTATATTTTAGTATGTCACGGCACTAAAAGTAAATGCAAGAGTTTTCACCAGAGGCGTGTCCTGGCTCCTACCCTTTTCCTTCACCATATCAACAACTTTGTGAACTATCTAACCAATTATGTCAATGATTCCCCTACCCTCGCAGGGCAGAAAATTCTGGCTCTCTTCTATGCTGATGACACCCTCCTATTAACAAAAAAGAAGGAGGGTCTTCAAAATCTTGGTGACAACTTCAGTTTATTTTGCGTCGATTATGGCCTTGAAGGTAATGTGTCCAAGACTAAATTGATGATCTATTCTTGAAAAAAAGAGGATGAATGGCACTGTAAAATTGGGAAGTGAAGTACTGGAAATGGTATTTTATTATCTGGGGATCCGTCTGGCCGACTCTGGCTCCTGGGCACCATGGATTGATAAAAGATCACATATGTACCTATGGAGTGGGGCAATTCTTAGGCTCTCTTAAAAAGCTTCCTGGTTCTCAGTTCTCCCTGCAAAAGAAATCTACAAGATGCAGGCACTGGGGGCAGCACTAAACAGGGGTTGAATTATGGGGCAACTGCTACTTGTGCACCTTGGAAATTAAAGAGAATAATTTTATTAGAGCCCTTACTGGGAGGAGAGAGAAACCCCCTTGTTGCCATTATCATTTTGACTTTAAATCAATTCTGTCATTGATTTGGTGGCTATGAGACCCCTGCTCTACTGGGTGCATATTTGGGCCAGTACCGATCTGCAAGACTATACAGTGGGACTTACTGACATCATTAAACTTCAACTTTCCAATAAGAATTAGTGGCTGAACTATATAAAAAAAACATGAATGGAGTTGGGCATAGCTAATTTCAGGGAAACCCTTCATCCATCCCAACCAATGCGGCCCAAATGATCAAATTAAGATATTGGGAGAAGATTGCTGCCCAAAATGAATGGTCCAGCCATAGAGGGAAACTTGCTAGGTGTTTTTTAATGCATAAACCGGTGCCTTAGGCAGAGGAATTCCTTGATTACATTAGCCCAATGGGTGCAAGCACACTGTTCCCTCAGTTTAGATATGTGACTTTACCAATTGCTGCTTATACTGCATCATGGGATTCCTCTAAGCCTGGGCAGTCGTATCACAGTTTTTGCACTTCTTTTGAGGAAACAAAGGAACGTCTGATTTTTGATGTCCTAAATATTAGGAGTGGGAAAAAATTCCACTCCGCCTGCAGAGTTTGCAGAGTTTTGCCCACTCCATGTTATGCGAGTATTAAGGAGTTCTGGCCATACTCCACCAAGTGCCCCATGGTGGAGTTTTTTATTGCATGTGGCTCGCCAACGTTATGTTGGCGAGCGAGAATTTGTGTCCCTTACAGTGATTTTTGGGTGCTGGAATGCCCTCCTGGTGAAATTTTCTCAACACTGGCTGTCACGGCAGGTCGCAACCGTTCACATTGAGAAAGCTGCAGGTCGAGCAGAAAATCTAATCGAGTGGCAGAAAGAAGCAGTGCCCTCTAGCACTTAACGTGGTGCAGTTTGGCTGATTTTACAGGCACTAAAAATAAGTGTGAGCAGCACAGCGTGCTGAATTCAGCCCACTCATGCAACTCCGGAAAATCCTGCAGAGTTTTTATGTAACTCCATGTAATTATGTTACGTAAAACTCTGCGAGCTCCGCTCACCCCTTCTAAATATATCAACCCCAAATGGAGGTGGATTGTTCCCCTTTGCAGGCACCTATGTTTGACAAATCATATTAATGCCTTTAGAATCTGCAAGAGTGATTCCTCATTTTGATAGTGGTGTCAGTTTCAAAATTTCTTTATGCGACATGGTCTGTTAGGCAAAAATTAACAGTAAAATTGTAGCCAATTTATGTATAGGGAAGGTCTATTGTTTTTATCTAATAATTTAACTTTTTACCTGTGTATATATTGGCTTTTATATTCTCTTTTAATTGTAATCAATTACTGTTTTTATGATGTATTAATGCTGCTATTTTGCACAATTTATTGATGATGAAATTGTATATATTGCTCATTAAACAACTGCAACAATTGCCTGTTATTTATTTTTAGCAAGAGAAATCCTGAATGGCAGGGGATCTTATATTGAAAACTATAAGTCTGTAAAAATGTCTTTGCTTTCTACCTTTGCTTTCGACCTTTTCTTTCTCGTTCTCTCTATAGATGCTACTCATCTTCCTTCTCAAATTCACACTTTTCAGGTTAACAAGACCAATGATGTTGCTGAAATTGTTATAATACCAAATTCACATGTTTTTGATGTTCTGCATGAGTCCTAAGAAAATATTGTATCATCTAAATACAGCAGAACAAACTGATGAAAGCATTAGAAAATATTGAGTCCATACTGAAAAGTGGCAGGGACATTGCAAAACCCAAATGGTAACATATGACATTTAAAATGCCCTAATTGGGTGCAGAGACTGTTTTCCACATATTGTTCTCATTTATACACAGTAGATGATATGACCTTGCAAATGAAGTATAATGAAGACTTTTGTTACTCCTAAATGTCCTTAATGATTGGAACAGGATATAAATCCGTGATCCTAATCTGATTTAGACTTCTATAACTAATACAGAGTCCAAGAGCTTAATCATTCTCTATTACAAAAAAAACAAAGGTGTCCCAGCAGTTGAAGAGGATGGTACAGTTAACCCATTTTGTAAATTCGCCTATAAATTAACCTTCAGATTGACCTTTTCTTTCTCTGCTAGAGGCTAAATATGGTAAAAAGGAACAAATGTCACCAGTTTTAATTGGTACAGCATAATCATATTTCCCAAAAGGGGGAAGTAAACACATTTAAGCTTAGCAAAGATAGGAGGAAAAACGTGGCACTGCACCTGCACCGAATAAAGATTATCCACAATTAAAATTTATGTGGAATCCTTAATCTCATCATCAGGTGCAAATTAACTTCCTAAAGCATACAAATGATCATGACAAAACTGTGATGATAAAGATATAGTTCTAGTTGACCATTTGACATAAAGAATATGCCTCTTTAATAAAGGAATTCCAAATATGACAACATAATTAGCACAGGAAATATTGTCAAAAGATAATTCTTCATTGTGATTGTCAAAAGAGACCTACATCTGGAAAGAGGCCTCCTGAATCAGGCCTCAAGTTAATTGCAAGACATCAACAATTCAGATCACTGCAGTTTTCTTAAATCTTTTGGGAATACTTTTCACATTGGTCCACTCCTATTTAACGAACACACCACATGCACCAGAAGGGTAGATGCATTAATGACTTTTGCTTCTGTTTTCTATAACAATCAATAAAAGGAACACATTATTATTATTATTATTATTATTATTCATAGATGAGACAATGTAAGAAAGCCAACACACTCTTATTTTCTTCTTCTTCTCAGGAGATGGTTAGATTCTTCCTACAACCTTCTGAGGCCATTTAGCACAAGCCTGAATCATATGTGCGGCATCACCTCAAAACAGATACACCCAGCCTTTTAACAGTGTTTTTTTTAATTCACTGACAAAGGTCCCCTGACTCCACTAACTTGCATTTGTTCTTCTTGAGGCAATGGGAACTGTAATCAACCACATGAAGAAAGTCTTGTATATTTAAAAAGTTGTATGGGACATCACTCTTCATTTTCTTGTAATCTGTGCTTAATTAACAGTATTAAATGAATTAATCCAGAGAATGAAGTAGGGTGCTGTCAATGAAGCAACTTGTCTTTTATCTCTTCCTTCAAACTAAACCAAAAAAGAAACGTGTCTCTTCCCAGTAGTCACTGTGCTCACCTGCACAGAATAGCTCATGTGAAAGTCATCAGGTGCCCTCCCTCACAGGTTCTCACAATGATAAAACAACACCTTGGCAATCTTGTAATTTTAGATTGAAGATAAAGATGAACGAATTCTAAACATCACCTCATCTCAGAAGAATTGCCTACATAAATTCTCTCTGCATCATTAAGCCACTGTAAAACTGTAAATATGACTAGGGATAAATGCATGTGTCTGCCTGTTAATTTTCAATATTCATCATCAATCTGAATCATTGCCTTATCTATGTACCCACCTTCATGTTGAAACATTGTTGAAAAATAAATAAATGAAATCAAATTGATCTACTATTTTGTACTGTCCACCTTGTACCGTTTGTGTCCTGATTAACTTCACCCAAAGTACCACAGAATTTGGGGAAATTCAGCACTGTGACTGGTGGCCTCATGCATAATGATTCTAATGTTTCTTTAAAATAAAAGACACACAATTGATGGACGGAATGCAGAACAAATCAAAACATTCACCCCCAGTCAAGAGATCTGGGATAAATGCCCAGACGTGGGTCCCGTGCTCTCCATGCCACTGGAATCAAGCTATCCTGGCTGAAGAGGGGTGAAACCCCGAAACCGGTCCTAGGATGCTTGTTTCCAGTCCAGGGAGGACCTGGCTTGGCAGTTCGGGCTGGACTGTTCCCATGAGGCACAGGGTCAAGACTGATTTGCATATGGCTGGGTTCAAACTGGAATGGCATGGTGAGCAAAAAAACGATGGATTTAGGCCCAGATCTCTGTACTGGGGTGAATGTATGACATTGTTCTGCATTCTGTCCATCAACTGTTGTTTTTGCAGTTTCTTTAAAATAGTCATTTTTTATGGATACTTGAATGCAAACACACGTTCTCTAAACATTTCTAAGCAATAATAATGTGTCAAGGGTGCAATGCCTTGTCACTTCTTAAGTTATTAGCATATTCTTGTGGTATGGTCACTTTGACCTTTTGCACAATCTCAAGGGATTTATTTCTGAGGGCCGAATTTTCTCCTGGGCTGTAATTGTTTGGTGATGTGCTGTCATTCTATGCCCATTGCTCGGCTTTGAGAGGAAACCAGAGATGTCACACAATTAATCAGAGCTACAAAGTTCTAGTCTGAAATTATTGACTGCCGACATTTTAAGCTTTTTTGTCGGGGAGTGTCGAATATGTCAGAGTGGTAGAGTCATGTATCATGCATACTTCACAAGAAGTTACAAAGTTACATGATTTTCTTACTGTGTCTTTTAACTTTGTATGACTTGTTGTAGAAACCACCAGAAGCACAAACAAAATCTCAAAGAATGGGAATTTTTAGAAATTCTATTTTTTATTATTTACGGTGTGTTTATATTTAGCTTCTACATGCACTGCAATTGCATGCATGCTGATTTAGAAGTGATAAAGTAACTTAAATTGTTCTTTACTCATCGTGGCACTAAATATAAATGTCAAAAACTAATTTGTGCTCCCAACAGTTCTCTGCAATTTGTGATCACTCACAGCGTCTTGTCGGGTATTTAACCTAAAAAAACAAAAACAAAACAAAAAAAAACCACCAAAGTGCCAATACTGATATTGATTTTTCTATTTTTCATTACGGCGCATTTTATGATTTGATGCTACCAGGGAACTTTTGTTACCAAATATTTTTTATTTCATTTTTTAACAACTTTTAGAACTTTTAAGTAATATTTTTCAAGCACAGTACATATTTTCAATATAAATTACTGTAAAACACCACATCAAACTTTTTTGTACAAAAATTCATCCAAAACAATTTTTTCAAAGATGACATAGGACATAAACCTAATAATACCTGACGAACAAACATGTAACAGTAAATGACAAATCACTCAAACACATTCAAGGACGTGGACATTGAAAAAACAAAACACATTTGCCCTGTGCGGCTCTGTGACCCTGCTCAAACTTCTTTTAACCTTGTAACTCAGGCCAATACCAAACAGTGCTGCTGGTTTTTTACTCCCCGTTGGGTTCAACAATTGAACTCATACATTTTATATCCTTTTACTCTACTCAAAAACAACCAGGGATATTTTTAATTTGTTGCAGTACACTTGTTTGGGTTAACCAAGGTCGACGCGTTTCGAACCCCTTGTTCAGTCATATGGGTTCTCTTCAGGACCAAAAAACACTGTAAACAAAAAAAATAAACTAATATTAATGTCTACTCTACTTAAAATTCAGGCTGCACCTCCTTAATACCCATTGCCAATGTTTCTGGTATCTTTTACCTATTCCTGGAGATCCACCGATCTCCTCTGTGCGCAGTTCAATCTGCTTTCTCCATCATCACATGAAGAAATCTGACATAATCAGAAAAACAAAGGGGAGGAAGAAAGAAAGAAAAGGATAGTTCAAATCTATGACCGTCCATAATCTCTATGTATTGCATAATAAGCGTGTTGGTGCTTCCAACTTACTTTCTTTTCCCAGAAAAGTGGTGTTTCCCGTCATGCTTCCCAATTTCTTTTGAAGATTACTTCAGTGGCTTAGCAGGGAAAAAAACGCCATTGGTTAGCATATCATTCAAGGATGTTGAGTCCAATATATGCGCTTTTCTTATCTATGCATACCTCCATTAATTATGATATTCGACCAACCGGATGCCGTCTGTAACCAGTCTTCCTTCTATTTCTGTGTGTGAAAAGCAATTGCCAGAGTGAGACGCATATTATAGCGGTCTATGTGGCAATCTCATATTTATATACCAACTGTTTTATTTGCTATTCCGTTTTTTCGGGACTATATGTATCATTGGGAGCTGATCTTCCTAAGCTTCTTTTCATAACAGTTTGACTACATACCATCATACTATGCCCGGATTATTACGAACAAACTTGGATGTCAGAATTTTTATCTGCTAGAAGGAAGACTGGTTACAGACGGCGTCTGGTTGGTCGAATATCATAATTAATGGAGGTATGCATAGATAAGAAAAGCGCATTTATTGGACTCAACATCCTTGAATGATATGCTAACCAATGGCTTTTTTTCCCTGCTAAGCCACTGTAGTAATCTTCAAAAGAAATTGGGAAGCATGATGGGAAACATCACTTTTCTGGGAAAAGAAAGTAAGTTGGAAGCACCAACACGCTTATTATGCAATACATAGAGATTATGGACGGTCATAGATTTGAACTATCCTTTTCTTTCTTTCTTCCTCCCCTTTGTTTTTCTGATTGTCAGATTTCTTCATGTGATGATGGAGAAAGCAGATTGAACTGCGCACAGAGGATATCGGTGGATCTCCAGGAATAGGTGAAAGATACCAGAAACATTGGCAATGGGTATTAAGGAGGTGCAGCCTGTATTTTAAGTAGAGTAGACATTAATATTAGTTTATTTTATTTGTTTACAGTGTTTTTTGGTCCTGAAGAGAACCCCTATGACTGAACAAGGGGTTCGAAACGCGTCGACCTTGGTAAACCCAAACAAATGTACTGCAACAAATTAAAAATATCCCTGGTTGTTTTTGAGTAGAGTAAAAGGATATAAAATGTATAAGTTCAATTGTTGAACCCAACGTGGAGTAAAAAACCAGCAGCACTGTTTGGTATTTGCCCGAGTTACAAGGTTAAAAGAAGTTTGAGCAGGGTCACAGAGCCGCACAGGGCAAATGTGTTTTGTTTTTTCAATGTTTTTTCAATGTCCACGTCCTTGAATGTGTTTGAGTGATTTGTCATTTACTGTTACATGTTTGTTCGTCAGGTATTATTAGGTTTATGTCCTATGTCATCTTTGGAAAAATTGTTTTGGATGAATTTTTGTACAAAAAAGTTTGATGTGGTGTTTTACAGTAATTTATATTGAAAATATGTACTGTGCTTGAAAAATATGACTTAAAAGTTCAAAAAGTCATTAAAAAATGAAATAAATATATGTGGTAACAAAAGTTCCCTGGTAGCATCAAATCATAAAATGCGCCGTAATGAAAAATAGAAAAATCAATATCAGTATTGGCATTTTGGTGGTTTTGTTTTGTTGATTGGGCTCAGCCTTACTGATAAAGAGCCAAAACCCTCTGTTGTTTATTGGGTATTTAACCTAAGCACTCAAGCCACTAAGGCCTTTTTCCTGAGCTATACCAAAAAATTAGTAATTTGGCAGAGTCACTCACCAGAGTTTGAAGGCCCCAGTTTTATTATAAATTTTGCAAATCTTCCTTCTCTCAAAGGTGGATCATTGCCATATATCAAAAGCAAAGTCATTTTATATACAATTATTTTATATACAAATTTCAAGACTCTTTTATTATTGTAGTTACATTATTTTCCCTGGATTGCAAGGCTTCGGGGGTGACTGTCTGTGATGTCTAGGCTTACCTTGCTGTCTTGTGGTTTGTGGCCCCCTGGCCTCCCTTAATATGTTGTCTTAAGCCTGGCTGCCATGCTGCTTTTCTTTGCACACGTTACTCTGAGCCGTCGTTTTATCGACCTCTGCTCTTGCCAAGTTATTTCCGTGCTCTCTGCATTTTCTGTCTCTCACCTTTTCTCTTGTTCGATTTGGGCTCAGACTGCACAACATGTACAAGGTCGAATAACAGCGTCTTCTTGTTCTTGCTGATATGGCCAGTCCCTCGCACCTAGACATAACACTATGTACAGCTGCTTTTAATATTGTAGTTAGTCCACATTAGCAGAGAGTTGGAGAGAACCTTTCCAGAGAGAAGAGCTGTGATTGTCTGCTGATGTAGTTTTGCATCTAAGAGACTGAGGTATGGGGGTTCGCTAGTCAAAGCTCAGAGGTCTTCTATTTTTATAATAAACTAGCTTCCAGCACGGGGAGGGTGGTAATGTTAGATAGACATATATCCACTGCTTTATGAGATGCTTTCCCCGTTTGTATTCTATGGAGTTGTAACCATGCTGATTATATTATTTCTATGCATTATGCTAATAGTACTGACACGTGTACTGTATCTTAGAGCACGTACGTTGAAATAAACATTTTAACCTATACTGTGTCTCTTCTTACGCATATTGTGGACAGGTACGAGTGATACGAAAGAGTGTTCTTGCCTCTGCGAGTCCTGAGAGAGATACCGTGTTTTGTGTTGTCTAATCATTGGCACATTGGTGCTGATGGGACGCTAAGGCTAGTTGGGTTGGGGTTTTGGGTGCTAAGGCATATGGTTGGCTCACCACTATATTCCGAGGTCCTATAATCCTGTGCATAGCTCTGTATGTGCAG
Source organism: Calotriton arnoldi (assembly GCA_963921515.1). Taxonomy (NCBI): domain Eukaryota; kingdom Metazoa; phylum Chordata; class Amphibia; order Caudata; family Salamandridae; genus Calotriton; species Calotriton arnoldi. Next base: position 259,723 of record CAWUFW010003211.1, on the reverse strand, counting down.
AAACCCTATGACATGGCGCGACCAACGAGTGGGGCAGCTTAACTGCGAGACGCTTGAGTAGTACTTGTGCTTGTCCACAAACCCCTCACGTACGCTTCCGGAAGCGTGTGTGACGGCGATACCTCCTATATTGAAGTTTTTGTAGGTTCTTTCAAGCTTGAAGTTGTTAAAAACAAAAAAAGGTTTCTTAATCATAACCCTTTTTGTGTTGCCTCGTGTTAGGTTGTCGTCCTATCCCGTTCATAATGGCGGGTATAGACATAGCGGCGCATAGCCGCACGGCGCTCCAGGATCACTTACGGGTGTATGGAGTGCCAGATACGGGAGTTGAACTAGTCTTTGTGGTTCAAGCCGACCCGGCTTTCCACTTTGAAGTGTTATATTCTTGGGTCACTTTTCCAGCAGTAGATGCTACTGATAATCTGTTTCATGAATATGAACCTACTGCTGTTCCTGCTGTATATCGACCTTATACTAATCTCGAAGTACCGCTCACGGCTTGGCAGCACTGTGTTTGGTTTAATGGCGCCCTCCCACAACCGACTACCACGGTTCGTTTAGGCCCCTTATCTATTGAGGGGGCCACTTGGCCTGTTTTGGCCGGGTACACCCCACATCCGCGCTATATGAATATACCAGTCGCGGAACTGCGCACTATGTATGCGGCTTTGGTGCAAGTGCATCGAGCTTTAGTGCGATATGTTACAGGCAGCATCCATGGAGCTGCTCCTGGAGTTGCCGCCCAACCAGCTGCTGCAGGCGGAGTGACCATAAGTCCTGTCATGGTGAACTCAGTGATGGGCAAACGTCCACAACATAAGGATGACTTTCCTTATTGGCTTGCAGAAAAATTTGACCAGTTGGAGGCTGTTTTTCCACACACAACCCCAGTGGATAAACACCGCATTCTTACGATTAGTTTGCCAAAAGACTTGATACCCGAGTTGACAGCATGTGAAAACTGGGGTAAGGTATTCGCAGCAGTATATTCTAAATGTTTTGGTACTCCTTCCATGACAGTTCTCCCCTCAGTAATTAAAAAGTACAGGATGAACATGGCCCTGAAGCGGCTGTGGAATTAGGGATGAGACTGGTGGGAGTGTTTAATGTAGTAGCTGAGCTGATCCTTGCGAATGTCAAGGGTGATGCAGTGAACTTTCAAGTAGCGAACGCTTTGGCTCTGGTCCCAGAATTGGACAGGCCTCGCGAATTACCGAAGATTATAACTCAGGCTTACAAAACTATTGGTAGAAATAGCCTGGGCAACAAGCCTTTTGCAAAACAGCAAACACAATCGCAACCACAACAACAACAATCTAAACCTCAATCTGAGAAAGATGAGAGACCAGTCTTCACTAAAAAGAGCTGGAGGCTGAAAAAACAGGGTAAGCAACAACAAAAGCCGGGGTCGAGAGGTGCATCCCCGGTTTCAGTTTCTTCTGAACGCACCTATGATTTACGCGATAGGGCGAGAATTAAATCACCGGATAGGTTTCAGATCCCTGACACACGTTCTCCTCGTTCTTCACAGGCACAGACGTCGTCACAAGCCAGTGGAGGAGAACGACAAGATAGAGGAAGGGGCCGCGAGGCTCCACAGGGACGAGACCAGCCTCGACAACAAGTCAGAGGGAAGGCAGAAGACTTTCAACATTCTCGTCCGCAATTTCAGAAGAAGAAGGTTGCCGCTGTAATAGCGAAATATGCCACAGACGGTGAGAGCGAGGCTCCTGAATTGGACGTGGGCAGTAACCCTCCTAGACAGCGCCGTGGAAGTTACCATAGTGCGGGAGGCGCTACGTCCTCATATGGAGGCGACAGCAACTGAAACATTCATTACTGTCGAGACAGCTGACACTAGAGTTGCTCCCCCTGACCGACTTTATAATATTGTCATTCAAATCGAAGGTGATATACAACGCATAATTAAAGGGATTTTTTGGGAAAATTTAACTTCTTCCTACGATATATTGTTAGCAGAGGTGGATTGGCCACCATCATTCGTTCTTGCTGCACGCAAAGGGGAGGAGGTAATCCTTCCGAGCTTTTCTCGACATGTCCCAAAGGACAAAGCGGAGGCTCTAGCAGCTGAATGGGCAGTGTCCCTGGCTCCTGCGTTATACCGCAACCACGTGGGTTGGGATGAGGAATCTCCCCCCATGAAATACCTTTGCGGTCACTACCGCAGCCACAACCCCAATATCCCATAAAACGTGAGGCCAAAGGCCCCGTTTCCGAAATTCTGACTCAGTTGGAATATCAGGGAGTAATTGAACCCTGTGTATCACCTATGAACAATCCCCTTTTCGCGGTTTCTAAACCCGATGGATCGTACCGCTTGGTTTTGGATTACCGGCATTTGAACTCTCATTGTCGGACCTTTGCGGTGCAAAATACACACAGTTCTGCGCTTGTAGATAGTCTTGTTCATAAAAAATATAAAACGACACTTGACCTTTCAAATGGATTCTACACGCACAACTTAGCCCCGGAGAGTGGCCAATGGAGCGCTTTTACATCCGGTGGCAAATTATTTCAATTCAGGCGTCTCCCAATGGGCTACAAAAATAGTCCGGGAGTATTTGCAGCTCGTGTTGTCTCTTTGTTAGACGGCATAGATCCAGATGCGTGTTCGTACGTCGATGACATTTATTTGACGGACGACGAATTATTTCCGCATCTGTACCGAGTAGACCGCATTATTCTTGAATTTGCGGTACAAGGTTACAAATTTAACTTTGCAAAATCTCATATAGCTGAATTTACCGTTTTGTTCTTGGGCTACGAGCTCAACAATGAAGGTAGGGGCTTAGCCCCCACTTCCTAGAAAAATGTGCACTTTTGTGCCCTCCTAATACTCTGAAGAAGCTTCAGTCTTTGCTGGGTTTCCTGAACTTCGGGCGTACTTACATTCCCGAATATGCCCAGCGTATCAAGCCTCTGTATGCATTGATACAACCTACCTATTCGAGGTCTTGCTGGCTGCCAGAGCATACCTCCATTCTGCAGTCTTTGCAGACTGACCTTCTAGAGTCTAAATATCTTTTGACTCGTGATAACCACACAAACCTGGTGATTAGAATAATTCCGGGGGCAGTGGGTTTCACGTACTTAACCTTTAACGAAGGTGACACAGTACCCATCGCATACAAGTCACATCTGTACACCTCCGCCGAATTACGCTTTTCATCTGTGGAAAAAGTTTTAACTGCAGTGCAAATTGCGATCCTAAAAGAGCGCGCACTGGCCCAGGGAAAGCGTATTCTGGTGGTAACACCCTATCCTGCCCTAGAGGCAGTAACAAAAGCGAGTGTACCGAACTCTAAAGCATTGCACCCCCGTTGGATTCAATGGGCTACCTCTTTGACATCCTCAGATGTCTCTTTCATTTTTGATTCTTCCCTCCAGACTCAGGAGTTTTTACAGTATGAATTCGTTCATCCTCCTCCTCTGTCCTTATTGCCGCTTGAGGATTACGACTGTGTGATCTATACCGATGGTTCGGCACAACCGGCCACGGGGTCCAAGCATGCTTATTCAGCCGCATGTGCCATTGTTGCTGGTACTTTTGTGAACGGAAAGTTCAAATCCACAGTGGTGCACACTCAGGCACTCGGGGACAGTACTGCACAATTGGCCGAACTGCGTGCATTGGTGCTTGCGCTAGAGTTCGTTAATCCTGATGTGACTACTCTCATTGTTTGCGATTCTTACTACTGTGTCCAATCTTACAATGACAATCTGTTCTTCTGGTCGAAAAACGACTATAGAGACGCAAAAGGCAACACAATCAAGCATAAAACGCTTTGGGTTCGAGTGGCAGAATTACAGCAACGTCTGCCACTCACACAGGTGGTTCACACCCTAGGCCATCAGCGGGTGGGCGCACACGCTGTTGGTAACGGTTTGGCAGATGAAGCTGCCAAATCAGCAGTAATCATGTGTTCAGTAGCAGCAGTTACTAGATCCATGTCTAAAATAGACACTGATATCTTGGCGGCTATTGCTGCAACGAAGGAAGGAACGAATTACCCTAGGGGTTTCCCTTCCAAATATTCTTACCAGTTAGGTCCCGATCAGGCTCCTTATGTAACAATACCCGACGTTGGAGATCGGCTGATCCCCAACGCGGACCGCAGGCTTTCCTTGATAACGGCAGCGCACGAAGGCATGGCTTCGGCACATGCAGGTGTGTCTGCGACAGTTTCCATCTTGCAGCAGCGTTACTGGTGGCGTGGTTTATATAAAGACACCCGTACTTATGTGCTTTCCTGTGACGTTTGTCAACAGATCAAGCCTTCCACGGTTACACGACCACCACAGACCTCGCTAGGCATTTCCAACAGACCCTTTGGGTGTGTTTACCTGGATCACTGCGGTCCATTTTCTTCAGACACTGCCTATAAATATATCTTAGTGGCAGTGGACTCGTGCACACGGTTCATCTGGGTCTGGCCACAACGGAGTGCTGACGCTCGAAATGTCATCAGGGATTTGCGAGTCTTTGTGGGAATTTTTGCATGCGGCACCTTCCATTCGGACCAAGGTCCGGCGTTTGCCTCTAAGGCTTACAAGGACGCAATGGGTTCCTTGGGGGTGCGGGTGAAATTTTCGTCTCCGTATAGGCCTGAGGGCAACTCTATCGTTGAACGAATGAACCGTGACTTAAAGCAATCCTTGACAGCTAGAGTTATAGGTACTGGCAGGAACTGGCTGGCCCACTTGTATACCGTTCAGCGTGCACTTAATAATCTCCCTAGAAGACCTCTGGGTGGGCGGACCCCTTACGAAATGCTCTTTGGCATACGAATGTTTGTGCCTGACCTTGATGGTCTAGACATGGTGGCGCAATCCGCCAAGTTTGATGTAGATAACCATTCTGCTATGTTACAGGACTTACAAGAAGCCCGAGACAAACTTGCGATTGCACATTTACCTTCAGCCTTAGACCCTGCTCTGCAGATTCCGGTTGCAGGCTGGCTTCCGAAGATTGGCGACCTGGTTCGAGAGAAGGTGGAGAATAAAAAAGAATTTGGCCCCTCTTTTCGTGCACCGGTTCCAGTTCTGGGCTTGAAGGGAACACGTACAGTCATTTTACCACTGCTTCCCGGTCGCAAGGACAACAGATACATCTCAGTGGAAAATGTCAAGCTACAACATCTGGCCGATCCTGAATAGTGTCACACCAGCGGTCTCTTGTCCTACCATTTATCGGACATGTGTTCGAGGCACACCTGCACGAACGGTCACTGATGTTACCATGGAGATGGTTGATTTGCCTGAAAATATATTTGAACCTCCTGTCTCCCCCTGTATTGGCGAGGACGAGTATACCTATCCCGCAACAGAGTCGGTGGCACATCAACCAACAACGCCACTGAGCCCGACACGTTATTCCTTTGACTCGGATTCCACCTCATCAACTGTCCCGTCCAAGTTCAGTCTTTTTGTATCCTGGTTTCGAGATAATTTTTGGTTTCACCCTGGACATACATCTGGTTGGTGCTTTTCTTGATTTTTTTGTTCATGTCCATTGGCTTTGTCACAGTGTTTTTTCTACTCATCAATGGTCACTATTTACCTGAACGCTCTGCTGTGAACAGTGTTGCTGGAACTTTGGCTCCACATTCTTCTTCACACATCATGAAGCGTGACCACACATTTGTGAACATTTCAGCGTTTCCAGTTGCTGATGGCATCGTATGGGATGCGGTAAACTTTCAAATCCATGGCCCGACAGAAATTATTAATGTACCAAATGTCCTTCGAGTTTCGATGGGTGATGTAGTAAAAAGTAATATTCATTCTGACGATTGGGATGTGCATGCCGTTGAAGCATTGTTTGCTGATTTAAAATATTATGCTTCCTTTAATGCTGAGGATTTGTATATGAATTCTGCGAATTATGCCGATTTGTATTGTTACCAGCATTGGGGCAACCATTTTCTCCACAAACCGAGCACATTGCGCAACCCTGTTTCCTACACCCAATGGGAACATTGTCCAAACCCCTTACCAGGTAGCTCCCAGACTCTTCGAAATAAATTCACCTATTTCACTGATTTTAATCGATCAAACCCTGGGTCCTATTATTTTAAATTGGGTGCCCCATTGACTCAAAAAATAATGTTGACCCACACCAAATTACTTTATTCGGGTTCCTTTTTGAGCGCCTTGGCGGTGGGTGGTTATGAGTACTGGAAAGATACAGTCGATTTAAAATCAATATGGAGTTCGAGACCATGGCAGGTGCAGGGCACCGAGGCTTTACACCGCGCCTGCCTTATCCCAGCCCAAATCGTGTTTCTGAATTCTTCCATTTATCAAACTACGTGTTGGGGGTTAGCTACCACTAAACAATTAAATGCTCCAGGTTTTCCATCATTGTCGAGCTCTCCTAATGATAGCTTGCGTTTTAATATGTCCCTTGTGACGTTGCAGTCTCTGTTTCAGAACAACTCTTTTAACGTTTCTGCAATAGTACAGTCACCCTGGTTGTCGTGGCCCATATCTTCCAATGCATGCCAACTGCGTTTCCATGGCACAGTTCCTGGCTATAGACAGGACAGGCCTGATACAAGGTTTGCTGAGTCACGTACTGTCACAACGTATTCAGTTGGTAAGTTATGTAAACAATGGCTACAACACTCGTCCTTAGACTCTGTTAAACAACATTTGTCCCTCCTATCAGGCAATATTGATCTGTCCGACTTTATCATGGGACCTAGTGGTCCCCGACCGAAGAGGTTCATTTATGAGGCGTATAATGAACTCTGGAAGCTGTCACAAATGGAAGCTGCTTCCCGTCTTCGGGAAATAGACCAAGCAAATTTGGAAAAGGTGCTTGCTGTTGTTGACAATAGTATAAATACCCTGTCTTCCCGCATTTACACATTAGATAATATTGTGTCCTCTGTTGTTGATATTGTGCAAAATGATGTTTCTACGTTGTATCATGGGCAGAACCAATTGCGTTCAGTAATGCAGTTTGCATGGACTTTGCAAACTCTTAAGTTAGGTAAAGTTCCTTGGAATTTGTTGAACACCACTGCCCTTTTTAAGCCTTTTAATTTGACTGAAAAGCAACAGTTCATGTCCATGAAAGATGCATCATACACTTTGTTACATATCGAGAAAGTGGATCCTGTACCATTCTCTGTAGCGGAACTAGATTCTGCAGTGTGGCTAGTTCATGGGGTTATCGCCTTGCCTTTTTCCTTGTTTGAATTTAGCTCATGCATGAGACATTATCCTGTCGGCCGTTACCAGCCTTTGGGTAGTGCTTTCCTGCATGAACTCTGGTCCTTGCCTTTCATGTATAAATGCATTAGAGACGGGACGGAAGTGTTTCTCACGGGGGAGTCTTGTGATTCAACTGTGGGTCATTCACTTATTTGTAAACATATTAAATTGCACGGGGCTTGTAGTGTTTCAGCTCCGAATCTTGCATGTGTGCTAAAGGGTATTCCTGCTCCCGCTATTTCTCCTACTTTTACTTTGCTTACTAACGGTAGCTATCTGCTTCTAAATAACGAAAACTGTTGTGGCCTGCAGGCCGGCATTCCGTATATTGTTACGGTTTCCCACAGAGTTGTCTGCTGCAAGAATGTACTTTTTCCTCCCCCTCACGACGTCGTTGATAACTCTATTTGGCCTTCCATTCCTACCATGGAGGCAGACTTCAATAAGTTGAGCAGAATAAAGGCCTTATTGTTAAATGAAGAGGTTACTCTCACGTCCGCCCGGGAGACATTTGTACTCCAGGTGGCAAGTACCCACAGTGAAATACAGGCCCTTTTGAACACCAACCTCCCACAACATTTTGGGGAGTTGATTCATCGTATTTTTAACGCATCAAACACTGAAGGTCTAGTGCATTTTTTTAAGATTGTGGGGTCTGGCCTGGTGTCCACCTTTCAAACTATTTTCGGTGTGATACCGGCATTCATTCATTCTATTTTTTCTAGCGTCTTTGGTGGTTTCCCACTACTCCTTGCCTTGGCGGCTGGTGTCTTGCTGTTGATTTGTTTTCTACGCAATGGCTGCTCCCCGCTGGGTCCTTCTAGATCCCGAACGCCTCCAGCTGCTCCGTGAGCGCCTTCTGGTTGGCTTCGATGTTCTGCCCTTGGCGACTATCAGTGTGTCCTACACCCTTTCTTTTCGCTTTGCGTATTTCACTTGCGTGCAACCCGTGATGTCTTGCATCCGCTGTCCTTTCACATGGACCATGGATTATTGCCTCTCCAATTCGTCATTGTCTGTTCCGGATTTTGTTCGGTTGGTGGGTCCCCTGGAGGCCCATGAACGGGACTGTTCCGTTGCTGGCTTTATGATGCGTGCGGCTGCACTGGGGATTCTGGCACAATGGGATATCTGGGCGGCTGCTCAGAATCTCCTACAACAAAGCTACATTGAGTATCACGCAAGCTGTCCCGCATTGCTTTTGGGTGCTCCATCCTTTGAGGAACATTCCTGCAGCTTTGAACTGTTGGACTGGATGGCGACTATGTTTTTTGACGATTCCAATGATGTCCTTTTGGACGGTATTGCCTTTTTCTGCACTTGCACGTTTTTGGATTGATTCGACGTTCACTGTTCGTGGACTGCCTCTGTTCTGCTCAGGTGCTTGGAGCTCTGTCTTCGTTTTTAGTCTTGGCCGCTGGACTGTCCAGGGGAGGGTGTCTTGTGGTTTGTGGCCCCCTCCCTTAATATGTTGTCTTAAGCCTGGCTGCCATGCTGCTTTTCTTTGCACACGTTACTCTGAGCCATCGTTTTATCGACCTCTGCTCTTGCCAAGTTATTTCCGTGCTGTCTGCATTTTCTGTCTCTCACCTTTTCTCTTGTTCGATTTGGGCTCAGACTGCACAACATGTACAAGGTCGAATAACAGCGTCTTCTTGTTCTTGCTGATATGGCCAGTCCCTCGCACCTAGACATAACACTATGTACAGCTGCTTTTAATATTGTAGTTAGTCCACATTAGCAGAGAGTTGGAGAGAACCTTTCCAGAGAGAAGAGCTGTGATTGTCTGCTGATGTAGTTTTGCATCTAAGAGACTGAGGTATGGGGGTTCGCTAGTCAAAGCCCAGAGGTCTTCTATTTTTATAATAAACTAGCTTCCAGCACGGGGAGGGTGGTAATGTTAGATAGACATATATCCACTGCTTTATGAGATGCTTTCCCCGTTTGTATTCTATGGAGTTGTAACCATGCTGATTATATTATTTCTATGCATTATGCTAATAGTACTGACACGTGTACTGTATCTTAGAGCACGTACGTTGAAATAAACATTTTAACCTATACTGTGTCTCTTCTTACGCATATTGTGGACAGGTACGAGTGATACGAAAGAGTGTTCTTGCCTCTGCGAGTCCTGAGAGAGATACCGTGTTCTGGGTTGTCTAATCATTGGCACATTGGTGCTGATGGGACGCTAAGGCTAGTTGGGTTGGGGTTTTGGGTGCTAAGGCATATGGTTGGCTCACCACTATATTCCGAGGTCCTATAATCCTGTGCATAGCTCTGTATGTGCAGAAACCCTATGACATTGCTAACCTTGGAACTGTCCTTCTGCTGGTTCCCACCTTGTTTGGGCTTCAAGTGGAGAGTCTGGGCTGTGGTCACTTCGAATAGAACTTCCGCTATCCACTCGGTGGCCTACCATTTGGCATCATAAGGCACATAAGTAAGAGATGACGATCCATTTGGCCATCTTTGCGACTGTAATATTGTTCTGGTGAGACCGACTGCCATTGTTACCTCCTGTGCCAGCGGTGTCTCCCCCCAGCTGATGCCTGAGGGGCATGAGTCACATGCCTCATTCTTAAGGTGATTGCTTGGTATGGGTCGATCGGTCTGATTTCCAGGCATACCTGGTGGTGTTGGGCATATTGGGGATGCTTCAAATGTACCTTGCTGTGTCCTCAATCACCTTTTCACTAAGCTGATGGATCTCAAAGACCAGGGTGTTTGCCTGTGGGAGAGGTGATCCTTCTGGTCCACCATGGATGTACTTTTCTTTTTTCTCCCTGAAGGTGGCACCATCAAAGACTTCCTTGTTGGGTGGAGGTTGCATTGTGGTGGCCCATGGCCAGCACCTGGCAGTCACTCCCCAGCACTTCAGATATAGGTCTGTATTACCGGGTGAGATTCTTTCCAAAAGGGAAGTTGTGTCGCTGTAACCCAGCACAGGCTGCGGTGATCCTTCCCTGCTACTTCCTCACTCTGGGCCTCCCGGCTGCACAAGCACAAGCTGTTGCCACGTCACCTTATTGGGATGTTATTTCAGTGGTCCCTCGGTTTCTGCGGATTCAGTGCTGAATGGATGTGGGGGTCTCCAGCCAAGGCCAATCAGTACCCTGTCCTATCCATGTTTCTGCTCCTTATTCAGTTGTTGTCCTGGAGCACATTGGACCTCTGTTGGTGTGGTCCTGGTGAAGCTGTAATCCCCACCTACACAGTGGTGGTCCTCAACTATGGTCCAGGTAGGCACGGTCTTTAGTGGCACTTTTAGATTTTTTTCAGATTTCCTGTTGCAACTGGTGAAACTGCTGTTGTTGGGTCTATTGAGGGTGCTTTCAATTTGCTTAACTGTGACTTCATAAGCTCCTTTGAATGCCTCCAGCCCCTGTCATTAGATGCTACTATTCGCCCCTTGCTTGGTCTTTTAGTGCTTTCTCCTTTCACAGGCCTCTGAGGGTGTAGGCGCGCTTCTGTTACCATCCTGTCTGTGGCAGAAATGATAATTAGAATCAGCTGCATATGTGAAAAAATATCTGTGCAAAAATAAACGCAAAACAGCTGATTTAAAATCTGCAATAATACAACTTTGACAATACTGAAATTAGCCATAATGACAGGATATCATCTCAAAAGTACTCATTTCAAATGTCTCTCGTCAAATGACTGATTTTGATGTTTCAACAAAAAAGTATTGCATTTAAAGAATCATTAAACGATGGACTGGAATGCATGCTGAACGTGAGAACACTTATAATGGTCTGCCCGCTTACTTGTATTGAATTACACAGTACCTATAACATATTGCTGCAGAGTAGAACCAACATGCCTTATGCACAAAAACCTCTGCACTTGTGCTGGGCAGTATAATAGTTTAGGAAGGGGGAGTATTAAGTGGTGATGCTGGTTAGGCATCACCATGCAATACTCGCACAATACCCCAAAGATGGTCCTTGTGTTCACAATAATAAATCCTTAGCTCAGTCCTGGTAGAGTGGCATAGAGCAGTCAGGATTTATTAGAGGCACATGTGTTAATCGTTTCAGAGTACCAACATGGTTGATAAGTAATCACATGACGCACATGAAATCTAACACCAATTTATAAAAATAAAGCCGATTTTTTTATAATTTAAAACACCAAAAAAAAGTAAATCAGATAAGTATAGCCGGAGTTATGGATTTTAGAAACAATATTAAATCAGTGCAAAACAGTACTGCAAAAGTTCATCAATGAAGTCAATGGGAAACAGCACTAGTAACAATCGGTCACTTGCAGGTCAAGTTGCATAGAACCCAAGGAGGGTAAAGGTGATACAGGTCCCACGACAAAGGCACAACAGTCAGTCCGATTTTACCTGGCTCGAGAAGCCCGGGTACAGATTTGTCATGGCTGTCCTTGGTGCTGAAGCGGGAGCTGCAGGAGCGCTGGTTTTTTACCACTTACACGGTGATGGTGGGGAACCAGGTGCAAAAAGTCAACAACTAAGCCACTGCTCACATCAGATGAAGGTTTTGCGGAGTTCCCTCAAGGTGCAGCAGCGAGTAAAGGATGTGGTTGCCGGACTGCCGACCAAAAAGCCTTGGCAGCTGTAAGGTCAGCAGATTTCGACGTCCTGAGGTTCGGGGGAAAACGATAGCCACCTGAAACATGTTGGGGGTCAGGACTACATTTCCCACAATGCACTGGACCATCTACTTTTGGGCGAACCCTCAGAGTGCCCGTTGGCCAGCGATTCTTTGGTTCCGGTACATTGTTTTTATTTGAGGTGTGCAGGGGAATTGTGACGCTAGTTCAGGGGAGTCTGGAGTTGCCGCTGGGTCTCAAAGAGGTCCCTCTGTCTAGGGGAAATGAGCTTTGGTCTAGGACGTGTCACAGTCATGCAGTTCCAGGAAGGCTGCCACAGGTGCAGAGTATCGCGCCTTTGGTTTGTGCAGCTCCTGTTGACTCAGACTCTGAACTCTTCTTGTTTTCTTTGTTGCAAGTCAGATCAGAACTGAGTGTTCTGGTGTCAGGAGTAGTCTTAAACCCTAGATTTAGGGGCATCCGGGGTGTGGGTACAAGTGGCCAATGGGCTACTAGCCTCTGCAGCAAATCTGCCCCTGAGGGGACCATATCTGGGTGTGTAGGACACCTTTCTACCCAGAACCCTCTATTCAACCACTGTTAAAAATAGCAGAATTCTTCCTTAGCTGTACAGACCAGGTAGCCCACCCTAGAGGTGTGGCTAGCCTTCTGGGATGTACACCTCCTGAACACCTGATTTTCTTGCCTGGGTACAAATGTGCCTGGGGCAGGGGGAAGGCTGTTTCCTCCTTTGGGAGGCAGCCTGGTTGCATATCACAGGCGTGAAGCCTTTAAAGCTCACCCCGTTGATATGCCACTTCACTACCATCCTGTCAGGGAGGGAGGTGTAACTTCCTTCCCAAACAGGCCATTGTTTCTGACTTCTGGGGGAATTCACACCAACTGGCAGGGGGTCAGATTCTTGTCTTGCAGCAGTAGCTGGGGGCTGGCAGCCAGAACACAGGAAAGGCTGGGGCAACTTCTAAGGTAGCCAACTTTGTGCATGCCAAATTGTCCTCGACACGAGATTCGTGTAAGGGGTGATGAGGCATGTTGTTTGATACCAAACAGGACATATTTCAGAAGTACCATAACAGAGCTGCCAATCTCGGGTTTGCCTGTGTGCCAGCCCATGTTATCCTATGAACTGCCTATCACTTATAGTAGCTTTTAATAGTGAAGGCCACTATATGGTCATATAAGCTTGCACTTACATGTCCACACCTTAAATATAATGCACTCTGCCTCCTGGGCTTAGGAGGCCTTCCTTAGGGGTGACTGGCATATATTAAATATATTAAAAATAATACATTGACTTTGTCACACATGGTGAGAGCAAAGTCGGATTCGAGCAGTGTGAACTGATCCTGCAGTCTGCAATGGCACACCTGCTGTCAGTTGTTTACTTGGATCACTCAGGGTGGCACAAACAGGACTTCAGGCCCTGATGACTGACGCCTTTAACACCCATGCCCTGGGTACCACTGGTACCATATGCTAGGAACTTCTAAGAAGGTTAAAGTCCTTGCCCTTTGGGGTTACCAATTCACACATATCAGTTTTAGGGCAAGAGCACTGGCACTGGGGCCTGTTTAGCAGGCTTCAGTGCACTGTCAGAGTTGAAAACCAGCATCTAGTAGGCCAAATGGGGTCAAAAGGTCGGGGGATATCTGCAAAAAGGCCTGTTTTCTTACAAACTGGGTTAGATTACAGCCTTTGTACACTCTGGTTCAAATATTCCTTATTTGTTGTTTTACATTTTTTTATTATTGGTAGTCCTAAATCTACCTCATGCCTCTTTAACCCACTACCGGACACTCCCTGCCCTTTACCTCAGTGTTGCAGGTTCCTACTTTCTCCCTTTGTCATGGGTTTTCCGTCTGTCTCCTCCTTCCCTGTGTGTGTTTTTCCCTCTCTTACTCTTATAAATGTCTGATGCAGAGAAATAAGTGTCTTTGCTTAAATATGAGTGCCAGTGGCCTCCATCGGCAACCACCAGCTCAAATTAAGCACTACATTACTGACTACCAATTGCAAGTTCTGCAGTTTGGAATAAAGCATAACACGTTGTATCAGAAACCGAGCATCCACTTGTTGCATGTCTTGCCTCTTTCTGACCATTTTTCTCTGTTCACAGTTAGCCAGGTTGTTACTGCTGAAATGTGAACGGGAAAAATTGGGGATGTGCATTTTTTACCCATGACGAATCAGATGTTACTCGTGTTTGAGCTTAAATATGGGTTACAACTGGACTCTGGATGCGGGCAAGCTGCATTAAAGAGAGCTATTCCAAAACATTTTAATCAATTTCACAATTCAGTACACAAAGCTGACTTTTCGGGGGTATGTGGCTCCAATTACAGTTGAATTTCCCCAGCATTATTTGTTATTTACGAAGAATCTAGAAATAAGATTCGAATTCCCCCGGCGGAGGCTTTTCACTGACCCTAAACAGAATTTGATTATTTACAGATTTTCATGGCCATCGCCCCATGCATGATTTATAATGCTGTGAGAGCAGGATTTTTCTGCAAGGTCTGAGTCAGAGCAATACAATAGGTGATATGTAAAGAAATGACACTGTATCGACCTACTAGGTGCAGACACTTTTATTTGGAGCACTGTTTGTAGCTGACAAAATAAATTGTTCTCTTACAGCAAGGGAAAGATATGAACTATTCTGTACCTGCTATTGGGCGATGTCTATATTAATGTGACATAGTGGAACAGGTATACCCTGGCTCGTAACCTCTCTCCAATTTGCCAGTTGCTCTACAGTTCCTTTGGAGGGTCCTGCACTTAGGACTTCAAAATTAGGTCTGGCCTAGAGACAGTTTTAGTGCTTGCTGTCCTCTTGCAATAGCGAAAAATAATGCGCAGTAATCAGTGTCACAGCCAGTGGGCCATGGTCCCTAGTGCAAGGAAGGAAATGAGCCCCTGGCTGCTGTTTGAAATATTAATACAGCAGTAATCAGGGTTCAGTGGGCCCCAAAGGCTTCTGGGCCCAGGTTCACTACACCTGATGCACCAATGGAAGCTCGCCTGTGGCAATAATACTACTACTAATAGAATGATTCTTTAGATGAGCCTTGTTCAGCCACGTTCAGCCATTCCTCTTTTGGATGTCATTTTGGATCAGTCTGCAGGGCAGCTTACATACAGGGCTGCAGTGGGTCAGCCCCCTTAGGCCACAGGCTTTTCTGAAAGTGTCATTCACAGTTTAGTACAGCCTGCAGGACAGCCATTCGTTACCTGGAGTGTCAATCATGTTGGGTAACAGCACTTTGCCTGTTTCCTTTGGACAGTCCATCTGGAAGAACTGAGTGCCCAAAGGCAATGGAGTTTGACTGCATTTTATATGGCATTCTGTAAAAAATAGGCTGGTATGGCACGCACACTAGACCAGCATTATTTCCTGCAGACTCAATTGGCCTTTATAAAGGGGCATTGGTTCCATGGCGTCCACCATCGCCCTCGTATGAGCCACTCTTGTTGACTAGAGAAGTCTGAGCAGCAGGGTGGCACAATGTGCTATCTGCACATACTTGACTTAATGAGCTGCTCGCTCCAGTGGCAAGAAGAGGGAAACCTTCCAAATAAGATACTGTAGACTGGTGTCTTTATACAGGAGAAGGCTCTTTTCCAGCTGCAAATGAACAGCAAAACAAAAAATACCCCACTCTTTGAAAAACATCATCTGTGAGAGTAAATGAGAATTGAAATCGACCCCAGGTCACCATTGGTTATACCAATGAAGTGCGGCATGACAGCTTTCCTATAGCCAGTGGTGGCTCGCATAGGGAGTGCTGCAGGGCGGTGGGGCGGGGTGGGGGAGGGGCAGGGGGAGGGGGTAGTAAACTCGGACATACGACGGAACGGAGGAAAGTACGTATTATGTTCCTCCGTTCCGTCGTATGTCCGAGTTTACTCCCGCCTACCTTTTCCTGAGCAACAAACAGAAGCAGTGTTTAGCAGAGGGACAGCAGCTCTATGTGTGTCTGCAGGTTGCCAGATAAGCCAAGTGAAGGCTGAATGTGCCTTCACTTGGCTTAGGACCCTCATTCTCGAATCCCTGCGACAAAGTACCTCTCTATCTTGTAACATTTTGTTCTAGTTTTTTATATTGTTTCTGAATATTCTGAATATTGCTGAACATTTTCAAAAAAAATAATTACTAGGAAAGCTCTTGTAACCTTTTATTTGCTTACACTTTGTGAACATTTGCCTGTTGTTTATAAACAATAAGTAAGAATTGTGCTATCAGTTTCTATGAAACCTTGCTCCTAAAGACAATTCAAAACTGTACAGAAAAAACATGGCTATACATTCAAGCAAAGTGAATCATTGCATTGCAATGAATATTAATAATCAGATATAAATGCACATTCATTAATGTCATTATTCATTGTAATGGGATAAATCTGCCTGCTTGAGTGTATATTCATGTTTTTTTCTGTACGATTTTGAATTGTTTCTTCCTATAATTGTTTTAAATAATGAGCAGGGGTTCAGAGAAACAATCAATGTTTTTCTCGTTTCTTATAAAATAAAGCTGAAGGATTTATGACTCTGTATCTTGGGTATGCAGATTTCATACAAAGGATTATGGATATTCAGATGTCTGTTGATTTCTGCAATTGTCCCTGCTCACAACTACCGCTCCCTCTCTGTTCACTGTCAGGGTTCCCGACGCTCTGTTTCAATTGAAAACGTGATTCTTTAGAAAATATGACTGGCATATGTAAGCTTTGCCTTCTGTGACTGGGCTGTAGTTCTTTGCCATATGGGTTCTTATAGTGCACTTGGGCACATACATGGCTTCTTTCATGAGCATGCATGCACTGTAGGGGTCTCCAATTTTTAAGTAAGAGCTGATTATGTTCAATGGAAATCTTCCTGAGCTATTATTATTAGTGTTGTTAGTAGTGACTACATCAGACAAGAATAAATTAGTGTTCACCATATGCAAGATTAGCAGCAGTCATCATTTGCCTCAATGCAGGGTTGCCAGCAGTAATGTAATAAAGGCTTTGTCAATTGGAAGTGCCTCTACATGGATAATGCATAACAACCATTGCTGCAATGCCACTTGCACCAAGGAAATATTATTAACAAATAGTGTCCAATGCTGTATAATACATTAATCAAATATTAGATGTAAGTATATTTTGGAAATTATGAGTTTTTAAAATGCCCACATCTTTGTCTCAAAAACACACTTTTCTATTTTGATGTACATTTATTAATTCAGCCAAGAAAAAGCTTCTACTTTAGTAGGCTGGGCTGCATACAAGAGAGCTACTCTCAAGTAGCTGGAGAGCTACCAGTAGCTCAGGAGCTACTGGTTGGAGAAGCCTGCTGTAAAGGGAGTAAGAGTAAACATTTATGAGTATCTGTGACACCATCAGGTACTTCCTCAGTGTACTTGACACTGGAACTTCTTAATGTTCCGTCTACCAGTGACCAGTCTCTCTGGTTATGTTATGTCCTCCACTGGTCCCTTTCTGTAGTACTACTTCAGGTAGTACAAAATACGGCAGCCAGGCTTGTCCTCAACCTTCCGCCTGGCTCCTCGTAGGCCCCTTCATTGTAGTCCCTGCACTGGTTGCCAATTAGAAAAAGGAGAGAAAGGGCAAAGGCCTCAGGTATCTCCAATGGTACATACCCACCAGAAGCTTAAGATCCAAGGACAAAGCCCTTCTGTGTGTACCCCACATCCGCTTGGCGAGGTGTGGAGGGAGAGCCTTTTCCTACCTGGCTGCTTTTTATTGGAACAGACTCCCTGTACACACTCATACCTGCATGAACTATTGCCAATCTAGGAAACTGCTAAAATCCTCCCTTTTCTAAACCTTCTCGTTGTGTGGATGCTTGCCTGATATCTCTGGCGGCGCCGAGATGACCTCGGGTGATTTGAGCGATATATCAAATTTAATTAATAATTAACAATTAACTACCGCTTGATCTTTGCTAAAAAAACTTTTATTGAGGTGTTAAAACACAGCTAATTGTCTTGCAAAATTGATTTCTTGGCTCAGGGCTTATTAAAAAATGTACAACATGGGAGACAAAAAGAAAGCACATTGTCATTTTTTTAAATGCGGGGTGGGGAGGCTTCTGAGTGCCCAAGGCATTAATTCAAATATACTTTTATTTGATTTCATAAAAAAAATCATAAAAGGGTGGGAAAACCACCATGGGTAAAACATACAAGAATATACATTTGTTATATTTTTTTAAAAGATGTAGAAAAGCGGTATTTTAAAAAGTATTAAGATGTAAGCAGGGCAGTAGAAGGATTTCGGAGCCGAATGTTCTAGCACTACTTGAGTTGGTTGGCGGGTTCTATTTTGGCCAGTTCTTTTGCCGCATTTTTCAAAAAGTTTATAGCTCTGCAGGACAGTGGGATTGATGAGGCCCTGAGACAATGAATCACTGCTGCTCTGCAAGTTCTTATTTGATCCTTCCTAAAGACCTCCCGAAGGTCCGTTTTGCGTGTTTCTAGTAGAGCAGGACAGATGCATATTAAATGCAGTAAGGACTCATCCCCTACTCCGCGTAGGCGGCATTCCTTTGATTGCCATGGGTATTTCCATTTCGGGATTAGGTCCTTTGATGGATATGACCCAAGCCTTAGTAGCGTGAAGAAGTGATTTATTTTAAACGGAAAATAGTCTAGCAAATAAGGTTGGGGTTGCAACCTCTGGTATGTCTGTATCACGGTCCAGGCTAGTTTTTTTTTGCTAGGGCTATTTTATCTAGTGATAAAGAATACTGTTTTATGGCTTTGTTGACCACAGATTTAAAGCCAGGGTAGGTAGGAGCAGTGAGCCAGGCCTCTTCTAGCTTCAGTGCCGAGAGGGAAGCCTTCAAAACTTCGAAGATTGAATTTTTAAGCCTGGCTTGCTTTTCAATTTCTACCCAACAATGATGGGCGAGCGTGTTATCCTCTGCATCCCGCATCCTCCAGTAGTACTTGACTAATGCACCTTGTCTATCGGGGATCTGGTTTCTTAGACCATACTGAAGTCGGATTTGAGCTTGCGAAATATGGCGGGGGATTGCAAACAGTTTCTTGAAAAAGATTGATTGTGCTAGGTTCAGACCTGTGGCATCTTTGCCGTTCAAGATTTCTGTACCATATGAGATGGAGGGCAAGAATTTTGCTGCTATAACCTTTAATAGGTGACCAGTGGAGCCGCCTGCGAGCTTGTTTTTTAAGATTTTAAAGGCAAACTGCAGCTGTTTAGATTTCGTGCGACCTTGCTCCAGATGTGTCTTGAAGTTAAGGTTGCGGTCAATTTGAAAGCCTAGGTATTTGTACGAATCCACCTCGGTCAAAGGTCGCTTGTCCAAGGTCCAAGTGAATTTACGGTCGGCTTTACGGTGTTTGATAAAGCGCATCACCTTCGTTTTTTGGTGATTGATGGTTAGTTGGACCGAGGTGGTATAAGCTCCAAGTTCGGTGATTAATCGTTGAAAACCAACTGGCGTTTGCGCTAGTAAGAAGATATCGTCCGCATATTGAAGACTAGGTGTGGGTGTTGTGCCAAGTTTCGGAGGGTCAGATTGAATTGACCGAAGGTGCTCGTCCAGATCAGCGATGTAAATGTTAAAAAGACAGGGCGCCAGCACACACCCTTGTTTTAACCCGTTGAGAGTGTAGATCTTCTTAGTTATGCTGAGCCCGTCTCCTTTCCTGATCGGGACCCACGTCTGAGAATACAAGTTGATTATGGCCTCCAGCAACTTGGCTGGGACCCCCCAGTTGTACATTTTTGCCCATAGCTTGGCTCTTGATACCTTGTCAAAGGCCGCTTTAAGGTCGATGAAACATGCATAAAGTGGCCGTGATTTTGCGAGGGCTCGATTAGCTAGGAGGGTTACAGCAGAAATGTTCGTGAGAGTGCCCATCCCAGCCCTAAATCCGGTTTGCGTATGAGGAATAAGGTTTATTCGAGCCGCCCAGTCCTCTAAGTCTGCCAGCAAGTTTGATGCGTATATTTTTGCCTCCACATCAATTAACGCGATCAATCTATAATTTGAGGGATCAGAACGAGAACCCGACTTGTATATTGGGCTTAGAATACTTCCCCTCCAGGAGTCAGGGATCGTATTAGAGGCTAAGATATCCGAAAAAAGAGGAGTCAGATAGTTCACCCAGAATGGGGGATTGTGCCGAAACAAGGCATTTGGGAGGCCGTTGGGCCCAGGGGCACCCTCGGTTTTTAAGTTTTTTATTGTTTTAAGACTTGTTTGTTAAAGATCTGCGGAGGAAAGTCTGGTGAATCAGAGGGGGAGTCATGTTTTACTAGATCTCTGGCAACAGCTCCGTTTCTTGATTGGAAGCCACGATCAACGATACCTGGGAGTGGAATTTCGTTGTATAGTAATTCAATATGGGCTCTCCATGTTTCCTCCATGATGTCCGAGTTGTGGTGTCGGTTCCTGCCGTTGGTTAACTGGTTAATGATTTCCCAGAAGAGCTTGGAGTCTCTTTGTTTGCAGGAGTAATGGAGTTTCGCCCAAAGTTGTTCGTGGAAAGCTTTCTTAGCCGCCTTTATTGATCTTTTAAGGTCTTTTCTGGCTTTGGAGATTAGAAGCAGTTGGTCTTGGGTGGAGGATAAGCCCTGAGTTCTTAATTGTCGTAAGTGTTTATTCAATTGTTGTTTTTGAATTCTGAGGCTTTTAGTGAACCATGCTGCCCCTAAAGATTTTCCTGCTTTTCTGCCAGTTGCTTGATTGGAACATTTTTGATTTAGTTCTCTGATAAATGACTCCCAGGCCAGAATGCTTGATGGTTCGGTTTTGGATTTCTCCAAAATACTGATGCATGTACCCATGAAGTCGCGTATATTGTCCTTTTTCCATGGGAGACGTTTGAGGTTATGGCAATGCAATTGTTGCGGCATTGTGTTAATAAGAATTGGGTTTATGATTTTTCTTAAGAGCGTGAAGGATTGTGGTTGATGGTCACTCTCTGCTCTATCCAAAATTTGAAAGTTCATGATGTGGGGAGCGAGGTCGTGGTCCATGAAAGTATAGTCAATGCTTGAGGCTGACTTTTGAGTGACCCTTGTGTATGCTGCTGGGCTGTCTGTAGGGCTATGACCATTAAGTATGCACATTAAGAGGTCGTGTAGGTGAACTGCGCATCTCTTGCCAAAGGTGTCACGTCGGGTTTGGGCCTGAGTGTGTCCCCTGGTGCCTTTTGTTTCTTGCATTAAGGTCATATTGAAGTCCCCTGACAAAATGATGTTGGCGTCAGGGTAGGCAAGTTTTAGTGTGGCAAGTGAGGCTAATAAGTGGTCCGTACTTGCCCGTTTTTTTTAGCGCGGGGTGAATGTAAATGTTCATGATCAGTAAACTGGTAAAAGGCGGGGTGTCAAGTTTAACGCATTGCAACCAGGGGAATCAAGATCTATGGCAGAGACAAGTCCGGAAATGTCAGTCGAAATAAAGATGGAGAGGCCCCTTTTGCTCTCCCTTGGTTAGTCCCCTTTATAGCTAGATTCTGGAATTCCTTGTAGCCTACTAGGGGTGTAGATTTTGTTAGCCATGTTTCCTGGAAGAGGAGTATATTGTACTGTGTAATAAACTCCATGAAGTCAGGGTCTTCTAGTTTCGTGCCCAAGGCATCTGGTAGCTCAACATGGTACTTAATTATTCTGTTGACTTCTTAGGAACAACTTGTAATGAAATGAAGTACCACACTCTTCTGCTGACATCAGAGAGGAATCTAGTGACAACCCATGGGTCAGCACCGTGGTGCAGCTGGCAGCAAAAAGAGGAATGTGCAGAGGAAGGATGAGGAGGTGTGTAAAGTCATCAGCATAGGCGCTATGTCATTTACATATGAAACAAATCTTATGGTGTATTTGTATTTTGGTTGATATGTTTCAAAATTGAAGATGGCATTGTTATTGAGTGATGGTGTGAATATGAGTATGTACTGAGGGAAACAGAATCACGGAAAATCTCAACAGGCACTCAGTGCTTAATTTGTAGACGAATGAGTACTGATGCCTGAAGTTCTGTGTCGAAGTTGTTGTGACTGTTACTCTGGGCCCACCATCTTGTTGGCCTCAACCGATTCCTGGATCACTACTTGCCGCCGGTCCACGCCTTTGGTCGCCTGCCTGTCCATTGCCCCTGGATGGCCCCCCCTGGGATGCTCTCCCCCCCCAGACATTAATGGCCACTAATGAGGCTCCCTTATTTTCACCCCCACCTTCAGGTCCCCCAAATTACCGAGATGACCCAACGCGGTTTTGAATTTGGCACTGGACTTAGTGACTATGTGACCCCACCTGGGTTTGGGCCCGCTTACTCTATTCTTTTTGGGCTCCCATGAGGTACTTGTCTTCCACTGCCGGTCTGCCAGAACTGATCTGCTTCCCATCCCCCTGTTTCTACTCCCCTCCCCATTTCCTTCCATCCTCCATTGGGGACTTGTCCTTATATGTTTGTCTATGCAACTGTAACTAAATGTAACTATGCATAGCTGTTATTCTTGTTATCCCTGACCTCGGAGACCTGAGCAACATGGCTGATGCCCGGTGGAGCTGCTAGACACCTATAGAGGAGATCGACCCTGGTTTTCCCCCTCGGCCGTCACCTACCCAGCCGGACATTGGGCACAGTTCCTCCTTGCCTCCCTGCTGTGTGTCCTTCCTCCCCCTCCCTCCGATGAACTACTGTAACATTGTTTTTTGCCTGTGTTTTTACTATGCTCTTGTAACGGATGTAATTTGTATCTTGTAACTCAATGTTCCTCATGTAAAGCGCTCTGATACCTCCGGGTCTAGCCAGCGCTATATAAAACTCTTCAAATAAAATAAAATAAAATAAATAAATAAATAAAATAAAATAAAATAAAATAAAATAAATAAATAAATAAAAATAAGTTCTGCTGAGAAGGCCGCGGACAGTGACATCTAATATTGGGTACCTGATACTAAGGCTGCACATTCTTAAATTCACCTAATGCTTCCTTAATCCATCACCGGATGCTCAATGTCCCTTTATCTCACTCTTGCAGGTCCCTTCTTTCTTCCTTTGTGACGGTTTTTCCGTCTTGCTCTTCCTCCTCTTTACGCTTTGTGTGTTTTTCCTGCTCTTGCTCTCAAGAAATGTCTGATGCGGGAAAAAAATTGCCAGTCCTCCAAAAATGAGTGCCCATGGCTCCCACCGGCAACCACTGGCTCAAATGAAGCACTGCAGGCACTTCTGAAATCTGAGCACACTCAAGGAATGTGGTTTGATGGTGCAAAAATGCTGAAGCAAACAGGATTTGGTGCAAATCTGGCCCAAAATATTTCTGAGTCCAAACATGAACAAGCTTTCAAAATGAATGCACGGTGAATAAAATCTGAAGATGCACTAAGGATTACTGAGTAAGGGGTAAATATATAAGCATAATATTGATTACATTAGTGCTGGGGCAAAACTGAACATACAATTAAGATTAAGGAGAGATCATGGAAAAATGAACATTTAATAAGTATTACTCAGTGATGTGGCAAACCTGAGCATGCATAACTATTGTGATTCTTGACCTTGGGTGTGCATTCTTTACATGATGATGCCTACTCTAGCATAATGTATGCACTGACATAAGGCCATAACTGACATAATATAGGCATTCCTGGTACAATTTTGTCCACCTTTGCTATAATACTTGCAGTGGCATAATATTGGTAAACATTATATATTATGACGCTGTAGGGCAAATTATTGATAGTTATATAGGCTGCTGGTCTGTTTATCATGATGGTGTCCTGCTCAGGTGTAATGCCTAATCTTGGATAATTTTTGTAATGTTTGGCATTTTAATAACACTGTTACTACTGCTGTGTGAGGTCAAGCCTGCGAAATTGGTGTAACTGTCTGTATCATCCATGCACTCACGTATTCCTTAATTAATGCAATCAGCAATTCATCCATCAACCCCTTCATCAGAACACTCATTATTCAACCATTCATCATTCTCCGAACTCTGAACTCACCCTATAATTCTCTATGCACTCATTCACATACTCATTCATCCTTTCCTGGACTCACTCATTCATTCATGCATTGGCTCATTTCCACATTCACCCACTTACCCATCCAGACAACCACACACACAAACTCACCCTCAACAAAGAATCACTTTCACTTATAAAGCAGACAGAGCCATTGACTCAAGAAGTTATCTGTATGTGGATAATGAATCTGCGGTGTGAACTAAATTACCGTATCTGCAGCTTCATTTCGAAAAAGAAATGGTGAGGCTGGGAAAGATACGCTTTTGAAATGTTCTAATTTCTTCCCATTATGTTTTAATCATCTTTCTTTGGATTTTAATCAACATTCCTTTACTTTGTAATGCACAAAAAGCTAACATATCTTTTAGATTACTCCATTCATATTTTGTCATTAAATTCGCTTGCAGATATTTATTTTCTTCTTTCTCTTAATTAGATCAGCTCTTCAAAAGCATATTATCTACATGATGAGCCAGACGAACTGGGAACGAGATACTGTTTTGATCACTTTTAAATGAGAGTTATAGGAGTGAGCATTGTATAGCTCTATTAAAATATAATTTTTACGTTCATTTGTTTGCCTTATTACTGAAACTGAAATTGATGTACATGATTATTCTTTTATTATTACCATCGAAACTGCTGTCACCCGCACAGGAGGAATCAGACCATAAGGGGCATATTCACAAGCCGATATCGCGGCACATTTTTGCCGATAAAGCGCCAATATTTTTATCGCAATATTCACAAGTTGCCGAAAACAGCAATTAGCGACATATTTTCCGCGTTAGCAACCGCTTTCAACATCGCAGAACATGTTAGCGAAATTTATCGCTAATGATATGCAATGTAGGCGTTCCCTTGCTAAAAGTCACGCTAACACCACATCGCCCTATTCACAACGATGGCCCTGACCGGCGATGCGATAAAAAAACTGTCGCTAAGGCACGTTAGCTGCAGGAACTCAAGACCAGAAAAAATCAGGTCTTAACATGGGTGAAAATCAGCTGTATATAAGGGAAACAATCCCAGAGCCTCATTTGAACACCCACTGATGCCATGGAGGTACTAATCCTGCAGATTGGAGTACCAAGAAGGCCACAACAAGCACCGCCACTGCCACCCCCCCGGACCACCGCTGAGGCTGCGCAGAATAAGACAGCGTGTCAATCGCAGACGCATCAGCCTCACAGATCTAACGCCAGAGGATGTCATAGCCCACTACAGGCTCAAAAGGACAGCCATCCTCCGCATCCTGACACTGATAGCCCACAGGCTGACGGCACCAACACAGCGGATAACCAACATCCCTCCGCAAACAAAGCTGCTGGCTGTGCTGCACCTGTTGGCCTCTGGTACATTCCAACCAACAACTGCCAGAGTCGGAGGAGTCTCACAGCCATCACTATCAAAGTTCCTCACAACTGTATTGGATGGCATCAACAGCCTGATACCACAACACCTTCACTTCCCCAATACTGCGCAGGAACAGTTGGAGATCAAGCAAGGGTTCTACGCCATAGCTGGCTTCCCGCATGTGTTGGGGGCAATCGACTGCACACATGTCCTACTTGTGCCTCCTGCTGACACTGCACAAATATACCCAGTAGCGGCTTGTGGAGGGAGTGCTGCGGGGCGGTGGGGCGGGGTGGGGGAGGAGCAGGGTGGGGGGTAGTAAACTACGGCATACGGCCGAACAGAGGTAAGTAAACAAATAAATAAATAAAACGAATTTCGTTGCGCGTGCTACATCGCATTTGGCAATGCAGCGCGCGCAATGAAATTTGTTTTATTTGTTTACTTACCTCTGTTCGGCCGTATGCCGTAGTTTACTACCCCCCACCCTGCTCCTCCCCCGCCCTGCCCCACCACCCCGCAGCACTCCCTCCATGAGCCGCTACTGCATATACCGCAACAGAAAGCACACACATTCCATCAATGTGCAGGCAATAGTGGATCACTGGGGCATGTTCACCAATGTTGTAGCCAAGTTCCCAGGCAGTGTGCATGATTCCTACATATTCCGCCAGTCCATAATCAATCAGCGCTTTGAGGATGGCACATATGGAAATGCACTTCTCGTTGTAAGTACTAACTGAACACACACCTCAACTACACAATCATAGTACACATAACTGTGAGAAAGCACACGTTCAAAACTCACACACAACATGCCAATTAACATGCCCACCTAACAGACATGACAACACGAGTAACTGTGGAAACTGGGGCCAGCCATGTAGCCAAACCATCACCAAAGGCATAGCCCCTCCGCCACACATCAGCAAATGTGGGGAGAGGTGGCAACCAAGTATGTGCAATGTAGGCAAGCGACCTACAATGAAATAATGTGCACAAGGCCGAGTGTGGCAGTGGAGTGCTGGATAGTCTTGATTGTGCAGAGTACAGACATGTCCAAGTGGGAATATATTGTGTTCCCGTTGTCCAGCCTGATGGCAAAGACAGCGTTGTTGACTGTCCTACCTGACGTGGGGTGTGAAGCATGCGAAGGCAGCATGGATGATGCAGAGCCTGTTGAAGCATTTGCAGGCCACTGCGTAGACCTGTTTGTACATGAAGAGGGAGGAGTCAAGTATGATGCCTATGTATCTACAGTTGTCGTGGGTTTGGCTGGCAAAGACGGTGGCCCACCAGGTGTTGCCACATGCCGATGGTGTGGACAGGAGGATGAGGACTAGTGTACCCTCTTTGTAGAGCACCCACCATCTGTTGAAGATCCATGTAGCAACTTGCAGCAATAATCCCTGCGACACCAGTCTGGTGTGTGGGGGTGCCTTTTTGAGGGAGAGTATGAGCTAGGTGTCCTCGTAGGTGGTGATGTCCAATGTTCACCTTCCTGTAGCTAAAGTTCTACTCCAGGCGTCTGCAGATGCATCTTTCAACTTTGATGTTGTATGTTAACGATGTGGCATTCATAGCACGCTGTCTGTTGGAGTTGCACATTGGGGCAAGTGTGTATGTGCATTAGTCTATACATGTTACAAAAATCTTGACTGTGCTGTTGGTGTTGCCTGCATCGGTGTGACTGTTGATGGTGGGAAGTAACAGATCCTTGTTGACCCAGCTCCTGTAAGTCTGCATGGCACCTGCTGTGTGTTTGTGTGTCATGGTATTACATGAGGAGGAACTGTACGCTGTGCTGGTCACAACATGGGCATTGAGTGGTGTTGATGAAGTGGACGCAGTTTCCACATGTGAAGATGGTGTCAAAGGTGTGCCCTGCCTTGTGGATCAGTGGCGAGAAGAGTTGTCTCAGTTCGATGTTAGCAAGCATCTGACAGAGCTAAATGGATTGTGAGTACTTGTGGTATGTGAGGTGGAGTCTATGATCATGGATGAGTACGTAGCCCATGGAGTAGATGACATGGTGTATGAGGACGTTGATGGTGAATGCTAAGTGTTCACACCCCCTGTGTGCCCTGCAGATGAGGGTGCGGCAGACTGTTGCCTTGTGGCATGTCTGTACCTGCAAAAGCATGTTTTGTGCGTTGTGGAATGTATAGTGGCAGCGGCAGCAGCTCAACAGAACGTGAGCCGTGTCTGTTGTGGCCCATTGGCATCTAAACATTCTCCTGGTGTTGACTGTGAGTAGTGCGGATGCGTGGCAGCGCCAGATGGTATGAGAGCCAGGGAGCCTGCTTGTGCATGTGTCAGTCCTGTGGACATGTGCATACAGGCCTGACATTGGTGCACTGTTGGAGTGGCAGTAATGCAACAGTGCAGCACACACAAGTGAATATGCTCGGGGGGAGGTAAGAGCATCTTGTAGGCAAGATAATTTGCATTGATGCTGTTCAATTGTCCGGAAGCCACACAGGGCAAAGATTAATCACAAACTAGCAACAATCACACACCACAAAAATATTAACCGTGGCCACACAGCATGCATAACCACTAATGGACACATCTCTCCATTACATGTTACAGGTGATCAAGGCTATGCACTCACCCCATGGATGATGACACCCCTCCGAGCCACCAACACCCAGGCCCAGAGGCAGTATAGTTTGGCCCATGTACGCACCCGGGGCATTGTGGAGCGCACATTTGGCGTGCTCAAGTCACGTTTCCGTTGCCTTGACATCACAGGTGGAAGACTGTTGCACAGCCCAGAAATTGTCTGCAAGATGATCATAGCATGTTGTGTATTGCACAATATATGTGTAAGCACCAATGCCCCATGGATCCAAGTGCCAGATGCACCGTACGATGCTCCGGATGATGAGGAAGATGAGGCAGGTGGAGCACACCCCACAGCTACTGCAGCAGGAACAGCCCGAAGGAGACGAATCATAGACAATTTCTTCACATGAGCACGTCACATCGCGACTGTCCTTACCAATCATATATCTCCTCAAATTGAACCAAAGCACAGTATATATAAAATACTACACACATACCCTGTGTGCATGTTTATCATCTGCATGAGTACATCCAACATCTCAAATAGAAAATGATGGTGGACCTGTCACCTCTGAACAGATATGCTGATCAGTGTGACAGAAGTCATAAACTAAACATGTTAGGGTGTGAAATGTATTTTGAAAATCAAATGTACTAAGTGTCACATGTGGATAATAATTACATCTAGGATCTGAATAGTGGTAAACTATGCTTAGCAGGGTGTCCTTTTGTGTCAATTCTGAATTTTAGGGTGTCATAAGTGGTATAAAATGAATATTAGGGTGTAATTTGGGGTAAATTATGAATATTAGGGCATCATTTGTGGTAAATTATGAATATTAGGGTGTAATTTGTGGTAAATTATGAATATTAGGGTGTCATATAGGGTAAATTATGAATCTTAGGGCGTTATTTGGGGTAAATTATGAATATTAGGGTGTCATTTGGGATAAATTATTAATATTAGGGCGTCATTTGGGGTAATTAATGAATATTAGGACGTCATTTGTGGTAAATTATGAATATTAGGGTGTCATTTGGGGTAAATTATGAATATTAGGGTGTCATTTGGGGTAAATTATTAATCTTAGGGCGTCATTTGGGGTAAATTATGAATAGGGTGTCATTTGGGGTAAATTATGAATATTAGGGCATCATTTGTGGTAAATTATTAATATTAGGGTGTCATTTGGGCTAAATTATGAACATTAGGGTGTCATTTGGGGTAAATTATAATTAACATCTTAGAATTTGTAATTATCAATGATAGTTCATTAAATAAGATTCATCTGTGTAAGAAGGTGCACTTAGCGTGCAAAACTGCACGCATTTGCGACAATGCGATCATTTTTTATCATTCAAACGATGGAAAATACATCGCAAAACACATTGGTCCATACGGAATGTCACCCAAAATCCTATTTGCGTGAAGAATTTAATCGCTAAGTCAAAAACGGGCCACAAATACACAGGAAGTGATGTCAGCATGCTTCCTGTCTCATGGAGGAGTGCTGTGCACTTTCTGTTTCACTTTTGAGAACATTGCTGGTGATTGTGGAGAGTGTTGGAGGTGTTTGGTGGTGTGTGCTGCAGTTTTGAGAGTTGGAGAGTGTTGCTGTGTCCTGTGTCCTGTCGATTGTGTCCCTGTGAAGTGTTGTGTCCATGTATTTACGTGTTATATTGTCTTTTGTTCTCATACTTGTCGGGTGTAGCTAACTTTATTTGTAGTTTTAGGGGATATAATCCAGGGTCATTTCCATTTTTTTCAAGTGGGGTTAGGTGTGTGCAGGGAGATGGTGGGTGTGAGCAGGGAGGACAGGATGTCTGAGAGGCCTTTGGGTGGCTTCCTCTGGATGATCAAGTTTTTCCTGCCCTCGATGGTGGAGAGGGGAGGACGTATCCTGGCCGGATACCCCATCAGTGTGCTCAAGCAGAGGTGGGAGCGTGTGCGTGCGCAGATGAAGCGCGTATATGGAGTAGACCGCACTGTGCGCCAGTGGAAGCACCGCTGGCAGGATAGCATGGCCCGGGAGGGTGACCTGTTGGACTACGTGGGAATCATGGGTGGCCTACAGTGCGGTAAGTTAAAAGTATACATTTATTCATGAATACTGTAAGAAATAAACTCATATGCAGTGTGGGACACACTGTTGTCCATGTTTAAAAAGGCGTGCAGGATTAATATTGTCTGTGTACAGGCAGGGTGACTGTACATGAACAATCCAAAGGCATTGTTACTGTGACCTGTGTGCTGGCCTACAGGAAGTGTAAAAATTGATGTCATCATTAACTGTGGTGCGTTACCTACGCTGCCCTTGAACATAGTCTCTGTGTGATAATGTTTGATATTGGGACAAATGCTCTAAGTAAATAAGACATCTCCAGAGTGTCAGACACCACCAACATCTGTGAAACTGCAGTGTGCGAGCTGCAGCCATGCATTTGTACACAGAGCATGTATTACATCATGTTTTGTGTAGAAATGGGGCCTTGAGAATGTGTCACTCAAATAGTATGTGCAGGTTTGCTAAGATTATTGTCTTGTTTGGCCCGACTCAGCATTCACAGGTCTTGTGTGAATAGCATGCAAAGTAGACACAATCATATAGCCAACATGAAGTACAACCCTACAGTAATGTAGCTTTTTATGTAATGGTGATGACTTGTATGATGAATATGACCTGTGTGATTTATCGTCTGATACCAACACATTTTACTTTTGTTGTCTCACAGCTGGACGACCGATCATCACACGGGGGGACATAGACAGATTCAAGGACCCACACGCCACTGGTGAGTTTGTACATCATATATTGTCACAGTGCTGTGTGATGACTGTCTGGGTCAAATGACCAACGTTGTAGTTTGCAGTATGGGTGTGTATCACATGTACCATGACTACAGTGCTGTGTCTGGTGGCTCAGTGGACAAAATAATCCACTGCAGGGGCCTATGTTCGACCTCATGGTCACAGGTTAAATTCCCGGCGGGTCCACTCAGCCTTTCATCCATCTGCGGTTGATAAAATGAGAAGCATTGAGTTGGGTAACAATAAACATCTGTCATTCATTGCCAAGATACCGCTTTGGTGTGAACGTGCGCTTCACAAATACACGTTATGATGTATTGTGGAAGACAGAAGTGTGTACAAATCGCTAAGTGAAGGTGGAGCTATGCATTTGTCTCCCAGTTGTAACTTTGCACATGCCCAGTCGGTGATACACTTGGTGATTGGGTCTATGGTTTCGGTCACAACAGCACATGCATGTGGATTAAAGAGCACACTGATAGGAGAGGAGACGTGTAAGTGGTGTTGCAGATGAGTATCATCAGACATGGAATGCATGTACATCCTTGAGTGAGATGACAGTGCAAGTGTGCACGATCATGCACAAGTAGGCAGTATTTTGCAGTCTGAGCGTGCTCAGACACAGGTATGCACTGTGATTTAGTTGGTATGCTGCATGACAACTTCACATAAGTGGCAGTGCAGATCTTTGCGCCAAGCATATCAATGGCATGTTCACCAAACACCTAGCTAAGAAGGCCCTCTGAATCTCATTGCCATGTTTGGCCACTGCAATGGTGTTGTCAAGCTGTCTCCATGGGGTCATTCCATGTCAGACTCTGGATCAGGTGTACAAGCTCATCTGTCCCAATTTTTGACATTACTCCACATCCATTTCTCAGGCATGCTTTAGCTCTGCGATTATTGCAGTGCCATAATATTTTCCCAATTCATGCCTCTTGAACGCTATCTGTGAGAAAACATTACACATGACATCACTAAAACCGTCATGACTCCAGGGTGCCGTCACTATGGTGATTGCATTGTAACAGTTTGTGTTGTAGGTGCCTGAGTATTTTGATTTAATACGGTGTGATATTAGCAGATCAAGGACATGCATGAGTGACAATTTAGAGTACAGGATGTTTCACACTTTCAAACATCATTACGTCACCTATTGTGAATTAGTGGTGGAGAGAGGTACAGCACCTCATGTACAAGTCAGTGTTCAGCCACCCAACGGGTTTCCATGTCTGCTGCATGAAGCAGCACACATGTAAGTCCCAAACTGGCATTTTCTGTTTGTACATGTGCAGGAAGGGACACCTGCCTGTGCATAAACATACATCCCTGCTTGCAGACACCCTTGCACTCTGGTGCAAGGGTGCCTGCATTGTCGCTAAGTTGTGAAACTTAGCGCTATCGCAGGGGGAAACACAAGTCTGCAACATATCCTTGTGAATATGGTGCAGCCTTGCGTTTACAAAGTGGCCGAGAGAGGCGTTAAGCCAAGAAGCCTAACGCCTCTCCCGCCACTTCCTAGTGAATATCCCCCGTCAGTCTAAATTGGTTGTGACAGTACATGTCCCATGCCATGCACTGTTATGTCAGTCTCCCCAGCATATAGTCAGTGATCCCGGATCCCACTTTTAGTTGTCATGCTCACTCTCTGACTTCACATAGTTACTTCAGAGTGTAGGCACCCATGTTGAAGTGATCTTGTATCATGTGTTTGAATGGAGAACATTGACATAGTATGATTGACTCACAATTTCACATCGTTCATGTTTTACAGACAACATGACGCCAGCGGAGTCACACGCCTTCCAGTTGAGGAAGGAGCTGTACCAACACATTAAGAAAGTCAGCAAAGGGTACCGCAACATGGCGCGTAGGTACGCGGAGGAACGTGCGGCTGGTACATGGACAGCGTTGTCCGGGGTCTCAATACGTGGCCAACCCAGGGGCACACAGCCCAAACCAGGCCCCTCTGGCGTCAGTGGTGGATCCCAGCCTGTACCGTCTGTGTCCCATCCCCCTACTACTACTCCCACACAAGGGACAATCCCACCTGCACCAGCGGATCAGGTGATGCCATTTACTCTCCGTGAAAAAAAACTGATCATGGACAATAACGTAATGCTGGCAGAGCTGAGGAGGGAAATGGCAGAGCAGACAAGGCAACTCTCGGACATAAAAAACACCATTGAATACCATAGTGTCTGGCCACGTTGTGCCCCATCCCCCTCTTCTCCCTTCCCCCAAAGTTTTATCTCATAGTTTATTTTGTGTTAGGTAAGTATTTTAAGTGTTAGGTAGTGTAGTTTTAGGTTAAGTATACTTAGTGTTAGAATTTAAGATAGTTTTAGATTTTATCATAGTATAGTATTTGGGGATAAGTTTCCTTTTCCTTTGAGTGGGGGGTTGATGTATTTCTACAAAATATAAAAAAAAATGATGTAAAGAAATATATATATTTGTGTAGCTTAACCCTTTCTATGCTCATGACGAGCTCAGCTCGTCATGCTGCGCGGTGGGCGTGTGCGCATGACGAGCTGAGCTCGTCACGACCACACCCGCGATCGGAATGTCCAGCACCTGGGCGGAATTCCGATCGCGGTCAAGGGGTTAAATGTGTAGTTAGTTTATGTATAGCTTAGATGTCTTTGTCCTGTTTCATGATGTGCCTTCAGGGTGGGAGGGTGGTTGATGTTTTTTATATGTCTTGCGTGTTTAGGATTAGTTAGGGTAGATAGCTTAGGTACATTTTCTCTTCATTCTAATTAGTTTATTCCATCTTAGTAGTAGTTATGAATATAGATAGTTTAGTAGAGATGATTTTGTTAATGTTATAATAAATGTTCACTATTTTGTCATTCTGCTTGCACTTATGTCAGTGGTGATATGGTTGAGTGTTAATTTTTGGATTGTATGCATGTAATCTCATCACTGGACTCTCAGTTGAATGTGTAAGTGTGGTCATGACATGTTAGTTAGCATGATTGTTTGTGACAGGATACCTTAGATGTGAGCACAGTAGACTTGCATGGATAACAGTGGGGCAGGTTCGAATTACGGCCTAGTCTAGGGGCAGTCGTTCGTGGAGTTCTACATCTTAAGTGTGACTCATGGAGTTGGCCAGCACATTGTTGCCCTTTTACAACACAACGTAGGGGCATGGCATTGAGAGGAGATTGTGATAGCTACTGTTATCCATCATGGAGATGGATGTATGTGCAGGGTACCACAGACTGCGTCATTGCCCGGCATCTCACATGCTCCTTGCACAGTCCATCTACATTGCACAGACCTTGGCACACTTGCTGCGTAGTGCAAGTCTGTCAGATTCATTTAATTTACAGGTTCCTGTGCATGGAGGCTGATCCTCAAGGACATGCCAGTATGAGTATTTCCGTGGGTCAATTGAAAAGTGCATATGGCAGTCCAGTGGGCATGATTCACGTAAGTCATCTGAGAGTAAGTAATGAGTTGGCGTTTTCAAGTATTCACAACTGGCATTGAGGAGTACTGCAGTTAGATGTACTGACTTTACTCCTCATAAATGCCTTTGAGAAATCTCAAAAATTATGAAGTCATGATTTAGTCAGTGTGAATTGTTTGTACGCGCAGACAGTTCTGCTGCACACAGGTGGGGAAATGTTGCATTGCTCCCTGTAGTGCCAGTGTTATGGCCACTTCTCCCAGCTGTTACCTTTTGGCATTGGCTCATAGTGATGCCACCCTTGAAAAATTTGCTCTGCTTCTGACTGTATGCTCAGTGCAGTACAACACACATCATTGTCACATTGCCCTATCCGTTCACAGTGGTCACGGCAAGTGAGTGTTCAAAAGTCAGTAAGCATTGTACGTCCACAGGAAGGGGCTAACTGACGCCTTACATTTTGGTGTGAGTACCTATAGCTAACTCTACTTCACTGAGGCAGACATTGTGGTTCAATTAGTGGGTAGTAGACATTTGCCCTTTGGTATCTTCATCAATCTGTATGTGGTGTGCATCATCTTGGGATGTGACATGCAATGTGCACCATCACAACAGGCTTCGTCCACCCTGTAGAGTGTGAACAGATATGCCAATAGATATTCTATTTGCAATAGTAACGGGGGACACTACTTGTGTCCTGCAACAGACTTTGAATTATTTACACACATTCCTATTGCCTTCATAGATGTTGGCCTAAGTTGGGATCTTGATAGATTGTTGTATTATAGCAATGGGGGCACAGCTAGTTCACACATACCCGTTCATCTCACTGCCCATCTGGTTCACATTGAAAACTGTACTTTTGTGTCATTTCCCTTGGTGTACTTACAGTTGGATTCGCTGCTCCTACATTTTGACAGACTGCTATACTGGATTGGTCATGGAAAACAGACAACTGTGTGACTTCGAAGTATTTATTCAAATGTCCTTCAACATGGTTGGAGACTGGACCAGTACTTGGCCATGCAATCCCCACATTACATTGATGCCCAGTGGAGGGCCAGACAGAGTCCTTTAGGGTTGAGAAGTCCAAAGGATGAGGAAGAGTTCAGTCTGCAGGCTGATTGCTGTGTCATTGGTAACCAGAAAATATTATGGCAGTCCATGTTGAGGTCCAAGGTGAGTGTCACAGAGTGTTTCGGGGGACAGTGGAAGGTGATACTAGGGGGCATGATGCTGAGCCCAGAACCAAGTTGAAACTGGCCATTTGGCATGGATGAATGCTACCGCTTCCTTCTTTGCAAAAAGGCAGACTCATCCACATCTTCGTCCTCTGATGTGTGATGTGCCTCACATGTGGGTGTTGGTATTTTGGCTGCAGCACTGTGAGGCACTGACACATCAGGGGGCGGAGATGTGGATGTAGAAGCAGCAGCAGCAGCATTCATCTGCGCCAGGCCTTGATGCAGCAATGCAGTGATGATGATCTGCAGGGCATGAAAAATGCCAGCTACATCTCGCTGGTGTGCAGCTGTGGCAGCCATTTGTTCCGCCTGCATCCGCTCCATGTTCTCCATTGTCCTCCGCATGCGGTCCAACTCCTGGCTGCCATCGCTGGATCCACCCTGACTGGACAGTTGTTCCTGTCTCTGAGTCATGACTCCAGCGATGGCAGCCAGGGAGTGTTGGAGAGCATTGAGCGGACTGTGGGTATCCGTGATGTTTTTGAGGTGGTCCCGGATGGAACTCAGACACCCACTTATGGAATCAAGTTTGGCCGCCAGGCTGTCAAACCCCACCCGCACCTGATGAGCCATCTCCTGCTGGACCTCTAACACACGGCGTTGGAATGCCAGGTGTGGGTCCTGGTGGTCCTGGGAGACAGCCGTGGTGGTAGGTGCTTGCTGCTGTGTGGTTTGTGCAGGGGGTGGGATTTGCACGATGCAGCTGGGTCGCCCTGCTCCTGGAGATGGGGTGCTGATGGAGTCTAGCAGCTGTTGGAGGGTGTCCGTGTTGATGGTGGCGAATTCCTCCTCTTCATCAGTGAAGAGTGGGACAGGCTGCTGTTCAGGAGGTGCTGTATCTCCGTCTGCAATGTAAAGGGGAGATGCATTTTAACTGTGTGTTTCAAGTGTGATTATGCATTGGATGTTTTTACAAGCAGACTGCATGACAATGTACATTGTGACTGTTTGGGAGGAGATGCCTATTTTTTGCGGGTTGTAGACTTTTTCTACTACGTCACGTATTAGAGCTTGTACTTGTACATTGTCATTTAACATTTTACAGCTATGACAAATGTGATTGGCAAGTTTACACACGCAAGCAGCACCAATTGTGTCCTCTGTTCAGTTGAGGGAGTGATGCAATTTGTCCCACATTGTAGTCAATGTTGACGAGCTCCGATTTAGATGTGTGTGCGCTACATTGTGGGATACTCGCATATTCAGCTGGATTTTTTAATACCCCTTATCCCTTTCAAGCAGTGAGCCTTCACTTCTGTGCATTTACAATACTGAGATGTAGCAGCCTGGGGTATATATGTGTCTTCGACAGAGTTGGGACACTTGTGCATTTATTGTCAGCAGATGTCTTGTTTACATCAGGGGTTGTATGTACACGAGGATGTGTCAGAGTATGACCTGCTCCTTTAAGGATGTGGTCCACACTCAGCCACCTCAGTGACGAGGCCTGCACCATGTTGAGACGTTTGGGGGGCGGCCATGCTATACATCATGCACTGTCACTTGCCTTGTGAGTGTGGCTCACAGACTCGCATCTTTGCTGGGTAGTGCACATGTGCATGTGCTAGTAGCGAGATTAGTTATGGGTGAGGAGGGCCCAGTTTATGTGCATTAGCTACTACGGCATATTTGCTGTTTAAATGTGTGCTGCACTATGCTGTACACATGTGCATCCAGGTCGCTTTGTCTTTTGTGATTTGTCTTGCATGCATTTCTTACTGCGCTCCTGTTGGCTTACCCATAGTGAGTATGGTGCTGCATGAGTTTATATTGTTGTTGCTGGATGAACAGACAGTGTCAACACACATTGCCCTCAATGGTGACACCACGTGCAGTGTGTAAGTGGGCCTGGATTTGTGGATGTGGATTTCCTATTGCGTATTTGTGGTGCTCAGACATTGTAACCACCAGCCTACCAACAGTTGCAAATGACAGGGTGATGTGTGTTCGTGTATGTGCCACGCAGCTGTTCACATGGATGATACATGCTGTCCTGGCTCAGATTATTCAATGCATGGCTTTGCGTGTGGGTGACAACAACCATGACTGCATATTTGTTCACTGACACCGTTGACTTAACAAACAGATACGTTTACAGGCACATTATGTTGTGAAGTGCAACTCACCCCAGGACTGATGTTGAATGGTGTTTTCTGTACGGCATATGTGTACACTTGAGAGTGTAGGTGTGCAAATCAGCCTAAGGGGTGAGTGTGCCATTTGGCTATTTGTCATTATTAGTTGCAACTTTGCTATCCCTGCTTGTAGTCATACTTTGTTTGTCATACTTCTTTACAGGGAAATTTTAGTTCTGTGAGTCTGGCACACAGACAAGTCATGCAGTGCATATTTAGTTGACACATTCCTGATAGGCATTGTCCCTGCACTGTGGTGTTGTAGGAATTGCCGCCCTGCTCATTGTATTCCATCGTGTTTTGTGTGTAGTCTGCTGTTTGTGTGCATTGTGGGATATGCACCTTTGAGCCAGTAGGCTACTTTGTTGTATTCCGCTTTAGGGGTCCGTATATAGGTTTTCCTGAATCATGTCCTTATATAGGCACAATTCGTATTGCCCTTATATAGGCATAGAATCCCTGTCCTTATTTAGGCATTAACTGTGCACTCCAAATGCAGGCATGGTCACCGACATCCGTCCACCCTAACGTCACAACGAGTTCTTAGAAACCAGACCCTTAAGCTTCGGGAGTTCCCCTAGCACAGGACTATTCATTTCTCCAAGAACTCATCTATTATGTATGAACCGTTATACCTTAAGGGTTCATTCCTGACGTCTTCCTCTGTCCGACTTCACGTCAATGCTAACATTCCAAGACACCTACCAGGTATAAATATACCTACCCTTGCCCAAGCAAGTTAGAGGAGACCTCGACTTCAGAGGAGCCCGTATCCCGGCCTGACGCACTGAGAAGACGCTGTCATTCCTGCACGCAGACGAATCCAGCTTCCAGTGTTCTGACTCCCTTCGCGGGGTGTTAGAGTTCCAGATCCGGCTAGAGATTCACACCTCTCTCATTCTCAAAGTATGGAGCTGACTAGAACCTAGAGGGACTCTTGGCATATCATACTTGGCATACTAGACTTAAACATACTCTTAGTATACCAGACTAGAGAATACTCCGCCTACTTCTACCTTTCCCTACACCTAGACCAGGTTAGGTACATTGGGGTAAAACCAGTTTAGGGACGCATCGTATGAGTACTCGCATTTTTAGCTCATGTTATTTATGTACGTGAATATATGCTAAAAGATAATGCTAGCGCAGTATTATTTATTTCTACTGCTTACGCTGTACATTATTTATCTTGCATGCTGTCTTGTGATCATAACAGCACATATCTCTTACACGAGAAACAAGACTGTTCAATAAAGCCCTTTTTATTGAAACGCCCGTCTTTCCTTTCTGTGTAACTCTGTAGAAACTAAGCATGCACGATTGACTGAGTGAAACTGTTATCTATTGTTTCCACGATTCTGAGACGTGTTCCGATTCTAAAGGGAAACAAAAGTTGTCATGTTTTTCGGTTGCCAGAAACTACTCCCTTCTTGTTCTCAAGGAGTTTCTAGTGGCCTCTGAGCTTGCTGGCACAAGTAATTAAGTTTAATATACTTGATAGGGACATACCGACCTTAGTCCTATGTCAAGCCTATAGGTTATATTATTCCAATGCGCAGAGCCTATTAGGGAAATAGGAACTACACTACATGGCGCCCAAACGTTTGGTAAGGCAGTAATTTAACGCTAGATACTGAGTAATTCAGTCGTGCTTTTCTCAGAGACCCCTACTCACATACTCCATAAGACGTCTTGAGTGGGTAGGGTTAAATATCCGCCATAACTAAAATAGGGAAGCACCCTATATATTAGTTGTTTGGTTTGCTCAACGGTGATAATTTTATCGCTGGTCTTGCTAATATGCCCCTCAATTTCCTGAATTTCGAATAACAATTTTAATGCAAAATAACATGAGGCTAGCAGGGTGTTACGGAAATTACACCCAGGATTAGCAAAGACCCCCTGACATTTTCTGGCATTAAAATGCCAAAACTCTGCTAGACTATATTGCATAGCCTGAAAATGTCCATGCAGCACTATACATGGTAACCCACACTATATTACTCTGTTTCTTCCTTCCAATTCAGGGATAAAAATAAATGTTGTGAATTTTTCAGTCAGTCAGTCACAAAACTTTATTTTGCCACGTTTCCATTGCATAAAAAGTACATACATCACATTCTATGTAAAGAAGATACAAAAACATCCATACATCTAAAAACATCAAAAAAAGAAAATACTAAATTTAAAATCTGTTAAAAACATAATTAATTTTCGACTTATTAGAATCACAGTTCATGTGTAAATAACTGACCCGCCTACATGACTTAATGTAAATCCCGTAAAATTTAAAACCAAAATACAGTTAGTTGCTGTTGAGCATGTGGACCCAGGGTTATATCATATATAAATCAGCTTCATCTAAATAATCCTCATTAGGCTCAATAATTATATAAAAGAGTTATATTCAACCAATTGCATCAAAATGTACAGACCCATAAGCCCCAAGAATCAGGTTCTTAAGACACTTATTCCCCTTTCGCGGGCCTCAAGTTCTTTCCTCCGTTTCAATGCTGCCCAGAGGAAGGTAGCCAAAATAAAGCACACCAATGGGTTCTCCAGCTGTTGAAGATATAACAGTGCTGGCCTACACTGGATAAGATTAGTGCTACACAGAAGCGGTACTAATGTTCCTTTCCTTTGTTGAGAATAAAAAGAGCAAAAGAACAAGATGTGGTAAACTGTCTGGTCAGAAACCATTGCAAGGGCAAAAAGACAGATTTTTTCATGAGTAACTGTTTGCCGTGAACCCCAGCATGAGTGGTATACAATTTAAGCAGAATGTAGTCAGTATAAACCGATGCTGTAAATTATGTACAAAGGTCAAGTAAGCTTGGACATCCTGCTTCACTGGGGAAGAAATGTGGTATATAAAGCACACTGGGAGAGTGTCCTGAACAGTGAAATCACGGAAGCTCAATGGTCAGGAGTGGCTAGGGACATTACAAAATGTAATCACTCAATGTGGCTATGGGAAGCGCACTATAAAGTGCTATTTGATTGGTATCTACACCCAGCCAAACTTAAACGGATATTCCCCCAAACGTCAGACCGCTATTGTAGGGGATGTGGACTATTAGGGGATTTTCAGCATATTTGGTGGGACTGTCCTAAGATTAGGCCATTTGGGGCAGAAATATTGGCACAACTTGAAGGAATCTTGGGCTACCCCCTGCCAGAGGACCCGGGGTTCGGGCTGTTGGGTCTACGTAATGAGTCTCTACGACACCAGACACACGGAGATAAATTCATCATGTGGTTATGTCTTGGAGCAGCCAAATTGGCGGTAGCGGCGGAATGGAAGAGGACGGAGGCCCCCTCAATGACTCAATGGCACGCTAGTTTGTGGGGAGCACTGACAATGGAACGTTTGGCTGATATTTTGGCAGACTCCTACAAAAAGTTTGAATTTGTGTGGGGTCCTCTGGTGTCGTATCTCTCGGAGGGTCTTCCCCTGTGTGCTTGCCCGGCCAGAACGAGGGCACTCCATCCGTTTCAATTTTAAGGGTGTTGCCCTGGGGGGAGGCATGAAGGTTTAGGAATTCCCCAGGCACTGATGGGATACTCCACGCCATTTCTGGACTACACATGCCATTCGTTGTACTACAATTTATTCAATGTTTGTGTATCTTGCTTTTGGGGGGAGGTGCTTCGCGCCTTGGAGGGTCTTATTTTGCGGTGAATCTTGTAGAGCTCTGGTTCCTTACTCCTCGTCGTAAGAACACTGTAATCTTGGCAATAGCATTCAGTCTGTATCAAGGAGTAAGGGCACTGTAAGAATTGCATATATGGTTTGTAATGTACTACTTGGGGAAAAAAACACAAATTTGACACAAAAAAAAAAGAAATGTGGTATACTATAAACAAACACTAGATTTATTTTTGTTTTCTTCCCATTTAGTAGCAGCTCATCCTCCAAAAAGATCTACTTAAGTTTGATCTTAGGAAGAGTAATACACTCTACAGAGAGTCAAATAACTCTTGCATGCCCAATCTTGCCAGTGTGAAACCTACATACCTCAACCAAGGTATCAGTTTAGCAAAATCCAATTTGAGCCAAATTCCTTAACACTGCTTGTTTAGAGCCACCATCTCCCTCCTCCAGATGGAAGGCCACAGCGTAGTAATGGAGCCGGACAAATTGCATCACTAATATACGAAAGTCCCAGCTCACTGTGGCAAATATAATTTGAGCAACTTTGAGGCAATGAGAGTAAACGTTTGGCAAAAGCATCCTCCACACTTTGCAGGGGATCTATGCTTACTTTGCCCCACACTGCTGCCCCATAAGTAGCTATGGCCTTAGCTTTTGCTGTATAAATATGCAGAAATTCAAGGATAGGTTTATTTCCCAATTTTTGGGAAAAAATATTTAAGGGAGCAATACTCTGAAAGTGTAGGCCTCTCTTATAAACCAATACTTTCCAGGTGGATTTTCCATCAAAAAGTATCCCAAGATACAGAAACGGAAACAGAAAGCGCTGCACACAGCAGCCTCTTGCATTCTGGTTGTTATCGTTGCTCCCATGCAGTGTGCTAAATGTTTGGCCCGAGTTGCATGTTATTTCTTGACATGGCATAACATAATTTCCTGAATTTCGAATAACAATTTTAATGCTAAATTAACACGAGGCTAGCAGGGTGTTACGCAGGGCTTTAAGTGGGAAAAAAAAACTGGGGGTGCTCTAAAAGGGGCGTGGCAAATTTCTTAAAGGGGTGTGGCCTATCCGAGTAGGAGCGTGGTCTAAATCAAGATAACTAGCATTGTGTGCTTAAGAAAATCATGAAGTCGCATCCAGCAAAGGATAATAAAATAGGCAAAAAAGTATATTTATTAAGTATAAGCCATAAAATACCAAACAATTTTAAAAACATGTAAAAATTATTTACATTACTTAGAAATCTATTGCAGGATTTCCCAAAACCCTTGAAGATATTCACTGTGTCTATTTTGCTGGGGTTTCTCACAACAATTTTCTTCAGCAGACCTTCTACCTTTTGCCAGCCAACTCTTTACATACAGCTTTGCGTCAAATGTTTCAAATGGCAGTATTTCACTATCAGGACATGTTACCCACACTAGTACATGTCCTACCTTTCACATACACTGCACCCTGCCCAGGGGGGTACCTTGGGCCTACCATAGGGGTGTCCAATGTGTAAGAAAAGGGAAGGGTCAGCATAGGGGTGTCCAATGTGTAAGAAAAGGGAAGGGTCAGGCCTGGCCAGTGTGTACACTGGCGAGGACAACATGGCAGTTCACAGACTGCGCACAGGCGCTGCGGTGGCAGGCCTGAGACACCATCTTAGGGCTACTCATGTGGGTGGCACAATCCGTGCTGCAGGCCCACTAGTAGCATTTGAATTACCCGCCCCGGCACACTTAGTGCATTTTACTAGGGACCTACTGGTAAAACAAATATTCCAATCATGGATAACCAATCACAGTAATAATTTAACCAGGGAGCACTTGCACTTTGGCACTGATCAGCAGTGGCAAAGTGCCCAAAGCATCTAAACCAGCAAAACGAAATCCATCACAGTGTCAAAACGTAGGAGGTAGAGGCAAAAAGTCAGGGGAAACCACGCCAAGGATGCCAGGTCTAACAGTCACACAGGACTTAATTACATCAGTGTTAGTAAACATAGGAAGAGCAGAGCAATGTGAAAGTAGATGAAAATGAAACTCAGAGGGGTCCGTCTGGGTCGGCTTTACTATTGACTTGAGATATCTACTTACTTCTGAATTGTGCCTGAACATTTTCAATGCAGCCACAAGTTACATTACACAAGATCATATACATTTTTGGGGGGACTGGGGGGCACAGTGAGATTAAGTCTTAATCTCACTGTGCCCCCCAGTCCCCCCAAAAATGTATATGATCTTGTGTAATGTAACTAGTGCTCATGTAGCTCACGTAAAGCGCTCCAATACGTTCGGGTCGAGACAGAGCTATATTAAACTGTTATATATATATATATATATATCAACTCCCTTCCTAATGCATCTAGAGTTATTATATTCAGTGGCTGGGTGGTTTATTGGTATTTTCCGGCGCTGGCACAAGTCCTTCTGAAGGCTCACAGGCTCACAGGTTGTGTGTGCAAGCACCGGCGCTAGAGTGTATGCCAACGTCGGTATGTATTTCATGTGTTATTGTTCATCCTATGTGTGATTTGACATGTGTGGTTCCACGTTATCACATATGTGTTACTGTAAACGTTATTTATTAGGCGATCAGTGAACAGAAGCAGACACCTGGACGGACTAACACACAGAAGGGAATATAATGTAAATGAAACGACCCATGGATGGATAAACTGACTGATGGGTGGACGGTCGGTTGGTTAGAAATAGACATATGATTGAGAAAAAAGACGGGCAGGTATGTATCTAGAGAAATCAGACAGGTTTTTGAGGCATAGAGATGACGGGCCGACAGGGGCAGGGCTGCACTGGTAGTGGTAGTGTCACTGCTGCTGGATTCTGTTGTAGACCCTCGTCCCTTGCTTGCTTTAAGGCAGAGCAGGGTCACACTGGTTGCTGGAGAAATCTTGCTGCAGGCCGTAAAAGCAGGGTCGTGCCGGTTCTAACCAGCTGTTGTTGTGCCGATGGCTGGCACGATGACGTAGGTGGCGCTGCGTGTTCAAAGAGAAGGGAAATCCAGAGAGAAAGTGTCTCTCTTCAAAGGATTTCCCTTCCTGCTACAAAGACGTCACGCCTTAAGCAGTGCGCGTGCATGCTCACCCGAAACACCAAACAAAAACCTGGACGTCTGGTCACCCTACCTTTGACCTTTGAGGCCCGAAAATAGAGCCCCCTAGAGACCCCTTTCG
Source organism: Calotriton arnoldi (assembly GCA_963921515.1). Classification (NCBI taxonomy): domain Eukaryota; kingdom Metazoa; phylum Chordata; class Amphibia; order Caudata; family Salamandridae; genus Calotriton; species Calotriton arnoldi. The sequence goes on along the minus strand of CAWUFW010003211.1, from coordinate 215,516 downwards.
AGGCCCCCCCAAAAAAACTGGGGGTGCTCAGACCCCCACAGACCCCCCCCACTTAAAGCCCTGGTGTTACGGAAATTCCACCCAGGCTTAGCAAAGTCCTCCTGACATTTTCTGGCATTAAAATGCCAAAACTCTGCTAGACTATAGCGCACAAGCTGCAAATGTCCATGCAGCACTATACATGGTAACCCACACTACATTACTCTGTTTCTTCCTCCCGATTCAGGGATAAAGATTAATGTTGTGAAGTTTTCAGTCAATTATTGAACTTAACCAATGATTGCAGTCTGCCTCTAGAACCCTGCCCTGCAATTAAGTCATTCTTCTTGATACTCATTCCTAAAGTCACAGCGCTCTGAATGAATCTCTACTCCATGTCATAGATTGATTCAAAATCGATCATTCCTGCAATTTTGCATATTGCAAAACAGAGAAGGTGGCTGGAATCTCAGATACGACACCCGCTAATTTCTATTCATTTTTCCAAAATCAGTTTCAGAACTGGAGCATTACATTTTATCAGAAAACTGTGACATATGTGTTTTCTACACATACAGGTCTGACTACAAATTAGAAAAGCACCACCTGCAGTTCCAGATGCAGATAGACAGTAATCAAATCCATATCTACATACAGAGCAACACTAGAACCTCAGCCACTACCAGAAAACAAATGGATAAAATAATACTGAAAAGATCTTTTAACTAAAAGTTTAAAAAGGATAATTGAAAGTGTCCTTCTAGTAACATTTTGCATCATGCCTGGTTGAGATCTAGAATATGAAAGTGGAGTGGAGTGGAGTGGAGGTACTAGGATAAACACACTCACCCGGATCAGAGTAAAAGTTTAAAGAATGTAAGATTCAAATCTAGCTATTTAGTGCTAACTACAAAGCATAGGGAGGAAACTCTTGATGGGAAAGAAGAGAGTAATGGTTTGAACCTTTCCATTGTAAGTCAGATTAGAGTAACCATTGACATAGAGTCTGATTGATGTATTGATGTTAATGCATGTCCATGAAAAAAGTAAAAAACGGTGAACGAATTACTGAGGGACTGGTTTAGAATTCGTTATGGAGACTCAAAAAGTGAAATTACTGCTCCCATACTTGCCTATTTCAACTGTAACCCTGCAGCAGATTTTCCAGAGGTGCACAGTCTTATATTTCTGGAGAAATCACTACTGCTGCAAAACAGCATTTCCAAATAACTTCCATCTTTAAATCAGCCCTTGTAGGGATTTTTAAGGGAGACTAGGGTGGAGCACACTAAAGGGCTTCAATTTGAAAGTGCCTGTTTCTAATAGTGGCAACAAATGAGATCAAGTCATTTCAGGACATGCAGGAAATTAGCAAACTGTGAAGGTTTTCAATTCAAGTGGTTTCCCAGTGTTTGTAGCTCTAAGAAAAGTGAATTTCAGGGCCCATAGGCAAAGCAGCAGCCTCCTGTATGGGCTTTCATGATGAGCGCCATGTTTTGAAGATGCAGATTTTTACCGTGCAAAGACCTGGGTGGTCTGTACTGTATTTATACTTTGGCCAGCTCAGATTATTCTTAATAAAAATCTCTGTGGCTCAAGCATCTGCACTTAAGCTGCATCGTGTGCTCTATCATCAACCAGTGCAGTACTCTCCAGATCTCTGAAACAAAATTAAAGATTTTTAATAGTTCTAACCATAAAGTTTTGTATTCATTGGAGAGTAGCAGGCCGTATGGAATATTGCATTGATGAATTCTAAATAGTACTTATGAAGCAACTGCAGATGCTCGTTTGTCACTGGGGAGGAAAGCCCCTTTTAGTTAGACTACAGTATGGAAGCATGCACTAACCCAAGTTTTGGCCTGAAATTTCACTGATGCCTCTTGGTCTGAAAAAAATCCTAGGTACTTAGGGGCTTATTTACAAGCCCCTTGCGCCACTTTTGTGACATTTTTCCCATGTTAAAAGCAGTCGCGGTCCGTGTAGGAGTGCCGGCCGGGCGGTGACGTGGGGCGGGGGAGGTGCAGGGTGGGGGGGTAGCAAAGTATGGATTACGGATCAATACAGGTAAGTAAACATTTAAATCAATGAAACGAATTTCGTTGCGCGCACTGCATCGCATTTGGCGATGCAGCGCACACAACAAAATTCGTTTTATTGATTTAAATGTTTACTTACCTGTATTGGTCCGTAATCCATTCTTTGCTACCCCCCACCCTGCCCCTCCCCGCCCCACGTCACCGCCCGGCCGGCACTCCTACACGGACCGCGACTGGTTAAAAGTGACGCAAAAGTGGCGCAAGGGGCTTGTAAATCTGCCCCTTAGTCTGTGCAGCAGGCAAAAGAGCGCCCCTCTCCAAGATGGTCATATGAGCCACTTTAATGCCCAGAAGCAAAGGCATGGTTTTGTACATATTGAGGCTGGGGTAGTTGTGGTCTGTCCACTGGTTGACAGCATTTAGGTGGTCTTTAAGTTCCAAGGAAAAAAGGGGAGCCTGCTAGTTCTGTCTACTGATCAACCGGGTGTAATTTGCATAGAGTCAGGCTTTCCACCCAAAAGATGTGATTAGAGAAGAAAAAAGCCATATATAGATGTTGACTAGGATATGTGATAGTAACAAGGGAGACCTCCATGTTACAAACAACTTTGGTATTACAGGAGGACACCTGGTCAATCAGAGGCCCAAAATGTTTGCTTCATTTAAAATATTTGTTATCACTTTTACTGTAAATCAGAATATCTAGTTACCAGCCATGTCCAAATCCGCTACTTAGTCTTATTCTACCAGTAGAATCTCTAACAACAGGCTATATGCCAAGGTGTCAGAATTACGGTTACCGGAACCTCTAAGTCAGTCTCTTTTCTGAAACACAAATTTAACTAGTTTCTTGGAACCCTAAGCTCCATCTGAAGTGGGATCCTTGGGAGAGGATGCACTATTCAGACTGTTATAGTGAAAAAGAGGACAGGAAGTGCAAGCTGTACCTGAAAATCAACTGTGATGTGTTTGCTGACTTTAATTCACACAATGCAGGAAAGAATCATCTTAAAGTACGTATCTCTTACCTGTCCTGTGCATATTCGGACATAGGCACGGAGGCACACATGGAGGGAGATTTAAAAAACAATCCACGCAACGCAGCCCCCGCGAGGCTGAGCTGTGTTGCGTGACAGGGAGGGAGCACGACAGCGCCATATCTTCAGAGATATGGCTCTCTCCTCCCCTTTCCCTTGCGGTGGCCAGATTTCAGCTGCTGTGCGCCAGGCACACACCATAGCGCCATAGCGCTAAGGTGAGTGCATGAGTGTAGCATAGGTTTTGTACAGGAAGGGTAGCCTTTCTGTACAAACTACTATGCCTAGCCACGATGCAAAGCTTTTCCCACTTTGTATGCATGCCGCTCAGTGCAGCATGCATGCAAAGTCGGAAAAGCACAGAGAAATGAAAGCATTTCTCCTGTTAGCGGCTCCTTTGAAGGGGCGTTAACTTTTGGCCCAAAACGGCGTGGCTTGAGCATGCGGCAAGATGGCCGCTCACTAGAGAGGCTCTGCCCGGCTGAGCTATCCATCCGACTAATATCCGCCTTCCATACCGCATTCTTGTGCTGAAACACGAGCGCTCTTGCTCACTGGAGTGTCCTGCCCGGTTTGGTGCCGATATCGTCGCTCGAAACGGCCCTTGCACTCATCAGCGAGGAGAAATAGATTTCAGTACCCGGAATCCAAAATGGCGGCTCCCGCGCGGCCCTGAGGCCGTCGCACCGAGATTCTCCCCGCGGCGCCATCCACCCGCGAGGGGCCATGCCAGCGGCCTGTGGAGCTGCCCTACTGCCTGCGCGCACTCGGCGCTGCCTGGAGACCTTCACATCAGTCAGCCGCTGGTGACCTGTGCGGAGCTAAGGTCCTGAGACTCGGAGGCCCGTGACACCTGCCCACACCGCCTGGAGCTGCGGAACGACGCTACGGATCCCGGTGGGCTTGGCTCGGCACCGGTCGCGGTGAGTGGGGGGCGGCCTACTCTCCACTGGGGACTGTGGAGGCGGCACCGGTGGGGGCCTGGGCTGCGACCTGCGAGCAGTGGCCGGGTGTCTGAGCGCGTGGGGAGAGTGGCGGAAAGTGATTGCGTGGGCCTGGTGCCTGGAAGATTGCGGTGCAGGCGAACCGATCGATAACACGACTAGTGCCGGTAACCAAGAGCAGTTGCAGGGACCTAGGTGCGGCAGAGCGGAGGATTCACTGGTACACCGTGCATGACTGTTGGGCGCTATACTAGTCTACCGTACTTGAGTGGTGTGGATGCACTCCCCCTGTTCCTCGTTGCCTGGCCGAAACTACCACTTGAGCGGTTCCTGGGCCACAGCGGGGATCTATACGAGCGCTGCTATTTCCGGGGAGGCGTGCTGCTCCACTGTGTAGGCTACGTTATAGCTGGACTTCCAGTGCCTGTCGGCCCACACTACGGTCCACTATGGGGCGCACAGATAAGTCTCAGCCTCGCCTCACCTTTGAGGCACGCAAACCCTCTAAGACCTCGTATAGAGCGGCTTCGGACTCGGAGGCGGAGGCCCCTGCTGCTGACCCACCCGCCCTTGCAACAACACTGCTGGCCATGCAGCGCAGTTTACAATCCATAGAGGGAACGATGGCCGCGGTGAACCATCGCTTGGACCACATGTCGGTGCAACTTGAAAAACATAATGCTCGAATGGGTGAAGTGGAGCAGCGTGTGTCGGCGACGGAGGATGGGCCGAGTGAGGTCGCCAGGAAGGCATTGAACATGGAGAAAGTGCTCTCTCTCATCCAGGCTAGGAACGAGGATTTGGAGGCCCGTTCTCGACGCAACAACTTCCGCATAACGGGCCTTCCAGAATCCGCGAATGTAGGCAAGATGGAACTGTTTATTGAGACTTTGGTGAAAGAGATTTTTGGCGCCGAGCAGCTGTCCCCCATGTTTGTGGTTGAACGGGCGCATAGATCCCCCGCGGCACGTCCTATCCCGGGTGCTCCACCCCGCCCAATTATAGCGCGGCTGCTCAATTACAGGGACCGCGATGTGATTTTACGTATGGCCCGTGACAAGGGAAACATTGTGCACCAGGGCAACGCTCTTTCATTTTTTCTCGATTTTACAGTGACTGTCCAGGCTGCAAGGAGGGAGTTGGGATCTGTAAAAAAATGTCTGCACTCTGAAGGGGTCCCTTACGCCATGCTATACCCGGCTCGCTTGCGTATTGGCCCTGAGGGAGACTCCAAAATTTTGACGAACCCCAAGGCTGCCCTTGAACACGCCAAATATTTGAAACGGGCAAGGCGAGAGTCGCAGGTGCCCTCGGACACTGAGGATCACTAGGGCTCCATCGGCTAGTCATGTGGGCCGAAACTTGGTCGATGGTCTTCATAAAATGTAGTACTGCTGCCTTAACCCATTCCATATCTCCTCAGGTTGTAATATTTGGAATTAACAAATGCCACTATGTGCCTTGCTCTGACCGGGGACTGACACTGTGCTATTGTTTGGGAGGTATAACTACCATATCTGCTCAGCCACCTCCTACTAGTTGGGAGGACAGAAGCGCTCCGTCGCCCCCCACATGGGAGTGGCCCAAATATACTTGGTTGTATTTTTCTGTTGGGCGGGAGGGGTGGGTCTGAGTTGGGAGGATTTGTCTTTGTGGGGTTTGCTTTATCGACAATGGGATTGCTTTGGCAAGTTGGGGAGGCCGAAGTGGGTGGGGGGTTCATGGGGAGGGTGGGGGGGAGCAATTGGCACTTTCTGAATAGCTGCTGTTTGACTTCTGGCACGAGGATCCCAGGACTAACCCTTGAATTTCTGTACATCTCGGAGACATTTCGTCTTAAGTGTAGTAGGTTAAAACACCAAACGTGGACTAACTGTGCTTACAACAGTCTCACGCCGACACGCTCAGTGGACTCCTGGCTTAATGTTGTGTTTAGTATATGTACGTATATATGGCTCATCCGAATGTAATGAGAGGTAACTTTTGATTTTTAACGTGGAATGTACGTGGCCTCAATAGCCCTAAAAAAATACGCACCATGATGGCGGCCTTAGATAGGCTCAATGTCCACGTGGCGATGCTGCAGGAGACCCATCTTACTGCACTGTCTGAACGGAAGGTGGGGTCCCGGTGGGCGGGGGTGCGGATTATGTCATCCTACTCATCGTATTCCCGGGGGGTGACGATACTTGTCAAACAAGGGGTCCCATTTCAGGTTCATAGTACGGAGACTGATGACCAGGGCCGGCTAGCCATTGTGCATGGAACGCTTGGGGGTACGAGTGTGCTACTGGTGAATGTATATGGGCCGAATGTGGATGATCACCCATTTTTTGCGGATGTGTGGCGTCGTATCTCAGCTTTTCCTACTGCAGAAATTATCTGGGGGGGGATTTCAATACTTGTTTGGATGCTAACGCCGACAGGATGGGAGCGGGGGCAGGGTGGCAGAGATTAACCACCACGGCACTACTGGGCATACTAGAGGCCGGGAATTTGCACGATATCTGGCGTATGAGGCACCCGGGGGCCAGGGAGGGCACGTTTATTTCCACGGTGCATGGCACGTGGTCCCGGCTGGACTACTGGCTGCTGTCGGAGGCCGCTTTCACCTGGGTTCTAGATGTACAACACTTAGCAAAAACGTTGTCTGACCACACCCCGGTCCTTCTTGAGCTAAAGGTTCCAGGTTATGAAAGACCACCATTCTCGTGGCGGTTGCAACCGTCTTCCCTGACTGATCAGGTCTTTAAGCATACAGTGGGTGAGGCCATTTAAAAAAAAATCAGAGAAAATGAAGGGTCGGTGGATAGTCAGGGGGTTCTTTGGGAAGCCTTTAAGGTTACAATTCGGGGGGTCTGTATTGGCGCGCAGGCAGGGGCCCTAAAAGATCTGCGCCGTAGACTCCATAAGCTTCCTGGGGAAATAGCCGCACTGGAACGGGCCTATGCTTGCGACCCGGTCCCGGAGACGCTTTCTAAAATCTGCGATCTGGTAACGGAACACAACGAGACAGTGGATCAGGAAATGGCGCACAGATCTCGGCGTTGCACTGCCCGCTACTATGGGGAAGGAGGGTGCCCTAGCCGCTCTTTGGCGCAGAAGCTGGCTGCCCCGCGTAGCCAGGCCTATATAACCGAACTGCTGGATGGGGAGGGAGTACCGCATTATAGCACCGTTGAGATTAGCAAAGTAGTGCTGGACTACTATTCGGAGTTATATGGGGACCGGGAACTCCCTGCAACTGAGGAAATCCATGCCTACTTGGATGATGTTGCACTGGGTTGGTTGCCGCCAAACTACCGTGAGTATCTCACGCAACCCTTTGACGAGGAGGATGTTAAGCTGGCCATCATGTCTCTCCCGACCTGTAAGGCAGCAGGGCTCGATGGCCTCCCAAGCGAATTTTATAAGGCTTATGCTGATGCCCTTGCACCGCGCCTGCTAGAGGTATTTGCTGAGGCGTATGACTCGGGAGATCTGCCTCCCTCCCTCAAGGAGGCTTTACTAGTTATGCTTCTGAAACCGGATAAGATGGCGAATGCCTGCGACTCTTATAGGCCCCTCTCTATTATAAACATCGATGCCAAGATTTTGGCTAAAATGATCGCGACTCGGCTCCAGCCACTAGTTCCCAAATTGGTCCTCCCAGACCAGTCTGGATTCGTGCCCTCTAGATCCACCATGCACAATCTCCGCACAATCTTCTCCACCCTCCATTATTTTGAGCAGGACTTCCAGGCGGTAGCTGTGCTTCTGGACGCGGCTAAGGCCTTTGATTCTTTACAATGGGAGTTCATGTTTACCGTTCTGTTGCGTATGGGCATGCCGCCATTCTTTTTAAAATTGATACACCTCTTGTATACTGCACCGGTGGCACGGATCCGGGTGAACGGCTGGATCTCCGATCCATTTTTTATTAAACGGGGCACGCGGCAGGGATGCCCCCTGTCGCCCATGTTATTTGCTCTGGTGCTCGAGCCTCTGGCGTGCAAGCTACGTCAACTGCATGCAGGGGCTGTGTTGAGGTTCCGACAGAGGCCATTGGTGGTCTCGCTATACGCCGAAGACATGTTGCTCTATGTCCGAGAACCCGCCACCTATTTATCAGCACTCCTACGTGAGTATGTCAAATTTGAGCGATACTCAGGATTGGGCATTAATTGGGCCAAGTCCACCGTGTTTCCACTGACCACGGCGACCACGGAGATTGATTTAGGCTATCCCTTGAAATGGTCGGTCGACCCAGTGAAATATCTCGGTGTATGGCGGCACAGGGACCCTGAGGTCGTGATCACGGCTAATTATGGCCGGGCTGTGGATGGGATCACTGATCAGGCTACACGGTGGGCTAGGCTTCCCCTTTCACTTGCGGACCGCATAGCGGTCATTAAAATGTCTTTTTTGCCTAAACTCCTTTATTTATTTATTAATATCCCTATCCGTCTGAACAAAGCGCTGTTTGCTACATTGCAGTCGACCCTTCTAACATTTGTCTGGGGGGGTAGAAAGCCCCGTTGTTGCTGGACTGTACTGACTTTACCCTTTGACCGCAGCGGATTTGAGGCTCCGGACCTGCGCCTATATTACCTATGTGCCCAGGCGTAGTTCGCGCACTTTTGGTACTTTCCACAGAAGTTTCAACCGCACACTGCAATTGAGGCGGACTCTGTACTGCCGATGCCCCTGAAAGCGGCTGCGTTGATGGGGGGGGGAGGAGGCCCGCGTACTGAAATTAGCCCAGTCCACTGTACGGCCTGGGCATGGAAAGCTCTCGCGCATAGAGCACAGTTGGATTACTTGTATGCCCCCAAATTACAGCTTGCAGCCCACCCTGATATCTCGGCCGCTAGGGAACCGGCAGCCTTGCAGGCATTAAGTGCGGTGGGGATTACGCAAATTGGCGACTTGTACGAGTTGGCTCATTTCCGGACTTTGTCTGACCTGCTGGCGGGTCAAGAAACCGGATTCATGTTGGGGTTCCCTTATGTGCGTGTGCGGCAGGCGATTCGGGACGTATACCCCGAGTTCCCTAATGAACCGCGAACACTACAAGCCTTACGGGCGGTGTTGGGAGGTGAAAACCGCAGCGGCTTAATTACCAAGTTGTATAATGCGTCTCTTCGTGAACAAGAAATAACTGCATCTCCCTCTTATAATAGATGAAATGGCCTACTATCCACTGAGCTGACACTGGACGCCTGGAGGTCTTGCTGTGCCCTAACTGGGCGCCTGACCGCAAACTGCAACCTCCGCATAATCCACTTCAAGTATTTACACCAGCTTTATTACACTCCGACTCAATTGTGCAGGTTTGGCTTGCGTGAAAGCGCATGTTGTGTGCGTTGTGGCCAGGCTGACGCAGATTTTATGCACTTAGCTTGGTCGTGTGCTGGCCTCTCCAAATTCTGGGTACGGGTCACGCAGGTGTTGACTGAAGTCATTATGGAACCTGTTGGATGTTTGCCTGAAGTGTGTCTGCTGGGTTGGGTGCAGAAGCTTAAACCCTGTAATAGGCGCTTAGTAGCCATATCTACCCTCTTTGCTAAGAGAGCGGTGGCACAATGCTGGGGTGCAAAGGCCGTACCCACGGTTAAGAGGTGGATCCGCGACTTACTATACTGCAGGGACCAATTGGAAATATATGCGGAGGAGCTGCCCGAAGCATCTCGACCTAAGGATTTTTGGGCCCCTCTCTCTGGGTATCTCCTTACAAATCCGGACTTGACATAATTCCCTGTTGAGGTGCGCACTGCATATGAGCCGGGAGGACTGGGATCACTCCTTGGGGCTTCAAGGTGCCGCAATGTACTATTGCCAGTAGCCACAACTGTATATACTAGTGCCAGGGTGGGGGGGAGGTTGGGGGGAAAGGGGTTGTTCTTTCTTGGGAGGTTGATTCGATAGGGTGTTCTCCAGCGCAAAACAAGTTTTGCGCTGGAAAGTAAATAGCAAAGAAACCATTTTGCACTGGATAGCATCACCTTTGTGGCACAAAATCCCAGCGCAAAATGTTTGTAATCTCCCCCTAAGACTGCTAAGCAACCAAAGTAGCCACTGCAATAGTTTACTTATTAGTTCTCCTTGGTTACCATAGATACCAAGTGCAATACATCTCTTGTCACACATTTCTCTAGGAGCAGGCAACCAGGGCCTAGCTGCAGGCTGAGTAAATCACTGGTCCAAGGGTAAGTTGGGGACTGACTGGCCCATCTCAGATGAACTGTTGAATGTGACCAGGAGTATTTTTTATCTCCGACCACTGCTCCTTTTTCATCCAGTGCTTCATTTGAGCCCCTTGCCTCAGAAAAATTGTGTATTAATTATTTGCATTCTTCTATCATAATAATTATGTTAAATATGTGTCTCTGTTTATATTTTATTCATGGTCACCAAAGTAAAAGTCCTTCTGGTCTCAACGGAAAATTACATAGAACATATAACTCACCACATACACTATTTTCAGTGACCTAGGCAAATTGGAACTCTAAAATGGGATTTCTGTTTAATTAAAGGACCTAATTTACATAAACAGATTGAAACAATTAACAATGATATCATTAACCTTCTGGAGCAAATAGGAATCAGGAGAGGAATGATTGGGATTAAGACTCCACATGCAATGCTTTGGGCAAGCACATCAAAGCTGATGGCTGAAATAAAAACATACAGCACTCAAACTTAGGACGGTAAAAGAGAGCAGCAAAAAAATGGGATAGAAATTTAGAGAGGTTCTCAATATATATGCCTGCTACAAGTTGGTTTGCTCCAGTTAGCTCTAGCAGCCATCACCATATAGACAATCTCTTCAAATCAGAGAAACATTTATAATTATATCTATTTAGGCAATCGGCCTCTTTGCATCAAAAGTGTGCATTCCACCTCCAGGCAATGCACATAATAGGAGTTTGGCAGTTTTACAAGGGGTTTCAAAGATTTTAGATCCTTCTTTGCCACTGTTTCTCAGGAGCCTTGAATTGCCAAAAAGGCATCCACAGGTTGGCACGTGGGAAGAGTGAGGTTGGTCTCCCCACCAAGTTCTCTAAAGCTTTTATGATCAGTCACACCAGGCTCCATGTGTTCCCAAGGTGCCCTTAGGAACACAATTGTTATGTTATGTATGGCTTTCGCTGAGAGCCATTAGCGTGAATGTCAGAGTCCAATTCTGATAATTCACTGCTGTGACATAGCAACGGTGGGTTACAGATCTTGTAGCTCGCTGTTGCTTTGTCATAAAGGAATTCCAGGCTGCTCTGGCTAGGCTCTGTGCGAGCCTGTCAGAGCTGCGCTGGAATGCAGGGCGCACAGCCTCTGAAGGAGAGGGAAGGGAAAGCACAGAGAGTGGAAAGGGTGGGTGACAGGAGGTCAGGTGTTTTTTATTTGGCACAGAGAGGAGAGGCCATGTTATGTATCTCCCATTACTACTCTGCCTCTGCGTAGCGGTTAAAAGTAGGGGTAGTTGATTTGGGGGAGGCACAGCTAACATAAAGTTATAGATGAGTAAAAAGCAAATTACAGGGATATTTTTCACCTCTTGGTTCTGATTGACATCACAGACAACTCGTGCTTCACTCTTGTATATTTCATGTCACTCAGAACCCCTCAGTGAAAAACATCCCCTTAATTCACTGTTACCTATACATTATTCTATATGTTTTGCATGGCTTCCATTGGAAGCCTTCATTGTTTACACCAGATTCTAATTCTGGTAACTCACTGCTAGTACATAGTACTGTTGATAAACAAAACTTGTTATCCACTGTCGCTGCTTAATGAAGGCCTTCCAGCCAGACTGAAATGACACCCTGAGAGCCTGTCAGTGCACCACTGCTTGTCTGCTTTGACTTTAAGCAAACAGCATAGTTGCAAGAGGGAGAAGGAAGGCAAGGAAGGTGTTGGGTTGGTTACAGATGGCAGGAAAGGGATTTTTTTTACATTTGGACAGGGAGGATAGGCCATGTCATATATGACTCCACCATTAATCCTCTACATAGCTGCTGAAAGCAGAGGCAGGTGATTTTGGGGGCTATACATAATACAGAATAATAGATGGGTAAAAGGGGAATTAAAGGGTGTTTTTTACCTTGCTCTCATTGTCAATTTGTTGTCACTCCGAACACCTCAGTGAAAAAACATTCTGATAATTTACTGTTACCAATCTACAAATCTATATGTAATACTCAGGCAGGGTTAGTAAACCATTTGTGATACTAGCATTAGACGTATTAAAGTTAGATTAAGGCTAAAAACCAAGCCAAAGTGATAACGTTCTATCTCAAGGAAGGCAGTGAAAAAAAAGGGCAGGGTAGGAATTTTAAAATGAAAAAAAAGAAATAAGGGCCTGATTTAAATCTTGGTGGTAAAGGTCTCGCCATCACTTCTTCGATGGATTCACCGTCTGTAGACTTGGCGGTCCGCCCGCCATATTTAGAGGTTGGCAGGTCCATGGGCGATAGATCGCCAGAGTCCCACTGCCCCTGAAAGGAATCTTCTACAGCGTCCACGGCGTCATAGGCAGAAGTGGCTGTCAGCGGGACTTCAGCCAAGAGTCCCACTGAGCTAATTACGATGTGCCTTTCTGTCAAGGTAACTGTGGCTGGAATACCTCTTACTTTGAGTTGGCATGATCGAAGGAAACAAGGTAAAACATACCTTTTTCCTTCTTCCTGCTTCTGTTTCCATCTTGTACCCCATTGTCCAGGTCCCTCCTTTGCTACTCCGACTCAACCACAACTCCATTGTCACCAGGATCTAAGGTAGGCTACTTGTACAGTTGTCCTACTATGAATTGTGTATTGAAAATTCCTGTAGCCTCATGTATTTTTGCATTGCTCTTACATGTAATATTTTTCTTAGGAGTAATGCAGTAGTGTTCATCTTCCTACTTATCAAGGTAAATTGAACACACCTGTATTAACACTTACAAACAATAATTGTTGTTGTGGTGGTTGTGGGTGTTATGCTTGTGGGGCCTGTGGGTGCGCATTCAATTGTGTGTGTATGTTTTGTGTGTGGCATGCAATATGCAACATCACGGGCCATAACACATTGCCTACATTTATTTTTGATGCAAACTTGACACATATGTATATTGACACATTAATAAGTAGTACTGACCAGCCTCCACTCCACCAGGGAGTCGCTCCATCAGCAAACCGCCGCTAGGAAACTGCCAGCACAACAGGAACATCTAAATATGCTCAGTTCAATACTGCCAGCCTGATGGGGACGGAGTACTGTTAGCCAGCAGAGAAGACTACAGTTGAGGCGGTTCAGCCAGCTCACATCTAAATATGGCAGGCGGGATTCCGTCAACTCGATGGAGTACTTGAAACCTCCACCACGGAGGGACGATGGGTGTACCTCCAAGATCTAAATCATACCCTAAGTGAGCACTTACTTCAAGTTCACTCTTACAGCTGGACCAGGGTCTGCTTCTATTAGGAATGTCTGTCTCACTGGGGAATCATAGAGCCACCAGAAACTCTGCACAGTATCAGCTCAGAGGAAGAGTTATCTGATTAGGATTCGATTCCAGAAGCGAACGCATGGGGCACTTTCCAGTTCTAGCAAGGGCCAACTCTGCAGGGAAAATCAAGAATCACAAATATTATCTTGGCAATGGTGTAATAACTGAAAAAATATGGTGGCAAACTACTTTTTCCATTTCACCTCCCGATTAATCTTTTTAGTTGACTGAGAGGCTAAGGGAGTCATCATTAATAAACAATCCAACATTCGTGTAGCCCATTTGGCCACACAAGAGAACCAGGAATCGGTAAATTAAGTTAAATGGGTCTATTATGAGTTATAACCAATCCAATATATATGCAAATCAAGAACATATTATAAAGGTACAGAATTACAACTGGCAAGCTGAAAAGTCTAATTCAGTATCTTAAGACATGCAGTGAACGCAGTCACAGCAATACAGATACTGAAAACTAGAAATTCTTTTTCCTTAAAGAAACTCCCTCCTCCTTCGTAAACATGAGTAGATTCTAAAGTCATCTAACTGAAGTTCTGAATATAAGATATAAATGAATCATTGGGAAAGGCCTCAGAGGAATTCAGAATTGCTGGAATGTGTCAGCATAGTGAAGACTCCTGTAGAAGTCTTTTAAAAATGAGAATAAGAATTTAGCATAACGCTACACACTTGCAATAAAACAGGAGAGGTCTGTACCCCTCAGAGTCCAAAGGGATCAGAGCTGAACTCTAATGGTGTGAGACTAATCAAAACCAACATTTTTTAGCACAATCATATCTTTCCCCACAACACCAGAAACCCAAATATTTCTCTTCCCCACAGTAGGTATCAGCAAGATCCTTCGGCTTTCTCATCCCACAAACTTGGATAGTCACTGCAACCTTGAGAATCTACTCGTTCCTTATACGCGATTAATAGAAGGCTTCCTCTGCTCATTAGTTCTTCACGTCCTTGCCAAGATTTCTCTTATCAGGTCTCACTATCAATAATACATCAGTACTTCTTTCTCTAGCTATGAAATCATGAGAACTCACCTGAAAAAGAAAGAACACGCAAGGCAAGCAAGAATACATTTCAAAATTACAACCTTCAGTCAAGCTAACTTTAGTTAACTATTTCCATGTGCATTTTGAATATTTGATTATATATGCACATGTAACTTCAGAATAATGCAGTACAGCTTGAAACACAAGTATAAATGCACATAAGAATGACATGTCTTCAGAGTTAACTAAAATATAACCTTCACACGGTTATGAATCTCTAGTTTCAACAGTGAATACATATCAATAATGCATTTAAATGCTTCATTTCATGTCAATAAAGTCAAAGCACACACTGTATATTGTGTCAGATGCACATGAACAGTGCACTTCTGTGAAGATTAAGGGTGAAGCTTAAATCGAGCTGCTCCAATTCCCCTTCTGATGGTGAATTTAGCCATCACAATCAGCATATGAATCTTATCAGATGGACCAATCAAAGCTCATGGGTTTTATGAACTTTCAACTGGACTCCTCTAGACATTTCATGTCATCATAGTATCTCCACCGGCTCTCCTCTAGTTCTACATCCTCGCTATTTCTTTTCACCCCCCTCCTTGCTTGTACTCTCTCATACTCCTTAAAGATCACAACCAGAAATATTGCACAAAGAGCAATTATCACAAGGGGTTTCAAAATGGAACCGAATATTCTACTTCCCAAGTTTTCAAACGATCTGCCTACTGTAGCACATCCATGCCCAATTACTTCCCAATCACCTGTAGTTTCTAACCCCTTCAAATCTCATAACGACATGTCCTGTCCCATAAAACAAACTCATCAGAAGGCTACACGTAACGCCATATGTAAGAGGAATATGGTGATAGGTAATTCCCTCTGCTGCTGACTCTGGTAACTGCGTGCAAATATAGCAGTCCCTTGCATCCATACTATCAATATACTCATAAAGTAATTTAAAATAAGCGTTTGATGCATAATCTCCTCAAGGGGAATCTACATGCAAAGTCTTGAATTCCTGTGAATACAAACTATTGTCTGTAGGACTCAGGGTAAAAGTGGTTCTAGATTTAGTCTCAGCTGAACAAGAGGATGTGGGTGAATACAACCCCATAAGCAAAACAATCACCACTGCTGTCAATACACCTGCTAGTGCTAATATGTACTTACTTCTACTACGGTTATTAGTTTCCATAACTTCTCTAAAATCAGACCGTTGAGTGGAAAGTAGCAGCAGCAGAGGCCTCTCTGTAGGTTTCCACCTGGACAAATGGCATAACAGTATTCAAACGATATATAATAAAACTCTTTACAAAGTCTTTGTGCGTCTTCCCTAGCCCTGCTCCGTGTTCTTCTAAATGACACCCTTACACTCCTTCTGCAGCCCTGGGACTAGGTAATCTCCTTAATTCTTCCAGCAAAGTCTATTTAAATGTTTTTAGTGAATGCATAGTGCAAAGTTCAATGAGTGATCATGTCAATGATAAATTGTGTCTGTCTATTCAATGGCAAGGTAAATTCGAAATGCAGTCCAGCCACAATATTTAGTTCATGGACGTTCAGTCAGATTTGCACTGTTATCCTCAGAATCCCAAAATTCTCTTTCTCTGTCATCGGCAATGAAGTACCTCCATTCAGGTGAAGAGTACCTTCGACAGGCTACCCTTGTTCTCTTTGACATCCTGAGTGCCGGCCCTTCGCCTTCACTGTCACTGAGGTCGGAATCTTCATATTCCTCCGGAATGGTGTGAGGCACACTTCCATCCGGCAGACTCAATCTCTCTCTCTTTCTTGTCTTCTTGGTCAGCGTTCTCCAGGTCCAACATGTGCTGCTACAGCAGTAGGCCCAGTTGTCAGGGTCCGAATCTGGTTCAGTCAGTACCACAGGACGAGACGCTCCTGCCTCAACTTCAATGATTAACTCATCAAGACCCCCCTCAAGCTGAACATGTGCTGTTTCAAACTCTGGCTGGTTCCCTCAGCTTGTCTAACCTGCTCCTGCTGTCTCTCAATTACAGCTGGCACTTCTGGGAGAGGTGCTGTCACGTCGTCAAGGGGACACTTGACTCTATGAGTATGAGTATGAGTATGGGCAGCATGGATTCAGTTGGGGAAACCTACACATTTGATAGCCGTGGTCGATACCAGAATCACCTGGTAAGGGCCATGCCATTGAGATTCCAGGCATGTTTTCTGGATATGTTTCTTCACCAGAACCTAGTCACTGGGACTGAGGTCATGGCACTGCTCCTGATGTGGTGGGGCAGCTCCAACCCGGCGAGACACAGAATGTACCATGTCAGCCAGTGCTTCGCAGTAATCAAAAATCCTTCCATCTGTAATGATTGCAAGTGCATTTGTAGGTACAGCTGTCAATCTCATTGCTCTGGCCATGATTGTCTCATGGGGGAACAGTTCTGTCCTCCCATCAGGAATACTCCAAAGACTCATCAACACAAGAGGCAAAGCATTGGGCAACTTCAAAGACATTGAAGCTCACACTTTGCCTGTTCTGGACTTCAGCATGCCATTCACCTACTCTACTATGACAGAAGCCTCTGGCCGATAACTGCAATGTAGTCTTTGGTCCACTTGTAATGCTGCACACAAGAATTTCAGGATCTCATTATTGAAATGAGCCCCTCGGTCTGAATACAGAGAGGTCGGGAAACCAAACCTAGGTATCAGTTCCCTCAACAACATTTTGGCGACTGTAAAGCTGTCATTTCTCCTGGTCCAGTAAGCTTCGACCCAACGCGAGAAGATGCACACAACCGCCAGGACATATCTCAACCCGTTGCATACAGGCATTTCAATAAAGTTCAACTGCATCCTGTTGAATGGACCACCCGATCTTCCTATGTATCTCAGTGTCACTGCGGTTCTTTTCCCGACAACATTCATCTGTTGACACACAATACATCTGTGACACAATTCTTCAGCTATCAATCTGAAGCTTTTGTTAAACCAAGTCTGTCCAACACAGTAGGGGTATGATCCATCACAATACTTTCACACCGTTCAATGCTGATACCAACTACTGCCACAGCTTAAAGACATCAAGGCAGTCCTCCAGTTATGGGGTCTAGTTTAGCAGAAAAAAAGCCACTGGCTTCTGGGCATTTCCATGTAATTGTGTAACCACTGAGAGAGCGCAGCTCTCCCTCTCACTGCAGAAAAGAGCAAAGGCTTTATTATAATCAGGCATTCCTAGTGCCGAGGCACAACAGAGACTTTCTCTCAGCTCTAGGAAGGCAATCAAGCAATTGTTTATCCCAGTGTACCGGATAAGAGACATCCCTGTGTGTCAGCCTTTGTAAAGGCTTGGCCACTAGGCAAAAACTGGGTATCCACTGACAACAATAGCCCACCACTCCCAAAAACATTCTGACTTCCCTCTGAGTAGTTGGCGGATTCATTTTCAGGATTCCCAATATTCTTTTTTGTGACACCTTCATCGCTCTGTTCTCAATGTGATGTCCTTACTCGGGGAACACTTTATGTCCATTCTTAGTCAAGTGGTTTAACTGCGTAATGGTATCTTGTTTGCAAGCTTCCTGTGTATCTGATGCAACCAGTAGGTTGTTGATGTTCCGCACTAACACTGAATTACAGGGAATAATTAAGGACACAAGATCCTTTTCGAGGATCTGATTAAAGATTGACGGGCTCTCCGGATACACTTGTGGGACTCGGCACCATGCCAAAACACAGTTCTGGAACCGAAAAATGAAAAGGAACTGGCAGTTCTCATGCAAAGGTATGGAGAAGAAGGCCTGACACAAATCTATGACAGTGAACCGCTCAGCCTCACATGGAATTTGAAACAAAATCACAACTGGATTTGGTACCAGCGAACAATTTATCTTTCTCAAATCTTGAACGATGCGGTACTTACAGCTAGGCTTCTGTAAGCCCCTAATGGGTGAATTACATGGACTCCCCATTATTTCCTTCAAAGTGCCTAGTTGTATCATTGACTCAATCACTGGAGTAATCCCAGCAACTGCTTCGGGGGTCAGATTATATTGTGGGGTTCTTGGGTACTCAGCATTGGGTTTTACTGCTATGCGGACTGGCTCAACTCCCTTGATGAGACCTATGTCCTTTCCTGAAAAGTCCCAGACTTCAGGCTTCACTGTATCTCTGAGGTCTAGTGGTAAATCATCATTCGTCATCAAAGGGTACAATTCAATGCCTGTCCCATGACTCGCCAATTTAAATGCAACATCCTCGTCATGGGTTTGAAATTCCACTCCTTTCAGAGTACAATAGATAGTGCAGTTTAATTTGCACAAGAGATTACGCCCTAGGAAGCTCACTAGATTCGAATCACACACCACAAACTGGTGATTCTCCTCAAAGGACCTTATTTAACAGGTACCTCTTCTGTTACAGGGTTTGCATGTGTTTATTTTAGACTCCTACAACTTGGATCCTTTTTCCCAAGATCCCAAGGAATGTTTGGAACTTCCACTGTTCTAACAGTAGAACAGATAGCACCAGTAGCAATCAAAAATGATATGGGTGGCCATTCACCTCACCTTCTATGAATGGGCCACGCTGAATACGGAATCTTCCTCCCCCCTCAGGCTTCGTCATTGGGACAGGCCGGAACCGGAGCCCTCAAGCATTTCAAGCATAAGAAATTGTTGAAACACACCCCAATTTTGAAATGAATTCTGAGTTAAATTTGGAACTTGATTGGAATTATATCAGGGACCACTCACATTTTGCTGTGGCATCAGGGCTTGCAGAGCCTGCATCACTGGAGCTTGGGGCACATTAAAGTTCTGTTTCTCGGTCTCTCTACATTCCGTGACTGTATGGAATTATTACCCTGGGGCTGTGTAAACCCTGAATTCTAAACCGGATTCTCATTCACCATTCTGTTGGGATTAAGACGACACCCCCACCCAATGCCTCAACCTATTGCAATAATGACAAGGATTCGTCCTCTTTAAAGTTGCCATATCAGTACCCATACTTGGGTCGATTGGAAAACCATGACCGCTGTTGTGGGAACCCATTTCCACCTTGCATCACATAAGTTCCCTGCTGATACACTCCTTGCATAGAACTAATGTTCCCTGCAAAAGGTTGACTGGGACCTCCTCTCTGTGCGGCTTTCATCTGTGCCACCATCAATTTTTCCTTCATCCTCTTGTGCTTCATTTCCAGTTCATGACTACAATATTTTGCATATCTCAAAAAATTTAATCAACTGATTTATTCTGCCAACAAATCAAATGCTGCTGAATCATCAAGCTAATTTCAGGTCTCAATCCCACAACAAACTGGGACACAAAATTCCCCCATGTCTTTAGGTTCGAGAGTCTCCATTCCACTGTGCTGTTTAAACACCTGCAACAATCTCTCAAAATAGGCATGCACTGACTCCTTGGGCTCTTGGGTCATCCTGTCAATAAATCAATAATAAACTTTATTCTGCTTTTCTGATAAAAACCATAAAAGTCACAAATACGACAGTACAAAAACTCCCAACCAATTAATATCGGCAGTCGTCAAGTAACATATACAATTATCAGACACTTTTTTTAAAAGTCCTAATCAACGCAGGATGATAGACACAGCTAGATCTAAGCCTAACTGAGGCCTTTAAAAAACTAAGGGCATACCGTAATGTAGACCCTGAGAGCAAATCTAAAAAAGTTAAAGTGGGCCGAACTTGATTAAAATTTGCTGTTGTTAAAATTGGGATTATGTAGGTCTTCCTCGGTACCTCATAATAACTGCAAAGCATTAAAAAATGGATCATGTCCTGCGGGGACTTGTTGTCACAGCCACATGAAGGCAAAGTCTGACCTTTGCTGCTCCCTCGGGGGTGGGCTAGGAGGAGATAAAATAGGTCAAAATGGAACCTTGTCAATAAAAAACGGTCATATGTGTTAGAAAGCCCTAGAAGATACAGTTCTGTTGATTGTACGGTTTTCAAAATAATATATTTCCGTACACTGGGTTTCATTAACTCACACTCCTCCCTTTTACTCCGTCCTGTCAATCTTAACCCGATCAATGTCTTTAGCTGGTATTTTCTCCTTCAAAAACGTCATCACCTGTTGATACTTTTTCATCACCAATGGTGATGGAGGAGAATGCAGCACACATAGAAAGAGGAGAAAATTTGGAGAAATAAGGATATTTCTCCTTGTTATGCCTCCCTTAGGGAGGCGTATCTTTTTGGCGCATTCTTTGGTTTAAAAGGTCTTGAAAATCTGGGAATGCATCAAAAACCATGGGAGTTGAGTGGGACAGGTATGCCCAGACATGGGTCCCTTGCACACTGTGGGGCATATTTACAAGCCCCTATCGCCATCACAATGTCACTTTCAGTGATGGTGTGATGGCCATAGGGGCCTCACCATATTAACGATGCCTTGTAAATAAGGCCCCCTTTCACGCTATGCTTAGCGTGAAAGGGAAGGGCAATGGGTGTTGCTGTGGGCGTTCCACCGCAACATCCATTGATTCTGACGCTGCCTCCTAATTTCAAGGGAGGCATAAATAGGAGGCAGCACCAGAATTAAGACCAGGGAAAACCTAGTCTTACCCTGGCGCAATGAGGAGAAATGTTTCATTTCTCCTTGTTTTTTCTGTTTTCATGTGTGCTGCGTTGTGCAGCATACATGAAAACAGCAAAAGGCCAATCATTGTTCATGTACAGGAAGGTCCCCCTTCCTGCACATAAACAATAATTTTTTTAAATGCCGTTTTGCAACTTCTGTGTGTGCTGCATTAAGCAGCACACATAGAAATTACAAAGTGGCATTTAAAGATTGTTTATGTGCAGGATGTGGGACCTTCCTGTACATAAACAATCTTCTCCTGAACGCAGACACCCTTGCACTATGGCTGCTTAACTTAGCCGCAGCACAGGGGGGAACGCAGGGCTGCACCATATTCTTGTACATATGGTACAGCCGTACGTTTCTGAAGTGGCGGAGCGTGTCGTTAAGCCAAGGAGGCTAACGACACGCTCCACCACTTCTTTGTAAATATGCCCCAGTGTCACTGGAAGAAAGCTGCACCCAGCTGATGAGCCCATAACTAGGGTGAAACCGGTCCTGGGTTGCTTGTGTTCCAGTTCAGGGAGGGCCTGGCTTGGTAGTTTGGGCTGGACTGTTCCTATTGGAGCACGGTCTAAGCTGATTTGCATATAACTGGGTCCAAACTGAGGTAGGATGTGTGCAAAATAATGATCGATTGGGATGCGGCCTTAGTGATTACTAGTGGCTGAGATTAATTCAAGCATTCCAACCATCACAGTTTTCCATACTTATTGTGTTGTCCGAAGTGGGACGGGTATGCCTAGATGTGGGTTCCGGGCACATTGTGTCACTGGAATCAAGCTGTACCCAGCTGATGAGCCCATAACTAGGGCAAAACCGATCCTGAGTTGCTTATGTTCCAGTTCAGAAAGGGCCCGGCTTGGCAGTTTGGGCTGGACTGTTCTTATTGGAGCAGGATCAAGACTGATTTGCATATAGCTGGGTCCAAGCTGAGGTTGCATGGTGTGCAAAATAACAATGGTTTGGGATGCGACCCGAGTGATTACCAGTGGCTGGGATTAATTCAAGCATTCCATCCATCATTGTTTTGAATGCTTATTGTGTCACCCTAAGTGGGACGGGTATGCCCAGACCTGGGTCCTGTGCATATTGTGTCACTGGAACCAAGCTGTACCTGGCTGATGAACCCATACTAGGGTGAAACTGGTCCTGGGTTGCTTGTGTTCCGGTTCAGGAAGGGCCAGGCTTGGCAGTTTGGGCTGGACTGTTACATAGGAGCAGGTTCAAGACTGATTTGCATATAGCTGGATCTAAACTGAGGTGGCATGGTGTGCAAAATAACAATTGGGATGCGGCCGAAGTGATTTCTAGTGGCTAAGATTAATTCAAGTATTCCATCCATCAATGTTTTGTATTCTTTTTGAAAGTTGGCATTTTCTTACTTTAGCCATTTGGTGCCTTCTGCCTGTCTCTCAGTACATGTCTGGGGAAGGTGATAGTGGGGCTTTATGTATTTCCTCTAGACACACACAAAAAGATCTTAGGTGTAAGTGATGTGCCATCCACATCCTGATGGGCCATTCTGGGCAGGATGGGGTGGGCTGACATTTACATCTGAATAGGCTGCAATCTGTCCCCACAGAAAAGGCTGCATATCCCCCTATAGTAAGTCTGGGCAGGAAGGCAGGGACTCTGTGCACTTCAAAAACCTGTCTTGGAAGTCTACCCCACTTCAAAAGCACAACTGGATATACGTACTGGACCTCAGACACCACCACTTCTGTACACTTCTGGACCTATGGACACTGTCAGGAAGAAGGACTGCTGTGCTGATGGAAGGACTGTCACTCCACAGGACTGCCACTCTGAAGGAGCTGCTGCCATGCTGTGCTCACCTGCTGCCTGCTACCCTCTTGCCTGGAGAGGAAGAACTGGACCTGGAACCCATCCTGAACCCTGGACCCCAGAGCGACTCCAAGGGCTAGTCTGCTGGCCTCCTGATCTGAGCCTCAGGGACATAACAGGCTCCCCCACTGTTCCTGAACTCATTGTCTACAAGTTGGTCTCTTTGCACACACCCCTAGCAAAAGGATCAGTGTAAGTGGACACAAGCTCATCTCTTCGACAGCATGTATCGCTGCTTGCGACCGTGAGATTCCAGCTCATCTGTCCACGATGCTCGGCAGATCTTTGCACCCCACAGACCACCGCCAGCGACGCTATTCTTACTCCTGGTGAAGTTCTTCCCCAGGAATGGGACTCTTGGCACAATTCTTGAAAAGGTAAAACTTCAGCGGGACTTACCTGAAACTGTATCTGACCCATTGTACATCACGGTCAGCCTGAACTTTTGGATTTGACTCAGTCTAGCACGACCAGATATCCTGGGTTTTTAGTCTAAAGAATGTGATACTCTACTGAAATATAAACAAGGATCATATATTGAGTAAAAACTAAATGAATGCCTTGAATTACTCTTTAAACAAAAAGAAACTATTGCCTCAATATGACCATGCCGTTAATGCTTCACATTTCTTTGTGCATAAGCAAGTGTTGCTTCTTTAGAATAATCAACAAACAAATATATTGCTCACAAATCTTAAATCATAGCTTAGTGCCCAAATATTACAAAAACCTGCATCCATCCACCATCAAATATTATCAATGTGTATTATTGATTTGATTAGGGTTAGGAGCATACCTGAAGATGTTTAGGGTAGTGCCAATCTGTACGGGGATTAGTTTGTGTTTGGGTCTTGGTGGTATCCTGCACTCTGTTATGTTAATGGAATGAGGTTAGAAAATATGCATAGAGCATTCAGTATTGTCTGGATTTTCCTGCAAACCCTAGAAGTACTACACCTTGGTATATGGGCCACTGAAACCTCCAGGAAACTTGCTGCTTAATGATTTCATTTACACACTTTGGCTACACCGCAGCTGAGGTAAACCAAAGAAGGAACAATGTTATCTAAAAAATGGGGCAGCACATAAATCCCTTTTGTCACTGATATACTTTCAAGTCATAGGGGCTGATTTAAATTGAGGAAGATAGAATAATACCATCGACATGGCGGAGAACTTTGCTGTTGCCATGGTGAGGGTACTCCACTCACCGTATTTAGTGACATCTCTTGCATTTCAAGGATCCACCATCAATGTGGTTCGTTGAAATGTGTTGTAAGTTCGACGAACGACTGTCAACATTACTTACAACTTTTTGATATTTTTAAAAATAAAATCCCAAAGTGGGATTTTCTTTTTGAAAATAAAAAAAAACAATGACTACTTCGCCGTGGGAGCATTCTCCCATGGCATGGGGTCATTTAAAAGTTTTCATTGTCCATTGCTGCCACATTTTTCACAGTGGGGATGGGCCGTGAAAACTGGCCATGTGTCTGCACAATATAAATAAGGTGGGCAGACTCGTGGCCAAACCTCAGACACCCCTTACTCAGTTTGTCCATCGGATGTGTGCGTATGTGGCCAAAATAGAGTGTTCTCAGCTATCTACACACTGAAGGTCCCCCTACTCTAAATGACGTGGGAGGACCTTTAAATTGGCGATAAGGGTTCTCTGTCCCCGTTGCGACTGAGTATTCTTTCCGCCAAGATTTAAATTATCTCCAAAATTAAATACTTAAGGCACAAAAATGTTGTTGCAGATAGAATTTTGTATTCTGTTTTTCTTTAACAGCTTTGTTTGGACAATAATGTCAGTTGATACAAGAGGGAGAAGCTCTCTTATGAAGGCGGCAGAAACAACTAGGAATAAATACAGAATTCATATAAGGTACATAACAAAATGTGACTCCTGTTAAAATATCAAAAATGTGTTGCAAACTATTCCCTGTGAAAATTTGTGAATGCAGAGGCTACCATTCCAGAAAGGAATCAGTGCAAACCAAAGGTGAAAAAGTGTCAAGGAAACTAGTATTTTTAGAAAATCCCATGTAGAAATTGGAACAGATCATTGAACTACTAAAATATACCAAAATTATGATGCTGGAGTAATAGAGTAATGTAGTAGTTCAACATGTAATATGGTGGTAAACTGCAAAGTCTGAATTATAGTGAATAGGTATTCATAGAGACCTGTTACTGAAAATTAGGAAAACAAGCATTTGCAATGCAATCGGCCTCGTCTTTGGGACTTTATATGTATTTAGCTATGCAGCACATTAGCTTGGGTGCTGAAACATCTACTGTTGTTTAACATGGAGGCCTGTGGTACGTATGCAGTTAGAATATGCAGGTATGCAGTCCTATAAGCAAGCACACAAACATGCTGACACATAGAGACACAAACAGGCACACACACAGACCGAGCCACACGCATATATGGACACAGACACACACGCGCATTGGTACACACACAGACACACCGACTCAGAGGCATACACAGAGGCACACACATACAAAAACACACACACACACAGACATACTGACTCAGACACACAAACACACCCGCACACACACCGACTCAGAGGCATACACACATGCAAAAATAAACACACCGACTCAGAGGCATAAACATAGCCAAACACATGCAAAAACACACACACAAATACATATTGACTCAGACACACACACACAAACACCCGCGCACACACACCGACTCAGAGGCACACACACATACAAAACACACACAGACACATCCTGACTCAGACAAACACACTCGCACACACACACCCTCCGATCCCAGCGCAGCACACCTCTCTCGCTATAGCGGAGGTCTGGGGTACCCTTCTTCCTCGGCAGCCCCTCGCGCTCGCCCGCGCCCCCAGCCCCGCGCCATGCCCGTGCCGCTACTGTTTTCAATTCATGCTCCGCTTGCAGCCGAGGAGCGCTGTTGCTTTTTTATGGCCTGGACACACGTCCGGATCACCAGCTTAATAGCTCGGTGCTGCGTTATCCATGCCTCTTTATTCTACATATTCTCAGCCTAGAATATGCTCCTTTTAGAGGACTGTGTCAAAGTACTTACTCCTATGAATATGCTGATTGTGCAGTGTGCCTGCAATCTAGAGGCGGATTGTCTACTTAAGGTGAAAAGAAAGAAAGCAAATAGAGCGGATCGTAAGGAGTATGGGTGGATGGGGGAGGTTGAGAAGGTGGGAGGAGGTGCCTACTAAGGAACAGGAGACGATGGGATGAAGAGCCGGAGAAAAAGGGAAGAAATGAAAAAACAATGGAGGGAAATGAAGGGGCTAAAGATGGGTGAGAGGATGGAGAGAAAAGGGTAAAGTGGAGATGAAAGGTAGGAAAAAGGACAGAAGTGCGTTATGGGAAGGATAACAGGAAGGAAGGAAGGAAGGAAGGAGGAAGGAAGGAAGGAAGGAAGGAAGGAAGGAAGGAAGGAAGGAAGGAAGGAAGGAAGGAAGGAAGGAAATAAATGCAAGTTTTGGAGGCTGGGAGGGGAAAGTCAAGGGAGGAAGTTCTGGGGAGTTAAAAAACTGAGGGGTGAAAGAACGAAAGAAAAGAGAAAGGAAAGAAGAAAGAAAGAGCGTGGAAAAGGGAGAAGAGGAGAACGGAAGGGGAAGAAGATAATAATGGAATGAAGAAAGAACTAAAGAAGAAATGAAAGTTTGGGCTCAGCACCAATACTCTCAAAAATCTGTTGGAATGCTTACATCGTGAAACCTGACTCAGGGGTACTTACAATAGCTACCAGAAAGGTAACCGTACAAGCCGTTGAGTTTACATGTCTTCACAGTACTGTAAGTGAAACATTTGCGTTCTGTTTTTTTTTGTTATTGTGAAATCAAGCCCCATTACTGTAGATAGTGTATCAGCATCTGCCTGAGGCGAGAGAGCCCGTGATTTGTGGCTCAGGAAGCTCCAGGTGTTAACTCGCAGTGGAGTTTAGGGTGTCAGGGCGGGATGAGCTGCTTTGAATTGCCTCTTTCTGGGTGTGCTCAAGGAACAGCCGTCAACTTAGCTTCTTGGCGAACAGAAAGGAGGGATGCTGTGAACACACCCCAGTCAAAGCGCTGCTTGTTATCTCTGCCGCCCGTAATACCTTTTCTAATCCGAGCCTCTCTGCCCTGGGGGCTCTGGTTTTGCTGGGATGGGAGGCTGTGGCAGTGGGTGGAGAGTGTGCCCAGTCAATCAGGCGTGGCCAGTCCCTGGCAGACCACTGCAGCCTTTAATAAAATAGAGGCTACCATTTGATGGACTTAGAGGAGAGGCGAGAGGGAGTTTTGATTTAGGAGACTTACAATGAGTCTGAAAACTCATTTCGGCGTGCATCAGCAGAAGCGCCGACACTGTGCTCCCGGCAGCACGCCTGACTCACTGTTTACTCTCAGATCCAGTTCTCTTTTAGGACAGGGGTCGCCGGCCCCCAAGAATGAGGAGAGGGCTGGGGGCTGGCATGGCCATCAGCTAGCTCACCAATAACTGCCGCTCTCTCTCCTCTTTCCCAGGAAAAAAGGGAGAGGAATGCTAGGGGCAAGGAAATGAAATGGCCCTCTCTGCTGGCCATCCTCCTGCTGCTTACCCCGGAGCAGGGCACCCCGAGCAGAGAAGACGAGCTGCAGGACAAGAAGAGGGGTCTGCTGGAGCTCATCAAGCGCGTCACGCGAAGAAAGTGCACGAACGGGAGTGCGGGTGGGAGGGGCCAAGAAGGACGGACTGCGGGAGGGGGGGAGGGAGGTAGGGGAACAAAATAATTCTGCCTCCCCAGAGATATTGACTCTAGCGCTTGAATGCCAGCCCCGGATAAACAGACAGCGCTTGGCAGGGGGGGGCTATGCACACGCGAAGAAAGTGCATGATCGGGAGTGCGGGTGGGAGGGGCCGAGAAGGACGGACTGCGGGGGGGGGGAGGGGGGGAACAAAATAGTGCCTGAAGTAAAGGGGCCAGTAGCCATGGCTTGATACAAATGACAACATGGTCGTCATGAGGCGGGACTAACAAACATAAAACCTATCGGAAGGCTGCATTGAGGAAATAAACCAATAAGAAATATGGGCGGAGAGTGGGCGGAGCTTCCACGAAGCTTCCCCACTATAGTGTATACTGCATGCCTCGCAAAGCGAGCAGCACATGCGCGCTGCAACGCTAGCCGAGGCCTAAAAAGGAGAAAAGGAACATTTGTAAAGAGTAAATAAGACCAGATTTTTTACTAGAGATTGACTTTGACACTGTTTATAAATAAGGGCTCTCCTAGAGTGAAAAAAAGATCAGTTGAGACCAATCCATGGGAACACCTATAGATATTCCCGAGTGTATTTGCAAATCAATGTATGACATAGTAGGAATGATACTGCCATTTAACCCTAGTGCAGCATCTGTAATAATGCACTGTACCACAATGCCAAATACAAAAAATTGATTAGTGGGATGCTTAAATTAATCTCAGCCACTAGTAGTTAGTCAGACGGGAAACAGCCACAAGCAAATCAGCCTTACTCCTGTACTAAAAGGAACAGTCAAACCCAAAATGCTAGACAAGGTCACGTCTGAGTACGAACACAATCACCCCGAGACAGGTTTAGTCTATATAGGCTTATTCAGTAGGGTGAAGTTTGCATTCTATTGAGTTCTATGGCAGTGGTGGCAGGCATGTACCGAGGGTGAGGGGCGGAGGGCACAACCCCGAAAAAAATAACGATAAACTTACCTTCCTTTCTATGCCACACAACATCCTCCTCCCTCCCGTGTCTTTAGGAAGCCCCGGAAGCAGTAAACTGCACTACCCAGTTCTGACGCTGCCTACACAGCATGAAAGCAGTGCCAGGATTGGATAGAGCGGCCTCTCTCAGCACTCCTAAGAGCACTGGAGGCCTGCGCTTTCTCTAACTCAGCTGTCTAAGACAACTGGGTTAGAGAACTTTAAAATGCGTATCTCTGGCTGGCAGGCCCAAGACGGCCAGCCAAAGAAACATGCGCATTTTAAAGTGCATAGCTCACTGCTGCGGCCACTCTGCAGCGCTGGCCCCACCCTGTCCTAACACTTAGTTCAGGACAGGTTGCTGGAAAATAAAATTGTATTAAACTTTATCACGCTTTATTTTTCGGCTATGGGGCTTGTGGGGCGATGCTCTTCTGCTCAAGAGGGGGAGCCGCCCCTGTGTGGCACAGTGAGCACAGGGCCCACATTGAGGCCAACCCGTCACACTGTTGCACTAAGGAATACCAAAACGTGATGGGTGGAATATTTGGATTTTTTTCAGACACTGAAAATCACTCAGGGGCTCATCCCAGTCCATCATTTGTTCTGCCCACCATACCACCTCAGACCGGAACCAACCATACGCAAATCCGTCTAGGTGCTGCTCCAATAGGCACCATTCAGTCAGAGCTGCCATACTGGATTTATTTTATAATTTCCAGCGACTGACATTAAATCAAGCAGTCCACCCATCACTGTTTTGTTTTCCTCTCTATTACAATGCCATCATAATTTCAGTCAAAAGACCACTGCAATTCTACCAACACAGTAAAAAACTATCTACCTAAGTAGGGGTTCTGGTGCAAGTTTTCACTTTTAACAGCATTCCTATCAAATGTAGGAGCATCTGCAGGGTGCTCACTCTTGCCAGAGCAGACGTCTGCCTGAAGCAAGTATAAACAGGATCCGGAATGCAGAATGTAAAAAACGAATTCAGCCCAATCTACTCAATCGGCGCATTATAACATTGTGAAACAAAATGTTCATTAAACAGTCAAACAGAAATGAGCAACAAATAATCATTAAAAGTTAGTCGTATTGCAGTGCAGATGAGAGCTGTGAGTTGTAGTGAAAGGAATTCTGAGATCTGGTGAAGTATTATTATTGGGACTCTCTACATTTATGATTTAAACCATTATCTTTCAGAGGCTTTGCTAATGAAGCTGAATATGTGGTATATAAAATATTGTAATGCATAAAAAAATAATCTGAAATTGAAAACTAAGCAATATTGTGAACAGTTGTACTAATTAATTTTGAATTAGAGTCATCGTCATCACATTTCCAGTAAATCGACCTTACCATTTATTGGCATGCAAACAATTTTAAAGAAATGATTCAATCTTTTTGTGCTAGAAAAAGATTTACACTGCCACCTGCAACATTAAATGGAAGGGAAAATTGCAACTGCTTCTCTTTGTTAAAAGTTTCCTTAGAGCCTTCCAAGCTCTTCGGTTGTACACAACTGGGAATACACATGAGACATCAAACAGCAAGTATAATAGTGAAACCGTTAGTGAAACATTGTTTACATGAATACTGTACCATTAATAGAACAGATAATTCAATGTTCTCACTGCTTGATAGCTTTAGAATCAATATTTGTCCCATCATAAATACTGTGAACACCTCAGAAACGAAGCAAGGTTGTGCTTACTATCACGCTGTGGTATGTTCTGAGTAAATCACTTCTTCCAATGGACTATCAGGAGCTGTAATGCATTGTATATTCCAGCGGCGGCTCAGCGTCGCCCCACCTGCCAGCAGCCAAAAAAATTAAATATAAAATGATTAAAAACTATTGTTTATTATCATTTAATTTTTTCTCTTGGAGACGAGGCTTGGGGGCGGGGCCAGGGTGATGACAGGCTGGAGGGGTAGTGTTGGGAACTGCTATTCAGTGCGCATGAAGGTCTGGCCGGCTGTCTCAGGCCGGCCAAACCATCATGCGCACTGAAGCTCTCTCCAACCCAAGCTGCGTTGCCAGGTTGGAGAGAGCAGGCACAGGCTTCCAGTCTAACTGGGAGCACAAATCATCGGTGTTCAGGCCAATCCTGATGCTGCTGTCAACAGCATGAAAGCAGCATCAGGATTGGCCGCAGTACATTCTGGGACCCTGTGCTTGCAGAAGAGAGGGGCGCGATGCGGCTATGTGGCAGGTAAGTGTTTTTTATTTTAATTTTAAATTATTGTCTCGTCCATTTGTCCCCTGCCCCGCCACTCTGTAAACACACTGGCCGCTACTGGTATATTCAACAAATGACCACTTTTTTCAGTGTTCCCTGTGTACACACTCAGTGCTTCCACTACTCCGACAGCAAACAATAGGACCTGACTTAAATTTAAACAAATGTATCAGCATCATTTATAAGCAATATATCAATGTACTTATGAGTTTTTGTTGAGGTTTAGGGTATCAATCGTGTGGAATCAAGTTTTATTGCACAATTTGCAGTGTTATAAAAGCACACATGTCACAGGAAACCCTGAAATATTTTCCATCATTTCAATATTATCCATTGGAAATGCAAAAAGATGACAAAAAGTCTAAGAGGCCGACCATTGGTCGGAGCCTTTCTGGGCCGCATCTCAGCACCGGCACTTAATTGTCAACACTGGGGTACAGTAGCACTGTCTGTCTGATTTAAAGATGAGCACAATAACAGTTGTTTATTAATTCAATATACATTAAAATGACGATTGACTGACGCCCAAGCAATTTTTATAGCTTTGAGGGCCTGGATCAGGCTGAATTGTCACACTTTTAGGCGTGCCATTAGTAGAGCTGGGAGTGGCAATGTGTGGTGTAAGCTGCAGTGGCCTCCTGGCTGGGACCCTGGCATTTATTTCTTTACAAATTAAGCACTGCCCACAACTCTGCTTTGAGGTTCATGTGAGATGCCCAATTCTAGCTGGTCTACTGGAATTCTTCCAAGCAGGAAACAACTTTCTTTTCACTTGGCCACCTGCACCCTCCAGTTTGTACAGGGGCAAGCAGATTTCCCAGGCAAAACTGTGCATCACATTAGGCCAGTTTCAGCAGGCGCAAAGTTCTAGAGCAGAAGAGAGTTTGAGAACACAACTCTGCTGTAATCAAGCAAAGCAAGCAGGCAGGAAAGCATTATCTCATTTTGGAGTGGGTCAGGCAGGATATTTTAAAAGATTAAATCAGTCCTGCGTTCATGGCAAGGTCCAGCCACTACCTACACAATTCCTAGGCTTTAAGAGTGATGTACTTATTTCCTGGGTACATGTTTTGTGATATCAAAATATTAGCGAGGTCAATACATCCTAAATCCAAAATTATGAATCTCTGATTAAGCTATATACCTATATAGCAATATAAGCTGCCTCTATAAACGTGGTCCTCTTTGGTAAGCCACTGCACTATAAAGAAAATCTCATCCTGCCAACACTTGGATCATTCAACCCATAGTCTCTGACTCTGTTCGATTTGCTGGGCTTCTTTATCTGAGTGGAGAAGGCATTCCCCTCTCTATTCAGCCACAGATGCCCTTCTTCACCGTCTCTATGCATTTTCTAGCAACCCTGCTCGCTGGCAAGCAGAACCAACAAAAGGTGTGATGGGTTATGATGCCCGACAGAAATATGTATGCTTCTTTGAGGTGACAGCTGAGTTCAGTCATAGTTCATGTTCTAAAACGAATTCCAAGGAATTTAGGTTTACCATTTTACTGAGTCTTTGGATCCAAAGTTACTTATCTGGTTGTGATGACAGAAGTTCTAGGTGTATGTTTAAATTACATTTTATACATCAGGGATACACCCTGAGCTAGGGGCAACTAGGAAAAACATGGAATCTAAAAGCACATGCTATATTTTATAAGCAGGCTGGGAAAGGTATCCTTCATGTCTTCTTCCTATTAAGTCTATGCTTACCAGAGTGACAGTTACAGCAAATTTAGAAAATAAAATTGTCCTTTTAGACAGTCTCATGAGAGACAGGGCTACTCTGTATTCCTCAAAGAGAATTCGGTACAACATTACCATAGCAGTGTTTCCCTGGGATTAATTTAACATTAATTTCAATTTCACCATTTCATGTGGCATGACCTGTGCAGGGAGGGATCTTTCCCCAGCCTCTTCTTGTATAGCATTTTGGGACAAGATCCAGTGACAAGACCATTTATTGCTGAGGGTTTCCATGGCAAAGCTTTCTCATGAACTTGATGGCAACACAAGAGATGAAGAGGTTGCAGAAATGACAGTGCCTCTCATTTTGTCATGCTGATGACCCGCAGACTCTAGCTCAAGAGTTCCAAGGTTTGAATACATGCTCAATGGACTGAATTGTTGAAATTAACTGCAATATCTTATCTAAAAATCTATTCCCTAAGATTACCCCATGTAAACTGTATTCAGCTTGGATGATATGCCGCCATTCTTTTCATTGTGAACCAGTTTTTATTGTTTGCCACCATCTATTGTGTCATTGTACACTGTCAGCACAGCACCAGCATTTACCTTGCATGCACCCTCAATGTGAATCCAAATGATAATACTGAAATAAATCTCATAACAAAGAGACAGTTCCAAGTGGCATCTTTTTATGTTAAGAAAATCTATGGGGCATATTAGCAAGACCGCGATAAATGATCGCGTTTAGCAGGCAGGAAACTGCCGCTAAAACGGCGATAATGGCCTTGCTAATATGCGTTATAGAATTCCAACAGAAGCCCAGGTTAGATGTCCTGCACAAGTAACCTGGGCTTCTATTGAAATTCCATAACGCATATTAGCAAGCCCATTATCGCCGTTTTAGCGGCAGTTTCCTGCCGCTAAAACGGCGATAATTTTAACGTGGGTCTTGCTAATATGCCCCTCTATCCTTTGCAAACTATGTTAAATTCAATGGAATCACAAATTAACAGTGGAAATTTTAGAACATGTTGAAAATTAAATCGATGATGAGTAGATCCAGGAGATCCATTGTTACTGTAACTACAGAGGGGGGGTCATTTAGATTTTTTTAGATTTTTCCAGATGTGAAACATTTGCTAAAAAGGGGCAAATGTGTTGTTTGCTAAACTTGCAGCATGCCTGCTCCACTTGGAGGTGAGTGAAGTCTGTTTTCTTTTGAAGGAACCTCAGCTGGATCCGCTGGCAGACACTTTTACTCAGCAACCCATCTGCCATGGCTCCGTCATGCAATGTACATGAGAAGGTCCGCCCTATTTGGGGTAGCCCTTGGTCAGTGCAATCTTCCATTTACGGACCACCAGGGAAATAAGACATGACCTCCGCATGCTGAAAGAAACTCCAGCACATCAGGGCCATCGTTTTTTCTTTTATGCAGAAAAACCTATCGGCTTTGGGGATTTGTTTGTGCAAAAATAAATTGCAACTGTCTGTCAAGCATGGTAGACAGCTGGTCATGTTCTCCTGCAGTGTTGGGATGTCTTGATCATATTTGTCAGGGCTGATTTGGGTTTCCAATCTGATCCTGATCCACCATGCATTTAGAGGCTGATATTACGACAACCACCTGCTGGATGCAGCTCCCATCCCCATTTTGTTTAAGCTAGTCCTGGTTGGGAACCAGATCCTCCAGGCCAGTCTTGATAGTGGAAAATGTTTCTCACATGATCTCATTCACAGCATGATTTCACAGGAAAACGCAATTGTGAAAAAAGGCGGCCATTCATCATGTTTACAATTTAAACCACAGTCACTGGGGCCGATTCACAGAACTAATCTGAGATAAAATCCTAAACTTACTACTTTTGGTATTCACAGAAGGCATTTAGTAGTAGTAAAGTTAGGACTCCTAACTTTACTACTACTAAACTGAGAAAGTCCTAACTTTACGACTTTCGGTATCCATAAAAGGCATTTAGTAGTAGTAAAGTTAGGAATCCTAACTTTACTACTACTAAATGCCTTTTGTGAATACCGAAAGTCGTAAAGTTAGGATTTTGTCTCAGTTTAGTAGTAGTAAAGTTAGGAGTCCTAACTTTACTACTACTAAATGCGTTCTGTGAATACCAAAAGTAGTAAGTTTAGGATTTTATCTCAGATTAGTTCTGTGAATCGGCCCCAAGGACCCAAAACTTTCTCTTACTAAAGAATTCTGTCTAGAATGGATCCTCAACTGCTTGTTCTCCTGACATTGTTTTCCTGGGGCACAGTCAGCCTTTCAATTTATCTTGGTGACACCTGTCTCCAGATATACAGTCTGCAAACATTTAAAGACATTCATAAGATTAGCAATGCCACATGTGATACCTCATTGTAAAGATTAAGGGCCTGATTTAGATCTTGGTGGACGGGTTACTCTGCCAAAATGGTGATGGGTATCCCGTCCGCTGAAATATAAATCCTATTATAACCTATGGCAAGATCTAAATCAGGCCCTTAGACTCAGACTTGAGAAAGACTCAGAGAACTATGATCTCCACTCATAGCAAAAGCGCAAAGAATCACGACCTCTCAGTCCTGAGAAATGATCGGGAACTGTGTCTTAAATGTTGACAAGCTCAACTCATGAGTGTTCAACAGGAAACAGAAATATCAGAAGGAATCAGGGAAATGTGCCTTGTTAACAAAACAACTTGATCCTGAGCGTTTATTAAAAAAATGGAGGCATGAAAAATCCGAACCACACTTATAGGAAACATTCTGAGTAATATTTACGCAATACTACTTCTGGCTACAGTTGCAGCAGTGAGCAGAACTTTGGAGATTTATGTTAGTTGAGAAATGTATAAGCTTTTTTATTGTTAGTAGTGTGTTTTTGCAGCTTCTATCACTGAGAGCCTGAGCATTGTGTTTTTCTACTGCAGTTGACCACCCATATGCTGATCTTGGTGGTACAAGTGATACTCAAGATAGTTTAGAGGTTTAGTGCATGGTGGCTACAAGTCATAGATAAAAGTGAAGGTGGAACACTAAAGGTTACCTGTTTATGTAATTTATTTTCCCTAGGTGTAGTTTTAAGCATCTAGTAATCCCTAATGTCACCCTCCCCCATCTAAATCATACTGGCTTTTGATTTATTCCAGTATTGAAGTCAATGACTAGGACAGTGAAGTTGGAAACGTTGCTCCTACCAGCCACACTGTTAGCAGTGCTCCTCCATATTTGATACTCAGCCACTATTAGCCCTTGAATGCTTGCCTGTATATGATATTCGCACAGAACAAACCAGGCCGAAAGAAAGTGTCAAAAGATACAGCCACAGTGTGATTGGAGGGGTAGCTGGGTTCTAAGAGTGAAAGTCATGTATTACAGTATTGTAAGGTATTGTCTTTAAAGAGGTGAGCCTTTATTTCTTTCATAAATTGGAGCAGGGTTGGAGCACTCATGATGGATACAGACATGTTATTCCAGATCTGTGTGCGTAGATGGAGAAGGCCTGCTGCCTTATTTTTGATTTTTGCACTTGTCCAGTCGGATTGTGCAGTGGATGCAGGTGTGCCGAGAGCCATCGGAGTTGGTGAGCTTCTTAGCTACATAGTTAGCTCCGCTCCGCCGACCTCGCCCTCGCCACCGTCCCCCGCATCCGAAGAGCGACCACTGGCGGCAGATCGTTCTCCCACCTCGCCGCCAAGACCTGGAACACCCTCCCCATCCTCCTACGGCAGACCCAGGACCTACTAACACTTCAGGAGGCTACTCAAGACCTGGCTATTCGAGCAGTAGCAGCACCCCCCCAGCGCCTTGAGACCCTCACGGGTGAGTAGTGCGCTTTACAAATGTTCTGATTGATTGATTGATTGATTGATTGATTGATTGATAGGAAGGGGAGTTAGTCCTGATGGCTTTGTTGATGATGCAGATTATTTTGAAGTTGTTACAGACTGCAAGTGCAACCAGTGGAGCGCCAACATGGTGGCAGTGATGTTGTCATATTTCTTCAGGCCCTTGATGAAGCATGCTGGCATGCAGGATGTCCTTGGTGACATTCTAAATGAATGTAAAACTGTGCCTCTTTAAAGAGAAATCCTTAGTGCATGTTCTGATGTTTGCCATCACTCATTAATCCTGAATGCAGATTCAGATTTCCACACTAAAATCTTGAGTGCCGAACCAGGCGAAGTGGACATGGTGTGATATTGTTACCCTCCTGTCCATGTTCATATTTTAAGCAGAAGTGAGTTAGAAATCTGCTTACGCAATTACATAGGCATGGAATATGCAGCTGTGAGTGGACATAAACGCTTCTACCCCATGGGCAGAAAGCTCTGAGTTTACAGCCCCTAAGAGAACAGTAGGATGTTTGGCACAACATCCATACCCACCCCTGAACAACAATTCAATCAAAGCCACATTAAATATACAAGCCTCAACAGTCCAAAGGATACAAAACACACAATGCTGTACCATCCGCAGAACTGACCAGCTGGCATAGCACAGCACTGTTATTAATGAGGGGGGATTTCTTTTGCGGCAGGATGTCTTCAGTGGTAGCAATGTTTGAGGTTGATTGATGATACCAGAACATGCTTGTCCAGTGGGTATAAAACTGCAAATAAAAGTCAGCCATGTAGCATCAGGCATGTGCAAGGGATCAGATTTCACTAGCAGTAAAGTGACTGCACTGAATGGCCTGGGCAAGAGTAAGCCTAGAAAGGATTGAGCCCCAGTGCTTGAGTGCAGCAAGTAGCATTGGTGACTGCAGTGAGTGCATTAGTACTAACCCTGGGCAAAGCACTACGCTACGCTCGCGTAGTTTGCGAAGTTTGCGCTACTTCGCACAACGCGAATTGCACGTAGCACAGTGCAAACACGCGTAGCGTAGCGTAGTGCAGCGGTCATTTTTGCTTGCTCGCGGTCCTCAACGTCAAGT
The DNA here is from genome assembly GCA_963921515.1 of Calotriton arnoldi. NCBI lineage: Eukaryota > Metazoa > Chordata > Amphibia > Caudata > Salamandridae > Calotriton > Calotriton arnoldi. Next base: position 178,008 of record CAWUFW010003211.1, on the reverse strand, counting down.
TGGCGACCGCGAGCAAGCAAAATGACATCCCGGCGAGATTCTCAACGCAGGGAGGTCAGGTTTCTCATTGCGAGTGGTCGCGTATGCTCGCGACCGCCGCGATGAGAAACTACCAGTTCGCGTTGAGAAAGCTGCCGCTCGAGTAAAAATCTACTCGAGCGGCAGTAAAAGACAGCTCGCACTGTGCAAGATGCCGTTCAATGATTGCACAGTGCGGACAAGCATCCGGCACTGTGCAATCATTGCGAACAGTGCACTACGCAGTTTGCGTAGTGCTACGCGTAGTTCGCGTAGTGCGAACTGCACTTTGCGTAGCTTCGCGTAGCGCTACTTCGCGAACTACGCCCAGGCATAATTAGTACCCACATGTAAACATCAGTGCAGAGCAACCTCCGACAGGTTCTGGAAGAATGGACCATGCTGGATAGGTGGGATGCCATTCCAAACTCAGCAGTACTGCTAGTATCAGAGGCAAGCCGTGGGGTGCAGGCTCTGGTACAGCTAGGAGGAGAGGATTGAGCCTTTCATTCTTAGAGCATTTTATGTTGCAGTGGGTCTGCGTATTGATGCTCTTGTGGTTGTAGCTATCGCTGGATGCAGGTGGCAATCAGCGCCCATGGCAGTTTGGTCAGCCTGAGACGGACGGCCAAACTGCCATGGGCGCTGATAACAGTGCATACTACTCCCTATGGGTGCCTGTTATCCCATGGCCCCACCCCCAAGACTCTGGGACACAAAATAAAATGATAATAAACCATTGTTTATTATCGTTTTATTTTTATTTTCTTTAGGCTGCTGGAAGGGGGCGATGCTCCTCCGTTATAGTGGAAAAGCCGCCGCTGGTGGCAATTAAGTAAGTATAGAGTGGGTGGCACACAGGTCGGAATGCACTTCTGATGACGCTCAGATGATCAGCTTCATAAATGATGCTGTTCTTTTTCCTTCATGTGGCTGCAGGAGTGCACTGTATTGTTTGGTGGTGCCAGATCATTTAGATCTTGAAGCAAATATTCACAATGAGTATTTAGATATAATTTGCAAAATGATATCACTCACACTACTTGATATCCCACATACTGAATAGCTGTCCTGTGGGCTGACAAATGTGAATGACGCTGGCAACAAAGGTAATGGCGGAAGGGGGCTGACCAATTTGCCCTTTATATGTATACATTTCTGTGAGCTGAGCCAAAATGTGAATTACATACCAACTGAGCAGTGGATGAAGGGTGCTGGCCCAATACACTATTTTTTTCTTTTTTATTGGAAAAGTAACGGAAGATAAAATGCAATGGGCACGAGGACAATATTATTTCATTCTGATAACAATAAAAAAGACATAGCATACTTAAATAAATAACTCAAATAGTGCAATGTCATGCATACAAAAACAGCCTGATTTATACAATTTCTAAATTATTTAAAATTCCAAATAGGTAGCCAGACATGCTAAGAGCAAAGCCTTCACTATTTGGAGGTCACCATTTTTTAAATTTTTGCCTTTTTGGGTTATAGTGAATAATTGTAAGTACCAAGCCACAGGCGAACATGAATTCGTGCCAGCAAGCCCTATGATCAAGAGTTTGCTCTGCAACCATGCCCTAACAATGCACAATCTGGCCACTATAACTGTATAGAAGTAACTCGAAGCCAGATTACACAGATTAGAACTTAAATAGCTCAGAGAGCGCGCCGGCAGCGAAACAAGATGGCCGCACAATAATTTTGTTCTGCTGGAGCCGAGGATTTATTTTACTCACGGTCGGGCGGTTCGGGCTTGCCCGTGTGCGCAGGAAATTAGATCGGGAGTGACAGGAAGTGGCACAGTAAGCTTTTAGAACTGTATTCGGTCCTGCATTGTTTTTTAAAAAAGTTTTGCCTGCCGCTCCTGTCACGTCAGGAGATGTAGCCGCCATTTTGAGTGGCCCTTCGACTGCTCTGTTTGCTTTATGGCATTCATTCATTCTTTTTTGCACACCATCCTCCTATATGGCGCACATGCCTCACTTTTTTTTCTGAGGGGTACTTCATCTTCCATACCAGTGTGCTTCAAATTCTGAATACCTCCTGTACCAGCTGAATTTTTGGTTACTGGTTTCGCTAATATTTTTTGGACAAAGCTTTCCCACTGTTTTTTATAATGGATACTACGTTTCCTGCTAAGTCTCTGGCCTCCAATGTTTCAAATGCTACTGCTTGTAGGAGTCTGGAGGTGGCGCAAATAAAAGAGTAAAGAAGGACACCTTTTCACCTACGAAATCCCCATTACCCTTGACACTGGAAAATATCATGGAGGAGTTAAAAAATATGAGACCCTTCATGGTGGAAACAAGTGCGACATTACAGTGGATTGAAGATATGTGGTCCGTTCTAGATTCAAGGCTCACTGAGGTGGAGCAGCGGGTCAGGGACGCACAAGATGTCACTGGCAAAGTTTCTTAATTGACCAAAGAAGTTACACAGCTCAAGAGACTTGCCGAATCGATTTTGCCATAACAATTTATGCATTTATGGTATTTTGGAAGGTTCAGAAGGACAGGATATGATAAAGCTTCTTAAGCTGCACATCCCCAAAATTGTTGGGTTGTCTTCTTCGCCCGAGTTGAACATCCAAAGGGCTCATCGGATTGGTCCCCCCCTTCTGCAATTTTCAATAGACTGAGAGGGATTATTGCGTTGTTTTTACAATATTCAGATCTCATGGAGGTCCTCACGATGGCCAAACAACGTAAGCAGATGCTCTGGTCGGGGCATAGAATTTTCTTCATTCAAGATATATCCAAGTCACCAGCCAAGAGGCGAAAATAATTTTTGGACTTGAGACCAGTATTGAGATTTATGAACGCACGGTATGGGCTTATTCATCACTGTTTTGTTTAAGGTCAGCTATAAGGAGAGGACAGCTACCTTCAAGGATTCAAAGTACCTTAAGCTTTTCATCCTTGAGCATAAGGGAGAAGACATGGAACTAAGCAAGACTTGATCTGTTCTACTCATTCTTTCGTATTTCTTATTGTTTTGATTTTCCCTACAGGTTATACTTTTCTCGGCTCGTCGGAGTCTGCTGTGGTGGCAGTTGTCGTTCATCTACTTTCAGTCCTCATTCTATGTGCATGCTGTATTGGCTTTCTCCTGTATGGTAGGTTTGTCCCGTGTTCCTTGTTTATTTGGTTAAGTGGTGTTCTCTCCTCTATCAGCCCTTATCAACCACCCTATAAAAGTGAACATGTTAAAAAAATACATTACATCGACAAAACTTTCAAATTTTCAACAAATTAAAATAAGAAATTTTTAGCGTCGATCAGGGGACAGAGTTCGAATTAGAAAGTAAGGCGGAGGGCATCATATAAAGTGCAAAGTGCTGAGTTCAAAATACAATAAACAGTGTACGTATAAGTACCAATATTTACATAGAATATGCACTAGAATAAAAAACAGCTAAAAACTAATAACGACTAAAATGACAACTTTTTCCTGCTCCTATTAAAAAACTTGCAACCCCAAAACAGACCATAGGGGAGGATAACATTTGGAGGTACAACAAAGCAGGCCTAACTTGAGTAAAGTGACAATCTCTGAGTAATGGGAATATAAACTTTTTTTGCAGCAAAGCATAATAATCACTGAAGAAAATAAAATGTAAGGTATCTTGCTCAGAGAAATTGTCGCAAGGACAAGGTTTTAAGGTGCCAGGTTTTGTAAATCCTTGAGGTACAGCTAGAAGCCAGGGAACCAAATGTAAACGAAATCTGGTTAGCACAAAGGGTAAACAGACATAATATCGAAACAAAAATATCGAATGGACACAATATCGAGTCCAAAATATAGAATGGACATAATATCGAATGGACATAATATAGTCGTTAAAAATATCGAAATTAAGGTAAGTAATATCGATTGTTAAAATATCGAAGTACATAATATAGGCATTAAAAAATATCGAATTTTTAATAATATCGAATTTTTTCTAAGTGTATTGTATGTTAGTATATGTGTTAAAAGTGTATATTAGTTATTGTAATGTATGTTTAATTTTTTAAAAGCAATGAATTTTATGTTATTTAATTTTTGCGTAATTTAATTCCGTAGCGGGTAGTGGGTTTATAGGGGAATAGGGTGGGAAGTAATTTAATTAAAATTAAGTACATATTAATAAATATTAATTGGTATTGATAATTAATTTATTGTTAATTAATTATTAATTGGTAATTAAATTTTATTAATTGGTAATTTTTTTAAATTGATTAAATGGTAATTATGTTAATTCTATTAATTAAATAGTTGTAGCGGGATGTGGGTTTATAGGGAATAGGGTGGGAAGTAATTTAATTGAAATTAAGTACATATTAATAAATATTAATTGGTATTGATAATTACTTCATTGTTAATTAATTATTAATTGGTAATTACATTTTAATAATTGGTAATTTTTTTAAAATTCATTAATTGGTAATTATGTTAATTATATTAATTAAATAGTTGTAGCGGGATGTGGGTTTATAGGGGAATAGGGTGGGTAGTAATTTAATTGAAATTAAGTACATATTAATTAATATTAATTGGTATTGATAATTATTTTATTGTTAATTAATTATTAATTGGGAATTACATTTTATTAATTGTTAATAATTTTTTTAATTTATTTATTGGTAATTATGTTATTTCTATTAATTAAATAGTTGTAGTGGGATGTGGGTGTATAGGGAATGTGGGGAAGTATTTTTTTGTATTGATACTTAATTTACTGGTAATTAAATATTAATTGGTATTTATTTAAATATTTATACAAATCTGCTAATGATTATTAATTGGTTGTTAATGATTTATTAATAGGTAATAAATTTTTAATAAATCATATGTATTGTATTTATAATAAACTCATTATTAAAGATTTTATAATTGGTAATTAGTGTTATTAATAATATTTATTAGTATTGATAATTAATTATTTTTTAGTAAAATATTAAAATATTACTTTTCCTACTGTTGCACTCTCTGGAGTGGGAATAGTAATTATTACCCCTACGCTATCCAACGCTTTCCCTACTGTTGCACTCACTGGAGTGGGAATAGTAATTTTTACCCCTACGCTATCCAACTCTTTCCCTACTGTTGCACTCTCTGGAGTTGGAATAGTAATTATTACCCCTACGCTATCCAACGCTTTCCCTACTGTTGCACTCACTGGAGTGGGAATAGTAATTTTTACCCCTACGCTATCCAACTCTTTCCCTACTGTTGCACTCTCTGGAGTGGGAATAGTAATTATTACCCCTACGCTATCCAACGCTTTCCCTACTGTTGCACTCACTGGAGTGGGAATAGTAATTTTTACCCCTACGCTATCCAACTCTTTCCCTACTGTTGCACTCTCTGGAGTGGGAATAGTAATTATTACCCCTACGCTATCCAACGCTTTCCCTACTGTTGCACTCTCTGGAGTGGGAATAGTAATTTTTACCCCTACGCTATCCAACGCTTTCCCTACTGTTGCACTGTCTGGAGTGGGAATAGTAATTTTTACCCTCCCGCTATCCAACGCTTTCCCTACTGTTGCACTCTCTGGAGTGGGAATAGTAATTTTGACCCCTACTCTATCCAATGTTTTCCTACTGTTGCACTTTCTGGAGTGGGAATAGTAATTTTTCCCTCCCACTATCCAACGTTTTCCCTACTGTTGCACTTACTGGAGTGGGAATAGAAATTTTTACCCTCCCGCTATCCAACGCTTTCCCTACTGTTGCACTGACTGAAGTGGTAATAGTAAATTTTACCGTCCCGCTATCCTACGCTAAAAATATTGAATATTTTTTATAAATATTACGTTAATATATTTATGTATTAAAAAATTAAAATGTATGTTTATTTTTTTAAGTTACATTAATTATTTATTAATTTTAAAGTTATTTAAGTATTTTTAAGTATGTTTTAGTTAATTATATATATTATTTCATTAATTTTACATTACTTTTCATACATTTAAAAAATTCGATATTTTGACTGACTATATTTTTACAACTATATTTTGGAGTCGATATTTTTGTACTTACCTGTTTGTAGATAGGAGTCGATATTTTGGCATTCGATATTTTTACTTCGATATTGTTGTAGGTCGATATTCTTGTTATCGATATTCTGTCAGTGATCCAGCACAAAGTGATGGAAGGCGTTACTAACGACGAGAAGATATGGTTGGACTTGTTTGCACAAAGGTAATGTGATATATCTTCTCACCGTTGGTTTTGCTAACTCCTTTTCTTCCCTAAGACCCTGGCGCTTGTCCAAAATCTGTAGTTTAATGGCCCTAATTTTAGATTGGCCCATAGGTTTGGGGCTATAATATAAGTCTGGACAACCGAGCCATTTAGTCAAGTCCATTATATGCTTTATCCAGGGGATATGCACGGCTCTGTCCAATGCTACACAGTCAGTAATTAATAATTGATTTAAGTTAACAATAGGACTGGCCCATACTCTCAGGCAGCGCAACAAGGGGGCTACCACTAACTCATCCGAGATGTAACCCACCCCTACTTCTTCGTGTAATATAAATGCCGGAGTGGTGGGTGGAACTGCCAAAAGCTTACGTAATAACTTATCTTCAGCTCTCTGAATATCCTTTCCTTCCTTGTAGCCCCAAATGTTGCAGCCATAGGTTGCCATAGGGATGCACTTTTCTTTATATATCTTCATCAGGGCAGGGAAAGGTTTGGACCCTAATTTTTTGGCAAAATTTAGTGTAGCCCCCGTCGCTCTGGCTAGAGAATTCTTTTATTGCATAATTTGTGCACCCCACGTCCCTCGCTCATCGAAAAGTACCCCCAAGTAAGGGAAGGTTGGGACTTTAGTTAATTCGATCCCTTTACAATAAAATTTGGTCTTTAGGGGTTTTCGAGGGCCAATGGACATTGTATGCGCTTTCTTAAAATTAGTAGACAGATCTAAAGAGTCCATAAGAACTATAAAACCATCTAAAAGTCGTTGGAGGCCCACTGCAGTTCTGGCTAGCAGGACCATATCGTCTGCATATAGTAATGCAGGTATCCTCTTGTCACCAACCCTAGGGATATCTGTACAGCTAGCTATTAAGGAACCCCCTAGCTTATTTATATAGAGCGTAGATAGGAGGGGGGCCAGAATACAACCCTGATGTACCCCTCTCTTCACCTCCCAAGAATTTATGAAGTCTCCATTTTTATTGTATCTCACTGCAGCCGTGTTATTTTCGTGAATGGTATGTAAAAAGGACACCAACTCCGGTTCCAGACCCATGTCACTTAAAATTGACCATAATTTTGATCTATTTACACAGTCAAACGCTTGTGTCAAGTCCATAAAGGCCAAATGTAATATTCCCTTTTTGGCGTTGGTGTACTTTCCTACCACTAGATGTAAATTTAGGCATTGGTCCAAAGTCCCTTTGCCCGGCCTAAAGCCATATTGCAGATCGGAGATGACATTTAAATGGTCCAACCATGCCGTTAGGCGATCTAATATGACTTTGCCCATTATTTTGGCAGCAGAATCTAGAAGTGAGATCGGCCTGTAGCATGCAGGCTCATCTCGTGCGCCCTTTTTAAAAATGGGAACGATGACTGCCTTTCCCCAGGATAGCGGAAGACCATGTAAACACGCAGCATTAAAAACGTGTGCTAGGACTCTAGCCCAGACATTGGGGTCAGCCTTGTATAAGTCTGCTGGGACCCCGTCAGGGCCTGGAGCCTTTCCTCCCGATGTAGATATGATTGCGTTGTAGACCTCTTCTATACTAAAATGGAGAGATGTGCTAGTTTGCTCGCCTTCCCTGTACTCCTCAATTTCTCCCAAATTAGTGTCGCTAAAATATGACCAAAATGCTGTACCCATTGGTCGGCCGGGATTAAACAGTCAATGTTTGAATTTGGAGAATCAGAGAAAAAAGGACTGCTAACTACCGACCAAAAATTAGAACTATCTTTCAATACACTGGCTCGATAAAGAGACGCCCATGCCTGCTCTCTTAGCTGCTTCTTTCTATTCTGGACTGCTGATTTATAAGCCTTTCTTTTGCCCCTAATTTCAGCTTCGTCTCTGGGGATGGATTTTATGGCCTGTAAAAGCTCCCTATGGGTCTTTGAGCATATGCCATCAAACCATCTTTCGGCCTTCAAGCATCTGGCCTTACTCACGACAGTAAGGTCAGATGATATTTGTTTAGTTAATATTTCAAAGGCTTCTAAGATAGTTCGGCCATATGTAGACGGGTCTAGGCAGAATTGAATTTCAGGGGCACGAGCAGTCTATAAATTATCCAGGAAGCTATCTGAGACAATCCTTTCCCACTTTGACCTGCGAGCTTGATCTTTAACGCTAATAACCTTATTTGTAATACAAGTAGTGGTCTCCTCAGTTTCAATGGCAGAAAGTGGAATTATAAGTGTGAGGAGGTTATGGTCACTAAAACATGACCAGGAAACAGTTAGTTCCTCAATAGTCGAAACTAATGGTGCAGACAATAAAATATAGCCAATAGTACTGGGCCTTCCATTCCCTATGGAAGTAGGTACTGACGCTAGCCTATCTATTTGTTGAAGGCAATATAGATTATGAGTTGAAAGAGTGCCTTCCAAAAAGATACCAGAGGATGTATGCTCAAAATGATTGGATAAAGGGAGGACTCCCCTGGTCCGGCTTTATAATACAATTTGAATAGCACTGATGAATGTTAAAATCCCCCAAAATCATTAAGTCATAATAAGATGATTTACCCTCCTCATAGTGTTCGAGGAACTCCTCTAAATCTAACAGGTGTTCTAACTCATGTCCTCTAGAAAAAGAATTATAAAAATTTACCACTAACAGAGTAGCATGCTTCTTAAAAGATAATTCTACTGCTAACACGTGATGTGATTTACATTCCATCATTCGAGCTTTACAAGAAAGTTTAAGTGAAAACATTAGAAGCAAGCCCCCTCTAGCTCTTCCCATATTCGATGAAATAGCATGTTTACAAAACGATTTAAAACCATCTAGATAAAAACAATCATTGGCCTCCCATGTTTCTTGAAGGGCAATGATGTGGTATGTAGAGAGAAAGTTTTCCCAATTTGGATTGCCCCTTTTTGTCCTTAGTCCCGCTATGTTCCACAAGAGGACTTTTTCATAAACAACCGGAAGAGGGGTTGAGGTAGGAAGAATACAGGGGTGATTATCAATTGTTTGAATGGGTTCCTGGGCTAGAAAAATGGATCTGTGTTGAGCCATGTTAGCTAAAACTGTTCCCTGGCCTGTTTTGTGCTCACACCTTAGTCGTTTTCATCCAAGCCCTGGGGACTAGCTAGGGGTTGGAAGCGGATACTCAATGGTAAAATTGTGTCTGTGTTGGTTATGTTGTCAGGCCTACCTGGGTTTGAAGGTAGCTGCCATTGCCAATTGGTGGGGCGTGTGCGCTGGTTGGAAGGATAAAAATATTGTAGCGGGACTACTCTAATTGTGGAAGTCGAGCTACTCTTGTAAGCGCAGCCCGTTAGCTGCTTAGCTTTCACAGCGTTCTTAAAATTCACAACTTTACAGTCTCCCTCACCAGCCTTTTTTGTTCAATGGCCTATCCACCCCACTCTTCTTGCCATAATAATATCGGAAGATATATTCGGGCCATTTACAACATTTTTATTACTCCAGTGTGTAACCTTATGTATTAGGTCCAAGGAAGTTTCTCTAGTTTCTTTAGAAAGAGAGGGGACTTCCTCGTTGACTTGTTACAGACTGTTCGTTTTCTCTTGGGAGGGGGGAAGTCTAATACCAAATCAACTCCCTCTGTTGGTGTAGCTGTCCGGGTATTGGGGGACATTTCAAGTTTGTCAGGGGGGGCCATCGGGGCTATAGACACAGGATCAAGGGTGCTTAATAAGTCATCTAAGCGGCCCACGGTGTCCGCTGATTTTACTTGTGCCTCATCCTCATCCCTGACCGTGGCACACTCCTGGGAGCGCTTTTCAGTCTCCAATGATAACCTTCTCTCTGTCAATGCTATCTCCTGTGTAATCGCGTGTGCTGCTTTAGTTTAAAAAGAGTCAATTGTTCCAACCATACAGCCCCCGTAGGACCCCCCTGAGAGGCTGGCGTTTTCCTTTTGCCCATATTGCAGGCTTTAAGATTTGGACTCTTTTGTATCCTTATACCCTTTTTTGAGGCACTATTAGTACTGGCTCAACCTCGGCAAATGAGCATAGAGGGGCAACGGTGCACTTTTTGCTACTTAAGAGCAAAACAGAGGACATAACAGGGGAAAACAGAAGAGTAGGAAAAAAAGAAAGTACTTCAGTAGTGGTGGCGAGGTTTTTCACACTGTGAACTCCATACAGCCAGGCAGGATCCGGATGGAGCTGACTAAGGGACCTGGCCCAGCCCGGCCTCCTCCGGCTGCCAATGGGCGCAGACGGGCCCGCCCTTGGCCCGGGCACGCCCGCGCGCGTCCCGCGCTGCGGGAGCCTTGATGTGCTTTTACGCGCCTCCGGGCGCGAACACGGTGACGTCTGCGCCTCCTGGCGCTTGGCTTGTGGGGCTTAGAGTCCCCCCTGTGGCTCCGGTGCTGCTTTGTGCTGCTGGCGGCTCCCGCGCTGCAGGAGCCCGATGTGCTTTTACGCGCTTCCGGGCGCGAACACGATGACATCAGCGCCTCCTGGCGCTTAGCTTGTGGGGCTTGGAGTCCCCCCTGTGGCTCCGGTGTTGCTTTGTGCTGCTGGCTATTATCCTCCTGGCTTTCAATATCCAAACTGGGCATCATGTCTTGTTCCCCCTCTCCTAATCAGTATCCTTCTTGTTTCTCATTTACAGTGACGACTATGACTAAAGTCTTTCGACTTTTCGTCATCTTTCCATCTTTCTTCACACTGGGGAGTTGGCTTTTTCTCTCCCGATTGTTCTGTATTTTCTCTCTATCTTCTTTCACTCTTCTTTATTCTCTTCTTGTTTTTCATCAATTTTTTGTGGCTTTTTAGTTACTTTAGCCACAACCATGCTTTTTTGCTTTTTCCACCTGGTTACTATACTTTCCATTTACTTAGTGACTGGTTACTGAATCAAAACTCATGCTTATTTTTCTGGCTATCAGTTAATAGATACATTTTTTTATGGCTAATTTACGTGTTGTTTCCTGGAACATAAAAGGGCTTCGGAATCCTGTTAAAAAACAGAGGGTGCTTACTCATCTTTCTAAGTTGAACTGCCAGATTGCTTTCATACAGGGGACGCATCTTAAGGATTGTGACACTGTTTGCGTAGACAATGGGTGGGATCTGTTTTCAGTTCTTCTGCTGTTAATAACAAGAATGGTGTTTTAATTATAGTGCATAAATCTCTAACTATTCAATTGATCAATGAAACCAAAGTTGATGCTGGCAGATGGTTATTATTGAATATTAAAATTAATGCCACTCCCTTCTCACTCTGTAATGTGTACAGCCCGACAGGGGTAGATTCCCAGTTTTGGGAACGTTTTTCCTCTCTCTTATCTGCCTGTTCTTCAGACAATTTTATAGTAGGGGGGACTGTAATCAATTAATGGACCCCTTTTTAGACCGCCGATCTCAAGTTAGATATATTCCCAACAAAATGCAAAAATCTTTTCCAAGGGCTATTTCCTCTAGAGGTTTAATTGATGAATGGCGATTAGCTCATCCAGATGTGTTAGAATTCACCTACTTTTCTCTCGTGCATGCCTGACAGTCCAGAATTTATTTTTCATTGATCACACAAAATGTTCTCCAATCTGTTTCAAACATTGAAATTGGCTCCATTTTGATTTCCAACCATGACACTGTCATTTTGGATTTAGATTCCCCCAATGCTATTTCCAGTTCTAACAGGTGGAGATTCAATAATGCATTATTGCAAGATAAACAGTTTACTGATGCATACACAGACTTTACCAACAATCTTTTTGCTGTCAATCTTATGGCTGACTTCCAGATGAATTACTTATGGGACGCTTATAAAGCAACTGCTCTGGAATTTATTATAGACTATGTTGTAACGAAGAAAAAGAAATTACTTAGAGAATCTACATATTTGCTTAAACAAATTAAAATGTTGAAACATGATTATTATTCCTCTAAAAAAACTGATATTTTGCCTAAATTAATTCAAGTAAAGTTACAGTACAACAAACAATCCTGTATTGGTGCTAGTGGTGTTTTACTTTAAATTAATGCAAAAATGTTCGGTGGCCGTAATAAAGCCGGGAAAATTCTGGCCAATTATCTAAAAATAAAGAAGCAGAAATCTAAAATACACGTTATTACAGAGTCACATGGAGTAAATCACACCATTGACATTAAAATAGTATGTTTAACACAATATTACACCAACTTATATTCGTCAGAATTTTCTCCCACTGCTGATCAACTAGATACCTTTTTTCAATCTATCCCTAAATCGTCGGATCCTACCATAGACCTCTCCATATTGGACACTGATATAACTGAGATGGAACTTAAAAACGCTGTTCCTCAACTTCCAAAAGGCAAAGCTCCTGGTCCTGATGGATTTTCTTTTCAATTTTACGCCCATTTTGCACATCTCCTGCTTCCAAAACTAGTTCTCTTAATTTGCCACTTTGTTACTCAAGTAATGCACACAAGGAACCTTTTCCCAGATGGTGCTATGTCTTCTTTCCAAGAAAGGTAAAGATTTATCTAAATGTGGGAATTAATTATAGGCCTATTTCTCTTATTAAAAGGGGCTGCAAGATATTTGCAAAGGCCCTTGCTGTACATATTAAGCAGGACAATTCCAGATCTGATCGACATTCATCAATCGGGATTTGTGAAAGGACATTTTAATTCAGATAATTCCAGAAGCTTCCTCAATATAATCCACATGGCTTCTAAATTCGACATTCCATATGCTGCCATAACTCTAGACACTGAAAAAGCTTTTGATCGCGTTAATTGGGAGTTTATGTTTGGTGCCTTAAAATGGCATGGTTTCAGTCCCCATGTTCTCCGATATATTCACTTTTTATACTCTCAGCCGTCCACTTCAATATTCGTTAATGGTAAGCAATCTTCATATTTCCCGCTTTTCCGAGGCACTAGACAAGGATGTCCTTAGTCCCCCCTTCTTTTTATTTCATCTTTGGAACCCTTCTTGGAGAAAATTCATAGATTGTCGGATTTTTCCGGGTTCAAATATAAGCACTTGGAAGTAAAATTTACTGCATATGCAGATGATGTATTACTATATGTGTCAAACCCACAAAATACACTTCCTGCCATTTTCCGTCTGTTAAATGAGTATTCCTTAATATCTGCATATAAACTCAACATAAAAAAAATCAGAGGTACTGCCATTACATAACTATTGTCTCCCTGATATGTTCAGTGATACAGGTTTCACTTGGACTTCTAAACCTATCAAATATTTAGGCATTCTCTATTCTGATACTATTAAGGAAACCATTCGAATTAATTTAGATCAGGTTAAGTCTAAAATTTCCAGTATGTCACTCAATTGGTCTCCTCTGTATCTGTCTTGGTGGGGTAGATTAGCTACTATTAAAATGATGATGCCACCAATAAATAATTTTGATTTGTCCATGCTGCCTGTTAAACTCCCTCTTGCATTCTTTAAATCTATCAATCATTTACTTCTATCTTTTATATGGAGTAAACATAAATCAAGAATATCTTTGTTAAGGTTTCAACGGGCTAAGAACAATGGAGGGGTCAATTTTCCCAATCTTAGATGATATCACTCTGCTTTTTCTCTTAAGCAAGTAGACCTCCTTTTCAGTTCCTTCCCTGGATGAATGCACAGTCTGGGGACAATTAGAACATGCCCAAATTGCTCCTTTTTCACTTATGGAGATGGTCCACATTTCCCAAGCTCCTAGGACCTTCTTTACACACCTACTTCTTCATTCCCTTTCTATTGCCACGCCTTTACTTCTTAAGTCTAATTCCCCAGTAGAATGTTTTTTACAAACCCCGTTATGGTACAATAAACATATTAAATTAAATAATCAAGTCATTTTCTGGAAGGAATGTATTGACAAAGAAATAATAGTCATTGGTCATATAATTTGAAATGACTGTGTTAGAATTTAGGGACATTCAACTTAAATATAGTGTCTCATCCTTTTATGCGGCTCAATATCAGCGTCTTAGGCCTATTATTCTTCAGCTTCTATTGCAATCTTCCTCCTCATCAATCCACCCTTTACCTCCCTCTTCTCCCATTGATTTTTCATCACGAGTTAAGGAATCCTATATACACAAACTTTTATGTTTAGACCTAAATCTAAAATTGAGTTACAATGGGAGTCAGACTTGGAAAGCAATTTGGGCTAAGATACACACTACCTCTCGCTCTGCTGCTTCTATTCAAACTTTATTTTAGATTATATTATACCCCCACTCAACTTCATAGATATCACCTTATCACAGACACTAACTGCTGGTCTTGTGCCCTAGGAAATAATTATTTTGTGTATATGTTTTTCGAATGTCTTTGAGTTAAAAGTTTTTGGTTACTAATTTGGGATTAGATTAATAACATTTTATCTACAGATGTTACGTTTGAAACTGTTCATATTTTCTTGGGTGGTTCGTCCCATCTCTGGCATTCTCAAAAGATAATTGGAAAATGTATTGATTTGCTGATAGCCCTGGCTTTACAAATAATCACATCCAATTGGAAAAATACTTCAAATATTACTTTTATTGCCTGGTGGAATTTACAAATATCACCATTACAGGTTAGATAGAGCCTATGCTACTACACTTCACCTAGCGATTAAAAGAGATTTGTTATGGCTCCCGCTCACTTCATACTTATCCAGAAATGTTACCTCTTCCAGACCTGTTAACACTGCTTCCGATCCCCCTTGAGGTAACTTCTATTTTGTCAGGTTGTTTATCTATTAATAGATGATTGTTAGCTATGCCATTTATGCCTTCCAATTAACTTTCTTCTTTTCTCCTTTCTTTTCTTCTTTTTTCTTTTTCTTCACTCTTTTTTTTCTTCACCCCTTAAAACTTAAAACATGCTAGTTTAATACATTTTTTGATTTTTCGTCTCTGAGCTTTATGGTTTTTCATTGGCTGTCTATACTGAACTATACATCCTATTCATGCACATTGTTTCAGCGTTTTATATCTGATATTAACATAATGCTTGAGCTGATGTATATCACTTTATTCTTTTACAGTTTCACAATTTTCTTTAATAAAGCATCTTTAAAGAAAAAAAAGATCTCAAATAGCTGGGCATAATATACTTAGGATCGAAGTCAACTTCCCATTGTGATAAAATTGTTTAGCTTATCAAATACAGAAGCACAAAATAAAGAGAGAGAAGAGCAAGTGGCAAAAATATGGGTAGCATCTACTCCTGGCGATGAGCAACCGAAACAACCAGAAGATGGCCGAAGGCTCATTCTAAACAGTCTATGTGGAGTATAGCATGTATCGTATGAAGTCTTAAAACAAATGGGCCTTGTATCAAGACACATTAAGTATGCCTTGAGCCAACTGAACACTAATACAGATATCCTCCTCAGTCACCATCAAGCCTAAATTCTTAGTCCACTTTTTTGCTAACTGTTGAAAGGGTTGTGTATTGGCACCACATGAGACAAAAGTATTGTACAAAATACTAATAGGCCAAAGTTTAGGCAAATGATAAAACCGCTCCAAAAATGGATTGGGGCACACAGAAATATCCTTAGCCGGCAAATGGGCGACACAATCTTTAAGTTGGAGATATCTAAAAAAAAACTCCCAGTGTGGGCCATAAAGACCTTGGAGCGTCTCAAAAGAGTGAAATATGGCACATGAGGACAGTTGGCTGAATTGTTTAATGTCAAAACCCTTTTCTGCAAGTAAAAAAATGCCCAAGGCATCAGCATTCTCTTGAATGTAAATATGACAAATACCAGCCCATGCAGGCTGAACATCTCGTAGATGTGGATCAGTCATTTTGAGATACTTGTTGCAACCAAAGTAGTGCCAATAAGTGTCTATAATGGATGTTCTGCTAATAAAAATGTTTTATGGGGAATTGCACTAACAAATACTGTAGGGAGGAAGAAACTTCAAAGGCAAAGCCAGTGGCGTAGCCGGGGGGGGGGCGGTATGAGTTTTGGGGGAGGTGGCCTCCCACCCCCCCTTACCTGCGGCCATCGCGGGGTAATGCAGGAATCACCAGCACCCCTGCCCCCCTCTTACATGCAGCCACTGTGACGGCAAACGCAGAGACCTCCAGCCCCCCTCTCTTACATGCGCCGCCGCTGGCGGCAAGCGCAGGGACCGCCACGGGCGGCACAAGAACTAGCTACGCCACTGGGCAAAGCTGAAAACAGCTGGTTCTGCAGCAGGAGTGGGAACTAAAAAGTGCAAAACTCAGTGAGCATTGGTCCCATGAGCTAATTTCTACAGCAAACAATCGGTGTACTTTACAACAATGCATTAATTTATATCATTTTTATCAAATTCAATGTCATTTGTTTGGAAGGTAGTGGGTATTCTTTATTCTCCTTTTTGTTTTCTTTTAATAGATTAGCCTACTTAGTCCCATTCTGCCTCTTATTATAATTTAGATTTAAATGGGTTTTAGTTGTATTTTCACTGTTTCTTTAAGTTTTATGCATTTGACGCAAACACCCCCTTACCTTCTTCCATTGCTCAGGACCAAGATCCAATTGAATATTTTCCTCGCAACCTTTTCACATGCTACAATGGGCATCTCAAGTCTGCAAGACTTAGGACCTGATTTAGATATTGGCGGACGGTTACTCCATCATAGCGGTGATGAATAACCCATCAGCTGAAATATAAATCCCAAAGGATTGCCCCTTGTTATTCTGACTGCACCTAGACATAATAAAAGACATAATAAAAGAATGCAGCTGCTGTTTTGAATACACATATCTTGTCATATAACTGAGGACATGTGTTCTGGCTGGAGAAACACACACACAGAGCGAAGGTCCTGAGACAAAAGTGCTGCATCAGCTGAGATGTAGAACATCCACCTATGTATGCTAAGGTACAGGGTCCGCCACTGAACCCAGAAATCTATATTTTATAACAACTTAGCTTCAGTAGCGGAGGAACGTTAGGGAAATCTTTCAGATAACATGACAGGGCTTTTTATTGACATGGTTTATTAACCATGCTGATGACATTATTGACATGTATTTGTCTTCTAATTGTGGTGCAATTATTGCATTTTAGAGCACAATAGTTTAAATAAACATTGTAAACTTCCTTTGTGTCTCTTTTCTATTTTACTGTAGACAGGTACATGTGAGAGTTCGAAAGGGTGTGTCCTGTTCCCATGATCCCTAGGAGGGTGTGGAGTGCTGTGTTCTGGGGTGCCAAATCACTTGTCCCTCCTGGAAAGGTTGGGAAGGCAAGTGAGGCACTATAGCTAGTCGGACTCGGGCTCATAGATACTGATGTGGTATGGTGACTCAGTCCCCTACATACTGATGTTCTATGGTCAATCATAGTTCTGTTCTTGACCAGAATCCCTGCAACATAGTCAAACATTGTTGCCACTCATCTCTCATCTCCCATTTACTATTGGACTTCAGTTTTCTGCAGTGATGTTAGCTCTTAACTTAAAGTAAGTGAGCTTGGCTTTAGTCTATCTTCTCTCAAAATCCATTGTCTTCAACACATTTACACTGTGCGCACACTTGTGGGCATTTAACATCCTCCTTGATTTGTCTTGTCATTAATCTTTGAAAAAAATGCTTTATTTTATGGCTAAGCTGAGTTGGATGTTACATTGAATGTTTTGGAAATTGTACTACCAAACATTACGCTGAAAAGACTAGGAAATTAGTCCGGGGTGAACCACTTATTCTAACATAATAGTTTGACCCAGGTTCCTACTAGGCATCACAGTTTGCCCTTGTTTCTATGACTCTCTGACCATATCACCCTTTCATAAAACATCTTCACTGGCTACCACTCGATTCAAGAGTTGACTTTAAGATTTCGTGCATTACATATAAAGCAATTGTGAGAAATTGGGTTGTGGCTGAGGGGGGGTTGAAACCTACTCAAGCAGCAGCCACAATCCTTGTCAGGGTGGTCCACAAAAAGACACTTAATTAACCTGTGCTTAACCCTCTGGAAGCTTGGCATAAAAGCAGTCAGGCTTTATTCAGAGGCAATGTGTAAAGTATTCATGAAGCACACAAACAATAATAAAGTGAAGATACAGCACAAGAAAAATCTCACATCACTTTAGAAAAAGAGAGCATCATTTAATAACTTATTTGACACCAAAACAACAAAGATCCAATCAATAGAACTGGAGATATTGAATTGCAAAGGTTTAGATAGAAGTAACGCCAAAAAGCGCAAAGCACTTGCAGTGGTTATCTGGACACGTGAGACGGAGAGAAATTAAAAAGTTCAGGCCCACTGCGATGGAGTGCAGGCCAGATATAGGGACCAGCATACTCCCACTTAGAATTGTACCTTATGTCCTTGATGCAAAGTGTTGTGTCGTGCTGCTTCAGTTCTTATGAGGAGCTGTGAGAGCTGCGATGGGAGGACCTGTGCTAAGTTGCTTCATGCTGTGTCAGTTCGGATGAGCTACTGCCAAGGCTGTGATGCAAGGTTCTGCGTCGAGTTGAGTAGCACTGTGTCAGTTCTGATAAGGTCACCAATCAAGGGCTGCTAGATGCTGCAAAGCAAGGTCCTATGTCGCGCTGCATTGATTTGCATCATAGTGCGTCAGTTCTGAGGAAACCCACATTTTAGCCAAGAGGAGTACACTCTAATGCCAGACAAGGGTATAGGACGTGGGGGGCACATCTTGGGGAACAGTACTCACTCCAGTAGAACCGGCTGCAGGGCACAGGCAGGTTCAGTTGAGTCTGGGCAGCTGGGCAGATGAAGGCAGGACTCTGGTGTCACTCTGGTGGTTCTGGGTTCAAGGAACAGATTCAATTTTCCTTCCTCAGTGATCAGGGCAGCAGTTCAGTCCTTATTGCAGCAGGGCAACAGGGCAGCAGGGCAGTCCTTCTTCTGAGTCTTCCACAGGTCCAGAAATGTACTGAAGAGTGGGTCTGATAGTCCCAGCTTTATACCTGGTGCCTGTTTTCAAGTGGAAGAAACATCTGGATTTTCCCCCCACTGAGGTGTCTGGAATTTCCTGCTTCCCTGCCCTGGCTCCACTGGGTCTGGGCTCACAAAAGGCTAGTGTGAAATTTGTTGTCTGTGGGCTGAGGCAGCTTTTTTGAAGCAAGTGTAGTAGGTAACAGCTCCGCCCCTCCCATCAAGTCAGGATGGCCCATTCTGCCAACACATGACTAGGTGCACCCTCAGGCCTACCTCATAATCTGAAAACCATTTGTCAATGTCATCCCCATCACAGAGCTAGGCAACAGGTATTTAGGAATGTGGACTCTCTTCTCCCTATTGGACACTGCAGTTTCGCTGCCACCATTGTTGCTGGACTCTGTTATTTGCTTGGGTTTGAGGTCCAGCTCTCCAAGACTCACTTCATGGGGCAACAAGATCTTTTTTTTTTCCAAGGCTCTCTAGACCATCTCTTCCTCTGCCAGCTTCTCCTCCAGGGCCAGTTTCCTTTCCCCAAGGTCCCTCTTGGCAGCAACCTCTACTTTGGCGACCTCCAATTTTAGTTTAGCCAGCTGCAGCTTGCGCTCCCTTTCAGCTTTCATGTCCACCAGTTCCTCTGAGGACAGAGTGTGGGTTGAGTTGCTGCTGCTGGCCTTGGATCTGGCAGGATCCTCTCTCGCCTCTGGGCCACAAACAGGGGGTTGCTGTCCTTCTCTTCATCTCCTCCTCCTGCTACTCCTCAATGTCCACCTCCTCCTCCTCTGTAGCCTATAGTTGTCAGGGCCACCCACCTGGCCCCGAGGGCCTTCTCCTGCTTCTTGGAGCTCCTCTTTTCTTGAAGCCTCCTCTCCCTGCAGAATAGTCTGAGCTCAGCCACAGTGTAGCTCTCAAGGATGTTGAGCTCAAACTACAAGCTTGTAGGTAGGGCCACAGATGGATGCAGAAAGTCAGGCAGAATAGAAGTGAATTTTGAAAAACCAAAAGAGGACAATCAAGGAGAAGTCAAAGACCGAATTCAGTATCAAATTATTTATAATGGGATGTTTGTGTTGTACAAACCACTGTATGGCACTGCAAAAATAGAAGTACTGACTCACACCACTGAGCACCAATGCGAGAAATTGGGTTATTATTTGAGGGGATGTAAAACCCTACTTAAGCAACAGCCACACTCCTTGTCAGGGTGGACCATAAAGAGTCACTAAGTTAACATGTATTTAGCACTCTGGTAGCTTGGCACAAAAGCAGTCAGGATTAACTTAGAGGTAATGTGTAAAGTATATGCAGCACACAAACAGTTATAAAGTAAAAACACAACACAAGAAAAATCCCACACCAAATTCGAAAAATGAAGTAACATTTAATAAATTATTTGACATCGAAATGACAAAGATCCAATCAGTAGATCTGGAGATATTGAATTTTAACGGTTTAAATAGAAGTAGCACCAAAAGCGCAAAGCGCTAACTGTGGTTATCTGGTTGCGCTGGATGGTGCAAACGTCACAAGTTCAGGCCCACTGAGATGGAGTGCAGGCCGAACACTGGGAACAGGTTAGTCCCACTGAAAATGTGACTTTATGTCCCTGATGCAGAGTGTTGCGTCACACCGGTTCTGATGAGAAGCTGCAAGGGATGTGATCCAAGGTCACGCGTTGGGTTGCATTACCCTGCATGGGTTCCAATGAAGAGCTGTGAGGGCTGCAATGCAAGGTCCTGCGTCAGTTCAGACGAGCTACTAAGAGGGCTGCAATGGGAGGTCCTGCATCGAGTTGCGTTTCACTGCGTCGGTTCCGATGAGGCCACCAATCAGGGGTTGTGAGTTGCTCCAATTCTAGGTCCTGTGTCACATAGCGTTGAGTTGCATTGCCCTGAGTGTGTTCTGAGGAAATCCACTGTTGTCCGGGAGGAGTACACTGTTATACAGAACAAGAGTCTAGAACCTGGGGTGGCACCTCTTGGGTATCAAGACTCACTCCAGCAGGGCACAGACAGGTCCAGTTGAGTCTGAGCAGCTGGGTAGATGTAGGGCCGGTCTCTGGAGCTTGTTATGTCTCTAAAGCTCAGAACAGGAGGCCAGTCAGCTAGCTCTGGGAGTTCTGGGTTCAAGGAGCAGGTCCAGTCTTCCTTCCTCAGGCAGTAGAGCAGCAGGGCAGTCCTTCTTGCAGCAGTGCAGCAGGGCAGTCCTTCCAGCAGCAGGGCAGCAGAGCAGTCCTTCTTCTGAGTGTTCCACAGGACCAGAAGTGTACTGAAGAGTGGGTTTGATAGACCTAGTTTTATACCTGGTGCCTGCTTAGAAGTAGAAGAAATTTCTGGAATTTTCCCCCACTGAGGTGTCTGGAATTTCCTGCCTCCCTGCCTTGGCACCTCTGAGTCTGGGGTCACAAAAAGGCTAGTGTGAACTTATTTGTGTGTGGGGGTGGAGACAGCTCCTTTTAAGTGCAAGTGTAATGGTCATGTGACCCAGACACAGGCTGCAGGCACCAAATGGTTAGGACAAGAAAATGCCAACTTTCTAAAGTGGCGTTTTCAGAGCTGTGACTTAAAATACGACTTTACCATTAAAGAGCATTTTAAATTACAATTCCTTAGACACCAAACATGACATTCCCACATACTCCCTATCAAATATTATCACTTATTAAATGTAATAAGGTAACCCAAAGGGAGAGGTATACCTTGCAGTAGTGAAAAACAGATTTAAGATTCATTCACTACCAGGACATGTAAAACTTAAAAGCACATGTCCAACTTCTTAAATATGCTGCACCCTGCCCTATGGGCTGTTTAGGACCTACCTTTGTGGTTGAAACATCAGTTTAAAACTGCACACACAGGCTGCAATGACATGCCTGAGACATGTTTAAAAGGCTATTTATGTGGGTGGCCCAATGAGTGCTGCAGGTCCACTAGCAGTATTTCACTTACAGGTGCTGGGTACATGTCTTACCACTTTTGTAGGGACTTATAAGTAAATTAAGTGTGCCAATTGAGTGTAAGCCTATTCCACCATGTTTAAAGGCAAGGACTTTAGCACCGGTTAGCAGTGGTAAAGTGCTCAGACTCCTAAAAGCCAACAAAAACGGGTTCAAATATCAAGGGAGGGTGAAGGCAAAACGTTTGGAGGTGAATCTGCAGAGAGGGCCATGTCCAACAGCATCCACACTGCCCTACCTCTCTATCTGAACAATAAAGTCATACTCATGGTCAGCCTACTAAAAACCAGGAGCAGAAATTGCCTAATTCTTGAAATCCCTAAAAGCAACAACTAAAACAACAAAACAGACTTTCTCAAAGCTGAAAGCTTGTAGAGCTCTATTTCGGAAATGCCTAAAACTGATGTCTTCAGACCATACCTCTTGCTTACTCTTACCTGTGTCTTTTGAAATATTCATAGTTCACTTGTTAACTGTAAGTGGTCTGCTGCTCGTTGGCTAGTGTTGTGCTATCAAAATAATTTCATTAAAAATATATGTATATATATAGCACTAAGAATACCATTCAATACACTATATATAACCATGTGGACCGATTTTATCAATGATGTGCTTTGCACTCCTGCACAGGACCTGATTACAAGTGAAGCAGAAAATTCTGACCAATGTGCAAACCCCGGTTTGCACGGGAGTCGGAATTATGAGTGATACGGAGTTTATCACACCTTCTAAATACTGGTGCAATGAAGTCCTCAACCCACTTCAATTTAATTGGGAAAAAAAGTACTGATAATTACCTGACTATATGGATTTTGCTGCGATAAGCACCAAAATCTGTATTCTACGCATCATTGACAGGGAAACATATTATGTGCTATTTACCGCACTGATATGTTCTAAACTAGGGGTGGCCGGAATTTGTGGAGATTGATTCCGCAGAATTCTGCAGAATTACATTGCCGCTATTTTCTCAGTGCAAAATGCCCCCTTGCTTCCAAAAATGGATGCGAGGATGCATTTTGCACTAAGAAAATAGTGCAGCCAAATACCACTGGGGCACTGCATAATCTGCACTGATTAAATCACTGCAGAGTCTTCAAGGGTGCACAGTGATATGCAGTGGTTTCTAAAGTTTAGAAACCACTGCATATCACCATTACATAGTCTACAGCCATTAAAACTTTTAATCACTGCAGAGTATGGGCGCCGATTGGTATGCAGTGGTTTCTAAACTTTAGAAACCACTGCATAATTTTTAATTCCGCCAGCTGAATTTACCAGTAATTCTGTGCTACAAGAGTAATGCGGAATTACCAACATTCCTCCGATTCCGCCAGCGGAAGTGAAAATTCCGCCAGGCCTAACACCCTGCGGTGTCGGATTTCATGGCATGTGATAAATGTAGCACCCTCCAACTGGGCGTTAGTAAGGAGGGGCCAAACATCCAGAAAAGGCTGCTTAATTTCGGGAAGTCTAAAGAGAGGACAGACCATACGGCACACTTGCCGTCCTTTTTTAATCCTGTGGAATCCGATTATAATGTCTGCAGAAAAGTGTGTTTGACACAATGTACCAGCCAAGAAGTTAAAAGTGTACATGCCCATCTCTCTGCTTCTCTAACTCCCGCTCTCATCTCCACATTGTTCATTCTGAGAGCTGGCAGAAATAGGTCACGATGAACCAGAAGCCTCCTCATCAATTACAGCATGTAAATCCGCACTGACTTTAATGTACTCTCCAGTAATACATTTTAAATGTCTCTCCGTGAGGGAAAGTGAGGAGTGGAGTAATTGTTCTGAAGAGGCTTCAGCACAAAGCTGGGCGGAATAATTAAGAAGCAAAGCCAGGTAAAACAAAGATAAACACACAGTGAATCTAAAAAAAGAAACAATCAATCAGCTACTTTGTAAGTATAAATCGCTTCTGAGAGACGCTGCTGAAAATTGTACTTACTCTGGTTTAGATATTAGTATTTGTTGTTCTTATGCAATTATAATGTCCACAAGTTGTGACCCGCACCACATTCCCCCCCCACCCAGTGGCATAGGGTGAATGCCATGGGCTCTACTGCAAGCGAGGAAATAGGCCTCACTGCCCCATAGTTGTATGTCACGGGCCGGCTTTAGGGCAGTGCGACTGGTGCGGCCGCACTGGGCGCTGACCTGTGGAGGGGGACGCTGACCTCATGGGGGCGCTGTATTTAACAATAGCTTATGATTGGAGAGATGAGGGGCACTTTTGCCTGGTGGCAGTGAGAGAATCTGAGGAGGCGGTCATGGGGCACGAGGGGCGCCAAAAGTGATTGTTGCACTGTGCGCCACCTGTGCTAAAGCCGGCCCTGAGTATGTGGCACTGTAACTGGGGTGAAGCCCCCCTCCCCCCCGATACCGAATGTCATAAAATGTGGTGCACCAATGCTAGCCACGTCCACCAAAACCATATTGTCGTATTTGTAATTGTACAGTGATTTCATGCCCTTCTGGGGTAAATGCAGAAAAGTGAACCACATTATGTAAAAACCAGGAACCTTCGATAATCCATACCGCCTGGAACGACACAAAACAGCAGCCAAAATCATTAACCCCCGCACTGTGCCCACTCCAGAGTACATGCAACATTCCCCCACTGTATTCCTTAGAATGAATAAGCCAACATGCAATTGTGTCTTGTAGTGGTCATTTGTTGGCCGCAGTTTTATTAGGAATACATGTATACAGTTAGCATAATTTGCATGCCCTGGTCGTAAATCATCATTGGTGAACTGTCATATTTGCGTCATAAATCATATGCCTTTTGTCATACATCATATCTGTCATAAATCATATGTACATCGCCAAATAGCAAATTAGATTGACAGTTCGTTGGTTAGCTCATTTGCAGGCTTGTCTTGTTTCTTGTCCCTTCTGGGTCGTTTCTTTGTTTGGTTGGATTTGCGCTCTCTTTGCACGGGGGATAGCTTCTTTCCCGGAGTTAGGCCACAACTCGCTACCATGTTAGACTCTTTTGTGCCCTGCCATCCGGCGGGGGCTGGGCTGCGAGCGCCGTCTCCGTTTGCTACCCCCTTTTGGTAGGCCAACTCACCCAGCCGTGAGGCATCCCAAAGTGAGTGTTCCTACACACTGCCCTTAGGCCAACTCACCCAGCCGTGAGGCATCCCAAGGTGAGTGGTCCCATTCCGGCACACCGCCCTCCGGTTTGCCTCCGTACCAACCATTGTCCCCGTAGCTCTCCGCCAACGTCTTGCCTGCTTCCCAGCACTGCGACATTGCTGTTCCTTAGGTGTGGGTGGGTGGGACAAAAATCCTTGTAGCGCCGATGCTGCTCCCCCGCTCCACGAAGATAGGAGCTTACCTGGGGGAGCGGCGCTTATATCCCCCCCTGATACTTTCCCGCCTTGCTGGTGGGTTCCCCCCCATTGGGGGGTTTGTACCCCGCTCGGGCCCCCATTGGCCGGGGGGGCCGGCGCTTTCCTGGCAGCCGCTGCGGGGGGCGCAGGTGTTTCTCCCGCTTCTGTGCGCCTAAGCGCGCCAAAAACCAGATTTTTCCGGGGCTCGGCGTCGGTTATGGCGCCGGCCCTCAAGGCCCCCTTTGGGGGCAGCCTCTGCAAGAAGGCAGAACTCAGGGTGTCCAAGGCTTCATATATTGGCACACCCATTAACCAAGTAGGAGGGCTGCATCCAATCACCTACGACTCAGGGAATGCCAGAAAATGAGTTGTTCAAACAAGCATTTGACTAAATGCTGGAGAACAGAAGGGGAGCAAATGAGGGATGCCATTTATGACTTTGCATCTAGTTGGATGTGTATCACTTCTAAAGTCTATTACAGGACAGTCTGCCAGTTTCCACCCAACAGAGCAGCTATCAATTGTTCAGCAGGTTCAGTGGTACCAGGACCCAGGGATGTCAGAGGTCCTCTATATCCCAGCAAGGGCTCCCTTTTAGTAGCCAGCCAGGTATACGAGGGAGCCATTTTCCATGCTTGCTTTAAGGTCCATGACACCCTTGCTACACCACTACATCTACAGCCCTCTGAAGTGACTGGAAAGTCGCCCTCAGCACTTTATGAATTTCTGGCAGGTGTAAATTAGACAGCAGTTATTTTAACCCGGTGCAAATAAGGGTCAAACCTACAGTTATGGCCGAGGATACCTTTGTGAATAGAGCCCATGAATGTAAGATTTGTATCGCTCAATTTTTATGCACAAGAGAATTAAGTTTTACATGTTATTGTATTGATAGCGTTGGATGTTGAAAATACGAGTTTGATCTTTTTTGAATCCTTGGTTTGAATAAAAAGACATTTGTCTCACTCAATGTCATTATTTTCAAATTAAAATGGAATTCCCCTATTTCCCAATTTTCCACAAACAAATTTTGTCAGGCTTTTCCTAACAAAATCTGCATGAGGAAAACATGGGGAGTCGTGGCTTTACTGTGAAGATTGAAATCTCGATTTTCCTGCAATGGGTGCAAAACAAGACCTTTTTTTAACATCCAAGCGTGGTAGGAAGAGACAATTGGTTAATTTGGTCACTATCAGCATTGCAGCGGCAGGCCCTCTGTTCCAGTGATGGCAAAGTGGTGGTGATGGATGGAGGAACTAGAACTATATATAATGTGGTCCCTGAGACCTGTAGTGACCAGTTGACGAAATCTTAGAGTACATCTGTCTTTTTTTTGTTGTTATTATTTTGATCGCAATTTTGGTAAAGTAATTTAACGCTTGTAACGTCTATACAATAGTACGTCGAAGTTTCATTATTACCTATTCCACTGATATACACGATTGCCTCAAATTATTAAAGTATATTTTACTGCAATAGAAGTAGGGAAGGTTTTTTGTTTTTTTCTGGATGGAAATTTTTCTTGTATGAAAACGCCACAAGAAACTGCCAGTAGTTTGCCTGAAAATATGCGACTGGAGTGACGTTTGAGGTGTATCAGCAATGCTTGTAAATTGCATAATGTAGTAAATCTGCATCCGTTCATACGAGTATTTCTAAAAGTGCAGATTTACTACTTTTTGGTGTGAATCGGGGTCTTGTAGTTGTTGCGTCCCTACCAATTATAGAATGGGAGATATCTCACTGCTCCTGGAACCCCCCATCTTCAGTTGAGAACGATACATGAACCAGTCTTTCTCTGGTAGTACCACTAGAATGTGGAACTCTCTGCCTCCCTCACACTGTCTAACCACTTGCCTAGCAACCTTCAAAAAGGACCTCAAGGTACTCATATTTGACTGACATCTTAGACATCTTAGTTAATTCACCCTCGACCAGACTTAAGTCCTCTCTCCACTGCGCCATATGATCTGCCTACGTTATATGATCCAACCATCTAAATCGATGCTTTAACTGTGTATGCCCATGTTTTTCGGTTTAGGTTAGCCATTCATTTATTTGTGGATGTTTAGTGCTCCAGAGTTGAAGATGAGGCTACATTGTGTTGCAAACTTGGTTTATTTGCTCAGATGTTGAAATTGCAAATAATAGTGAGATATCTATGGACCTCATTCACAGGAGCATGATATCCTCTAAGAAAACGTAGATTTCATGACTGCTCTCTTCTGCCTTGACTTCCCTCATGTACAGTGTCTGCTTATGGAGCACCTTTTCTGTGTATTTGACAACAGAGGAAATTGCATCACAAAGACTATCCAATTGATGGCAGCCCTTTTGACGCTACTTCCAAGGGCATCTTTTTCTACCTAGTACTGATGTGCAGCACGGTGATACAGAACAAAAAAACCTCTTAAAATGCCCCTAAATGTTTTAAGAAAAAAACTCCCAGCATATGGGTACATTAGTTAAGTGATTCCTGAAGACGGACCCTTGTTTGATCTCCATATTCAGATATCTCATAAGTGACAAAAGGTCAACCATTCCATGGCAACATGCATTGATGGACCTGCTGCCACATGTATTTTCTTAAAGTGGCTCCAGCCATGAACTTGAGTGGTTTCAGGAGCAAAATGAATGAGGATGTAGCCTAACGGTTAGGGCAGTCGACTTCAAATCTGGGGAACTGGGTTTGAATATCGGCAAGGACGCTCAACATCCTGTGTTTCTGGGCAAATCACTTAATCTCCCCGTGCCTAACAAAAATGAATGTGTCCTCATGTAATGCAACTGGTGCTCATGTAAAACGCTCTGATACCTGATTTCGGGTCAAGTTTGCGCTATATAAAACTTCGAAAAAAAAAAATGACTGGCGTAACTGCATACCTTTCTAGATTTGAAAATCCAACTCTGGCAGTATAGTAGATTTATTGCTTTATCAAAAATGCATGTTCTGCAGCCAGGCATCCATTGCTGAGGCGTAACTCAGACCCCTGCAGCCGCTGCGGGGCATGGGGGCCAGCAGCCCTCCAGGACCCCCTCAACCCTTCATGGGACCCCCATTCAGCCAAGGCCAATGAATATCTGTAAGATATG
Source organism: Calotriton arnoldi (assembly GCA_963921515.1). Classification (NCBI taxonomy): domain Eukaryota; kingdom Metazoa; phylum Chordata; class Amphibia; order Caudata; family Salamandridae; genus Calotriton; species Calotriton arnoldi. Next base: position 149,552 of record CAWUFW010003211.1, on the reverse strand, counting down.
GGATGCTCAGGGGGCCCACTTTAAATTCTGCAGGAGGACCCCATCATTTTGCATCATACCACTGACCCATTAGGCCAATATTTAAATGCAATCTGAAATATTTGTAGGATGTAAGTAAACAGCTGGCATAGATCAGTAAAAAGACAATTTAAAAGGTTTAATTTTGAATTGCAGAGAGATCGGTCATACTAAATGTAAATTTAAACAATGTATGACATCAGTTGCTACTTGGATGTTACAAAAGCATCTAAGATTAAACTCTGATAAGACAGAATTACTAATTCTTGGCCACAATCCTCACATTTGGCTAATGAGAGGTGGCCAGGTGGACTGGACACCCCTTAGTGTCCAGGTGAATCTTTACGCAACTTGGGAGTCAAATTCAAATCTCAATTATCTTTTCGGCAGCAGATCCAGTCTCTTACCGCCACTTGCTTTGGGTTACTAATAACTCTTCATAAGGTTTTTTCTTTTTCTACCTTTTTTATCCAGGAAAACTGTGGTTCAGGCGCTAGTCACTTCCAGGCTAGACTATTTGAATGCCCTATACTTAGGGACTTCCAGAAAACATACTGACAGACTGCAGATTGTCCAGAACGCTTCAGCCAAGTTGTTACTTAACATTCCCAAACACTGCTCGGTTTTTCTTGGACTGAAGGATCTTCATTGACACCCAGTCTCTAGATGTATTCAAATCAAAATATTATCTCATATCCACGGAGCTGTTCACAAAGTCGGGCCGTTTGATTTGCGGAATCTCTTTTCCATCTACACTCCTTCAACACCTTTAAGATCAGCTAATGATTCCATCTAACAACCACCCAGGCAGTGCTTAATTTGAAAAAAGAATAAGTGCCCGGCCCTCGTCAGGATCCCCCCCATTCCCCCCCCCCAGTTTGCACCACTCATTGCCACTGTACTTACACAACTACTAACCATCACACTGCTACAAGTGTGACAATTCAGACTGTTCAAGGCTGCCAAACTTTAAGAATGGCTTGGGTGGCAGATATTAGTTGTTTTTAATGTATATTGAATTAACAAACAACTGTGTTTCTGCTCATCTTTAAAGTACACAAACTACGCCACCATGTGGCAGCTGTCATAAGTGCAGGTTCTGGCAAAGAAGTGATGGTACCGAGCTCTGAAAATCACCGGCTCAAATTAAGCACTGCACCCAGGTTTCCACGGGTCAGGCGGGGTGGAAGCTCCCCGGCAGTTATGGGTACTAGATTATGGAACAGCCCACCGCCTACACTTAATTTGTTGTAGGTGGGTCTCTTTTCCTAAAAAATCTCAAAACCTGGCATTCATTTCAGGTGGCTTTCAATTAGTTCTTCCTTTGCCTCAATGGCGCCCTTTTTCCATTAAGGTTTTGGTTTGGTTGGTTCTATTCGAACCTTCTAAGGTTCGATTAGAACTTAGCTTAGAAGCTCTTCACTGAGCATCTTTTGTACATTTCATTTCGGTGGACCGTTCATCATTTTCACCGCCAGCTTTAGGCTCGATTTTAAAGCCTTTCAACTTTAAAAGACCAGGGAAACCAAAAATTTATGGCTGAAACTAGAAAAATAAATTATTAAACACGAAGGTATTTCAAATGGCTTAGAGACTGTACAGAACAAATTAAGATACATGAATGCACACAGAAGGTTGAAGTGGTTAACCCCAGAGTCCAAGAGATAAGTGAAATACAGCTTGTACAGTTATCTTAGTTTCTATAGAGATGGTTATATCCATAAGTGTGCAGAGCCATTGTGCAAAATAATAGAATAAATAAATGTACTTTGAGAATCCTGCACAAAAAATGAATAATGCATTGAAGCACAGATGGCAACAAGCAGCCATGATGAAAAAAATCCCGAACATTGTTCAGAGGATGGCGGGTTTCCTATCCTGGAAACTAAAAAAGACCCCTGCCAGAGGCTTTCCTTGTAAATTAAATGTGTACTCTGCTTTATTTCCTGTTTTAATTTAGCTCTCGTTTTGAACCAGCTAGGAACTGGTTTTGTCAAGTATAACTGGGATTCACAGCACAGCCCTTTTAACATGGAGATTAATGGTATGTTTATACAGACTGTCACTTTACCAAGTCATGTGCAGCAAGCTGTCATATTAAAATTTAAACAGGCACGACTGTGTAGACAGATGAACTAAATGGTCATAGGTCGAGACGAATCAAACTAGAAATTCATCTAAGCTGTGAGGTTGAAGAAGCTTAATCAACTCCACCCGGCTTGCTAAAATAAAAAAATGCCCAGACTGAACATACATTAATATATTCTATTCTATAATATTTAAATTGCAATGTGTTTTTGCAAACGTTGTGCAATCTGGCTCCAAAAGAGGTAAACACCGACAATCATTGCAAAACAATAGGTTAAACTTTATACCATAATTTATTATCAATGTTTAGAAGTGACAGTGTTTTAATGCACTTTTAAGTACAAATGTTATATTTACTTCTACATTATAAACTATTTGGTCACTTGCGAATTCTATTGTATTGCAATGTGTTTGTGTATTTTTTTGGCTGCGGCACTCGGGATATTTAAGAGTCACTTAAAACAGGGATTATCGTACTTATTTCACCCACCAACTTATCTTTTCTGTCATTGCTTCAGATTCCAGCCAGAAAGTCGTTGCTACTCCTTGAAGTGGGCACCTATGTTGCTATTTCGAGGCCTACACAGCCCACTTTCTCCGTTTCAAAATTAGGGTTTTAATGCAGAATGAACACAAGGTTTTGCAAAATTGGGCATCATGGGAGCGTGGGCCTTTACGTGGGCTTATTCTCCTTTCCTCCTTAAGCCTTACAGTGCTAACATCTTTTATCTCTCGTCTGTACTCTCTCGTTTATTATCCCACATCCCATAATCAATCACTCCCTACCTGAATTGCAGAGGGCCAAATTTATTAAGTTTTCATGCAACCAAAGCTAGTGTGTTGCGTTGTGTCCAAGGGAGAGCGGGGCAGAGCCATATCTATTAAGATGGTGCTGCTTGTCACTGCCTTGCACCAATGCATACACTCTTGCACCATAGTGCAAGTGTATGTATGGTGCAAGGGTGTCTGTGATATAAAGCATAGGTTTTATGCTGGAATGGTACCCTTCCAGAAACAATACAATGGATTGACATAATTTAACTCTTTTCCCACTTTCTATGTGTACTGTACAGTGCAGCACATGCAACGGTTTTAGAAAAGATAAACCTTTACACCTTCCGAAAGGAGTCTCAATGTTTGTGTAAATCCCTGTCTACCAATATTAGTAGATATAGATTTGTGTCAGGACTCATGAGTGGTGGCACGGAAACGCCCAGGTCCCACCCATTGAATGCACCCTTGACGCAAATTAGCGCATAGCGGGATTTGCATTGGAAAATAAACCCCAATGCAACACTTTGCGCTGAGTATGCATCACTTTTGTGACTCAAACATAGCACAGTGTTATTAAATCTGACAGAGAGAATCACAAGTTGTCAAGAGAGGACAACAGCCCGTAAACATACATAAGTCAAAAAAGTTCCAGAAAAGAAGTACCTTTCTAGCTCCTTTTTGCTCTATTCTCTTTCTAAGCACCTTTGGCACCTTTCTTTTACTATTAACCCAATACCTCTGTGCCTGCCATTTTTTGTATCCCTCCTATAAGTAGTGAGGTAGATGTGAGGAGGCAGAAATTGTCAATGTCATTTCATTAGGTAGCCCTTCTTGTACTCTTTCCCTGCCACCATTTATTACCCCTTCAACCCTACTTGTGATTTGCCTCTATGCCTTCTTTCCTGCCATATCAGAAGGCGGTGCAAAGCTCAGATGTTAAGTGGCATAACAATAAATATGGGGCCCTCTTCAGAATGTGAAGAGGGGCCCCTGAGTCTTCTATATCTCACAGATATTCATTGGCGTTGGGCAGAATGTGGGCCCTCCTCGAGGGTTGAGGGGCCATAGAAGGGTTGGTGGCCCCCTGCACCACAGAGGCTGCAGGGGCCTGTGTTTCACCCCTACGGCATTTAGAGGTGTCTGTAATGTTTCAGTCCTTTCTTTCACTCTCACCCTTTCCCTGTCCTCATATGCTGTTCCCCTCTTGACTTTACCTTCTTTACACTCTGAACAACTTACCTCACTGAGAGAAACAGTGAAAAACTGATTCACAATAACAATGATTTAGGCGTGCATAATGTAACGTGCAATGTATAACTAACCATGTATGGCTATAGTTTACAAGAGTCTGGACAATTCACAAACACTTCATACCACTGAGTTCATCATTTAAGAATGTCATAGTTTTGGGTGGTGATCCCATACATTCATAACTTATGCTTGTTTCAGTAAATTTATGTTTGAGAATTTCTTAGAGCAAACAAAAACTGTGATATCCAGTTTATTTTTTTACAGCATTTCAATGAACTAGGAAAATTATTTTACAGTGCACGTCTTTATTTTCAAAGTATGCCCTGTGTAAACAGGATCTTTTCTTTGCACTTCCACACTTTCTATACCACTTACACCCGGACAATTCAAGTGTAGCCTAGATGTGCACAAATCAAAATGGCATTGCAGTCATGGAGAAACACAAAATGACGGGGTCCCACTGCATAACGTGATGAGGGGCCTCTGAGTCTCCCATATCTCACAGATATTCATTGGTAATGGGCTACATTGACAGCTCCCGCCTTACACCTCTGGCTGACAGTGGGGCAGGGTTTCACAGCGGTGTTACCTGCTGAGTTTTCAAAATAGCATTCCCTGGATAGGGTCTGTCCCCCAGGGCTCAGCAATGTACCCAACGTATGGGTTTGTTCTACGTTGGGTACATTGCTGAGCCCAGGGGGACAGACCCTATCCAGGGAATGCTATTTTGATTCTATGTTCCACACTCCATGATCAGAGAGTGATACCCCTGGAGCACGCTACAAGATATCAAATTACTCCTAAATTATTATGATTATGAGGTTGAGCGTTGTTATCCTAACCTGCTGAGTTTTCACATGCTATGTCAAATTAAATAAGAAGTTCCACACAAAAACTTGGTAGTATGCAATGTCCCACAATAAAAAAACCCTGAACCATGTAGTCATTTTTATATTTTTGCACTCTGAATGTTAACCCATGGCAGCTGTCATGCATCTCACTCTTTGCTATTCTTTGGTACAGGTTAACTTGATCAGTGGCACATGTTTCTTTCTCACTTTATGTAGACACATTTGCATAATATTTCAGTTTTGTCGGACCATAAATGGTGGATGTTGTCAGAGAATATATCCCATGGCATGGCATCAATAGACCACTATTGCTTGCAGTCACAACTGATGTAAGGAGGATGTCATGGGGTGGTACACTGATGAATAACATAAATCAAGTTTTCGGCACTTGACCTCCGTGCACAATAGCCTATATGTTATAGCTATTTTCACTTTATACAAATTACTCATAAATATTCGATGATCAGTCCATGATGCAATGCTGGAATGCCATAAAAATAGACACCATAAAACATTAACATGTGTTCTAAATACACAATAATTTAATCTGTTTCTTTCACAGAAATTTTTTTAAACGACATATTTCTTTTTTTTAAAAATTCAATCCATGAAATTGTTCTTTTTGATTCCCGCCCAATGCATTTCGGGCCACATTGGCCCTTCTTCAGGGGCTCGTTTCTGCGAACAACACAAACAATATTCACATTTAATATAACCTGCAGGAAAACATGTGCTCCAATTTACAAGAAATTCCAAAACTGTTACATGAAATAATTAAAGTGAAGCATTAGAAAAAACACATATAACAACCATTGCTATGTTACTGCCTTTAACGTTCTTGGATGAAATTCCGAGAGAAAACAGAAAAAGAAAAAGACCAACCATCAACCAAGAGTGAACAAGTGAAAAAGACTGTTGAAATCAAAGAAATAGCCTTCACCAAAACTAATCCTATATTATCAACACAACCACATACGTGAACTAGCTCACTCGAAAATCTGTACCTGGTTTTAATCCGCGAAGCAATAAATCCTAAAGAGAAATGTGAACCGGTATCAAAAAACCATGATCTCATTATCATTCCTCTCGGTATAAGCATCGAAGAAAAATAAACCAACCTCATAATGCTTGACGGAACAATTAACGTTGGTAATCGTGTCAATTCAAAGACCCATGGCCTCCGGTACCTGAAATCGCCATAAATTATTATTAAAATCCCTAAATCACAAAACAATGTTACTAAGAGTCCGAACATTACTACACACAGACCGTCTCACCTTTCCAACTGTGGAAACCACCTCGTTTCCAAATTCAAACGATCCTCAGATTCCGTGCTCTCTTCAACCTAGACACGCATATAATTGCCTGTGCGTGTAACGTCTTCTTAGAAACAACGCTATAGAAAGCGGACTGTTAACTCACCACAACCCTATGAAACTGAGCGCCATATTAGAACATTCAATTTTGAGCGCCATGTTAGAACAGACTAAATTAACAAATCCGTCACTCCTAAAAATTAAACCTAAACAAAAAACAAAAAAAAACACATAACCTCATCCTAAGGAGAACATCATATACTAATAAAAAACTCAAGAGAAATGCTCAACCGAGACCTCACCTCATAATTAATACTCTCAGTAATACGGAACCCCATATTAAACAGCTCAGAAAAAGAGACAGAGAAACAGATACATACATTCTGGAAGACATTTAGGCAGTATATCATAAAAACAATGTGCTCAATTTACAATGTTGTTCAAGATACTATATTTAGACAATTGATAGCAGCACCTAGATGACCACAACCTGAAAATATGTTTACAAAAAGCACCCTAAATCCACTTATACACTGATGCCCCAGATTTCTCAGAGTTATTGATGTGACATTGAGCTGGCAATGTTCTCCAACTGAGGGAACATTTTAAATATTTAAAATGACCTCAGATCATTCATCCTTTTGTCTTAGAGTCATCAAGAGTTGTTTATGAGGTAGTCTTCCCCCTGAGATTCCTCGGCACCGGTCAGCATGATATTTTAAATCGGGGAAATATTCTTCGTCTTTTTCAACATCTGGCTACCCTGGATCAGATACAAACAGGGGATTTGGAATGGGTGAGATTTCTGAGCATGAAGGGGGACACCCATGGTAATTCAACTGTGGTGGGCCTGAAATAAAAAGAAATACTACAAGCCGTTTTGAATAACTCTTCACAACTTGCCGAATGGGACATTGACGTGCAGATGCTGGCGCATTCAAAATACCCCTATGTCTTAGCTCCAGATAACAGGGGAAAGGGACCATGGTCGGTCCTGCAAGGGACACATAGCTCAGGATTCCTCGGCAGAAGCCGGACGGGTTCCAAGGGCTTCACGGGCATTAGGATCTCATGCCAAAACAACCAGCGGGCCATTTGTGCAATCCCCCTTGCACCAGTTCAAGCTGGAACTCCAAGAAGACGGCAGCAGCATCCCTAACAGCAACGCTTCTAGGTCCGCCAGGGGCAAGGCCAAGGGAGGAACATTTTTTAAGAAGCAACTAACCATAATCTCATGGAATATAGCAGGGATTACTAAAATAAGAGAAAACGAAAACCGAAAGAAATTTCTGGAAACTGGAGATATACTCTGCTTCCAAGAGACCTGGGCCTTGTCCAGTACCCTATTGGCCGGGTACCACGAACATCTCGTCCCAGCAATAAAAAGGAATCTTTTCGGCCGGCCGGCTGGCGGCCTGTCGGTCTTCATAAAACACGCAAGTGCCCTCACTGTTACAGGCACGAACCTGAACTTACCAGGACTGCAAGCCCTGCTGAATGGCGGACTGAAACTTAATTCACATCAAACACGCCTTTTAATTATAAATTGTTACATCAATCCAGCACAAACCATGTTAAAAGATCAGATGGAGGCCCTGTCATGGAAACTATATGAACTTTTAAACAAATATAAATCTCACAAGGTTATTCTAGCCGGGTATTTTAACTTGAAGGATCTTGACAGAGCTGATTCCCCCCCCCCCACAGACTGGATAGGGCAGCTCCCCTCTATGACCTCCTTAACAATCATAAATTGACCTCAACCCATGTACTGAAAACAGCCCGCTCGAATGCATGGCTTCCTCGACCTACCTTCCGGGATATCTCAAGAATTGATTACATCATGGCCAGTGAAGGGATGGCAGCCAGGCTGGAAGACTTTGCAGTCGAGGACAGGTCGGAAAGTGACCATAGGCCATTAAGAGCCTATGGTCACTCCAACCATACCATCAGCCACTATTTTACAAGTCATTGGAGAGTCAAGAGGGGACGAAAATCATAGCGTCCTGAGAAGGATCAAATGGTCTGATAAGATAGACAAAAAGCTCCAAACTTGGCTGGATCAGAAACAGGCAGGGAGCTCATTAACGTCGCTCTCACCTATAAATGATTGAGAGAATATGGTTGAGGACCTACAAGCGAAGATGGGCTACTCCCAGTCAATACGCCTTAGATCTACAGGGCCATGTAGCGTAGGTAGAATCGGCCCCACTAAAGACATAATAGAATGCAAGCGGCTCTTGCGCAAGGCCCTTGCACTAAAGAACAGGGCGGGTAGACAAACGGGGGCACCCTGATCGCATCATTGAGGACAGCCTTAAGGAAGAAACTGTGGGAACATAAACAAGCCAATATGGAGAGGGAATGGCTCAAAGTTTTCTCCTTGCTCAAGCAGAAGAATCTATCGAGATTGTGGAGACATATTAATCAGCTGAGAAACCAAGGAGTCCTAAGAGAAAACGGAGTAGCAGAGAAAGATTGGCTGATCGACGTGAAGCAGTTATACTCAATTACCTCATCTAAAAAAGACCGCGTCGCAGAGACCAGACGCGGGGCGGAACAACTTCAGTAATCGAGCACAAAGCCAGGAGCGATGCTGTCCAGCCATGATAACTGCAACACGGGCGAGAGTGCCCATTTTGAGGCACACTGCATACTCCCAGCCCAGATTAACCCACAACAGGTCATCAAGATTCTTAAGACCACGAAGAACGACGGGGCTCCTGGGCCTAATGGGATTCCTGCACCGGTCTTCAAAAAAGCCCCTGATTTCTGGGCAGCAATTTTAACTCCTCTCTACAATTACACCTTCCTGACAGCCATAACCCCTAACTCCTGGAGGGGTTCTATATTGGTCCCCATTTTTAAAAAAGGGGATCGCCTAAAGCCATCGAACTACAGGCTCATCGCTTTGCTCAATCTCGAGGCCAAGGCCTACGCCCGTCTCCTATTGAAAGATCTGGAGACATGGGCTGAAGAAAACACCATTATTCCTTTCTATCAGACAGGCTTTAGGTCACAGTCATCGACCATGGACAATGTGCTTGCGCTAGCGCATCTATCAGCTCAGGCAACAAGGAAGAACCATCCCCCACTTTTCTGCTGTTTTGTCGACTATAGTACAGCTTTCGATAAAGTTGTACGTAGAAGACTATGGTGGAAACTAGAAAATTGGGGCATTCCACCAACCCTCCTGAAAGCAATAAGATTGCTCTATGAAGACACTTGGGTGCGGGTTAAAACAAGCGCAAGCAGTCTGTCCTCTAAAATACCCATGAATAATGGGCTGAAACAAGGATGCGTGTTGGCCCCCATCCTTTTCAACTTATACACCGCGGACTTGGGAGATGCCCTAAAAGGAGCCTGTTTAGTAGCACCAAGACTAGGAGCCGTGAGGCTGCTGGTGCTACAATATCCCGACGACACTGCTATAATGGACCATACAAAGGTGGGCCTACAAAGAGCCCTAAACGCCTTGAATCGTTTCAATCAAGACAATAACTTGGCAGTTAACCAGGGAAAGACAAAGGTCGTCATTTTCGGGAGCTATCATCGGAAAAAGAAAGCACAGTGGCTAATGGGCAACCTACAAATTAATACTGTGGCCTCATATAACTACCTAGGGTTCTGGCTCACGGAACAGGCCAAGGCGAATATCCACCTGAAACAGCAGTCGTCCAAGGCCAACAAGGTCACATATTTGTTAAAGCAACTGAGTCAACATCTGATCAGCCCATCCGCAGCGCCAATATTGACAGTTTTAAAAGCGAAACTTCTCCCAGCAATCAGTTATGGCCATTTGGCCTTTCCTGGGTCTCAGGACGCCTCCCTAAACTTAGCCCAAGCGAAGGCGTACAAATCAGTGCTCCTTATCCCGAGGTCTGCGAGGAAAGCAAGGCTAAGACTGGAGCTGGGTTTGGCGAGGCCAGATTTGTCGTGTCAGGGGGAGATTTTAAAGTTATACCTAAGGATCCTAAGGGCTCCCGCTAAATCTCTAAAACATCAACTGAGAGCTATCTTCGAGGAAACATGCTCGGCCTGGCATATTAGTCTAGCCAACGCGATCACCATACTGAAGATCGAGGAAAAGAGCATACTATTTCCGGAAATCCCACTGAATGCTTGGAAAAAAGCAATAAACAAACAAGTGCGGGAAATCTCTTTTGAACTCGACTTTAAATCCCTCCGCTCAAGCTCCCATTTAGACCCGCTGAACAACTCTTACATTGTAGGCAAAGCACAACCTTACCTAAGCGAAGCTCTCTCTCCACAAGCCAGAAGTAAAATTCTTTACATGAGACTAAGCACGTTAGGAGTTGCTGATTTTAATCCCGCCTGGACCCGCAGAGGGGAAATTACAAATTGTAGACTGTGCTCCTACACGAGGGAATCTTGGCTGCACCTTCTATGTTGCTGCCCCAACCTTTACAATGAACGCCGGCGACTCCTGCGCCCCATTTGCATATCTAATGGAATAAAGCCTGTAGTGAAGCGTCAGTCTTGTGCTCTTCTACCTCAAACACGATGCTTTTAGCAAGACTGGGGAAATTTATACATCAGATCAGGCCCACCCTAAATGCTGCTAATGATCGCAACTGATCCGTGGCAACGAGTATTGCAAATCAAGTGGAAGAAAGCAGCTGGGCCTAGAACAAGCTCTGAGGCGCGTGGTCCATCACATGGTTCCAACTTGGAGCACCAAGAAGAAGGGTTAATTGACTTATAAAGCAGCCCATCTTCAGGGTTATGGTGGCTCCACAAACGTGAGTAGGAGTACTGGACCATGACCACAAACTTGGGTGCCGGTTGATCAAGCAGGCCACCGGGGAGGGGAGGTACCCTCATTAATAACAAACTGAAGTGCTTATAGACTTTTTAACATATCTTGTGTCGATCTTTTAATTTTAAAAAGATTTTTATACGATGCCTGTTTTGTATTCTTTACTGTAATGATTTTAATTAATTGTACAGTTAATAAATTCATTCATTCATACAGTCTTAGAGATCTGTGGGTAATTGTGAAGACTGATTTTCAAATAGTTAGATCTTATGTCAGTCATTAAGAGTGTACTCTGTTCTGATCCTTGAAAACTAAGCCCCTTCAACTAGAATTGTTGGTAGAGAGATTCTACTTTCAGATGGTTCTAGACATTTCATTGGTGGATACATCCAAAAATATCTGTTGAGCAAGAATTTCCAGGCCTGTGTGGATTATTCTCTCAACATGAACATGTTTAGCCAGATTTGTCAGTGGTTTCGATGCTCAGAACTGTGCTATTCACATCTAGGGCTATCTATCTCTTTCAGGACTTTGGTTGCAGATAACATATCTGTTAGATTGTGTGAAGCTCTATCTCAAAAATGGCTTGAAAGTCTTTAACACGACCCCAAATATGTTAATGAAAATCAGGTAAGCTGTGTTGGTGAAAATGGTTTCCCTTGCATATGAATGTCCAGAATTCTCTTCATGGAACAGATGGTACTTAGACCAGAATTAATTCTCTGACTATTCCCTCCTTCTCTCATGTGGCCTTTCTTTCCTTGTAAGATACAGCTGCTTCTGAGGTAGCTGGCATTGAACCTTTGTCATTAGATTTCAGTGGTGGACTTCATTGTTTCTCATTCCCCCAAGTAACTCCAGGTAACTGTTAGAGGTTATTTTGTAAAGAGTTTACACTCTAAGATGGTGTTTTCGGGCATGATCTTGACCTGTTCTCTTAAGGCCTTCTCTGCAGGGTTCCAAAATTATGTTTTTTTCCCTTACAGTCCTTGTCCTTCTCCAACCGTTGCACATATTATTGTATTTGTTTGTTTTTCATAACTTCTGTCCTTCCACAATTTCTCTAAAGTACATAAGTTACTGTAAAGTGGAATCTAGGTAGATGGTCTGGATCTACATTAAACGTGCTCTATCATTTAGGATGCCTGGAACAATGATTGTGCCATTTGCTTCAGATCACCACTGTAAGTAGACAGCTGCCCTTAGTGGGTGGGTGTACCTAATATTCTCTTGCTTTTTAGCAATCCACGGTCAGCTTCCAGGTCCAGATCTGTGTCAATCTACCACAGGTGTTTTTGTTTCAGGAGTGATACTAAAGGAGAGGTAATGGTAGACATTTGTAGGTCGGCGTCACACCTTCATTTTGCACATAAACCGTAGCTGCATTCTGGACCTCACAGTTTAAGGCTGTGGCTCACAATGCAGCATCCCTTTAATAACTGGTATGCTCCAGATTTTAATTAAACTTAATTTTTATTGCGAAATTAAATAGTTTGTGTCATCATCGTGCTTGGTGGTTCTGTTTGCTTTAATTTCAATTGATTCAGAATGGGATAAGGAAGCATGACAGACTGTATTATTATTACATCAAGGTGTCCTCTTCCTGATTCCAATCTTGACATTGGGGTACAGTGAGTGTTAGAAATGGGGGTCTCTCGTTGGCAATGGTTTGCACCTTTGTCTAAGTAGGTACCCTTCTTCCTAGTCAGGGTAAGGGGGATACACTTCTAAAATAATCCCTACTCACCCCCTTGGTGGCTTGGCACGAGCAGACAGGGGAGTTCAGGGGCGCTGATGGTGAAGTCTTTGTGTCCCTGAGACTTTCGAACAGGAGGCAAGCTCTATTTCAACACCTTGGAGATCTGTCTTCAAGCAGGATACACACACAGATCCTCTCCTTGGCAGAAACAGCCACTGCAGGCCAACCCCAGACAGCACACAGCAAACGGGCAGTACTTCTCCTTCAGTTTCCCAGCTTTTCTCCTTGGCAGAGGGTCCTCTTGAGTCCAGAAGTTATCTAAAGTTCTGGGGTCTGAGCCCCAATATTTATATTCCATTTCTCTTTGTTTTCTTGTGGCAGAGAGTCTCTTTGCTCAGTCAAAACCAGTTCTGTCCTCTCTGGTCCAGCTTCCTGCCAGGAGGTGGAGACAGCATTGTATAAGGCAGACCAGGCCTATTCAGGTGCAGAGGAATCTCCTCCCACTACTCTAAATGCAGCCCAGGTCTATTCATCCCAGCCCTGACTCATCCAGGAAAGGCAGGTCATACCTCAACCACCCCCCAGTGGCTGTTTACTGTGAATGCACATCCCCAGCCCCTGTCACTCTAAAGCCAGACAATCAATCCACAAACCAGCAGAGGCACACAGGATGGCTAAGCAAGAAAATACCCACTTTCTAAAAGTGGTATTTTCAAACACACAATATAAAAATCATCTTTCACAAAAGATTCCTTTTTGTATTCTGAGTTCAGGCATACTAAACTCCATCTTTCTATCTTGTCCCAATGGGGAGCCGTACTTATAAGATGTTATAAATAAACTCCCAATCTATCCTATGGGACAGATAGCCTTTCAACAGTGAAAAACGAAATACACTGTATTTCACTATCAGGACATATCAGACGCATCAGTACATGTCCTACCTTTCACATACACTGCACCATGCCCACAGGGGTACCTTGGATCTACCTTAGGGTGTCTCACATGTAATAAAAGAGAAGGTTAGGGCCTGGCAAGCGGGTGCACTTGTCAGGTTGACATGGGAGTAGAGACTGCGTGCAGACACTGCAGTGCCACATCTGAGAACCCTTTACAGGCTGCTCATGTGGGTGGCACAATAACAGGTCCAGTAGCAGCATTTGATTTACAGGTCCTGGGCACACACAGTGCACTGTACTAGGGACTTACCAGTAAATCAAATATGCCAATCATGGAAACACCAATCCATAAACACAATTTACAGGGAGAGCATATGCACTTTAGCACTGATCAGCAGTGGTAAAGTGCCCAGAGTCATAAAACCAACCAAAACAGGGTAACAAAAAACAGGAGGTCCAAAAGCAAAACATCTGGGTATAAACCCGCTGAAAAAGCCAAGTCTGACAGTGAGTTTAATGATGGAGGCTAGGAATTAACACAAGATAAATTTGGGAAGAATACTGACCTTAAATTCCAATGGGGGTGGAAAAAATTCATTAAATTCATGATTTGTTTAGTAAGGAACAGGGGATCTGTTTGCAAGACTAGTCACTATCAATTTATTGGGGCAGGGAATGAAGAAGCCCAAGTGTAATAAATATATTAGGTAATACAGGTGTTTAGATGCATTTTAATCTGTTAAGAAGTAACCTTAACAATGTAGGCACAAAATAAAGATTAACCTGCATACATCCCTACATTGAATTTTTTTATTTCTATAAAACTATTATACAATGGCAGAATGTAAGTGAAATTGCCTCATGGGAAGAATATCTCTAGAATAATTCCCTAAAACATAATTATGAAACTAGAAATATGGTGCTTAGTGCTACATCTCAATATGTACTCAAATTGAGCCCTCACGTCCATTTTGACCAAGAGTATGCAAGGATACATTACACACTAAAAAAGGCACATGTTCTAGTGGATATATATGCATACGCATATACATATTTATATATGTAGTCAAAGTGAAAGTTTATTGATCAATCGAAAATGAAATTTCATTATCAAAATGTGCAAGACATCAAGCATAAATACATCATTAAAGACATTAATTACAAGTATTAAGAAGATAAAAAATACACATACAAAAAGTTAAAATTATTAAAATGGAGATCGGTAGATGCTCCCCACACACATCAATTCACAAAAAATTTTACTAACAGTTTTTGTCTAATAGACCATGCCGCAAAGTGGAACTTTGAAACGGGCACCACTACCACAAACAAAGAATCACTCTTACAGATCCTAAGGGCATGCATACAATTGGTCAGGCCTAGACACTGGCAAAGTGGAGCTATCCACCTGCGTCTAAGGTTGGCATAGTTAGGACAAAAAACATCAAATGTTCGTCTATTTCCTCAAGAGAAGTGCAAAAATTACATTGCGAGTGCCCGACCTTAGAATAGTCCCACATTGCCATGTACATGGCAATTGAGATAGTTCCATACCTTAAGTGCAGAAACAGCGAATGGTCAAGCACTGGGCAAATATAGCCTAGGAATTCCTCTGCCTTGGTCATGGGTTTATCCATTAAGATACACCCAGAGAGCCTGCCCCTATAATTGGACTGTTTATTTTGGGCAGCAACTCTCTCCCAGTATTTTAGTTTGACACTCAGACCCGCATTGGAAGGGATGGGTAAAGGCTCTTCCCAAAAATTGGCTAGACTCAACTCCATCGAAGCTTTTTTATGTAAGCCAGCCATTTGATCTTGTTCGAGGATTGGTGTTTAATAATGTAAGTCCAGCCTTATAGTCGTGCAATTCACCAGTAACCCATCTACGCACCCAGTAGAGCAGTGGTAACAAGGCTACCAGGTCGGTGACGGGGTTGAAGTCAAGGCAGTGCTTAGTTTGAGCCGGTGGTTACCGGTCGGGGGCACCGGCACGTATTTTTGGGGACCAGCACTTATTTCGCCACAGCAGGCAATTCCCGGGGCCAACAGAGAGAAAAACAAACAAAACGAAGAGACGGGGAATAAGAAACACAGGACATCCGTCACCAAGGGAGAAAGCAGACACCTTTAAGAGTGATATAACATGGCAGGGAGTGACTGGCAGTGAATTAAAGATGCCTGAGGTGGATTTGGGACTGTGTACCCTTGCTATTCGCGCTCTGACATTTTATAGCGCCAGCCGCTGGTGTCTGAGCAGCGCTTTTGAGCACCAGCACCTATTATTGTACAAATAAAGCACTGTGTCAAGGTCCAGTGATAATAGCACCAAAGGGGTTCCTCTCCCTACCCTGGTGAGAGCTCTAATAAAGTTATTTTTTTTAGTACTCAAGGTACCCAAATTAAGGTGAACCCATAATTCAGCCCCATATAGTGCTGCACCCCGTACTTACATTTAGTAAATTTTCATTGCAGGGAGAATTAGGAACCAGGAAGCCTTCCTTGCAAGCCTAAGGATTGCCCCTGCTCTATGGGTTACCCAGGTACCCAAGAGCCGGAGTCAGCAAAGCTGATCCCTAGATAATCAATGTATTCTCAGCCACTCACACACCATCTCACTCACCAACACCCATTCTCAATTCTGTTCCCTAACTATAACGTCCCTGTAACCGTTGGGTTTTTTAAGTAAATTTCTAAGGTTTTATAAATTCTATTTCGTAACTATAACGTCCCTGTAACCTTTGGGTTTTTTAAGTGAATTTCTAAGGTTTTATAAAATCTATTTCCTAACTGTAACATCCCTGTAACCTTTGGTATTTTAAGTGAATTTCTATGTTTTTTAAAATGGCAGTCGCATTTGAAGAGTGGTGGAGAAATGGGGCGGACCTCCTACCAACTCTGAGGAATGCCAGTATAAGGGACTTAGTGGATGTAACAAGAAGGCTTCTTAGCCCCCAAGGTCCCTTCTCCCCCAGCCAGTATTGCACCAGGAGGCATGTTTGCAGAGTGGCGGCGAAAGGGGGCATGGACTCTGAAGTCCTCACAGCAATCAGGCTCTGTGGAACTTACTGATTGTAACAGGAGGGGCAGTTGGCCCCCAAGGACCCTCAGCAGCCAAGGGACTTTTCCCCCCACCAGCAGTGTGCCAGGAGGCATGTTTGCAGAGTGGTGGAGAAAGGGGGCGTGGCCTCTGACAACCTCTCAGCAATTCCGCTGTGTGGGACTTACTGCAGGTAACAGGAGAGGTAGTTGGCCCCCAAGGACCCTCAGCAGCCAAGATGACCTCATCCCCCCATCAGCAGTGCACCAGGGGGCACGTTTGCAGAGTGGTGGAGAAAGGGGGAGTGGCCTCTGAAGACCTCTCAGCAATCCCACATTGTGTGGGGCTTACTGGAGGTAACAGGAGGGGCTTGTTGGACCCCAAGGACTCTCAGCAGGCAAGGGTACTTCATCCCCAAACCAACAGTGCACCAGGTGGCACGTTTCCTAAGTGGTGCAGAAAGTGGGGGGCCTCCAGCAACTTGGCGGTCATTTTTTAAATGTATTTTTATTTTTTATTTTTTAGGGAATGGCCCCCCTCCCTGGGCCAATTTCGGCCCCGGGGACACCCCAGGGCCAGGCACTTTTTAAATGGGGGTGGAGGGCTGCGCAGCCCCCCTTCCCAGGCCAAATTTGGCTCCAGTGACCCATCCCCGGGGCCCAACCTTTTTTATTTATTTTTTTAAACTAAAGGGTGGGTAAGAGGTCCCCCTCCAAGGCAGATTTCAGCCCCGGGGACCCTATCCCCCAGGGTCCAGTCTCTAGTGTGGGTGCCCTGGTCCCATTTAGGGCACCCACTTAGAAATGTTGGGAACCGAAGGGGGAGCCTCAAGGCCCCAGTGGCTCCTGCTGGCTCCCTGCCTCCTGCGGGAGCCAGCATTGCTTTGACATGAGGGAGCTGCTGAACTTGCAGCTCCCTCTCTGTCAAAGCAATTGTGCTCTGCTTTGAGCAAGTGAGAGAAAAATGCTCTCGCTTGCTTAAAGTAGAGCACAGTTTGCTATGGCTTGGGGTGAGCGGTAAAGCTCCTGCCAAGCCATAGCAAACAGCTGTGTCCCGGGGTGTGCACTCCGGGACATAGCAGGAGCTGGCCCTGGTGGGCGGTGTTCCCCAGGGCCATGTATAGCTCCAGGAGGGGGCTCCTTTCTTGTAGTTTGCCCCGGGGAGGTGGTGCTCTACAGAGCTGCGGGGGCCACACATCCCCCACATTTAATTTGACTTAAGCCCCGGGGAGGTGGCGGTCCCAGCGGCTGTGAGGGGTCCCCATGGCCCCCGCATTCTTTCATGTTAAAGCCTCAGGGAGGTGGGGGTCCCCGAGAGGCCCCCATCTCAAAAAATAAACAAGCCCTGGGGAGGTGGTGGTCCCCAGGGCAGTGAGGGAGGCCGTACGGGCCTCCCCCGCATTTTTCAAAATTCAAGCCCCGGGGAGGTGGCAGTCCCTGGGCTACTATAAACCCTAGGAGCGGGGTCCCATCCAGCCCCCAATGACCCTGGGACCTGGCCTACCCAGGGGCCAAATTAAGTAAAACTGAGGGAGACTGCATAGTTTTTTTAATCTTGAAAAATTTGCAGATCCGCCAGCAGATTTTTACAAGATTTTTTTTCAAAGAATGCTGTTTAGCTGTGGCAGGGTTTCTCAAAAACCCCTGCATCACGGCCAGGGGCTCAGGATATCCCTACCCCATTCAAGCCAAGTCCCAAGATGGCTGATTGAAATGTTGGCAGCTAATCAAATTTCAGTAGGATCCGTGACTTCACTGCAAGGACTCATGTCCCCAGATATCTATATATTTTTTAACTAAAATATCTCTTAAACTACTGAACAGATTTACACAAAATCACAAAAAGCACACTTTCTGGACCAACATCTAGCTTTCTGCCAAAAATTCCCATAGACATAACATGGGGGAAATGCGGTTTGGGACCCCCCTTTTTCTCGGCCTCGGCTTAACGAATCACCCCGAAACTTTTAACACAGCAGCCGAACCAAAAAGGGGATTTTTTTTTAAATTTCATGAAGATCCGTCAAGCGGCGCTAAAGTTATTGGCAAAAAAATAACGCTTTTCCTATGGAAACTTTGGTCCTAACTATAACTACCTACTGGCTATTGATATATATATATATATATATATATATATATATATATATATATATTCACTGAAAAAACCACAGGTTTTAGGGACATTATAGTTAGTTGGACATTTCACTCGTGCAAAACCAGAGAAGTTAGTTCAGCTAACTATAACTCGCGCCCCCGCAATGCACTGCTGATGATGTCACATATTACATCCCTCATGACATGGTCAGAGACATCACTGATGACATCTCAAATGACATCACTGATGACATCATCCTGTGACTGTGAGTGTTTCTAAAACATTTAAGAATGTTATATATATGTATGCCAAGGTGTATTCGAAGAATGAGTGGGTGTATGAGTGTCTGTATGGATGATTTGTTGGGTGCGTGACTGACTATGAGTGAGTAATTAAATGTGTCTTGGTGAATGTATGGGTGAGTGAATAATCTATATCAAAAAAAGGGAGAAGGGGGGACCAGGAGCTGATTGTGATCCAGTGCGCGAGCTCCACTCTCAAGTCGTTAAACCAAGAAGAGGGTCACTCTTCCATAGGTGGGGGTGCTAAAAGGTCACCCTCTCACCTGTGAAAGAGAAAAAGGGAAAAAAGAAAAGAGAGGAGAGAAAAAGGGTAGACCTAGGTCTAGAACCCACTCTGTAGGGGGGAGAACAGGTCTTGTCTCATGTTGCCCTCACACACCCCGAAGGATGTCATGCTTCATCATCGGGCGTTTGCTCCTCGTCGGGCCGGCGCTGCAATGCTCTACGGGTCCCCCGAAGGGTTGCTTTGGCGGAGATCTTTTAGAGAACGGCCATTAGATGAATGCGGGTGTGTGGGGTGGGTCCTATGTGCACAGTGAAAGTGTATGTGAAGGATAAAAATGGCTAAGGGATACCTGAGGGAAGATATCTTTATTGTGACGGTACTCTTGTCATACTAAAAAACCCGAAGGTGGTTCGTTACACCTATGGGCAATGATGTGCCCCTGGTAACTAAAAGGTCAGGTCGACATGTTTCGCGCCTAGATGGTCATAAAGATCCGCGGCGCTTCCTCAGGACCAGTAATAAATAGTGATGTAAAATGTGCAAGTGATAGAGGGATTCTAACCCTCAGTGTAGTTAGAGCGGGCAAGTGCTGTGAAAGACTACAGCTCAGCTACAACTAATTAGTTGGTCCGCTCCTGAAGTGACCTAAAGTCACGTGGAGAATTACTCCATGGGCTAGGGCGTAGGTTAACCCGCACCTTGACGGGAGTTTCCGTGCCAGTGCTGCGTCTCAACACCTACCCGACCTGGCGCCAGCCCGCATGTTGAGTGAATAATCTGACTAAATGTGTGTATCAGTCTGTCAGTTGGTATGTAAGTGGCTGCATGGGTTGGTGTGTAGGTACATGTGTGTCTATATAAATCTAAAAAAAAAAAATGGGTTATTGATTAGTTTTCTGAGTACCTGTATGGGTGCCTGAGTGTCTGTGTGGGTGGGTGAGGGGCTGTGTGACTCCCTGCATGGATGTCTGAGTGGATGAATCTCTGGGTGTATGCATTCATGAATCCATCTCTGAGGCACAGTATGGTTGAGTGAGTGTGCGTATTGGTTTTTTGGTGAATGTATGGATGTCGCAGTGGTATTTGGGTGACTAACTGCATATGTGAAAGGCTGTATATGTGAGTGTTGGAGTATATAAGTGACTGTTTGTGTGAGTGAGTGAGTGTGAGAGTGACTGTATGGATGAGTGTGTGCTTGTGTCAGTCATTGTATAAGAGAGTAAGTATGTGTTAGTATCTGTATGAATAAGTGAGGTGGTGTGTGTGTGTAACTGTATAATGAGTAAATGGCAGAGTGATTGATTCTTCGGGTGACTGACTAGGTGTGTGAGTAATTCTATGGGTGAGTGGTGGTGTGTGAGAATCTGTATAGGTGTATGAGTGCATATATCAGTGGCTGCATTGATGAGTGACTGCGTGTATGAGTGACTGTATGGGTGAGTGGATGTGTGTGTAGACCTATGAATCAGAGAGTGGGTATGTGTTAACTGGTATTGCTGTGTCTATGGTGTCGAGAATGGTAGTCTGTATTTTAGAGTAGGTGTATGAAAGGTTATATTAGGGTGTGAGGAGGTGCATCAGATATTAAGTGGATGATGTCATCAGTGATGTCATTTGAGATGTCATCAGTGATGTCATCAGTGATGTCTCTGACCATGTCATGGGTGATGTAATATGTGACGTCATCAGCAGTGCATTGTAGGGGCACAAGTTATAGTTAGCTCAACTAACTATAACAGCCAAATTTCTCTGGTTTTGTACGAGTTAAATGTCCAACTAACTATAATGTCCCTGAAACCTGTGGTTTTTTCAGTGAATTTCTAAGGTTTTTAAAATGCTAATTTCTAACTATAACGTCCCTGAAACCTATGGTTTTTTCAGTGAATTTCTAAGGTTTTGTTACTTGTTCTGAAATTTTTAGAGTGGAACAGCAATGGCACTATATCTTCAACAATTTCTGTAAAATTGCAGTGTGTACAATTTACATTTCAGATTAAAAAGCTTGTTCTAAATTTTTAAGCTTTTATAAAGGTAATGTGAATTTTTATCCGTTTTAAAATATGTATTTACATATTTATTTATTTTAAAAACTGATATTCGCGTACCAATCGCGTACCGGTCACGTTGGGTGGCGAATCCAAGCATCCTGCCGCCATATTTGCTAAGTCGTGCACGATGCGCGTACGGTGCGCGATGGGTGCGCGGTTCTCATTTTTCATGTTTACAAAATTTAAATACTTGATATATACTATATATTTATGAAATCAACCGTATATACTTTATTGAAAGAGTTATAAAAGTGATATTAACATAAATAATATGAATATTAAACTTCTTATAATGAAGTTACGGAAGCCGCGGCGGACCCGCGTAACTTCACGTATGTATTTCCGGGTTCGAGTCAGGTACGCGAATCCAGCACAAGTGTTTTAGTTTTAAAAGTATATATATATAACTTTATTATATATATTATACCAAGAGATTGATATACAAATTTGTAAATTTAGTATATTTGTAACTGGAATAAAGATATATTATTGTTAAATATATTTTTCGGGAATCGCGTTGGATGCGTGCTGATTACGCTTCGGGTACACGAATCCCCTGTGACTTCAAAAGAAAGCATTTCATTGGTTAAGAAGCTTTCTATTCTAGTACTTGCAGGACCCCACCCAATTTTTTCATTCTTCCAGGACCATCTTCAGAAGACACAGCTCTTGTGTTTTCTGCTCCTCTTTATTTCATTTTTGGTGTTTCTTTTATTCACTGAGGAAATGGCTCTTGTTAATCCACCACAGGACATTCCTGCAGAAGAAGAGAAGCTGGAAGAACCAGTCAAACAGCGCAAAGAAAGTATTGTGTGGTCTTTCTTTTCTATACCACCTGGAGAGAAGAAGGTGAATGCACGGAAGGTGGGCGGTGAACTTCGCTCCGTTCGCGGAGTTTGCAGAGTTTTCTGCACTCCGCGGAGCTCGTGGAGTGCAGAAAACTCCGCTTCGCGATGTGCAGCAGGGTTTTTCCCCGCTCACGATCACGAACAGTAAGTTCGCGATCGCGTACGGTAAGTTTGCGAGCGCGAGCTGTCGCTCGGGTAGAATTTCTACCCGAGCGGCAGGAATACCAGCACAAACTGCAGTTCGCACTGCACTCCGCTACTCGCGGAACTTCGCAGAGTTTTTTGTAACTTTGCGGAGTTTCGCATAGCAAAACTCCGCGAACTACGCCCAGGGTTAGGTGACCTGCACTATTTGTCAAAATGTGCTATCTCGGGAATCCGAGAAAAAATATTCCTGCGGAACTTCATCAATGATGAAGCACCTACAGACCATACACCCGAATCGTCTTGCGCGAGAACAACATTGTCGCCAACTTCAACAAAGTAAGCAAGATGATGAGGTAGCAGGGCCTAGCACTTCGGCAGGTTCTTCTGCATCCACTCAAACTGGACAAATTATTCCTGAGTTCGCTGGACTTGAGCAGCACTGCATAAAGTGCAAAAAACTACTTTGTGCTGGAGAGCAATCTGTTGAAGCTGATGTGGTTGCTGCAAAGAACCACCCCTGTTAATTTTGTTGTTGTTTTTGCAATGACTTTATAAGTGCAAAATGTTTGGAAAAGTTTTTCCAGTTCATTCCGTTGATTTTTTCATTTTTTTGTTAAACAAAACACCAAAAAAATGAATAAAAGAGTTATAAAAACACACAAAATTTTAAAAAGAAAAAACATGGTTCTTTTTAGAACCGCCTATGTGGTTGAAAATAGACAAAGTTGTATGTGTTGTATAAATTGCTGCAAGTGTAATATGTGAATCATTGTATGAGTGCATGAGTACTGCCCGAGTGAATGAATGAGTGCAGCAGTAATGCGTGGGTCACTGGTTGAGTGCATGGATAGTGCCTGAGTGAATGGATAAGTGCATGGGTAGTGCCTGACTGATTGCATGAGTGCAAAAGTAGTGTCTGAGTGATTGTAGGAGTGCATGGGTAGTGCCTGAGTGCATAGATGAGTGCATGGGTTTTGCTTGAGGGAATGGGTGACTGCAAAAAGACTGCCTGAGTGATTGGATGAGTGCAGGGGTAGTGCCTGGGTAATTGGAGGAGTGCATGGGTAGTAACGCACTGATTGCATGACTGCAGGGGTAGTGTCTGGATGATTGGAGGAGTGCATGGGTTGTGCCTGAGTGCAAGCATGAGTGCATGGGTAGTGCCAACATGATTGGAGGAGTGCCTGGGTAGTGCCTGAGTGATTGGATGAGTGCATGGGTCATGTTTGAGAGAATGGATGAGTGCATGGATTGTGCCTGAGTGATTGGATGAGTGCAAAAGTAGAGCCTGAGTACATGGATGAGTGCATGGGTAGTGCCTGGGTGATTGGATGAGTGCATGGGTAGTGTTTGAGAGAATGGATGAGTGCATGGATTGTGCCTGAGTGATTGGATGAGTGCAAAAGTAGAGCCTGAGTACATGGATGAGTGCATGGGTAATGCCTGGGTGATTGAAGGAGTGCATGAGTAGTGCCTGAGTGATTAGATGAGTGCATGGGTAGTGTTTGAGGGAATGGATGAGTGCAATAGTAGTACCTTAGTGATTGGATGAGTGCATGAGTAGAGCCTGAGTGCATGGATGAGTGCATAAGTAGTGCCTGGGTGATTGGAGGACTACATGGGTAGTGCCTGAGTGATTGAATGAGTGCATGGGTAGTGTTTGAGAGAATGGATGAGTGCATGGGTAGTGCCTGAGCGATTGAATGAGTGCATAAGTAGAGCCTGAGTACATAGATGAGTGCATGGGTAGTGCCTGGGTGATTGGAGGTGTGCATGAGTAGTGCCTGAGTGAATGGATGAGTGCACGGGTACTGTTTGATGGAATGGATGAGTGCAATAGTGGTGCCTGAGTGATTGGATGAGTGCATGGATACAGCCTGAGTATTGTATTTTAAGCTTTTAAAGCGCACTTTTACCCAAGGGTGTCCTGGCGCTGAGCACTGTCTGACTGGTATCCCTCGGCATCTAGACTTAGTCTACGAACAACCACGTTTTCAACCCCTTCCTGAAAGACAGGAGTTCCGTGGAGTTCCTAAGATGAACCGGTAGGTTGTTCTAGGCTGCAGTGGCACAAAAGATAAAACTGCTGCCCCCCCACTTAGCCTTTTTTACCCTGGGAACAGTCACTAGCTTTGCTTCCACGGAGCGCAGCATTCTTCCTGGGATATACCATTGAAGGCGTCTCCTCAGGTATTCCGGACCACTGCCCATCAAAGACTTAAAAACCGTGCAGAGTGCCTTAAATTGTACACGTTGTTTTATTGGGAGCCAGTGTAGATGTCGCAGTCCATTTCTAACAGAGACGAAACTTGGTGTGCCCGTTAGCAGCCTTGCTGCCCCATTTTGTACCATCTGGAGTCTGTTCAGATGTTTCTTTTGGATGTTAAGGTATAGACTATTACAATAATGTGGAGAGGTGTGGTGCAGCGGCCAGGGCAGCTTACTTCGGAGCACAGGGTTCACGGTTCGATCCCCGGCTCCGGCGGCAGCTCAGCTCAGCACCATGTGACTCTGGGCAATAGCTCACTTAATTTCCACTACGGCCCCCAGCGCCTTGAGACCCGTAAGGGTGAGTAGCTGCGCTATATAAAAACGGACTTACATAATCCAGACGGGACAAAATGAGGACTGAGACTGCCGTCCTAAAGCTTTCCTCTGGTAGGAAAAATTGTATTTTTCTCAAAATTCTAAGGAGGAAAAAGCTCGTCGAGACCACCCCACTGACCTGGTCCCCAAACGTAAGGTGTTTTCCATAATCACCCCCAGGTTCTTGGCTTTCAGCGTGGGGGATGGGGGCTTGCCCATTTCTTTGGGCCACCAGTCTGGCGTCCAGAGGTTGGGGTTATTCCCAAATAGAATCACCTCCGTTTTGCCAGCATTAAGCTTCAGGCAGTTCGCCGACATCCAACCAGTTACAGCTTTCATACAGTCGTGACATTTTGAGGCAGTTTCGGCTTCTGTACCCCGCTGAAGGGACAACACAATTTGTGTGTCGTCCGCGTACGATGTTAATTGGAGCCGGAAAGATCTTATAAGGGCCGCCAGTGGGCTAACGTATATATTAAAAAGCGTGGGGCTAAGGTAGGACCCTTGTGGCACCCCACAAGGAAGGGAAAAATACTTTGACCTATCCCTTCCCAAATCCACTGTTTGCAATCTGTCAGACAGAAACGATTTCAATAGGTTCCAGGCCTTGCCCTGGACCCCTGCTCTCGATAGTCGGTCCATCAGCACTTCGTGATGGACCGTATCGAAAGCTGCTGACAGATCCAACATAATCAGGATCGCCGAGCCTCCCTGGTCCACAGCCTCTCGAACCTCCTCCGTGGCTTTAATCAGCGCCAGCTCTGTGCTATGTCCATCGCGGAAACCATACTGTGAGGGATCCAGCGCGTTGTTGTTCTTAAAAAACGTGCTCAGTTGCGTATTAATAGCCTTCTCCATTATTTTTGCCGGCAATGGAAGCCGGGAGATGGGTCTATAATTATTCGGATTACTAGGATCCAAATTTGGTTTTTTAATCAGCGGAAGTATTGAGGCTGTTTTCCATGCTGTAGGATAATGGCCTGACTCCATGATGCAATTAAACAAAAGCGTCAAAACGGAGGCAATGACCTCTGGGGTATTTTTGATTACCGATACCGGACAAGGGTCCAGAGGGGATCCGGATAGAGACCCCATCAGCAGGTTAGTTACCTCCTTGATTTCAAATGGTGTAAAACTCTCTAATATGGGTGCAGTATAGAAGGCCTCGAACTTTGGCCCGACTGCCAACTCACCCACCATGCTTTGTTGATTGCTAAAGGAGGAAAAAATAACTTCCACCTTATTTAGAAAAAAGGAGGCTAATGCATCGCAGAGTGCTGGGCTACTGTGTGTATTAGGTTTAACAGGGTTCGTAAGATTGGTTATAGTTCTGAAGAGCTCCCTAGAAGTGGATTTAGCCTCATTGATCTGCTCCACGAAGTATTCATTTTTTTGCTTCTTGGAGTAGTTTTTTATAGTTAGTAAGGCTTACTTTATATGCTTCCTTGTTAGCGGTGCTATAACCTTTCCTCCAGACCCGCTCCAACCTCTTACAGTCCATTTTATGCTTCTGCAAGTTGTCGGAGAACCATGGGGCTGAGGGATGTGCTCGCTTAGGAGTATACAATTTAACCGGGGCCAGTTTGCTGCACGCGGCCTCAATCCAACTCACATAGGCCGTCGTGGCCTCCTCCACATTGATGGGGAGACTCGGGGCAGTTTCTTTCAAGACCTTCCCTAAGTCAGTGCTATCAATATTTTTATGCATGGATGAGTGCATGGGTAGTGCCTGGGTGATTGGATGAGTGCATGGGTAGTGTTTGAGGGAATGGATGAGTGCAATAGTAGTGCCTGAGTGATTGGATGAGTGCATGGATAGAGCCTGAGTGCATGGATGAGTGCATGGGTAGTGCCTGCGTGATTGGATGAGTGCATGGGTAGTGTTTGAGGGAATAGATGAGTGCAATAGTAGTGCCTGAGTGAATGGATAAGTGCATGGATAGGGCGTGGTTGATTGCATGAGTGCAAGAGTATTGTCTGAGTGTTTGTAGGAGTGCATGGGTAGTGCCTGAGTGCATAGATGAGTGCATGGGTTTTGCTTGAGGGAATGGATGACTGCAAAAAGACTGATTGGATGGGTGATGGGGTAGTGCCTGGGTAATTGGAGGAGTGCATGGGTAGTGACTGGCTGATTGCATGACTGCAGGGGTAGTGTCTGGGTGATTGCAGGAGTGTATGGGTAGTGCCTGAGTGCATGCATGAGTGCATGGGTAGTGCCTGTGCGATTGGAGGAGTGCATGGGTAGTGCCTGAGTGATTGGATGAGTGCATGGGTAGTGTTTGAGAGAATGGATGAGTGCATGGATAGTGCCTGAGTGATTGGATGAGTGCAAAAGTTGAGCCTGAGTACATGGATAAGTTCCTGGGTAGTGCCTGGGTGATTGAAGGAGTGCATGAGTAGTGCCTGAGTGATTGGATGAGTGAATGGGTAGTGTTTGAGGGAATGGATGAGTGCAATAGTAGTACCTTAGTGATTGGATGAGTGCATGAGTAGAGCCTGAGTGCATGGATGAGTGCATAAGTACTGCCTGGGTGATTGCAAGACTTAATGGGTAGTGCCTGAGTGATTGGATGAGTGCATGGGTAGTGTTTGAGAGAATGGATGAGTGCATGGGTAGTGCCTGAGTGATTGGATGAGTGCATAAATAGAGACTGAGTACATGGATGAGTGCATGGGTAGTGCCTGGGTGATTGGAGGACTGCATGAGTAGTGCCTGAGTGAATGGATGAGTGCACGGGTACGGTTTGAGGGAATGGATGAGTGTAATAGTGGTGCCAGAGTGATTGGATGAGTGCATGGATAGAGCCTGAGTGCATGGATGAGTGCATGAGTAGTGCCTGGGTGATTGGATGAGTGCATGGGTAGTGTTTGAGGGAATGAATTAGTGCAATAGTAGTGCCTGAGTAATTGGATGAGTGTATGAGTAGAGCCTAAGTGCTTGGATGAGTGCATGGGTAGTGCTTGGGTGATTGGAGGAGTGCATGGTTAGTGCCTGAGTGCATGGATGAGTGCATGGGTAGTGCTTGAGGGAATGGATGAGAACAGTAGTAGTGTATGAGGGATTGGATGAGTGCATGGGTAGAGCCTAAGTGCATGGATGAGTGCATGGGTAGTGCCTGAGTGATTGGATGAGTGCATAAGTAGAGCCTGAGTACATGGATGAGTGCATGGGTAGTGCCTGGGTGATTGGATGACTGCATGAGTAGTGCCTGAGTGAATGGATGAGTGCACGGGTACGGTTTGAGGGAATGGATGAGTGTAATAGTGGTGCCAGAGTGCATGGATGAGTGCATGGGTAGTGCCTGGGTGATAGGATGAGTGCATGGGTAGTGTTTGAGGGAATGAATGAGTGCAATAGTAGTGCCTGAGTAATTGGATGAGTGTATGAGTAGAGCCTAAGTGCATGGATGAGAGCATGGGTAGTGCTTGGGTGATTGGAGGAGTGCATGGTTAGTGCCTGAGTGCATGGATGAGTGCATGGGTAATGTTTGAGGGAATGGATGAGAACAGTAGTAGTGTATGAGGGATTGAATGAGTGCATGGGTAGAGCCTAAGTGCATGGATGAGTGGATGGGTAGTGCCTGAGTACATGGATGAGTGCATGGGTAGTGTTTGAGGGAGTGGATAATTGCAGAAGTAGTGCCTGAGTGATTGCATTAGTGCATTGGTAGAGCCTGAGTGCATGAATGAGTGCATGGGTAGTGTCTGGGTGATTGGAGCAGTGCATGGGTAGTGCCTTAGTACATGGAGCAATGCATATGTAGAGCCTGAGTGCATGGATGAGTGCATGGGTAGTGCATGTGTAGTGCCTGAGTGCATGGACCCTTTCATTAAAATATAGGTAGGACCATACTAGATGCTCCTAGGGGGCGGCCATCTTGTAATGGTGTTCTCCTCATTACTCATCTCAATCCTTGATTCTCCTACCAACTATCTCAATCTCCCTACTGTATTTTTATCAGCATGAAGCCCCATGCTAACACTTCTACTATCTGTATGAATAGACCCCACATAGGCCGAATCTAATAAAGTTTCCCCACAGATCTACCCAACTTAACGGAGGATACTTTTACTCTCCACACCCCGAACCCGAACAACCACCTTCTGCCTCGCGTAGGCGAGGGTTTAACTGACCTGAGTACCACCCACCTTGCGGCTGTCCCCACCACTGTTCCTCCTTTACCTCGTCTTCCCTATTATTCTCAGTCCCCTGAATCACCCGCTGCTCGCTCCAACAACGGGTGGATGGGCACCCTACCAACTCTAACACCCAGGTAGACTCGGATATTCTTCCCTTACGCCCGGGATCTTCCAACCGCAGGGCCCGGAACCTAGTTGCTGTCTCCTGTCCGTTGACCAGTAACCGACACTCACCCCCACTCTCATTTCATTCTTCACTCTCATTACATTCTTCACCCTCTACCTCTCCTAACTCCACTCCGCCTTTCCCTATTCCCACTCCAGGCTCTGATTCCCTTCTCAAGCATGATTTTATCTCCCTCGATAACTGTGCCAATGATCCTTTGCAACCCTCTATTACCCCTCTCACTGCTGAACCAGTCATACCTTTGCCTGCTAGTTCTGAGAATAAGTGCATGAACAATCCCTGCCTTGAGGCGAAGATTGCGGACCTCAAGCATGATCTCGCGGTTGTCAAAGAGATGGTGCAAAGCATACTTCAGTTCTCCTTGAAGATGGAGAAGCGTTGGGTCTCACCCCCGCTCAGAGGAATTATATTTACAACTTACAGAATCTGTCCTACTCAGCTAACGACCATCCCGCTCTCTGCTCCTCTCTTAGTTCCAGCTGGAGCTCTAGGCCTTTACCTAATCATCACTCTAGGCCCCACAGACCCTTACCTCAGCTATCTGAAGAGGACATTCGCGCCCTTCTTTTCTCCTACACTGACTCAAGGACGGTCTCCTCCTCCAACTCTACTCTCAACATCCCCTCCATCATTGCGGACCCTGACAGGGAACCGAGTCTTAAGCACAGAACGGTGAACAAAGAAAACCTACTTCACATAACCACCTCTCTTCAAGAAGTGGCCACTTACAATCTGCACATCAAATCGATGCTACTCAACTGTAGATCAGCTGTGAAACATGCAGCTGATATTTCAGAACTCATCATTGCGCAAAACCTGGACCTTCTGATCATCACTGAAACCTGGCTCAATGATACCTCTTCCCCAGTTCTTGACATCTTAATCCCCCCTGACTACGCCATTCTCAGAAGAGACCGACTTGGTAAATCAGGGGGGGGCATTGCTTGCATTCATCGCTCCAACCTCACAGTAAAACAATCTCTATGTGCTGTGTTATCCTCCTGTGAACAGCTAGTCACTGAAATCTGGAATAAAGGCAAGAAGATCTGTGTGTTGCACTCTATCTATCACCCTCCTGGTGACAATCTGGTCTTCATAGAGCAAATCATGGAGATCATTAGCTCGAGCTCGGATCAACTCTGCCACATATTCCTCGGAGACTTTAACCTTCATTGGAATGACACAAATGATCCTATTGTATGCTCATTTAAGACTTTCCTCTCTGACCTTAACCTCTCACAGCTTTGTAAAGGTCCCACACACAATAAGGGCGCCACTCTCGACCTTATCATTGCCAAAGACAACATCATACAAATAGGAGACATCCTACCCTGCGACTGGTCTGATTATTTTCAAATTCCCTTCCTCATCCTAGATAAGGGCTTGGGTAGACAGGGTCAACCCCTTAAAGCGAAACAACTGACTCGCAATATGAGAGACCTCAACATCAATATGCTACCTTCAATCACCAAAAATAGACTTCAGCCCCCCCCTAATATGATCAACCTTGACTATCTCTCGGATCATTACATTAACACGTTATCTAACATTCTTGATTCTATTGCACCGAAGCAGCTCAAAAGGATTCCCGTCAAACTGTCCAAACCGTGGTTTAATAGTTCCCTAAATGATGAACGGCGCAATCTTAGACTATCTGAGAAACTCTGGGGAAACACGCCCTCCACCACAAATCTCACTCAACTTAGAAAAGTGAGAAGCTCCTACAACAAATACATCCGACTGGCTAAAACAGACCACTTCAGAACTCAATTGGATGGAGCCAAAAATAGGCCCAAAAACTCTTTGAAATCATTAAGGAACAATCTAACCAGTCTTACAACCAGATCTCTACTCCGATGCTTGAAAAATGCGTCCATTCACAGCACTGGAACCATATTGAGAAATATCAACTCCTTGACCCCCATCAGTCAGGTTTCAGATCAGGACACAGTACTGAAACGGCACTAACGCACATTGTTGATGACGCCTTGAGAGCCCTTGAACAAAATGTCCCTTGTCTCCTGATCCTTCTGGACCTGTCCTCAGCCTTCGATACCATCAAACATGAAAACCTGATTGATCTTCTTCAACACAGGATGGGTCTCTCTGGCCTGGTACTAAATTGGTTTGCCTCCTTCCTGCATAACCGCACGCAAAGGATCAAAGTTAAACATTCCCTTGCTTCCAGTACCCCTGTCATGATTGGAGTCCCCCAAGGATCAGCTCTCTCACCCACTCTCTTCAACCTTTTTATGGAGCCACTTGCTGTCATTCTGAAACAAGCGAACATTCAGTACCACATGTATGCAGATGACACGCAACTGTACCTCAAGATCTCATCTCAAGAGGACATAAAAACATTAAATGCTGCACTTGCACAAACCCAACAATGATTAGCTCAGAACCATCTCCTACTAAATACTCTCAAAACGGAATTTCTTTTGATCTCCCCACCCAATCACTCGGCTCCTACCCTTGACTGGATTAAACATCTCACTGCCCTAAACTGCACCCCTCATGTTGTAGACTCCGCCAAATCTTTAGGTATCACCCTGGATAAACACTTAAACATGCAAGCGCACATCAGTGCTACTACTAGGGGAGCTAATTTCCAACTTAACACACTTAAGAAAATCAAACCTTTCCTCCCACCCGAAGACCTCAGGCCGGCGGTTCAATCCCTGATTATCTCTAGATTGGAATATGGGCTGGTGACCCTTGCTGGACTTCCCAAAGCTAGCTTGGCGCCACTCAGAGCTACCCTGAATGCTTCGGCTAGACTCATAACAGGCTTGAGAAAGTATGATCACATTTCCCCAGACCTTCTGCAACTAAATTGGTTATCTATTGAAGCCAGAATCAGACTCAAGATAGCTTGCCTGACTCATAAAGCCATACACTACAATACCCCGTACTACCTGGCAAATAAGCTTGAACTATCAGGCTCCGGCCGGAACCTTAGAAGTATGTCCACCCTTCTGTTGAAACCTCCAAGATTCAAAAAGAAAAGATCTTACAACCGTGCTTTCACTGGTCTTGCTCCGAGAATTTGGAACTCCCTGCCATCAGAGATCAGATCCAATCCTTCCACTACATCCTTTAAAAAACTGGTCAAACAACTACTCTTGAATGAACGTTAACACCATCATCCTGTGATCATGCTCTTGTTTTTATTATTACCCAATTCTTGTTTGTACTACAATGATGCGTTTTACTGTATGCTTTTACATTATTTTGATCTAGTCCTCTATGGCTCCTTAATTGCATTAACTGGTGATCTTGCTCTTGCTTTTGTTAATATTTCCTTGATTCGTATTGCACTTCTCTGGTGCGTTTTATTTTATGATGTTTTGCTATTCGTGTTCTAGGGCTCCGTTTATACCCCCAACTCTTTACCTGAACGTTTCCCATTATTTTGTAACTACTTTCACATTGTATTTGTACCCTTGCTTGCGCCAACTCTGTACAGCGCTCTGATACCCCTATGGGTCTTGTTCGTGCTTTATAAAACTATTCAAATAAAATAAAATAAAATAAATGGATGAGTGCATGGGTAGTGTTTGAGGGAATGGATGAGTGCAACAGTAGTGTCTGAGTGATTAAATGAGTGCATGGGTAGAGTCTGAGTGCATAGATGAGTGCATGGATACTGCCAGGGTAAATGAAGGAGTGCACGCGTAGTGCCTGAATTCATGGATGAGTGCATGGCTAGTGTTTGAGGGAATGGATGAGGGCAATAGTAGTGCCTGAATGATTGGAGGACTGCATGGGTAGTGCTTGAGTGATTGCATGAGTACATGGGTAGAGCCTAAGTGCATGGATGAGTGCATGGGTAGTGTTTGTTTGATTGGATGAGTGCATGGGTAGAGCCTAAGTGCATGGATGAGTGCATGGGTAGTGTTTGTTTGATTGGATGAGTGCATGGGTAGTGCCTGAGTGCATGGATGAGTGCATGGGTAGTGTTTCAGGGAATGGATAATTGCAGCAGTAGTGCCTGAGTGATTGGATCAGTGCATCAGTAGAGCATGAGTGCATAAATGAGTGAATGGGTAGTGTCTGGGTGATTGGAGCAGTACATGGGTAGTACCTGAGTACCTGGAGCAATGCATAGGTAGAGCCTGTGTGCCTGGATGAGTGCATGCGTAGTGCCTGGGTGATTGGAGGAGTGCATGGGTAGTGCCTGTGTGCATGGATGAGTGCATGGGTAGTGTTTGAGGGAATGGATAATTGCAGCAGTAGTGCCTGAGCGATTGCATCAGTGCATTGGTAGAGCCTGAGTGCATGAATGAGTGCATGGGTAGTATCTGGGTGATTGGAGTAGTGCATGGGTAGTGCTTGAGTGCATGGAGCAATGCATAGGTAGAGCCTGAGTGCCTGGATGAGTGCATGCGTAGTGCCTTGGTGATTGGAGGAGTGCATGGGTAGTGCCTGGGTACATGGATGAGTGCATGGGTAGTGTTTGAGGGCATGGATGAGTGCAACAGTAGTATCTGAGCGATTAAATGAGTGCATGGGTACAGTCTGAGTGCATGGATGAGTGCATGGATACTGCCAGGGTGAATGAAGGAGTGCATGGGTAGTGCCTGAGTGCATGGATGAGTGCATGGCTAGTGTTTGAAGGAATGGATGAGTGCAATAGTAGTGTCTGAGTGATTAAATGAGTGCATGGGTAGAGTCTGAGTGCTTGGATGAGTGCATGGATACTGCCAGGGTGATTGAAGCAGTGCATGGGTAGTGGCTGAGTGATTGGAGGACTGCATGGGTAGTGCTTGAGCGATTGCATAAGTGCATGGGTAGTGTTTGCAAGAATAGATGAGTACAATATTAGTGCCTGAGTGATTGGATGAGTGCATAGGTAGAGCCTAAGTTCATTGATGAGTGCATGGGTAGTGTTTGGGTGATTGGATGAGTGCATGGGTAGTATCTGAGTGCATGGATTTATGCATGGGTAGTGTTTGAGGGAATGGATAATTGCAGCAGTAGTGCCTGAGTGATTGCATCAGTGCATCGGTAGAGTCTGAGTGCACGAATGAGTGAATGGGTAGTGTCTGGGTGATTGGAGCAGCGCATGGGTAGTACCTGAGTACATGGAGGCATACATAGGTAGAGCCTGGGTGCCTGGATAAGTGCATGCGTAGTGCCTGGGTGATTGGAGGAGCGCATGGGTAGTGCCTGAGTGCATGGATGAGTGCATGGGTAGTGTTTGAGGGAATGGATAATTTCAGCAGTAGTGCCTGAGTGATTGCATCAGTGCATTGGTAGAGCCTGAGTGCATGAATTAGTGCATGGGTAGTGTCTGGGTGATTGGAGCAGTGCATGGGTAGTGCCTGAGTGCATGGAGCAATGCATTGGTAGAGTCTGAGTGCCTGGATGAGTGCATGCGTAGTGCCTGGGTGATTGGAGGAGTGCATGGGTAGTGCCTGAGTGCATGGATGAGTGAATGGGTAGTGTTTGAGGGAATGGATGAGTGCAATAGTAGTGCCTGAGTGAATGGATATGTGCATGGGTAGTGCCTTGCTGATTGCATGATTGCAAGAGTCTATCTGAGTGATTGTAGGAGTGCATGGGTAGGGCCTGAGTGCATAGATGAGCACATGGGTTTTGCTTGAGGGAATGAATGAGTGCAAAAAGACTGCCTGAGTGATTGGATGAGTGCGGGGGTAGTGCCTGGGTAATTGGAGAGTGCATGGGTAGTAACTGGCTGATTGCATGACTGCAGGGGTAGTGTCTGGGTGATTGCAGGAGTGCATGGGTAGTGGCTGAGTGCATGCATGAGTGCATGGGAAGTACCTGCGTGATTGGAGGAGTGCATGGGTAGTGCCTGAGTGATTGGATGAGTGCATGGGTATTATTATTATTATTAGATTTATATGGCACACAGCTACCCAAAGGTTTCCCGGCGCCTACGGACATACAAGGTGAGAGAAAAGGTCAAAGTTATTAATAAAAGGTTCTACTGATTAAAAAGCCACGTTTTCAGTTCTTTGCGGAATTTGAGGTAGTGTTTTTCAAGGCGGAGTTGCATTGGAAGGGAGTTCCAAAGGGAAGGAGCTAGGTAGGCAAAGGAACGTCCTCCCATTCTGGCTCGTTTGATCCTGTGTACCTGGAATTTTAATTGATTGGAGGAACGTAGTAAGCGTGAGGGACGATAATGGTGCACCAAGGCACTTAGATAGTGGGGAGCTGAGCCTATGTTTATTTTGTGCATATAGCAAAGGGCTTTAAATTTGGCGCGATTATCAATTCTCAGCCAGTGTAGTTTTCGAAGAGCCCCTGAAGTAGAGGCCATTCTGGGTAGTTGGCAAAGCAGTCTTGCCACGGAATTTTGGACTACCTGTAGCTTACGGAGTACTTCCTTACTAGCACCCAGGTAGAGCACGTTGGCGTAGTCCAACCTGGACACTATCAAGGCCTGGATGACAGTTTTTTGTGTAGCGGAGGGAAGCATCCAGAGAATTTTCCTAAGCCACTTCAGGATAGCAAAGCAAGTGGAGCGACTTTGATCACTTGCTGCCTCATAGACAATTGGTCGTCAATAATGACGCCAAGGTTACGGGCCGATTGTGATGGATGCGGAAGATCGCCCATTTGCGGTGGCCAATGTTGGGGGCCCCAGAGAGTTTTATTACCACCGAAGATGAGGAGTTCGGTTTTCCCACCGTTGAGTTTTAGTTTGTTTGAATGCATCCAGTCAGCGATCTTTTTTAGCCCCGTCTGGAGAGAGGATGATTTCGAAGTCTCCTTGGAGGAAAGCGAAAAGATCAACTGGGTGTCGTCCGCGTAAGAGTATATTATTAGCCCTGCTTGCTCTGCTATCGTAGCCAGAGGGCTGACGTAGATGTTGAAAAGCAATGGGCTAAGTATGGAGCCCGTATGGAGCCCTGAGGGACTCCATATGGGGAAACCTGAGTCTTGGAATGAGCAGTAGAGGAGAAGACCTGAAAGGTCCTTTTGGATAGAAAGCTAGACAGCCATTTAAGTGCCGTACCACAAATGCCCTTAGATTGAAGGATTTTTATAAGTGAAGTGTGGGAAACAGTGTCAAATGCGGCACTTAGATCAAGTAAAATAAGAGCCACCGTATCTCCTTTGTCGACCTGTTGACGAATGTTCTCAGCGACTCCCAGAAGTGTCGATTCTGTGGAAAAACCTGCTCTAAAGCCCGATTGAGACAGATGTAGAATATTTTGTGCTTCAACATACTTCGTCAACTGGAAGTTGATATGTTTTTCTAGGATCTTGGAGAAAACAGGAAGCAGGGAGATGGGGCAAAAGTTAGAAAGGATCTTGGGGTCAGAGTTGGTTTTTTTAAGCAAAGGGAGCACCATCGCATGTTTCCAGGCCACCGGAACTCTAGCTTCAGATAGTGATGCGTTGAGGAGCTCCATGATGATAGTAAGTATAGGGAGGTCTAGTTTTTGAAGCACAGAGGGTGGAAGCAGATCCTTGGGGGAGCCAGATTCGATGCTCGTGAGAATACTGCGGAAAGCAGAGATGTCAAGAGGAGTCCAGTTGTCTAGCAGGATGTCATTGTTCACTTGTACGACTTCTTGTGGGAGGCATAGTGTTGCCAAATCATTGGTTTGCAAGTTTGTTGTTATAGTTGTGTGTTTGTTAAAATTCGAGTAGATTTTATCAATTTTGCCCACAAAAAATTCCGCCAGATCATCACACTGTTTAGAGTTGAGACCCAGAGGCTCAGGTTGACAGTTGGCACCAGATAGTTCCTTCACTACTTTGAACAGAACTTTGGGACAGTTTTGTGAACGTAAAATAGTGTGATTGGCGTGTTCAGCGCGAGCCGTGTTGCACATGGAGTGATAGCTATTTAAAGCTAATTTATACGTGTTTTTTTTTATCTAGCTCGTACTTTTTTTGCCATTGTCTTTCTAGATTTTTACATTTAGTTTTTTCTATTTTAAGTTTTTCTGAAAACCAAGGAGCTGGGGGCGATGTTGACCCACTTTTTTGTTAGACAATGGTAGACAAGCATCAATAGAAGAGGTTAGCCATTTATGGATGACCTCATCTTCCTCTATGCTAGTTATTGAAATAAGCGGCATGGTGTTATTCATACGAAGGTTCAAATCATTTACATCTAAATTTTTCCAATTTCTACCGTTTCTTGGCCCAGAGAGAGGAGATGAATTCTTAAGGAGCCGTTCCTGTTTGACCTTAAATTCCACCAAAAAGTGGTCAGACCAAGGAATAGGAATAGCAGGCTTACAAGAGATGGAGGTAAGGTTGGAGAAAATGGGATCCAATAGGTGTCCTGCCTTATGGGTGGGGCCTGAGTTGTGAAGAGAGACATTCATAGCGGCCAAATCGGCAATGAGCGTGGAGCTAATGTTGCAGGAGGCTTCATTGAAGTGTAAGTTCAAGTCGCCTAAAATCAGGAAGTTAGAGGCTTCTAGCAATAGGGGGGCAATAAAATCGGGGAGAGCAGCTGCCCAAGGTCCCGCAGGCCTTGGGTGGCGGTAGATTAGGGTCCCGGACAGAGTGAAATTAGGGGACAGTAAGAGTTTAAACAGACCGGCTTCACAGTCCTTGAGGCCTAAATCATCCCATTTACACGAATAGGATGATTTAAAGATTATAGCTATGCCTCCTCCACTCCTATCTGCACGATTCTTACCAAAATAGGTGTAGTTAGGGGGAAGAGCGTGCGCAATATCAGGTCCGGAGCTCTCATTAATCCAGGTCTCTGTTAGAAAAATGGCATCTGGTTGCGAATCGGTAAGGAGATCAAAAATATTTCTCTTATGTTTTGGGAGTGACCTGCAATTAAGACTAAAAAAAGTGAATTCAGAGTGGATATCCTTTTTTTCTTGGTCAAGGTAGGCATTACAATAGAATTACGACAAGTAGATTTCAAATTGGGTTGGGGTGTAAGGGAGTATCCACAGCCGGGACAATTTGAGGGATCTGTGTCGGGAGTGAGAGGTGGGCAGTGCGGGACTAGCTTGGGACTGAGGGCCTGGAGTGTTGAGCAAGAATAAGTGATCCGGTCGCTGTGGATTTGGGCATAGGGACTGGCCCCAGGCCCCATCCGGCCACGGACAGGCGCAGACGGGCTTGCCTTTGGCGCGCCGGCGGCGCGCCCGCTGCGCGCATCCGCTGCGCGAGGCGAGAGGCATCGGTTTAAATAGGGTGAGCGATCAGCTGCTCCAGCAGCTGATTGGAGCCTAAACCGGAAGTCAGAATTACTTCCTGTAGCACGTTGCAATCCCTCCACACAATCCGAATAATCGGCGGTGGACCGGGGACCCTGTGCAAATAGGAGCGGTAGGTGAGTGATTTAAAAGCAGAATGAAACCTTTCTCGAGGCGAGTGCAACATACAAAATTAAGTGAGGTTATTAAAACAGTGCTTCAAGTAATATGAGGCGAGCACAGAGCCCTTTACCAGGCGCTTCACTATTAAATGTCAGCGTCTGTCTGTCTCTCGTCTAGCGTGTCCGCTGCGCGAGGCGAGAGGCATCGGTTTAAATAGGGTGAGCGATCAGCTGCTCCATAGTGTTTGAGACAATGGATGAGTGATTGGATGAGTGCAAAAGTAGAGCCTGAGTACATGGATGAGTGCATGGGTAGTTCCTGGGTGATTAAAGGAGTGCATGAGTAGTGCCTGAGTGATTGGATGAGTGCATGGGTAGTGTTTGAGGGAATGGATGAGTGCAATAGTAGTACCTTAGTAATTGGATGAGTGCATGAGTAGAGCCTGAGTGCATGGATGAGTGCATAAGTAGTGCCTGGGTGATTGGAGGACTACATGGGTAGTGCCTGAGTGATTGGATGAGTGCATGGGTAGTGTTTGAGAGAATGGATGAGTGCATGGGTAGTGCCTGAGTGATTGGATGAGTGCATAAGTAGAGCCTGATTACATGGGTGAGTGAACGGGTAGTGCCTGGGTGATTGGAGGACTGCATGAGTAGTGCCTGAGTGAATGGATGAGTGCACGGATACTGTTTGAGGGAATGGATGAGTGCAATAGTGGTGCCAGAGTGATTGGATGAGTGCATGGATAGATCCTGAGTCCATGGACGAGTGCATGGGTAGAGCCTAAGTGCCTGGATGAGTGCATGGGTAGTGTTTAGGTGATTGGAGGAGTGCGTGGTTAGTGCCTCAGTGCATGGATGAGTGCATGGGTAGTGTTTGAGGGAAATGGATGAGTGCAATAGTAGTGTCTGAGTGATTGGATGAGTGCGTGGGTAGGGCCTAAGTGCATGGATGAGTGCATGGGTAGTATTTGGGTGATTGGATGAGTGCATGGGTAGTGCCTGAGTGCATGGATGAGTGCATGGGTAGTGTTTGAGGGAATGGATAATTTCAGCAGTAGTGCCTGAGTGATTGCATCAGTGCATTGGTAGAGCCTGAGTGCATGAATGAGTGCATGGGTAGTGTCTGGGTGATTGGAGGAGTGCATGGGTAGTGCCTGAGTGCATGGATGAGTGCATGGGTAGTGCCTGGGGTGATTGGAGGAGTGCATGGGTAGTGCCTGAGTGATTGGAGGAGTGCATGGGTAGTGCCTGAGTGCATGGATGAGTGCATGGGTAGTGTTTGAGGGAATGGATGAGTGCAGCAGTAGTGTCTGAGTGATTAAATTAGTGCATGGGTAGAACCTGAGGTCACAAGGAATTTTGATATCAAGAAGGGAGTCCGGCAAGGCTGTATTTTGGCCCCATTTTTATTTAATTTTTATATTAATGAACTGGATAGCGCATTTAGGGCATCGGGAGTTGATTACCCACGTGTAGGACGGCGAGGGATTCCCGTCCTGCTATATGCGGACGACGCCGTCCTCATATCCAGGACTGAACTGGGTCTGCAATCGCTTTTAACCACCTTCTCCAGATTCATGACTGACCGGGACTTGGCAATTAATAATTCCAAGTCTTATGTCATGCAAGTGGGACAATCGGGGAAAAAGAGTTTTCATTTTAGTGTAGGTGACTCTAAGATCCCCTGTACGAATGTATTTTCCTACTTAGGTGTCCTCTTTGATGACCAACTCAAATGGGGCCCCCTATTACAGAAAAAAAAGGGGATCTGGTTAGGGTTAACTCAGCAATTTTTAATTTTGCATCTAAAATTGGGAAGAAACCAATAGGAGCTATGCTACAAGTGTACCAGGCCAAAAGCCTGGCCATAGCTTCTTATGGCAGTGATATCTGGGGATACACTGCTGCAGAAACCCTCCAGATAGCGGAAAATGACTTTTTGAAACGCCTATTATGTGTTCCCCGGGGAACATCTACTCTAGTGGTCCACGAGGAACTGGGGGTTCCCTATTTAAGTGATGCTCTTGCTTTGCGACCCCTGATCTTCTGGCTAAAATGTTGGTTGAATAAAGATCTAATTTTAACCCACCTGATCATAAGAGAATGCATGTCTCTTGACAACTCGGCCCGTATTCCATGGCTAAGATATATTAAAAAAAGCTTTGATGGGTTAGGGCGGGGGGACCTATTTTCTAATCCTGATGTCATTACAAAGAAGGATGTGGAATCGACCAAATTAGCCTTTTTGTCACTAAGGAATATGGAAAGAGAAGCCAAGCAGGTGTTGAAACCTAGTGTGCGGACGTATAAAATGCTTAAGACAACCCCCATGACGGAACCTTATCTCATGGGGTCTTTGTCCACACAGGAGAAATTTTTGTTAACTAGGTTGCGGTTGAACCTTTTTCACTTTCTGCTCGCCAGACCCAAGGGTTTTAATAGAGGTCAAGTGCTAGCGCCCTGCGGCTGTGACGGACAGTCTCCGCAGGACAAGCTGCACTTCCTGTTTTTATGTAAATTATATGAAATTCCTCGTAAGCGCTTTCTGGTTCCTATTATAAAAAGAATGAATTTTAGACAGGTTCGCCCGGCACTTGTGTTTCTGCAACTATTGAAAGAGGACTGTATATTTTTTATAGTAGGGTTTTTAAAAGCCACTGTTAAATCTAGGAGTTATATGGATGTGTAAAGAGTGTTTCCTCTGGCTTTTTTTCTTATCTAATTTGTGCAATTTGAACTGCGGTATTGTTGTCATTTTAATTTATGCACCTTCATTTAAATTGTTTTTATGTTGATGTAACTTTTATGGTTTAAAAGTAAACCGAATAAAGTTTTTTTTGATTGTTTGATTGATTGAATGGATGAGTGCAATAGTAGTGCCTGAGTGATTGGAGGTCTGCATGGGTAGTGCTTGAGTGATTGATTGAGTGCATGGGTAGTGTTTGCGAGAATAGATGAGTGCAATATTAGTGCCTGAGTGATTGGATGAGTGCATGGTAGAGCCTAAGTGCATGGATGAGTGCATGGGTAGTGTTTGGGTGATTTGATGAGTGCATGGGTAGTACCTGAGTGCATGGATGAATGCATGGCTAGTGTTTGATGGAATGGATAATTGCAGCAGTAGTGCCTGAATGATTGCATCAGTGCATTGGTAGAGCCTGAGTGCATGGATGAGTGCATGGCTAGTGTCTGGGTGATTGGAGGAGTGCATGGGTAGTGCCTGAGTGCATGGATGAGTGCATGGGTAGTGCCTGGGGTGATTGGAGGAGTGCATGGGTAGTGCCTGAGTGATTGGAGGAGTGCATGGGTAGTGCCTGAGTTCATGGATGAGTGCATGGGTAGTGTTTGAGGGAATGGATGAGTGCAACAGTAGTGTCTGAGTGATTAAATTAGTGCATGGGTAGAACCTGAGTGCATGGATGAGTGCATGGATACTGCCAGGGTGAATGAAGGAGTGCATGGGTAGTGCCTGAGTGCATGGATGAGCGCCTTCAAAACCCTATTCAGTTCAGGAAAAAAATCAAAACTTTCCTATTCAATTAAGCTCGTTTCCTTCCTGCCATATCTCTGTCTCTGGCGCCGGGACACTCATTCGAGTAGCTGTGCGCTCTATAAATCACCACTAACATAACATGTCTAGTGTTTGAGGGAATGGATGAGTGCAATAGTAGTGCCTGAGTGATTGGAGGACTGCATGGATAGTGCCTGAGTTATTGGATGAGTGCATGGGTAGAGCCTGACTGCATGGATGAGTGTATGGGTAGTGCCTGCATGATTGGAGGAGTGCATTTGTAGTGCCTGAGTGATTGGATGAGTGCATGGCTATTGTTTGAGGGAATGGATGAGTGCAATAGTAGTACCTGGGTGATTGGAGGAGTGCATGGGTAGTGCCTGAGTGATTGGAGGAGTGCATGGGTAGTGCCTGAGTTCATGGATGAGTGCATGGGTAGTGTTTGAGGGAATGGATGAGTGCAACAGTAGTGTCTGAGTGATTAAATTAGTGCATGGGTAGAACCTGAGTGCATGGATGAGTGCATGGATACTGCCAGGGTGAATGAAGGAGTGCATGGGTAGTGCCTGAGTGCATGGATGAGCGCCTTCAAAACCCTATTCAGTTCAGGAAAAAAATCAAAACTTTCCTATTCAATTAAGCTCGTTTCCTTCCTGCCATATCTCTGTTCACTGTTCTCATTCTTTCTGGGCTCGCGCCGGGACACTCATTCGAGTAGCTGTGCGCTCTATAAATCACCACTAACATAACATATCTAGTGTTTGAGGGAATGGATGAGTGCAATAGTAGTGCCTGAGTGATTGGAGGACTGCATGGATAGTGCCTGAGTTATTGGATGAGTGCATGGGTAGAGCCTGACTGCATGGATGAGTGCATGGGTAGTGCCTGCATGATTGGAGGAGTGCATTTGTAGTGCCTGAGTGATTGGATGAGTGCATGGCTATTGTTTGAGGGAATGGATGAGTGCAATAGTAGTGCCTGAGTGATTGGAGGACTGCA
The DNA here is from genome assembly GCA_963921515.1 of Calotriton arnoldi. Taxonomy (NCBI): domain Eukaryota; kingdom Metazoa; phylum Chordata; class Amphibia; order Caudata; family Salamandridae; genus Calotriton; species Calotriton arnoldi. The sequence continues at coordinate 106,472 of CAWUFW010003211.1, read as the reverse complement.
TGGGTAGTGCCTGAGTGATTGGATGAGTGCATGGGTAGAGCCAGACTGCATGGATGAGTGCATGGGTAGTACCTGGGTGATTGGAGGAGTGCATGGGTAGTGCCTGAGTGATTAGATGAGTACATGAGTAGTGTTTGAGAGAATGGATGAGTGCATGGATAGTGCCTGAGTGATTGGATGAGTGCATAAGTAGAGCCTGAGTACATGGATGAGTGCATGGCTGGTGCCTGGGTGATTGGAGGAGTGCATGAGTAGTGCCTGAGTGATTGGATGAGTGCATGGGTAGTGTTTGAGGGAATGGATGAGTGCAATACTAGTGCCTCAGTGATTGGATGAGTGCATAAGTAGTGCCTGGGTGATTGGAGGACTACATCGGTAGTGCCTGAGTGATTGGATGAGTGCATGGGTAGTGTTTGAGAGAATGGATGAGTGCATGGGTAGTGCCTGAGTGATTGGATGAGTGCATAGGTTGTGTTTGAGAGAATGGATGAGTGCAATAGTAGTGTCTGAATGATTGTATGAGTGCATGTGTAGTGCCTGTCTGATTACATAAGTGCAGGGATAGTACCTGTCTGATGATATCTGAAAGTTTTTAAATAGTGTAAACGTTCAACATTATTTTTATTTGGAATAAATAACACCTAAATGAATGTTATCATGCATATTATGTTATGTGTTCTTTCCTTTTTTTAGTAATTTAGATACATAACTCTTGAACTATTTTAGAATAGTATTGTCGTAAACTGTAATAAAACACTTTTCAAACTTCACCATTACCAACTGTAAAGAAGAAGAAAAAAAAATGTTATATATTGTGATATATTACAGAAATTAAAATATTACACTTTTAAGAACACAACTTATTTTTAGAATACATAACATTTTCAGTTTTCCTTTTGTGCTGTTCTCAGATTCTACTGAACTTCACCATACACAGTGATTTCAATGTAGTATCATCATACAACAGCGGGGGAAAAAACGAGATTGTGAAAAAAAAACAAATTACCACAAAGCATTATTTCCAATATAGACACCAAAATTTGAAACAGCAAGCCTATAAAGCTATCGCACCTCCCTCACCATTCCCCCACTGTTAGTCCATAATGGAATGATTTCCAATTGTTTTGGTGTGCACATCCACTACTCCCGCTGTTTCCAGAGAGTGATCAAACTGACCAAAGTTAAATTGTACATGACTGTGAAGTGCACCACCATGTAATAGTTTCCAAAATGATGAGGTCCTTCCATTCAATTGATATCCAAAGTATTTTTTATTCTTCGCAAAAGTTTTCTAAAACCAGCCAATGCGTTTCGTCCAACCTCTGTGGACTTCGTCAGGGCTGTAGAACATACAAAAACATATAGGGGCATATTCTCAAGAACGTGTGATAACTACAGCAAAATTAGCTTAACGCAACTCTTCACATCGCAGTCCTTCGCGGGAAAACAACTCTGTGTCAACGTGGTATTCACAACACGGCAGCCCCATGCGATAGTCCCACGATAACGCGTCAAAAGAACATGTTAAAACTAACGTGACGCAGAAAAAACGCGAAACACGAACCCGAAAATAGTAGCGATGATGCCAATCGCGATACAAAAATTCAGCGATAACCAGCCATAGGCCTGCAATCCCCACGCGTCATGCGGGAAAATGCAGCATAAAAGCAGATCAAAAATACGGCAAGATGACAATGTACGAGCACAACCACACATCCGTGACGTAGAACAGATGACCATTGTCCCGCATCAAATAGGCATCTCCTCACAGTCACAATGTACATTGAAATGCAGTCTGCATGTAAACTGCGCCAATGCAGAAACATGCATGGAACACAAATTGAAACTGCATCTCCCCTTCACATTGCAGAGGGACAAGCAACCCCTCCTGCACACAGACGTGTCATGACCATGATCAATCCACCATAAAAGCGTGGACGAATGTAGGGGCAGTGACTCCTGCTTACGTACATGTTGCCCATGTTGTGGGACTCGAGCCACAGGGGGCATCCCTGCATCATGGTGGTACATATCTGACCCCAAAAGGAGCCCTGTTGTCACCTGTAGGACACAAATGGCAGCCAAAATGGAATGAATTTGGACACAAGTGAAACGCCGAAGAGTGGGATTCCCTACTAACTGCGACACACAGAACTGGCAGTCCGAATACGTGACACCCTAAACAGCCCGTCTGCACAGAGGTGACATACCCACCATCCATGAACAAATCATAAAATTGTCAGCAATACATGTCGCACTCACACTTGTCTGAGTGATGTGCCTGTACAGATGAGTGACATGCACTCAGGGAATGTGTATTTTGAAAGCACTTAGTAGCACATACTGTGCCTGTGGTCATATTGTACTGTCCCATGATTGCCAAGGACTGTCACAATGTGACGTGCTCATGTGAAGAAATTGTCAATGATGGTGTTTCTACGGGCAATTCCTGCTGCGGCTGCAGTGGGGTGTGGGCCACCTGCCTCATCATCATCGTCCGGTGCATCTGGCACTTGTATCCATGGGGCCTTGCTGCGTACACATATGTTGTGCAACACACAACATGCAACGATCATCTTGCACACGATGTCTGGGCGGTACAGGAGCCTCCCACCTGTGATGTCCAGGCACCTGAAACGTGACTTCAACACGCCAAATGTGCGTTCCACAATGCCCCTGGTGCGTTTGTGGGCCGCATTGTACTGCCTCTGGGCCTGTGTGTTCGGGGCTCGGAGGGGTGTCATCATCCAAGCGCAGAGTGCATATCCTTGGTCACCTGTGACTGTGCATAGAGACATGAGTCAATAGTTGGTTTTGCATGATGTGTTAGCAGGCTCAGTGGTTCATTGGTGTGTGATATGTGTGACTTTGTGATTCCTGCATGACATGTACTGCATGTTACAAGTGAGCGGCATCAATGTGTATTACGTAGCCTCACTGCTGCTCCTCCTGCCCCCCGAGCCCATCCACTAGTGTGCGCAGCGTGGTTGCATCACTTGCACCCCTACGGCACACTATTGTCATGCCTGTCTGCGCATGTCCACAAGCCTGACAACGACACAGTGATGTCGTGCGCTGAAGGTGGACGGACACGTGTATGTAGGCCTATGGTAAGGACAGGGCGGACACAGATGTAGAGTTCATGCCTGGCTGAACTCGCCATGCGGTTGAGGGTAGACCTTTGGATTATGCTGCGGAAATAGCGACACACACAACAGTTGGCATGTCTGATCCCTGACCCCGAGCGGGCTTGCGCACCCTCATTTACCCCTCGGCCGAGCCCGTACTCCAGGGGCATGCTACATAGCAACATTGTATATTGCGTGACGGGTGGCGCCGACACTACACCTGAGACACACGCATTAGTTACTGCCTTGGCAAGGCCTACACTTAACCACGCCCAGAGCCATGTGTTGAATGACCACACCCCTACGCCGTACTGCCGTACGCTGGTCCACTCCCTCACGCCCACAGGGGGGTCAGACACAGATACATGTCCCAGGTCCACCCCACTGACAAGGTTGCGCACACTGTACACAGCACAATGTAATGTGGTATGGCCCTGGGCCCACATGCATACAAAATGACCACACGGACACACTGAGATAATTAGTGGAACTGGCTACGGGCACGTGCGCCCGGCCCCTTTTATTGCCAGGGTCACACGTCCAGTGACGCCTGAGCTGGATGGGTGTTGGGTAGTGTAAGCCACCCCTCAGGGGTTGGTTGGTGCTGGCAACAACTACAACAGTGATCAGACAATCAGGAGTTCAAAGTACAAACAGCAAGGGTCCATGACTTGAGCTGCACAGAGTCGGTGGCCCCGGATGCTCAGCGGCCGGCACAGGCACACCGCCACGGGACGGTGCCTGGCAATGCACTGAGGTAGGGCCACGGGAGGTGAGCGGGTCCTCGTTGATGTCCAAGGAGAATGTCGCCGAGTGTTACGGGGGACAGTGGAAGGTGTCCATCCAGGGCATGATGCAGAGGGCAGAAGCAAGCAGAAACAGGCAATATGGAGGAGTTGAATGCTACAGTCTCCTCTTTCCCACAATGTCAGTACCAGCTACATGATGATGAAGACAACCCCCAGGACATAGACTCAGACGCCACCAACGTTCAACCAGAGAGTGTCCATGACTCCCGTGGCACAGAGTCAGTGGCACCAGAGCCGGAAGGGGATGCAGTCAGCGATGAGGCCTGTACAATGATATAAACTCTGCAATGAACAAATCAAGACTCAGTTCCAATTGTGTGTCCTACTCGACCGCAGTGGGTGCCGGTGGCAGCGGTCAGCGCGGGGCACCCGCTGTGCAGCCAGCTCCTCCTGGATCTCTAACACACGGCGTTGAAATGGCATGTGGAGAAGATTCCTGGTTGACGTAGGTGGAGGCACCAGAGCTGAGCGGGTGTTTAGCCAGCGACGATGCCGTGTCCTGCCTGTTACAGACTGTATTGGATTGGTGTGAGGCCTGCTGGACTGCTGTGTAGGCCGAAGGCAGAAGTCTGCAAGGGCCCACAGACACGTGTGGTCGTAATGCTATGCACAGAGTTGGTGGCACCACATCGAAGGGAGTATAGGGATATAAACGATGCCATAAATATGTACTCTGCCATTGTGTAATCAAGACTCAGTTCCAAATGTGTGACCTACTTGACCGTAGTGTAGGCCGGAGGCAGCGGTGGAGTACGTCAACGAAAAAGGAGTAAAGCGGGCCTGTGTCGCGGAGGCCGTGATGGTCTGAGGAGGCTGCCAAGGTCGCGGGCTTTGGGCTTGGAGCTTGCGCCGGCACGTGGTGGGCCCTCTTTGACACACGCCGGTGTCGGCAGGTGAGCAGTGGGGCCTGGCTGCGCAGGGGCGGGCATGACGGGTTGGGGGACCAGCGGCCCTGGGTGCAGCAGGCGCACAGGATCGCAGGCCATACCGCTCACGGCGACTGCATCGGCCTCGTGGCAAGGTGGGAGGTGCCGCCCTGGCAGACGCGTTGGTTTTTGGGAAGACAAGGGTACCCCAATATGTGAACCTGGGGTGGCGAGATATTTAGGAAACAGTGGTTCAGGTGTGGCCTAAATGGTCCGACTCCTAAGCGAGAAAGTGACCCAGCAGGGAACACTTGGTTCTAAGATTTTGAAATTAATTCATGAGGGAGCAAAGGAAAGATCAGAGGAAAGTCATGTAGGTCAGATAAATGATAGACATTTATTTTACAATTTTTTGTATAGTATTCAGGTGCTCACATACATTTAGGTGAAAGGAAGCGTGACATGCAGGGTGATAGTGAGGTTTAAAAAGGCATCGCATTGACAACAGTATAATGAGCTCCACAGTTATTTTACAAGGAGTAATAGGAGTTCATGTTGTATGGTGGTCGACGGCGTTTCGAACCCAATAAGTGGGGTTCATCTTCAGGACAAGGGTGAGCAAGCTGAATTAGAAGAAAGGAAAATCATCCTAGGCCCATTCGTCTGTTAATGATGTGGGCAGCTGGTACTGATTTTTAAAATGGGCTGAAGGCGTGAATTAATGGCGCCAAAGAACTGAGTGGGAATGTCTGTCCAGGACTCTGTTTGCTTATTTGGAGGGAACCCGGGATGGAAAGGCAGCTGGCCGGGATGATTGGTTTTGTATTTTTTAGAAAAAGAACTGCAGGGCCTTTTAAATGGGAGCCTGGAGCTGTGCAGACGAGCGTCCTGCTTCTGCCTTTGCTGGCATCAAATGCTCAGACGCAGACGCGTTGGGCATTCCGGAAGAGAACCACGCCCAGTGCTACGTGCTTTTTATTCACACCCCTACGCTGGCCTGGGGTCCTCAGGGCCAGCCCACTCTGCACACGCTTACAGGGGGGGACATCACATGCTACATTTCCGTGATCTTCCCCACTGGCTGGGGTGACATGGTTGCGTCCACTGTCCACTACACACCAAACACTAGCAGTGCATGTAGACATGGATATGTCTGTGGTCTGCATACTGCAGTCTGTCCAGCACTTCCACGCCACACTTGGCATTGTGTACATTCTCATTCATGGGTCACTTGCCTCCTTCGTACATGCCTGGTTCCCACCTCTCCCCACATTCCGCTATTGTGTGGCTGAGGTGCCATGCCGTTGATGGCTCATGTACATGGCTAACCAAGGTTGCCACGGTAAGTTGTGCTGTTGTGTCTGGTGGGTGGGCATGTTGTTTGGCATGTTGTATGTGATTTTGTGACGTGTGCAGTGCCAGTGTTGTGACTTGCATGATTGTGGAGTTGAGGTGTGTGGTGTGTTCATTTGGTACTTGCCAACGAGCAGTGCATTCCCATAGGTGCCATCCTGGAAGCGCTGGTTGATGATGGACTGTCGGAAGATGACAGGATCATGCACACTGCCTGGGTAGTTGCCTATGACATTGGTGAAGAGTCCCCTGTGGTCCACTATTGCCTGCATGTTGATGGGATGCGTGTGCTTTCTGTTGCGGTAATTGTGTGCAGTGTCGGCAGGGGGCACAAGTAGGACATGTGTGCTGTCGATTGCCCCCAACACGTGCGGGAATCCAGCTATGGCGTATAGTCCTTGCTTGGTCTCCAGCTGTTCCTGCGCATTGTGGGGGACATATAGGTACTGGGGTACCTGGCTGATGATGGCATCCAGGACAGGTGTGAGGAACTTGGATGGGGCTGGCTGTGAGACTCCTCCGACTCTGGCGGTTGTTGGTTGGGAGGTACCAGAGGCCAACAGGTGCAGCACAGCCAGCAGCTTTGTCTGCGGAGGGATGTTGGTTGTCTGCTGTGTTGGTACCATCAGCCTGTGGGCAATGATGTTCAGGATGCGGAGGATGGTTGTCCTTTTGATCCTGTAGTGGGCATTGACATTGTCTGGTGTTAGGTCTGTGAGGCTGGTGCATTTCCTGAAGGTCCACTGTCTTTGTCTGCGCTGCCTCTGTGGTGGTCCGGGGGGGGGTGGCGATCCTGGTGGTGGTGGCGGTGGGTGTTGTTGCCCTCTCGGGGCTCCGGGATGCATGGTGTGTGGCTCCATGGCATCTGTTGTTCTTCATGTGTGGCTCTGGGCTGGGCTCCCTTTGATGGTGCAGGTTGTCGTCCGACTTTACACCAGGTCAGAGCAGGTGTTAATTTCCTGCTTCTAACGCGCCTTATCACCTGTTTTGTGGACTTATCGCCGATGTGGCTGGTCGTTGAGAATGTTGAGGTGTGGTGTTGTCGCAGCTTTTTGCTCGGGAACGCCTACTCTGCATCTCATTAGCGATAGTTTCTGGGGTCATCTGTGGCGATGTTTTTTGCGGATTCTTTCGCAAGTAAACTGGTGGTATCGGCTGTTAGCACCAGCTTGTGAATGGGGTGATAATTTTATCGCGACTTTGGCTGGGATAAAGTGCCGTTAACTCGCGATAGTTCCTTGAGAATATGCCCCTCAGTGTATAGTACAACATGTAAAATGACAAACAATACAACTTTTTTTTATATACATAGACAATACAATGATAAAAGTCCCACATGGGACAGAATAAAACACCATAAATATAACCACAGGGACAGTGTTGTGCATGAAAAACAAGAAGAACACTTCTAGTGCAAGACCATTTTCCTTTTTAGTATATAGACCATGTATGGTAGAAGACTGTTTTTTTACCAATATATTAGCCAAGGTTTTGCGGGGTTGTGGGCCTGAGTCATCTTTACCGAGGCACACGAATAGAGACAATAAAGCATAATATTTGGAAGAGTCCATAAGCCAGCGAAATCACGATGACAGAGGCTAATTACAGGGCTATATCACTGGTGCCCTTCTTTTCTAAAGCTCTAGAAAAGTACGTTAATCTCCAACTGACGGAATACGTGGAGGCCAATCATGTACTCCATGATAGTCAGTCTGGTTTCAGAACCCATCTGAGCACTGAAACTGCCTTATTGGAAGTTTCTGAAACCATAAAAGAGCAACTAGATAGAGGGGGAAGCACAGTTCTGATACTATTAGATCTGTCCGCTGCTTTCGATACCGTGCCCCATGACCGGCTCTTACATCTTGTTATACATTGAGAGTAAATGTTAATGAACCAGCACATATATCCAAAAGATGACGAACTCCAGAAGCAGTATGGATTTTAAGTTCTGTCAGTTACCATCTGTTGAAATACATGATGCAATAAAGAACAAAATCTTTTTTCATGATTTCACAATGATGCTCTTCCAGATAAAACACAACAGTCAGAATCACATTAGCATAGCAGTTGATACTTGAACTATTTTCCAACTGATATCCTAAAATCTCATCCACAGTTTCCATTTTCTTTTTCTTTATGCCTTCAAGTTTCGGTTAATTTCTTTTCTTTTTTTTAACCTCAATTTCATCTTTGGCATATTTCCGTTTTGGACAGACTATACGTTTCTCATATATGGGGTATTCACCTAAATCAGGAGCATAAAGTCTTCTTAAACGATTATATTCTCTTACACATTTTGCATCAGCACTAACCTTTTTCTCATCAAAATCTATCAAATACAAACCAGACAATGTTCTTACTCGAGATAATGCAACATATGCCATTCCCTCTTTGAACACTGTACTTCCAATATTTACAAAAGCGCTGTCCATACTTAAACCTTGAGACTTATGAATAGTTACTAAATATGCTAAAGACAGAGGAAAATGTTTTCTGCGAACGTACAAGTCTTTTACAAGCACAAAACGTACAACACAACGCTCAATCTGTGTTACCTCTTTAATCTGATCAAATGTTATCTTCAAAATTTCTATTCCATCTCTGTTCTGAAATTTTACAAACTCAACAACTTTTCCCATTGCTCCATTTACTAAACCTTGTTCTACATTCAAATTACGCCGTAAAATTACTCGACAGTTTATACATACATGTAATGTGTTTTCTACGCCTGCTGTTTTAGATACAGTCTTCTCCAAAGAATGCAATTTAGACTGTAGTTTGTCTGTAGGAAGAATAGTCACTCCCTGGTGTTGAATTTTATCAATAGCTTTCATTTCAAATATTTCCAGTTTCAAAACTTCTTGATCAAATGTAGAACACTCTTGAAGTGTAGGCATTAGGCAAACTATAGACTTGTTCTCTTCAAGCTTATTGTACATTATTTCAGAAGCTGTGTTTCCAGTTGTAAACAAGTTACTAAGTAGCCGACTTTCCAAAGCTTCTTTAACATGTTTCGTCAAGACACCAATTCTTATATTTTGAAGAATATTTCCATAATGTTCATCACTTGCTTGTCGCATATTCTTAATAAGTTCTTTATATTCAAAATGCGACCAAATGTTCACATTTCCAATACTTCCCAAAGATTTCCTTGTTTCCTCATGCACAAGTGTTTTAAAAACAGGTTGTCCTTTTACAGGAGTAAGTTGTAGTAGATCTCCAAATACAATCACATGTTTACCTCCAAACAGTACATCGTAATCTGTTTTTAAAATCTGTTGCATTCTCAAGTGTACAAAGGCAAGCATTAAGTTTGAGACCATGCTCACCTCATCAATGATTAGAAGTTTCATTTTCTTCAGTACTCTTGAAACTTTATAAGAAGCTTCTCCAGATAGCTTCTGATATTCCAATTTATTATCATGCTCAACTGGTAGCATAAGTAATCTATGTAAAGTAATCCCTTTAATGTTGTGTGCTGCTAATCCAGTTGGAGCTGTTAAAACACAAGATAAATGTGATTCTGTAGTTTTGTGGAGATAACTGGTCAAAACTTTAATTAGGAAACTTTTTCCTGTTCCAGCTTGGCCACTGATGTACATTAAAATAGGTTTAAACGATGAACATTGGCATTCTTTTTTTTTCGTGCAGTAAACCATGTTCTATCTGTTGTGTCACTTGTTGATATATTTCTTTTTGTTCGAAGTTTAGTTGTTCTTCTAAGTTTTCTAACTGGATAATATCAAGTTGTGCTTGTTGCATTGCAGTTTCTACTTCATTCATGGCAATTGCTGCTTCATTTTCGATAATTGGTTGTGCCAGTGGATCTTGACTTATGGACCAGAACTTTGACTATCTTGAGAACTGTCTCTGGCTATTTCACCTGCAATAGTAGTTTCTTGTTCAATCTCATCATTTAACATTTGTAGATATGTAGGGAAAATTGTGCATTGAATGCTATCTTTACTTGCATTGAAAGAATCTTCATAGCAGTCAAAATCTCCAAGTAATTCCGTTTCACTACGCCAAGGCTTGAACAGTTGCAGAAGTGCTAAATAGAAAAATTCCCTCTTATCTGGACTTTCACAACTGAGTTTTCTGTGGTTAATAAGATTTCCTTTGGCATGTTTTACCAAACATCTGTCACATCCAATTACAGCATATTTTTCTTCATTTATATTTCTATAACATTTCTTTTAAAACTGTAATGTTGAAGTATTTCATAGAGACATAGGTTTTCCAGATGTGGACTCCTTTTGGGATAGTACGTATCCAACATATTAGTTTTAACAATATCTGTACCTTATGATTCATTCAATGCTAAGTATTCAATTTCTAGTAGAGATTTCAATACTCTATTTCATGTGGCAGAAAGACCTAGACTTACCCAAATGATTCCTCTTGACTTTGAATACAAACTGGCAGAGCTCAACCGATCCGAACAGTAATAGGATCCAATCTCTCGGTGGGAAAGCATTTTCAAGCTAAAGTTGTACAATTTCTTGCTAAGACTCTTTTCCTGTGAAATTTCGCCCACATTTCTTTCAACTCTGTCTTTTCAGATTTGGTTATATACGACATAACATAGCGAGCAACAGCAATTGAATTATCTGCAACATGTTGAATATCCATGTTTGCATTCCACATTGTAAAAATCACTGGATTGTAGTCATTAATATACTTTGAATCTTCGGTTCTTTTTAAGTTGTATGTATTCTTCGGAGATTTCCGAGTTATAGTATGCCTTCTTTTTTTTTTTTACGGAGTTTTATATAGCGCGAACTTGACCCGAAGGTATCGGGTATCAGAGCGCTTTACATGAGGACACATTCATTTTTGTTAGGCACGGAGAGATTACGTGATTTGCCCAGTATCACAGGATGTTCAGTGTCATTGCTGAGACTCGAACCCAGTTCCCCAGATTCGAGGTCGACTGCCCTAGCCGTTAGGCCAACTCCTCTCCCCTTACTGCTGACATAAAACTATTGACTCTTCCTTTTGAAATTATTGGACGTGGGAATCCAAAATGACATTTTGTATAAACTTTTCCCTTTGACTTGTATTTTTGTCGACAATATTTTCCACATCGATGACTTTGAAACCGTAAAACTTGTTGTCTCAAGCTGTTTTCTGCTCCTTCTTTTGATATGGCACAGGTAACATACTCTTCGATGAAAGTCAAAACACTTTCATCAGTATGAGTTCCAAATTTTGGTGCATTCTTGATCCATAATAACATGTGTATATGAGGAGCACCTCTGGCTTGGTACTACTTTCTCCAAAAGAAATCAGTAACTTCTCCAAGAGGTGGATTATATTTATTGCAGATAAAAGACATCATACCTATGATTAAAATATCTGCACACATTTACAGGATCCAAGGCACAGAGTTCTCCAGTTGTCTTCAATTCAATATTTTTAACATTTGAATTTGCTTCTCGTAGAAATTCAAGTAAATCGTCCCATGCATATTCAGCACAGCCAAGTGTTACAAACCACGTAGGGGTACCTAAGTTTCTTAACATACATTTTAGTTCTCCGTGACGACAATACCAATACTCATTGGTACCACGTTGACAGGGCATCAAATTAATTAACTGAGATTCTAAATGATCATCTCTTTCTTGAACTTTGTCCATGAATTCCTTTGCAGAAACATGTAAAAGATAAATTCCTGTTTTTAATATGTCGTTCACTGCATATAAAAGTGCTGACAAGTCACTTTCAAACAGAAGATGAAGTATATATGGAATGCACTGTCGAAATCTTGAATCTTCTGAGCAGAATCTTGTCGAGCGGTATTCTGAAGCTGGAATCTGTACTGCTTCTGTACTGCTCGTTCATCATATCGTCCACCTTCTCCAGTGGGGAACAGCTGTGGAAAACAACAAGCTTCTAAACTTTTTTCCCATACACTCATGGGAGTTCCCTTTGCTTTCTTCATTTGAAACAATCCAATACTGTTTCCTATCACTTCTTTTGAATGTAGAGGATGTATACTATAATGTTCGTAAATCGCTTCACTCCTGGACTTGTCCACTTTTTCTATTTGTCCACTTTGAATTTCTGTTTCATCTTCTAAACATATTTCCTGTTCTTCCACGTTTACAGTTTTATAATAAATATTGTTCTGCACAATATATAATGTAGCCTTTTGAAGTTTGGTAACATCTACTAACTCTTGCCACATTTTTCGACTCTTTGTTGGTACACCAAACTACAGGCTCACTTTCCTCTCTCTCTATACCAACAGTTTCAATATTTTTCTTAAAATCTAAAGGGAAGTACACAACTCTTCCGTTCAGACCTCTTTGTAAATCTGTTGGAGGAAGGTTACCTGTTTTAGGCTCCATACGAACTATGGCCTGAAATGGGTGCACAGATTGAATAAGAATAGACTCATATGCATTTAAATCTGCCAGTTCCGGAGGTATAGCTACCAACTCTAAATTGTTATGTACAGCTCTAGCTGGCATTTTGTTCTCTTCTAACTTGTTGTAACAATATTTACAAATATGTTGATCAGTTCCCAACTCAAAACAACCTTCCACCAACAAATAAGCACCAAATTGCTGCCACTTATCATTGTTTTCCTTTTCACTTTTTAAATATACATCAACATTCCTAGTTTGACTTCTATAGTGAGTACGTCGACAACAAACACAAACATAGTTTGGTTTTTCAGATGAAACTATCTTAAACTTTCTAATTTCTTCTGCAACCTTGTCAGTACTAATATCTTCCACCTGTTCTTCAACACCTACACTTATCAAGCTGTCACTTTCTCTACACTCCTCCTGTGAACCAAAGAAACAAAACTCTATATCATCACAAACTTTTTTTACATCTGATACTGAACCATGCAAAAGAGATGCGTTAATTTCACTTAAAGATAATGCAGAACTTTTTACGTAGTACAATCTCCTTCCTAACTTCCACATTTCTGAGTGGTGTACTGCTAACATTCTTAAATGATGAAATGCACTTTTACACACTTTTCTAAAAAAAGACAAGCCAGAGAATGACCCTGCAACTTAGTATATTTTCTTACTTTACATGGATCTAGTCCTTGCAACATCTTAATCTTTTGTTTTACCGTTTTGTTTGGCATATTCTTGTAAGAAAACTCGTAATATATCAATAGATTCCTGTCGAATACTACAGATACTACTACAATACCACTTATACACTGGAGCTTGTGTACGTCTCCCTGAACTTCTTCAGCTATTACTTATTCCACATTCCTAGGAACCATCTTTTCTTTTTCAATTGGACAACGATCTTTCATCTCATAACGACGACCACTGGTATCAACTGCATGAACTAATGTATTTTGTTGAAAATAGCTTTCTTCATTAAAGAAAGGCTCAGTACTAGAAGTGTTCTTCCATTCATCAGAAAATGTTTTGCAAAAGTTACTTCTATTAACCAGTCTTTTCTTTTGCTTTTCTCCTTCATAAAGTGCATTGTTTTATTCAATTTTTTCATTCTCTTCAATACCAATAAATTTTCATTTCAATTCAAAAGCTTTTTCTACTACACTTTCAATCTTTTTCTTATAAGCTGCTGATCTCTTTTTATATTTTTTACAATCTTTCAATCAACTTTGTAGTACTCTACTTCTATACATTCTCCTACTTATGTTTTTAAATTCTTTCAGCCTTTTTTCAACCTGGATTGTTTTCCCATAACATGGTTTTCAATTAATATGTCCTTTTTTTCGTTTCCTTCCGATTGGTTGTACAACTTTCCTTTCTCTTTTCCACATTTTCAAAAGTCGTCCCACACTCTTTAAAAGTCTTTTAACAAACTCTTTAGTTCTCTTACCAGAAGTCTTTTTCTTCAATTTAACATTTTGAACTTCATCTAATTTCTGCTTTTCTATTTCCTTTAAATAGTACTTTTTCTTTCTTCTCTTTTCTTTTGAACTTTTTTTGCCATACTCAATTTTTCTTAGTAATAATGGTGAATATCTGAAAAAAGAAAAGTTTAACTAGTTTCTAAAAATAATTTTATATTATTCAAGTAATTATATTCAAAAATTATCATCTATAAACAAACAAATAGTTTCAATTGCATTTCAAGTGTCTCCATAACACAGAAATATTTACAATACTATACTTTACATATTATCAAACTTATAATAAGAACCAAACATTTAAACAGTAACACCTCAGAGCACATAGTTTCTAAATTTGAGTGAAAAAAGTGTGTGTATTACTTTCTACTCATGAAATATTGCACCAGAGTATTGAACAAGCTATTTCAGACATTGCACAATTCCTTCATTTAGAAGACATCACAACCTCTGCAACAGAATAATAGAGCATAACTAAAGGATTTCTCTACTACTATCCAAACCAACCAGGTTCAGATGTATAATCAGACAATAGATGTAGAAGTACACACATACGTCATTCACAACAGCATAAAGTCCCTTAAACTTCACAAATTGGCGTTCCCATTTCAAAATAACACCTAGAGTGTTGAGCTTAACCAAATATAAAGCAGCAACCCTTCACATATCTCTCTTGTAAGTCTCACCATATTCCTGAAAGCATGCATACATGTGTCTGTTCCTTTTGCTAGTGGCATCATATATAAAAGAAACATACAAATAGTTCTATACCTGTGTTTTTCAACAGACTCATTCTAAGTTGCTTAATCAGTAATCCCTCTGCCAACATGTCTTAAACCTCACTTTTGTGCTGCAGCTTCAGCATTCTGTGAATAATCAGGATGTTGGGCCTACCCAAATATAAAGCAGCAACCCTTCTCATGACTCTGTTGTAAGTCTCACCATATTCCTGAAAGTATGCGTGCATGTGCCTGTACCTTTTGCTAGTGGCATCATATATAAAACAAACATACAAATAGATGTATGCTTGTCTTTTATACGTCTAGCATCTTCAGATGCATAACACGTATGAGAATACATGTGCAAGTAGAGACATACCTCAGCCACAACACCATACAGACCTTAAAACTTGACAGACTACACTTTACATTTGAAACAGACACTGAAAATTATGCGGTATATTTAAAGTGTACCTTTCCACAGACTCATACAAAGTAGCCTAATCATTAATCCCTCTGCCAATATGTCTTAAACCTCACTTTTGTGCTGCAGCTTCACTATTCTGCGACTACTTAGGATGTTGGGCCTACCCAAATATAAAGCAGCAACCCTCCGCATATCTCTGCTATAAGTCTCATCATATTCCTGAAAGTATGCATGCATGTGTCTGTTCCTTTTGCTGGTGGCATCATATATAAAACAAACATACAGATAGATGTATGTCTGTCTTATATACGTCTAGCATCTTCAGATGCATAAGACGAATCAGAATACATGTGCAAGTAGAGACATACCTCAGTCACAACACCATGCAGACCTTAAAATTTCACATTTCAAACTTACTCCTAGATTTAAACAGCGTACTTCAAGTGAACCTTTCCACAGACTAATACACTGTAGCCTAATCACTAAGTCCTCAGCAAACATATCTTAAACCTCACTTTCCTACTGCTGCTGCTGCTTCACCATTTTACTTCTACTCAGGTGTTGAGCCTAGCCAAATACAAAGCAGCAAACCATCACATGACTCTGTTGTAAGTCTCCCCATATTTCTGAAAGCATGCATGCATGGAATATAGCATGTTACAACGCATGCTACTACATCGCATACTATTACAACGCGATTGTTACAACGACTGCGTGGTTAGTACGCAATACCTTACTTCGCAAGCCATTACAACGACTTGCTGTAGGGGGCGTGCTGGACTTAGGAATAGTATTATTTACTACTCCTACTCCAGTTTGCGCAACAGCAGGGAAGGTGTTGGATTTTATATCCAATACCTTTGCGCCCCCTACAGCAAGTCATTGTAATGAATTACGATGTAAAGGTATTGCGTACTACCAACGCGGTCGTTGTAACGACCGCGTTGTAATAGCTTCGCGTTGTTTTAACAGGGTTGTAAACGCTGTTTTCCGCATGCATGTGTCTGTACCTTTTGCTAGTGACATTATATATAAAAGAAGCATACAAATAGATATATACCTGTGTTTCACATGTCTACCATCTTCAACTGGATAACACATACCAAAATATATCTCCAAGTAGAGACTTTCCTCAATCACAACACTATGGAGACCTGAAAACTTCACACAACACACTTCCCATTTCAAGCACACACCAAAAATTATGTGGCATATTTCAACTGCACCTCTCTAGAGACTTATACTAAGTAGCCTAATCACTAAAACCTCATGTCAACATGTTTTAAACCTGACTCTTGTGCTGCAGTTTCACCATTCTAGTACTACTCACAGTGTTGAGCCTAGCCACATACAAAGCAGCAACACCTCTCTGTTATACTTCTTACATCTTCAAATGTATAAGACATATGCGAATGCATATGCAAGTAGAGACACACCTCAGTCACAAGTCCACGCACACCTTAAAACTTGACAGACTGCACTTCCAATTTGAAAGCAACACCTAAAATTATGCGGTAAACTTCAATTGTACATTTCCGCACAATAATATAAACTACCATAATCACTAATCCATCTTCCAATGTACATATATTACTATACACAATCTATTTAAATCATCATTAAGTAAAATAAAACAACCTACAATACACATCTCTACATTTCATAACATATTTCAAACATCACAGTTCTCTAATAATTTCAAAAGTTTGAAAAAAAGCTTTTCAAATCTGAAAATATCACTACAAAGAGTAAACCACTACTACATAATACATAATACACCTCAGAAATTTGTAACTCACCTTTCAAATAGTATTGCAGAATATGAAATATCAGAAACTCATAAAAGTTTTTTTATTTTGCACACAATAAATGTAATGCACCAATCTCAACAAGGTGAAACCAGTAATGGCAAACTTTCCCTCTCTTTCTGCACACAAATAAATGTAAGTAACGAAAGAAATTGCTTCCTACATTATTTAAAATTGTCAAACACATTTCTATTGGTTAGACATATTAACCCTTTCCAACTGTCTTCTAAAAAGGGCCAAACTGATTTTCTGAAGTCGCGACCCCACCGCGGTGCCGCAGTATAGGGTCGCGATGGAGCCGCGAACCCTTACGGGAGTTCAAAAACTTATTTCTAATAATACTAGGGCCTGATTCACAGAACTAACTTACGTCAAAAACGTAAAGTTAGTACTTTTTGGTATTCACAGAATACACTTACCCATTTTGGTATTCACAGAATGAACTTACTCATTTTGGTATTCACAGAAGTTAGTAGTCCTAACTTTAGGACTCCTAAATGCCTTCTGTGAATACCGAAAGTCTTAAAGTTAGGATTTTTCTCAGTTTAGGAGTAGTAAAGTTAGGACTCCTAACTTTAGGACTCCTAAATGCCTTCTGTGAATACCGAAAGTCTTAAAGTTAGGATTTTTCTCAGTTTAGGAGTCCTAACTTTACTACTCCTAAACTGAGAAAAATCCTAACTTTAAGACTTTCGGTATTCACAGAAGGCATTTAGGAGTCCTAAAGTTAGGACTACTAACTTCTGTGAATACCGAAATGAGTAAGTTCATTCTGTGAATACCAAAATGAGTAAGTGTATTCTGTGAATACCAAAAAGTACTAACTTTACGTTTTTGACGTGAGTTAGTTCTGTGAATCAGGCCCCTAGTATTTTTCTTTAACAACACACTACTTCTACACATACTACTGACTTAGGAAAACTTAATTTAGTAACATATCTCTTATATATATATATGCTACCATTTCACATTTTAAATCCACACTTAACTTTTAACCCTTCCCCCATTCATCTTAATCCCAGTTTCCATAGCAACACTTTTTGCAACATTCAACTGTACTGGCAGGTCACAAGTTCACCATATTTGCAACTTCAGCACAGCAGCTTACAAATGCAAATAGCAGGTGTGGTTAACTATTGCAAAATATTACCTTATCCAATCTACTGTACCTTTCAAACATTTTTTAATAACCAATAAGAAACATGCTTCTTTAGAAAAATAACATGCATCCTATTTTTGAGTGCACAATGTTAACGAACAGCCAATCACTTATCACCTTTTTGAAAAAAGCATCTTCTCCACCATTTTAGATACCTCTCATTCTACCAACTGACTGCCTGAGCTACAGACATCTTTTCATTACTTCCAAACATCCCTTCAAGATGCTTACAGTATGGATTGTAGGGCACAGCTATGTTTTCTGGTGTAAAAGATATGCTGAACACAGAGGTATTGACAAAGACCTAGGTTTGCAAAATGTGGATATTAAATGGTTTGCACAGAGAGGATTAAAGTGGCATCAATTGATGCCTTTCGTTAAACCCTTTTTGCATCTCCAACCCCCTGACCTCATGATTGTGCACTGTGGTGGCAATGAGCTAGGCACATTAACTGGATTAGAACTGGAAATGTTCATGAAGGATACCGTTGCACAATTGATGTTGCTTTTGCCTCAAACTGTCTTTGTATACTCTAATATATGCCAAAGACAGAAATGAAGTGGTCAAATCAATTCTGTCCACAGTTTGAGAAAGCTAGGAAGAATGTCAATAAAGCTGTTTCTGCTTACCTCAGAGACCATAAAATGGGCTCCATCTATAACAACAATTTACGTTTTGATATGGATGAACCTACAGAAGTGAAGGAGTTCACTTCACAGATGAAGGAAACAGAGTGTTTCTCAACAACCTTAAGCTGTGCGTCCGCACTTACATGTAGCTTCAACAAAGTCAGAATGAAAACAATGGCTCTTTTTAGAGCCACCTTATAACCCAACTGTTTTTTAAAAACATATATTCTCTTTTTTGTTTTTTTAAAATTCTTGAACCCGTCGCGGATTCGCAAAACAAAAAAACAAATTCAATGTACTACAACACAATACACTTTTCAAGTTTAATTTTTTTTAAAAATATTACTACTAACTTAAATCACATTTAATCTTATTATTAACTTCAATCTCACTAACTCTATAAAGCAAGTTCACAAATGCAACACTACCTTCTAAATTATATTCTGTTAAATTATTTATTTGAGATGGATCCGCGAACCCAACGCGACGTTACATGGGGCCGCGCTGAGAGCCGTGATGGAGTCGCGACTCCAAAATCGAAAAAAAACAAAAGCCCCACTTTTATTATTCGGAATCCGCCCTGGGGATCCCCACCCCCGGGGCATGCTCTCACGTTGGGGACCGCGGGGGGAGCCCCAAGGCCCCCGCGGTCCCTGCCAGCTCCCCGCCTCCTGCGGGAGCCGGAATTGCTTTTGGACAAAAGGAGCTGCAAACATGCAGCTCCCTTTGCCCAAAAGCAATTCTGCTTTGCTTCATGGAAGCGAGAGCACGTTCCCTGCTCTTGCATCCATGAAGCAAAACAGTGTTTGCTATGACAGGGTGAGAGCACTGCTCCCGCCCTGCCATAGCATACTGCAATGTACCGGGGATGGGCACCCCGGGACATTGCTGGAGCCGGCCCTGGGGGTGGCAGTCGCCAGGGCCATCTATATATATATATATATGTGTGTGTGTGTGTGTGTGTACATATATATATAAAATACATGAACATATTATTATTAATAAATAATACAATCTATTCAGAATACAATTTTTTGTTGTATATACAATAGCATATAAATATGGTTTTGTACGGTGCTCTATACGGAAGCTGCTCTCCACTTAAACTGGGGAACTACCCATAGTTCTCTGCCTCGTTTTTGCATAATTGATGCGGCTCTCTAAGCCTCAAAGAGTTTTGTTTTGACTAATACTGGGTGACCCCATGGGTCTGGACAAAACTAAACTTCTCTGAAGAGTTATAAAGATAGCGAAACTCGTGTCAGTGGTTTCTTTTATTCATTCCAGGTAGATTTGGATGACATTTTGCACATTCAAAGCTGTAATGAGGTGCCTGGAGTGGTAAAAGGCATTTTACAGCTCGGCCTGGATGGCACTGTGCTAATCCCATGGTTAAAGACCTTGCTGTAGAAATGGCAAAATACTTTGTCCCTTTCTAGCTCGGCGTGGATGGCACTGTGGTAATCCTATGCTTAAAAACTTTGCTAGAAAAACAGGCATTTGAGGTGAGCCGATTCAGACTGTCAGTGGTGTTGTAGGGTGCTCTATACAGGGGCTGCTCTCCACCTAAACTTGTGAAGTACCCCAGAGTTCATATTTGCATATATATATATGTGTTTCTTTCTACCTCGGACAATGGTACCATCAGAAATAGTGAGGAGGGGTTCAGTGACATAGCATATATGAGGGACTAATATGAAGATGAGTTGACAAAATCTCAATACAATTTTGGTCCTTAACGCATTATGCCGATAACCATTTTAGATCTGAAATTTGCTCCGCACATGATAGGAATGGTACCGTTGTGTGTCACAATTATTTATGTGAGATCAATAACAAATAGCACTTTATGATTTTATATGAATATTTTATTCAATATAAGTGACATGATAAGATAATTTGCACGTGCAAATGTAGAATTCAATTTGTAGATTTTATGTCCGTTGAGGATGAATTACCTTTCAATGCTTAAGTACTGTAGTATTTCTTCAGTTGCTGCTATCTTCGTATTTGTTTGTGATAATCACGTCAACGAAAGTATAAAGAGGCCGAAAAAATGTTGCAGCGCATATGTGATCAAGGCCACTTGCAGTTGCTGAAATGCGTCATGGACATTAGTAAATAAATAATAAATTATGCACCTTAACATCTTGGAGTCCATGCCAGCCTCATGGTGATGGTGATTGATGAAGTTCTGGGACTGTTTCTATGGAGATATATATATATATACACACACACACACACATAAAGATGTATATATATACCTTTATATTTAGGTTAGTAAAAGACAAATAAAATTTCAAGATTAAAAGTAAGCAACAACTTTTAAAGCAATATATTTATGAAAATGTAATTTTAAATAAATATACAACTAGATATTTATTTATGTCCCAAATTAATTATATACATTCAGAAATAGACATATTATTTAATTAAAAATATACCAATATGTCTAAAATATATATATTTATATGCCAAATAAGAATAAGCACAAACACACTATACATTTATTTCTCAATTGCAATAAAAAGTAAATTACATTATTACATATCACTTAAACAACCTGTCCATGATGACTGCTCGTCACTCTGTTGAACAAATCATGGGTGCTTTCACAATAAAAATTAGCATACATGCGTATAGAAGTACGTCAGTGTACAAGTTTATTTAAATGTAACCAGTTTCTTCTTTAAGTGCTTGTAGACACCTTACCATGGGCTTATATCACTGAGTGCCCTTGAGCTGCAATCATACAATCTGAATATCGTACGGACTCCATTAGCACACTCATCATTTAGGGCCTGATTACTACTATGACGGTCCTATGGACCGCTGTAGCCCAGGTGGCAGTGTGGGCACCGCCTCACCAGTGGTCCAACCGCAATATTACAACTTAGGCGGTCGGACCGCGTTTGCAGCGCCACAAGCCGCCAGGTGTGGCATGGCGGTCTTGAGGCCGCAATATGCTTGGTGGGACCTCCGCTGTTCCACCAAGCATATTACGAGTTTCCTCTCTGCCACGGTTTTCATGGCAGTTCCTACTCCATGAAAAACGTGGCAGAGAGGAAATAAAGGGGGCTCTACAGGGCCCCCTGGTGCCTCTGGGCCATGGGGTGCATGCAGAGGGGCACATGTTGTCCCCCCTGTGTGCATGCACCCCAGTACCTGCACGGCATGGACTGTACCAGTCCATGCCGTGTAGGTACTGCCTTCCCATTGCGGTTCCTATTTCATAGACACCGCCTGGGGACCGCCAAAGAACTGCCCGCCAGTGACTGTAAACGCTGTAATCTGGTGGGCGGTGCGCACACTGGTTTGGCGGTGTGGGAGTGGGGCTGCGGCGTGGTGGTCCCACTTTCACACCCCCAAACTAGGAATTGGGCTCTTAGTGACTATCTCCAAAATTTGTCAATGCGTTTGACATTTCCTTTGTTATAAAAGTCACAACGAACTAAGCAGTTGCTTGTTGGACAAACCGGAAAGTGCTTTGGGGCTTCTTAAAAAATTAAAGGCAAGTGCTGTTCGTATACTACAATACAATGGAATGCAATGCAATATAGTATAATACTATGCTATAAAATCTCTAAATGATAGTTATCACTGCTCTTTTCACCACCTGGAAGAAATTGCCTTACATTGTGTTGTTAAACCATGTTTACGTCCTCATAGTGGACAAAACATTTTTGCTGATGTTCAAAGATGCACTGCTGACCTCTAGAGATCACAGCAAAGCATGTTTGCTGATCTTTTTGGATTAACCTGAAGTGATCAGCTCTCCACCATTGAGTACTTGTGCCTAGCTTGGCAATGGTCATTTTCCATTCGAGAGCTCTACTTTAATGGTTATCATCCTCCTTAGGCAAAATTACCCATCAAATAAAACAACTTATCTGCAATGCCAATGTTAAAAAATATCACCTTGGCATTCTAGATGAACATGTTTACGAGTACCGACTCTAAGAAAAAATCACTAAATGCTTCCACTGTTTGAGAGAATACCACATTCTTGACTTTTAACAAAATAACATTTTGCTTACAGATACTTCTGTTCCTTCACAGGTGGGAAATTAAACCAGAAGTCTTATATAGAGTTTGGCATCCAGGATACTTGATCATAAATGTGGTGGATGCCCCGTTCACTGTATTACAAGTACATCATAGGCTGTGGTCCTTGTAATATGGTGGGCGGGATTTGTTTCCCGTTTTGACAGAGTATACCATCTGTAAATCTCTAATTAAGGCCCCAAGTTTCAAATTGAACCTTCCTTTGGGCTAAAAGAACTACTACTGGCTAGCTGAAAGTGCCACACATAGTGAATTGTCTTTTTGCATCAGAAGTTTTGCTTTTAATTTACTAATCGCATTTCATATTTCCATTTGTCAGCTGTATTTCATTGTAAAGCCCACAAGTCCCTACCATAGCTAAGAGGTTACATTTTTCACATATTGCCATCTCTGCTGTAGGTTTTGTGTTTATGGAAATCGGTCTGTGGTGTGGTAACCAAGGACCCTTAAAAAAAGCAAAAAAAGTGATCTGATTTTGACAGCTCTCCTTTCCACGTGACGTTGAGAATCCGGTCAAACAAAGACTCTGAGAAAAATGCTGATAGAATTATATTCAGTGAACCACAACTTCACTACCAAATCCAAGAGGCAGACATTTTTCACTTGCACCCTATGAAGGCAATTAATTATGCATGTTATATGAACCATGTAAACACTTCCCTCAGTGTCCAGCCAATACATTGCAGTCATTGAAAGGGGCCGAATTTCCTACGGCACATGCCAGTTTGGGTCGGTTTGATCCGAGAAAGATCTGGTCTTGGCCCATATACAGGCTTCATGTGATCGTGAACATCGAAATCCCTAAAATAAAGCCATACTCCTGCCTTAGGTATGTTTCATGTCCCACAGCTTTAGTACTTCTTGCAACCCTTGCTCCAATTAAGCTATGCAGAACTCACACATCGATAAAACAAAACTAAGGGCCTAATTAGGATGTCAGGCAGACTGCCACAGACAGGCCGTCAGTGGCGGTCCCCCGACAGCCAGGATATTGGTCAGCCGCCGCATTACGATGCGTTCGGAGGGACAGACTGACACCTCCGACAGACTCAAGGAGCCCGTCTGGGTGTCGGTCAGACCGTAATCCCTACAATGGGGGCGGTGCCTGCACAGGCCTCCCTCATAGGGATTACAATGTCCCTTTCCGACAGCCTTTTCATGGCGTTCCCACTGCCATGGAAAGGGACTTTGGGTACCCCTAGCAGGGCCTCTGTCCCCCGTAGGCCTCGGCGATGTGGGCTGGGGGGCACATGCGGTGCCCCTCCAAATATCCATGCACCATGTGCACAGTGCATGAATGTTCAAAGACATCCCTTTTTAGGTTTCGCCTAGGCAGCGCATGCGCTGTCTCGACGAGAGATGCTGTCTACACTATGTGATGTTGGTAACCGCCTCTTTTTTCCTCAGACTTTTGATTCATTTCTTGGTGTGTCACTTAAACCGCCCGAGTTCCGTTCGAGTTGTGGTTGGTGCAAGCAGTCTTAAAGTCCCTCCTTTTGGAGATTGTTGACGCCTACAGCTATTGGCCCCTTTACTCGTATTACTTCGTGGTCTGAAGAGATACGGTAGCGTTGTTGGACTTTTTTTTAGGCTTTGTTTTGTCTCCGATGGCAGAGCATTTTTCCGTATCATGTGTTTTCTAAAGCTCTAGGCTTTCTATCGTCTCTGATGGCAAAGCATTTCTCGTGTTTTTGGTAAACACGTTATCATGTGTTTTCTAAAGCGCTAGGCTTTCTTTCGTTTCCGAGCATCATTTCTCGTGTTTTTGGTAGGCACGTTATAATGTGTTTTCAAAAGCGCTAGGCTTTCTTTCGTTTCCGACCATCATTTCTCGTGTTTTGGGTAGACACGTTATCATGTGTTTTCAAAAGCGCTAGGCTTTCTTTCGTTTCCGACCATCATTTCTCGTGTTTTGGGTAGACACGTTATCATGTGTTTTCAAAAGCGCTAGGCTGTCTTTCATTTCCAATGGCAACGCATTTTTTTGTGTTTTTTGGAGACACTTTATTATGTATTTTCCAAAGCGCGGATGTTGGAAATGTTTTTTTTTTTAGCAAAGGGCTTTACGATGTACTTTTGAAATTAATTAATGCAAACTGAGCACACGCATTTTTTAGTTTACTTTGTTTTTAGGCTACCGCGAGCACATAACTGCACTGCACACCAATGTGGCAGGCGATGGAGCTCTTGCTGCTGTCCTAAGTAGGCCGACACGGGTCCGAGGTAGAGGGTGTTCCATTCAGAGGGATCTCGTTTGGATCTTCGTGTTTGATTGTTCCCATTGGAGCAGTGCTCTCGCTGATCTGCATATGTCTGGTCTCTGTCTGGAGTGGGTGAAAAACGATGGACTGGAGTGTTTGCAAGAGGTTGAGTCTTTTGTAAGCATTCCACTGAACACAATTGTGTTTCCATACTGGTTTCTCTACAGGTTCCTCCTGCTCTTAAGTAGTTAGCAGCGGTACATAAGGCATAGAAAGGAAGCATAGACAGTTCTGTGCTGGTGTCAAAGTCTGTAGGCATGTGAGTGTGTCTACACTACACCTCTCATTACGCAACCCGTAATTAAAGCCGCCAGTGTTCCTGGGCTGATGTGCGAGGTCTTTGTTTTGGGCGATGACGTAAGTCAGTTTTTTGTTGCAGGTGTTGATTTATTTATTTAACATGTGGCGGTTAGTTCCAGGCTGTTTCCTTCTTCTGCAGGGCATCTTGCTTGGCCAAAGTCCTGATGCTCAGTGCTGCTGTTGGCAGATGTTTTGCCTGGAAAGTCTTAGTGAGGTGAGGTAGCTGATGGATATTCTGTCACTGGGCACTGCCAGTGATATTCGCTTTCCCTTTATGCTGTGGTAGATCACATGACGTCTGTGGACAAAATGCTAGTTGACACTTGTAGAGTCAGTGTGAAACTAGTGGAGCAGACAGCTACATGCGGTGTTGTGGGGGCAGGGAGGAGCATGCGGTTTGTAGTCCTTGCAGGAGTCTACACTACAGTAGTGCCTCCCTACTTCAAAACTGCTCCCTCTCTTCAGATTCCCTCCCTCTCTCCCTGGTAACCTCAGCTCAGTCCCTCTCCTGCGTCCTCCCTGCCTGATCTTCCCGACTCTGGCAGCTTTCTTCTCTTCCTGCCTGCCGTCCTCTGTCCTCGGATGCCTCGCTCTGGCGCCCTCCCTGCCTGCCCCACCCCTCTGCCAGAGCAGGTCTCTCCTGCATCCGCCGGCATCTATCAACCCCCATGGTTGTGTGCAGGGGTTTAAGTGGGATGAAGAAACTTGGGGGGGGGGTCTCTCAAAGGGGCGTGGCCAATGAAATTAAGGGCGTGGCTTAAAAACACATAAGTTAAAAATCTGTGCTTAGCATAGTGCGCCCGACATATTTTGCTGTTTCTGTCATTGCATCCAGATATATGATACAGCAAGTAACATCCCTACAAGTCAGGACTACTGGCTTTGTCAATGGTTGTTTGTTGCTTAAGATAATTAAGCAGCAACTCTGGCTTGTATATAATATTGAAAAGATTCCAGTTAAAGCCCTGGTGACACCACGACAATGTTGCTGCTCCTGAGTTTCAATAAGAGAAGGAAATCCAGAGACAAAAGGACTCTCTTTAAAGGATTTCCTTCCCCTACAACCTCACCTGGCATGACGTCATGCCGTTACTTCTCCACCAGTGAGAAGTGTGCAGTGTGAGCAGCGCACATGGATGTGCCTGCTGTCACTGCAGTCCGCGTGTGCCAGGGCACAAAACAGAGCCCGACAGGGACCCGTTTCGAGGCCTCCTTTAAAAAACTGCCGGTGCTCAGCACCGGTGAGACCCAGCCCACTTAAAGCCCTGGTTGTGTGTGTCGGTGTTCGTGCTTTGTAGTGCAAACTCGTGGTTTGTCGGTAATTGTAATGTATTCTTCGGTCATTGTAATGTATCGCTTGAATCCGGAGTCTCTAAGCTGAGGAATGATCGCCATGCAGCGGACTGAGCACCCGGCGAACACTCCCTTCCCTTCTAAATAGGGGCACTTCCTCCTTTTCACGCAACCTCTCAATGTTTATTTTTTTCTCATTGGAAAAGAATGTCTCTCACCACAGTCTGAGTGGGAGAGGAGATCCCACCCTGACTGAGGTCCTGGCTCCGTGGCATGCCCACCTCCCCACCTCTCAGTCTCTCCAGCCCTCTACACTTCACGCCCAGTCCCCGAGGTGCCACCGCCCCGCCATGGCTGCGCGACACTCTGGTACTTGGCCCACCTCAGTCAATGCATGCAAGCTGCATGGCCCGTGCTACGTGCCCTCAACCCCCCTCGCCAACAGCCCTAGATGCATATTCTGTCTCGGTTCCCCCACCCCCCTCTCTCCCTGTCTCTCACTCTTTCCATCAGTCCTCCGAAGACCGAAGTGCACACCCAGCCTCCACTACACTGCATAGCTGGCAATCAATCAATCAATCAATCAATCATGTCACTTATAAAGCGCACTACATACCCGCGAGGGTCTCAAGGCGCTGGGGGAAGAGGGGGGAGGTGCTGCTACTGATCGAAGAGCCAGGTCTTGAGGAGTCTTCTGAAGGCCAGTAGGTCTTGGGTCTGTCGGAGGTTGGTGGGGAGGGTGTTCCAGGTCTTGGCGGCGAGGTGGGAGAAGGATCTGCCACCGGCGGTCGTTTTCCGGATGCGGGGGACTGTGGCGAGGGCGAGGCTGGTCGAGCGGAGCTGGCGGGTGGGGGTGTAGAAGCTGAGTCGTCTGTTGAGGTAGGCTGGTCCGGACTTGTGGAGTGCTTTGTGTGCGTGGGTGAGGAGCTTGAAGGTTATCCTCTTGTTGACAGGGAGCCAGTGCAGGTCTCTCAGGTGGGGTGTGATGTGGCTGCGTCGGGGGATGTCGAGGATAAGACGTGCAGAGGCGTTCTGGATGCGTTGCAACCGTCTCAGGAGCTTAGCCGTCGTTCCTGCGTAGAGGGCGTTTCCGTAGTCCAGCCTGCTGGTGACGAGGGCCTGGGTGACTGTTTTTCTTGTTTCGGTGGGGATCCACTTGAAGATCCTGCGGAGCATTCGGAGGATGTTGAAGCAGGATGAGGAAACGGCGTTGACCTGCTTAGTCATGGAGAGGGTGGGGTCGAGGATGACCCCTAGGTTGCGTACGTGGTCGGTGGGTGGCGGGGCTGTTCCCAGTGATGTTGGCCACCAGGAGTCGTCCCAGGCTCAAGGGTTGGAACCAAGGATGAGGACCTCCGTCTTGTCCGAGTTCAGCTTCAGGCGGCTGGTCCTCATCCATTCGGCGATGGCCTTCATTCCTTCGTGGAGGTGGGCTTTGGCGGTGTGAGGGTCTTTGGTGAGGGAGAGGATCAGCTGGGTGTCGTCGGCGTAGGAGAAGATGTTGAGGTTGTGCTGTCGGGCGACGTGGGCGAGGGGTGCCATGTAGATGTTGAACAGCGTTGGGCTGAGGGAGGAGCCTTGGGGTACGCCGCAGATGACCTTGGTGGCCTTGGATCGGAAGGGGGCGAGGCGGACACTTTGTGTTCTGCCGGAAAGGAAGGATGTGGTCCAGTCCAGGGCCTTCTCTTGGATCCCGGCGTCGTGAAGGCGTGTTCGTAGTGTGTGGTGGCAGACCGTGTCGAAGGCGGCTGATAGGTCCAGGAGGATGAGGGCTGCTGTTTCTCCGTTGTCGAGCAGGGTCCTGATGTCATCGGTGGCGGCGATGAGGGTGGTTTCGGTGCTGTGGTTGCTGCGGAAGCCGGACTGGGAAGGGTCCAGGATGTTGTTCTCCTCGAGGTAGCGGGTCAGTTGTTTGTTGACGATTTTCTCAGTGACCTTCGCGGGGAACGGGAGCAGAGAGATGGGTCGGAAGTTCTTGAGGTCCTTGGGGTCTGCCTTGGGTTTCTTGAGTAAGGCGGTGATCTCGGCGTGCTTCCAGCCTCGATGCCACGCCTGACACCTTCAATCAGTATTGCTTTTTATGCAACTTAACATTGCATCTTGGGAGTGGGAGATGTGCTTTTAATATGGTAAATGTGGCCTCAAAAACAGAACGCAAAGTGCTGCTGGAACAAATCCAAGACCGACTGAAATTGCCAGACATGGCATGGAGCCATTTGGAACCATGCCAGCTCTAACTCTCCGCCGGCCTGAGGTGGGTGCCTAGCACTGCCTGCCTGTACGCGGCCTCTTCTCCTGCCCTGTGAGGCGCAGGCAGCCCCCCCTTCCTCGAGTGCCTGTCCCCTCCCTCTCTACTGGCCCGGCAAGGTGTGCAGTCTCAGCTGTGACTGACTCCATTCTGCACCAGCTCTGGGAGGTGTATGGCCCCCCCTACTTGTCCCCGCCCCTCCTCCACCCCAGTCCAAGGAGGTGCAGGGAGTGCCTAGACGCCCCTCCTCTTCGTCTACTCCAGCCCTGGCAGGTGCATACCCCGCCTCCCACCATCTTTGATTCTGGGCCTGAGCCAGCCCTGGCCATTTTTTAGGTCTCGCATGTGCATGCAGTGCATCATTTATCACTTAATGTCCCCGTGCCTGAATGTGTAATGTAAATACGGTGCTCATGTAAAGCGCTCCAATACCTTCGGGTCGAGTTCGCGCTATATAAATATGCAACAAAAAAATCACTATTCATCCGTACCTCCCCCGCCCCCGTTCTATTCTACTCCATGTGCATGTCGCACCGACCTGGCCATTTGATTTCTCTCCACACCATCTACCCCTTCTAGCCTGGTAGTAACTTGGAATTTTGAACCCCCTCCCGCCCCATCCATATCAGAAGTGCATTTACCGGTAGCAATTGTTCTCTACCGAATTACATGTATGCGCCGTACAGTCAACCGCACCACTTCACAGGTATCCTGTAATGCACGCGGCGTCCTTTACTATGTCTCCAACAGATTCCCAGCCAGAGCCTTAATGGGGCTTGGAGAGCTGGGGCTATACCAGAGCACTGACTTTGGCAACCTAAAAAACCCTAGAACTCTGGGAGCATAGGCCAGGCTACCATGAACATTGACAGCGCTGTCCCCAGCAACCATAGTGGGCTTCTCCTTCCATACCCGAAGTTTCTGCCTTCCCTGAAGCTCTGATTACTTACAGAAATGAGAAGGGTCTGTGAAGTTGTAATTTTGCCAGTGAAATGGGGCAGCATACTGAATGAACATTCACTCTTCACAGAATAGCGAATTTTGACAAACTTCCCTGTACTCTTTTCTGGACGAAAGGTTAACCTTCAAGCAAAATCCTTATCTTTTAGTGGGCAAAGTCTCTCTCTAAAAGTAGGCACTGATGTATTTTTCTCCTGCAAAATGTATTTTTAAAGGGTTTGTTTACTTGTTTTTTTAACCACAATTTTGCAAATAAGGTTTATTAAATATGTGAAATTTAAAAAATAAAACTTTATAAATTTTAGGCAAACAATGCTATACACCAGTATAGCCGTTTACTTAAATAAGCCTTAAGGAGAATAGTAAGTCTCTCATTCTATGACATGTGCAATATCAGTTAGCAGTTGTACTCCAGTTTACTATCGATATTGCTGGGTGGATTATTTCCGGGTGAGCAATTAATGCCCCATTCTGAGTTTCGGACTAGGGGTTATCGAGCTACTATCCCTCAATTTGATGTCTGAAAATGTGCCCACACAATTTGCACTTTATTTTACCTAGAGAAAATCTCGAAGGCAAAGATATGCAGAATTGGCTCCTAAATTGACACTGATTCGAGGTCCAACTGCTGCGCGAAATCTGCACAGTTCCTGGAATGAGGGTCTAACCGGTTTTTGGAAAGTATGCCTTTTGTAGAACATTTTCCTAGCGTTAAACAACATATTTTTAACATTGGCTTCTCAAAGCAAGAAAATCCTAACATACACAAAAGTAAATAAGTATTCTATAGACCTTCGCAAAGATTGCAAATAAACATCCCTATGGTAAAACACCGCTACTGGAAGGGATTGGCACTATCAAGTAATTACATTGGAACAAGGTAAAGAAACAACAAGCATTGGCATAGCCAATAGGTCTCGCCTTTGGGACCTTATAAGTGTTTAGCCATGCAACAGTATGCCAATGCTTGTTCTATTGCTGCTTGAGCTGCGGCCCTTTTCTATGTCGCAGTACAAGCCGCAATGGAAAAAGGGATGTTTACGACCGCCTGTGCGGTGGGCGTATCGTAATTACGCTGTCGGGGCTGGCGATTCTTTGTCAGATGGTCTCGAGCTCGAAACGATGGCGATTGTATGCTCGTCTGACCGCCATCATAATGAGGCCCTAAAGCTTAGTTATGGTTGAGCAAACACAAACCAAGCAAAATGACCTAAATGTGTCAGACATCAAACACCATACCTCACACCACCCACAAGAGTGGACGGTCTAACTCCAGTTGGATGACAGCTCAATGTCAGTCAGTTATGGCTCAATGCCATGGTTTCCACTGGAGAAGCCAGCGAAGGCTCCAGCGGTGGAAACATGATGGATCCCTAGGGTGACTAGGCGTCCCGGATTTGCCCGGACGGTCCCGGTTTTTCACCAGCTGTCCCGGCAGATTTCAGGGAATGTAGCTCCTGTCCCGGTTTTTAGAGTGTCGACTGAAAACTGCAGGAGGTGCTTTTTAATGTTTACAAAGCAGGGAAAGTTATCAGTTGTTTCAAGAAAACAATTTAATTATCAGGCAAGATACTGGGTTTAAACAATTGCTTTTTATGTATATTCTAATTGCCTAATCTGTAATTCTCTGCTGAGGAGCGCTGTCATTCTTGAAGTAAAATTGTAGTCCTTCTTCTATTTCCTTGAAATGTCCCGGTTTTTGGCTGTAAAATTCTGGTCACCCTATGGATCCCCCAACTCTAAATAAAGCAGTTGCACCGCGAGTCAGCCTGAAATCGGCAGAGTACCCTGTCTGTCAAACTATGCCAAGGCCACTATGGCTGTACTTTGGAGCCAAAGGAAAAAAATGTGAGATTGTAAAAAAGTGCTGGAAACATACAGAACGGCGTCAGATCAAGAGCTCCCCTTGAATAAACACAGGACAAAGAACGTGCACATTTTTGAAACAAGAGTATTGAAGATTACTATCATCAGACTATTTTATTGCTATTTTATTTTGAAAATAACTACAAAGTGTAATGGGAATAGTATCAATCTGTCTTTTACAATCGTTAAAATTAAGGGAGAAACGCTAAGTTATAAACATAATAAAGTTTTATAGATTGCGGCTCTCAAAACAAACTCTGTTAATTAGATTACACATCGCTCTGGTTCAGCATGACTGCTGGCATTTTTTAGCCAATAAAATAAATTGCTGGATGTTATAAAAATACAGTTGTTAAAACAGCATGTAAATGTGCAGTGTCCCGTGTTGTTCAATAATTAATATTCCGCGGAACCAATTTTCTTATGTCAAGTTCACCTCAGTCTTTGAAGTACAGGATGTTCCTTGTGTGTAACTCTATATCACCCGGGACTAAAGCAGAACACGCATTCTTTTTTTTTATTTGTGCTGCTCCATTTAGTGGTTATACTCGAGCGACGAACTAGAAGGACGTTTCTTTGTACAAATCGGCCGGGAAGATAGCAGTTGAAAATAATAACGGGAAACCTACTCAAAATAATGAATGCCCTGATCTAACCTTTGTTGAATGGTGCATTGTGTTGCACATCACAGTTTCCATTTCTTACAAGTTAAAATAGATTTTTCTAACGCAAAGAGTCTTTAGGGATTTGCAGGAAGATCAAGATAGCAATATAAAATCCAAATGCTCAGAGCCCACTTTAGAGCTCTGCCAAAGACAATAGGTATGGCTTGCCCTACTGTTTGTTTTTTTGATGGATGAGGGCTCGTGTGTGTGTGTGTGTGTGTGTGTGTATGTGTGTGATTGGTTTGATTTACAAGTGGTTGACTGAGTAACTGAAAGGTGACTCAGTTGAGGGATGGATAGTAAGTGAGTTAACGGAAAGATGGGTGGGCTAAAAGATGGGCGGCAATGGGTGGATCATTGGATGATAAAGGTATCAGTGTGTGGATGAGTGAGTTTGTAAAGGGGCTGGATGGATCGTGGATGTGTGAGTGGCTGCATAAATGAGTGGATACGTGAAAGAATATGTGGGTGGAAGGGTTATTGGATATTTGTGTATATGTGAGTGAGTGAATGAAGAAAGCAGCTGGATGAATAGATGAGTGAGTAGATGAGTGGATAGTGAATAAATATTTATATATGGAGGAGGATGGATTGCTGGGTGGGTGCAGGAAGGGACAGTATGCTGTTGGTGATTGGTGAATGAGTGAGCGGTTAGACAGGTGAGTAGGTGTACTTATGGGTAGGTGAGATCTTGAATATATCTTTTAGCATGCCAGACTCAGTACATCGCTCTGAAGTTCAAAAAGGATATACAAACTAACCTCTTCAAGGAACATTCATCTTTCTTTCAATATTCGTATGTTAGCTCCTGGGAACTTTAAGCCCAAAATTAAGACATATGTCCTCTTCTCACTCACTCCCTTTGTACATGATGGTGAACTTTCCTGTAACTCTTTCCCAAATGTAAAATCATCCTCTCCTCAATTCCGATTTGTAGCTTTATGTTGCTCTCTAGTTGTCATTGTTCTATATATACAGATATATCCATGCACAGATACATACAACAGAAAATATTGTTCTCTTATTAATATAACAAATGCCCTAATTTGGCATGTCATAAATATGTTGTAATTTACATATTTGAAGGTGAGAGATCCGAGCATGGTTATTCAAATAGCCAGGTCTTCAGTTTCTTGTGGAACTCAAGAAAAGAGGAGGCGGCTCTGATGTGCTGCGGGAGTTCATTCCAAGCTGTGGGTGTGATGGAGAATGTACGCCCTCCTGCTGTGCTTTTGTGAATGCGAGGGGTGCATGCGAGTAAGGATGAGGCTGAGCGTAGGTGTCTGGTTGGCTGGTAGAAGTGCACTTGGCTGTTCAGGTATGCTGGTCCGATGTTGTGCAAAGCTTTGTACATGTGCGTGAGGAGTTTGAATTGGGTACATTTGTGCTACATTTGTGGATGGGGAGCCAGTGGAGATGTGAGTGGGGCATAAGAGGTTAGGCATGAGTCTTGCGGTGGCGTGCTGAGTGGTGTGGAGTCAGTGTGTGAGCTGCTTGGAGAATCCAGTGCAGAGTGCTTTGCTGTAGTCAAGTATGCTAGTGATGAGTGATGTGTGATGGTTCATCTGGTGTTCTGTGGCAGATATTTGATCTTTAGGAACATGCGTAGGATGTGGAAGCAGGCAGTGCTCACTGCGTTAACTTGTGCCTTCATGTTGAGCTTGTTGTCCAGGGTGATCCCCAGGTTTCTGATGTGGTTGATTGGTGTTGGTGTTTATCGTAGCTCGTGGCAACCAAGTGGCGTCCAATGGAGAGGTCTTGTATCTGAAGACTAGTACTTCCGTCTTTTTTAAGCTAAGTTAAGTTAAGTTTTAGGCAGTTGGATCTCATCCATTCTGCTACCATGCTCATGCAGGGACATCTTAAGGATTTTGGGGGCCCGGGGCCAAGCGTATTAAGGGGACCCATGTTCGTAACAGCTTTGAATGTATGATCCAGTTTCTGCTCTTTCATGCCCTCTTTGGCCCAGTCACTAACAGTGCACAGGCACACTCAACCACATTATAAATGTGTTTACATCTAATTTTCAGGGATAGTAATGTATGTGTGTTTTCAATATTGTAACACAGCAGCAACTCACTAATTTTGCAAATAATCTAGATGACACCCTCTCATTTCTCATTTGTGAGGTCCTGTTTTTATCTAAAAGAACCTTTTATGGATGTTGCTTGAAACATAAACACAAAATTTCTCTGCAAAATGTCTGAATTAGACTCTGACACATCACCCACATTAAAAATAATTTAAAGGAAAGCAGTATTAAAACCAATTGGTTTAAGAATGATTCAAGGTCATCAGGGCAAAACTCTCTGCGAAACAGAGCTGGCTCTATCGGGGGCCCCTTGAGAGGCTGGGGCCCTGAGTCAGAGCCCACTTTGCCCATGCCTTAAAACGTCTCTGTGGTCATGCAGTTGCTGAAGTTGGTTCTGGTGGTGTTAGAGTGGGAAACGACCTTTATAACGCGGTCGTTACAACGCGATGCTTTTACATCGCAGTCATTACAACGCAAGTCATTACAACGACTTGCGTGGATGGCACTCTAGACTAAGGAATAGTAAGATTTACTATTCCAACACCTTCCATCCTGTACGTAGACTGGAGTTGGAATAGTAAATCATACTATTCCTAAGTCCAGCGCCCTCCAGCGCAAGTCGTTGTAACGACTTGCGTTGTAATAACTGCGATGTAACGTACCGCGTTGTAATGGAACTCGTTGTAACATCACATATTCGTTAGAGTTGTTCATCAGGGAGAGGATGAGTTGGATGGATGTTGTTGGAGTAGGAAATTATGTTGACGCCTTAAGAATGGATGGTGTTGGCAAGTGCTGTTATGTAGATGTTGAAAAGGGTAGGGTTGAAAGACCATTCCTGGGGTACTCAGCTAATCAGGTTCTTAGACTCCAATGTGAAGGGTGTCAGTCTGACTTTTTGGATTCTTCCTGTGAGCAAGGAGCAGATCCATTTGAGTGCAGGTCCTTGGATGACGGTCTTGTGAAGACTTCTGATGAGTTTGTTGTGAGAGACTGTGTTGAATGCCGCAGAGAGGTAGAGCAGGATGAGGGCCACTGTCTCTCCTCAGTTTAGGATGGTTTGGATGCCGTCTATGGCTGCTATGAGGGCCGTTTCAGTGCTGTGTTTTTTTATGAATTCTGATTGAGTGTTGCCCAGCAGGTGGTGGAGTTTGAGTTGCTTGTTAATTGCCTTTACTATCACTTTGGCTTAGTAATGGAGCAGGGAGATTAGACAGAAGTTACTAAGTTGGTTCGGGTCAGCTGGCGGTTTCTGGAGGAGGGCGTTGACCAGTCTTCAGGGAATGTGGTGGATATGATGGGGATGTTCATGAAGTGGGTGAGGGTAGTGCTGATTGGTGCTGCTCCCAGGTTGTATATGTGGTGGGGGCAGGGATCTGCAGGGGCCCCTGAATGGATGGACTTCTTGATGGTGGCTGTGCCTTCTCTGGTGAGAATTTCCTATTTGGTTATGTGGTTGTCTTGGCTGGTAATGGGCAGGCTAGTAATGAGATTGGTGGCTTGGTTGGTGTGCAAAGTTGCTGTAGATGCTTGTGAATTTGAAGTGGAATAAGTTTCAATGGTCGCTGCAGAGTTCTTGGGAGGGATGACACTGTTGATGGAGGTCAGGGTGTGGTGAAGTTCTTAGTAATCGAGAAGAACTCCTTGCAGTTGTTTGTGCTCCCTTCTATCTGTTCAGCTAGCGTTCTTTTCTTGATGTCTCCCAGTTGCTGGTGGTAGTGCTTGAGTGCATCCTTGTAGATGGTTCTGACTGTAGTTTCATGGTTGTCTCTCCATTTTCTTTCTAGCTGTTTGTAGTACCGTTTGGAGCCTTGATGGTCCTCTATGTACCAGCTGGCTTGCTTGTTGGTTCTTCTTTGCTTGTTGAGTTTGATGGGTGTGAGCGACTCTGAACAGTACCTTATCCAATCGTTAAAGTTGGTGATGTCTTCATTGAGGTTGTCCGTGGGATTCAGTTGATCTGGTTATCAATCAAAGGGGGGTAAAATTAACCAGAGCGGTGTCAATGCCAGAGTCTTAAGGATTATTTATTTGGAGACCCTCAACCAAACGATCATAGTCTGCAGTGTATATAATCTCAGCTTAGTGTGGTTTGGTGGGTAGCATCATCATTGGGTTTTTCACTTGAGTGTCCTGTTCTCTAAGTGACTGCCTAACCTCCACCAGGAGGGAAACTGTCTGGATATCAACAGTAGTGAGTGAGTTAAAATTATCTCCTATCTTGTAGGCAAAACTTTATTTGGGGAAAAAAGAAGAAAGATAGGGATAAATCTAAAAACAGGGGTGGTGTTAAGTGGACAAGTCACTGATCCACGGCACCTGGTGATCGGGTCAACATGTTTCGGACTAAAACAGCCCTAATGGGTCTATTGCCTTTGTCAGAACCAACACTATTGGAGCACTAGTCTCTTAGGGCTTGCCAAAACGAAAAAGAGTGGGTAGGTCCACTCACCCATCTGCGTCTATGAGCACACTTTGCCCAAGAAGGAACTTGGTAATAGGCTCCGTCTAGGCCTAAACCTGGGAGAAAAATAGAAAAAAAAATCGCTGGTAATACTAATTTCATTAGCTCCAGCAACACCCAATGTGACACATTAAAAAAAATCATAGACAGAGATGTAGCTAGTTGCTGCATGAATCCGTGTAAGTGAAACCAAAGAAAATCAAGGGCACTGACTTGCTTAGAGAACTGTGGAGTGAAGCATAGCAATCTCTTACAATACTGAAAAACTGGACTCTAAAGTAAAATGCGTGAGTAGCAACAAGTGATACTGAATGACACTGTCCTAATGTAAGGTAAACGATATCAGTGTATATCCATAGAGAGGGATGTTACGCTTGCTGGATAAATTATATATGATTAATACCACAAAACGTCAAAAAATATAGGTAGCAAAAAATAGTGAAGGTTATTTTACCTCAAGCTGACACTTCTAATACTTCATGGTTGTGGAGGGATATTTAAGGACAAAGATAAAGCCTGGAAATCAAGTAGGGAAAGGAAAAGTAAAGTATGCTTAATAAATAACACTTGCTTTCTGAAAAAGGAAACTTTGCCCTAATGCAGTAGGCTGTAGGCTTCCTAATAGATGCATTTACTTTGCTTGAAAAAGTCCTCCGCAGAATTGCTGCATACCACTCCCCAACCAAATGCAGGGAATGCTTTGAAGAGACCAGGTATTTATAGCCAGCCCAGTGACCTTAATTGAATAATTGGGCAAAGCTCGAGTGCTCTTGTAGCCAGAAAAGCGCCGCATGTCGTGAAGACTGCTGTAAAATTCAACAAATGTTTAACAAAAATGAAAGTCACACTCGAAATAGAAACAGAAAGCCTAGCATGGTTTTAAAATCTAACTTGGTTACAAACATTTCTGAGAAGTGCATTTAGAACATGGCTGCAGTAGGCGATGTCGTCAGTGTGGAATGATGGTTGCCATAGTTAACAAGCGTGCCAGGTAAAAACAGACTAGTGTTACGAGCGAGGTGCAAAAGCCTGTGAAGTCTGATCCACGTGACAACTGTCTGTGCGTTTGCTCAAAAATAAACCAATAGATGTTACAAATTATTGCGCACCGGAAAGGGGGAGGCTGAGTGTCACATTATCGACATAAAACGCACAATAGAAATGCTTTTAATTTATTTCAAGTGGCAGGGGAAGCTTAACCATATAGACGCCTGACTGTGACATTGGTTTTACCACACAAAGTCAAAAGAGCTCATGGGTAGTAAATGCAGCATGATGGCTCCAGTAGCTGTTTATGAAAGGTGTATAGAGAAAAAAGAGGAACAAAAAAAAATCAAAAGAGGAAGACCCCTAATATGCAACCTTGGGGACTGGTCATAGTCTAGTGTATGGTTTTTCATAGGGGGTGAAGAGTATCATACTGGTAGGTAAAGCCTCTGGCTGAGGTTCACGGAATTGTATTGCCTCAGGAGATGATAGCCATGGAGGACATGTGATGATATTAAGGTTGCATCTGGTGTGTGAGTAGTGAGGTTTGCTTTTATTTGAGGAGATGCAACACAGTATGAACTGGCATTGATTGAGGTATGTTATACGTGCAGATGAACAAAGAGTGTGTCAACGTGAGGTGCCTTCAGTACAAGGAAACACCCATTTATTTTTTTGGGGCGTTTTATATAGTGTGAACTCAACCCGAAGGTATCAGAGCGCTTTACATGAGCACCAGTTGCCTTAAAGACGGACTCATTCATTTTCACAGGGAGATTAAGTGATTTGCCTAGAATCACAGGATGTTAAGTGTCCCTGCCGAGACTCGAACCCGGTTCCCCAGCTTTGAGGTCGACCGCTCTGGCCATTAGGCCACATTCTCCCATTCCTCCGACAAACATGTATATATGGGACGTTGGAATGATATCACCTCCTGAGTAATACTCCTGTTAAGGTTATAGTTATGGGCGCAGCATGGGTACCTTAATTATGTCTGGGAACGTCATTGTTTGAAGTGTAATGTTACTAATTGTACTTTGCTGATCTCGGTGCCTTGAGGATATTATTGCTGGCTAAATTCCAACCATGGGACATTTTCATTAAGTCCAGTCTCAAAGGTTTTGAGACAATATACCCATCTTTGTTCTTTCTGAAAGAAGATTTGTTTGGTATTACTATCTGCCTCATCGAGTGTGTCTAGAATCACCCATTCAAGTTCATTTGCTGTATGTTGAGCGTTGAGATAATGATTGCTCATCCTTGTGGTGGCTTTTTTGCACCTGATGTTACTGCAGTGTTCTCCAATCTGTGTTTTGACTTTGCGGCAGGTAATTCCAATGTATCTTAATTTACATGGATATGTAATCATGTATATTACATGAGTGGTATTGCAGTTTGTGTGACTATTTACAGTTCATTCCAAATTCTCACTTAATGCGAGTGTTTTCATTGCTTTTGTCAGATGACATACTGCCCATGACCCTCAGGGGTAGTGCCCTGTTACAGGGGGAGGCCCCAAGATATTAGCATGGTGTCTATTTTCTCTTTCTTTATTGGATGCATCTTAGTTTTGGCTACTTCAAGGACCCAGAAGTAATAATGTTCCAATATTTGTTTACAGCTTTTGTGATACTGTTGGACACTGTGCAGTAGGCAGTCACACATTGAGGATGTCCTTCTCGCCTGTTCTTGGCGGTCAGTTTGTAAAAGGTCTTAGGGGCAGATTTACAAGCCCCTTGCGACATCTTTACAACACCGTTGTGTCACTTCTGTGATGCAGCAGCGTCGTAAACAATGCGCCACTATGCAATATATTTACAACGTGACGCATCTAGGGAGATGCATCACGTTGTAAAGCCCTGCGCTACATTATACCTGTGTCAGGTATAATGTATGCAGGGTGGGCGTTCCGTCACAAGGTAGCCTCGTAAAAGTGATGCAGTGAAATCTACAAGATTTCACTGAGTCACTTTTACCACCCCGCTGCGTCAAAACCTTACGCCTGCTTGTAGCAGGCGTAAGGAGTGACGCAGCACAGCAAGTATAGGCCGCCCCTGAGAAGTGCTGGAGTTGCGTTGCGCTTGCTACACGACTCCAGCACTGCGTTACCTTTACACCGACAGATGCGTCACGCATCTGTCTTTCCTTGCTATTTTTCCGGCACGCACAATACCTGGCGCATCCCAGCTAATATGCAGGGATGCTCCAGTTATTGTAAATCTGCCCCTGAGTTTTTAGGTCTGTGCCATCAGCAAAGTTGGTGAACTCTAGAAAATCCAGAGTATTCTTGTGTGTGGTACATGTGAATTTGAGAAATTCATCGCCCACATTGAGCCAATCTATGAATTCCAGTATTGTGTCTGATGGTCCTTGCCAGACTATCAATATATCATTGAAATATCTTTGCCAAAACTGGATCCTCGTTTTCTATGGATTAGAAACATTGCGGATGTGTTTGTCCTCAAAGGAGCTGACATAGAGTTCTGACAGACTGGGGCAAAGGTGCTACCCATTGATGTTCCATGGGTCTGCAGGTCTAAGGTACCTTTATACTCAAAAAATGTCTCCGTCATGGCAAGACAAAATGTCCGGGTGTATTGTAATGCCATTCTCCTTTGAAAAGGATCTCTTAGATTGTCTGTAGTGTGGTATCCTGAGTGAGGCATCTATATAGGCTCTCTATGTCTAAGCCTACAAGCAGGTGAGTGCTCTGATCATATATTAGACCTTTCAAATGGTTGAGGAGATACCTAGTATCATTGAGGTAAGTGGGAGTTTTTTTAAACTGGGTCTCATGAAGAAGTCTAACTAGGACAATGGTTCCAAGATAGAGTCTATGCCAGACACAATTGGGTGGCCTGGTGGAGGTGATCTGTTTTTATGCATCTTCGGCAAAGAATAAAAATATGGAATTTTGGGGTTCTTCAAAGGAAATTACAAATTTTTGTAAAAACAATAAGTAACCTCCGCTTCTTCTAGCAAGAAGGTGATGGTTCTCTGTAATCATGGAGTAGGGTCTTCAATTAGTGGCCTACAGTATGTGCGATCTGAAAGTAAGATGGTGCATTGTCTTTGGCAATCAGACAGTTTCAGTAGGACAATTCCTCCACCCTTATAGGCTGGTTTTATAGCCACATTTTTTTTTTTTTTAGTTCTGCAAGTGTTAGTTGTTGCTTTCTAGTTGCGGTGTGGAATGTTTTCTTCTATGCTTTGTTGATGTTCTACACTTCTTTAAAAATGACCTGTTTGAATGTGAGGATCTTGACAGGTATAGAGGAGGTCGGTGGACAGAAATTAAACTTTCATTTTAGGTTGGTATCGCCTTCTGATGATGGGGTCTCCTTGTCCTTTAATAAAGCTTTAATTTATTTATAGAGCGCTAACAATCATCCCAAAGGATATCACAGCGCTAAGTAGCAAGAATTCGTTGTACAGTTACCAGCGGGAGTAGTGGATCTGACAGATATTAGGATCTAGGAAACAGATGGGTTTTGAGTTTTTTCCTAATTAATCTTTCTGCAGAATTCTGCTATTACACACTGGAGTTTAAAGTGATCCAAGGTGGGGGTGGGGACAAATCCTAGACCTTTTTCAAGGA
Source organism: Calotriton arnoldi (assembly GCA_963921515.1). Lineage (NCBI taxonomy): Eukaryota > Metazoa > Chordata > Amphibia > Caudata > Salamandridae > Calotriton > Calotriton arnoldi. The sequence goes on along the minus strand of CAWUFW010003211.1, from coordinate 64,973 downwards.
CCTGTTGTTGCGCATCTGTTAGGAGGGAATCAGTAAGGTTAAATACTAGCTACCCTTTGGGCTGGTGCCCGGCTTCTTCTGGTCCTTTGCCATGCTTCTCGTCTGGACTCCTTGATCTGTGTCTTCCCATCGTACTCCTGTTTTCTGCCTTCCACGAGGTTGGTTCTGGCCTCCCCCTAAAAAAGGGGGCCTAAACATAGGGGAGAAGGTGGGTTGGGGTCTAGCCAAGTACGGGTTCATCCACCCTCCAAAATGCAGTTGAAAAGGGTGGAAGAAAGGGGGTGTTTGCTCTTCGAAATTCAGTCCATCCCACCTTGGTTGCGAGGCCTGGCCTCTTCTTCTTCCCCTGCCTCTGCCTCTTTGTCGGTTCTGGTTTTGTTCTCTACTACTCCAATCTGTGGTGTCTGTAGAGCTGCCTCCAGAGCTTGCTGGAGGGGTGTAGTCTTCTTTTATATAGGGGTAGACTTTCTCCTGTGTGAAGCATTTGAGGTCTTTGCCCAATGTTTGGATTTTGCTCTAAGTGATGAAATCTTTCATTTCAGATATCTCTTCATTGATCTCCTCAAGGTGTTTTTAAGGACTGATATCTCTACCGTTGCTTTCAGTTTGGTTTCACTGACTGGTATTTTGATGGTTAGTGCTTCTGATTTGTGGTAGTTTTAATTATAAGCCCTAACCCCTCACATGTACATCTCCAAGAAATGGCAGCCCGGTCTTTCTAAAAACAATGTCTTTGAGGAAGATTATGGGGATATTGTGAACCCACAGGCCCCTTGGTGCCACATTGGCCCGGAGATATTCGGTCATTTTATGACTTTGAGTGCATTATTGATTTGTTTAGTCAAGGATTCCCAATCATTAGTTTGAGCTAGCATTTGGGTTATGTTGATGTCAGTGAGAATGGAGGGACCTGCCTGTTCAGTTGATCTGTGTTGAGGATGTTGAGCCAGTCAGTTTCTGAGATTTTACCCAGGTGGTGGATGGGTTGGGTGTGTTGACTTGCAGTGTGTTTATTTGGAAGTGGATGATGGATGATGGAGTGGTCAGTCTGTGAGCGGTGACATGGAGTTGTAATTGAAGCTGTCGTTAGTGGTGAAGATCAAGTCTAGTATGTATCCTGCAGATGTGTGTTGGTTCTGTGACAAGCTGGCTTAGTCCAATATTGTTGAGGCTTTCGTGGAGTGCTGTGGAGCGGGGGTCAATACTGTCTGCTAGGTAGAAGTTGAGGTCGCCGAGGAGTATGAAGGCTGTGGAGTCGATGGTGAGGTGGGCGATGAAGTCGGCGATGAGTTTGGTGAAGGAAGCTTGTGGTCCGGTTGGTCGATAGATGCGAGTTCCATTTAGGGTGGAGTTTTTGAAGGTTTGCTGTTGGAAGTGTAGGTGTTCCATGAACGGGGTGGTGCTTTTGCGGGCGTTGAGCACTTGATGGAGTCTTTGTAGATGACTGCGAGTCCTCCTCTTGGCTTGTGAAGGTGGTCTTGTTGTGCAATCTTGTAGCCCACTGGGATTACCATGGCAATGTTGGGTGCCAATGTGGGGTTGAGACAGGCTTCTGTGAGGAAGAGAAGGTCCGGTGCATTGCTGCTCAGCAGGTCCCAGATTTCAATCCATGGTTGCTGAGAGATCGTGTGTTGAGAAGCAGGCATACTATATTCTGTTTGGTGCCCATGAATGAATCTGAGGATACTGACTTAATTTTTTAACCTCCAATTTCAAATTTGTTCCCATTTACAGAATGTTTTAAAATTTCCAATTGCAGATTTTGCTTCTTAATTTATATACTCTTTAATAACTGTTAGTATTATTTAATTTTCTAAGCAGTCGTGGACTACCTGAGAAGGTTTAATGGACCCCCAGGAGTCCCCGGACTACAGGTTAAGAACCACTTATTTAATGTGTATACTTACACTGTTGCAATGATGGTTGATAGTGGCCACATGGCAGTGGCTCTGCTACATTCATATAGATATGCCAAATTGTCTTCTCATATAGTGTGCATCACTATGAGGCTCTAACATGATTTCATGTTACATAAATAACGTGAAGAAGATTGTAGGTCATTCCATCTGTCCTTGATGTCTCACCACTTTTTGTTTTTTGTGTTTCTTGGTTCTGACATTGGCTTTTGCCTTAGATCAAGTAAATTAGTCTTTGCACTGCATGTACTGCTTAGAATTAATTGCCCTTACACTCAGTAGTGTAGTGCCACAGGTGTGACATCAGAAAATGTGATTTTCAGTATTTTAGTGTTTTAGTTTTTGCAATATCGAAGACTGAGAATTTCATATTTTTTTCTTTCAAGTATGAATTGATTCCTGGACTGTGGGTAACTTTAATTGGCTTCAGGTTATGTCCCTGTTAGAAGCTTTGCCAGCTCAGTGGTATGAATGCCTTACCCTTTCAATCAGGAGGCTGTGAATTGCCTTTTGTTCGGGATTCAATTCATTTTAAATGCAATCCCGGCAACCTTTTCTCAAGAGCTCTGTGGGTGACATTCCTGTTGGTTACACATGACATTGGAAATATATTTCTTATTTTGGAGAGCAGTTTGTGTTCTGTCAGTGAAGGGTATGGAGGTTCAAACTTTGGCAAGATGTCTTTTCCAGAAATAAGGCATTTTGTCATTCTTATCTGTCCCAGATTCATTCTGTAAAAGTTGCCTGACTAAAAGGAAGTGAGGAACTGTTGAGCATGGGGCCAGGTGTACTATAGCCTAGAATGTGCCTATCAGTAACTTGCCTGGGTACGCCACATGCTCATGTTCTTTTTCCATGAATAAGACTTGAAGTGTGTTGAAAAGGAATACTTGGCCGATTGTGCTGTCACTTTCTACATGTAAAGGAACATTAAATGAGTGGGTCACATCTCTCATAATGCTAGTGCCCAAAAGAACTTGTTGTGGGGCGCGTGTAGCCACCTTTTCTCATTTGACCTTCTTTGTTACTGTAAGAACTGACATTTACTTTGGACTGCAACCTTAATTAACTGTGAACCCATAGTGAGCTGCTTGTATGTGCAGAATTATCAGTTAGCTAAAAGTACTTTAACGCAGGAGGGACTAGATCCAGTGGTAAGGGAAGAAGTGAACTGCCAAGCCCTGTGGCCAAATGTACTAAGGCATTAAGGATAATGGGTCGACCCGGTGTCCCTCAGAACCTGGGTATTGGTAATATAGAAGAACAATTGGTTCTGTCGGGTGATACAATTGCTGTGTTAGCTGTATTAAATACAAGAAAAAAGGTTTTTCACATTTCCTTTTTCACATTAAATGAAAAAATGATTGCAGTTTAAGAACACACCTAAAACAAGTAGAGTTGATTTACTCTTAGATTTTTCATAAAGAATTGAATATTAAATGGCTGTCACAAAATAGAAGTAAATTGCGAAAAGACATTGGTGACTATTATCAAACGGTGACTTGTGGTGACTGGTGAAGTGAACAGTACACTATATACAAAACATACATATGTGACATAAATAAAAGAATTTAGAATTATTGTCCTGTCTCCTTATTCAATACATGTAATGCAAGACCCAATACTGATTGATTATTGGTCAAGAAAACTGTGTAGACATGTGTGATGGGAAAGTGTCGACGTTTCGACCCTGGACACGGCGCTGAATGGTAAGCGTCACTGCGGGTCTTCCTCAGGACTATGAAAACAGGGGTGGACAGCCACAAAGACAGGAACTTCAATCAATGAAAATGCGTGAAACAGTGATTTATTGAAAGATCAAAAGGTCAGGACGTGTTGGGGATCCAAAAGTGGTCTCCAAAATGTGAATTCAATTCAATCGCAGTGCATCAGTTGACGATTTCTTCCTACGTTACAATTCTCCACCATCCGGTTGGAGTCTTAATCGTGGGCGATGCCACAGCAACACAAGACATCCACCAGCCGGTTGGAGTCCTGTGTTAAAGCCTTTTCTTTATGCAGCCAAGAAATAAAGTTGAGTGCTTGAGAACAACGTCTGTCCTTCCTCCAAGGATTTGTTCGTGAAGCACTCGACTCAAGGAGAGACAGATGCGTGACGCATCTGTCACCGTATAGGTGACACAGTGCTGGAGTCGTGTCGCAAGCGCGACGCAACTCCAGCACTGCTCAGGGGCATCTTATACTTGCAATGCTGCGTCACTCCTTACACCTGCTACAAGCAGGCATAAGGTTTTGACGCAGCATGGACGTAAAAGTGACTCAGTGAAATCTTGTAGATTTCACTGTGTCACTTTTACGGGGCTTCCTTGCGACGGAACGCCCACCCTGCATACATTATACCTGACGCAGGTATAATGTAGCACAGGGCTTTACAACGTGACGCATCTCACTAGATGCGTCACGTTGTAAATCTGTCGCATAGTGGCGCATGGTTTACGACGCCGCTGCGTCACAGAAGTGACGCAACGGTGTCGTAAAGATGACGCAAGGGGCAAGTAAATCTGCCCCTAAGTAGTTAAGAAAATTCTGAAACGGAGCGTCCACTGAGAAGAAATCAGTTACCTAAATTGCTGATAGGAATTTGTGGACTTGGTTCTGCTGAAGAAACGTTCCAACAACTAAGGGGCCGATTACGATCTCGCTAGGCAAGCTCTCTGTACAACTCTGATCCGGAGGGCTTTCCGAGCGAATCGTGCTCCGGGAGTCCGAACGAGCGAGTACGATGCATCCGTAGGCTTACGGACTCGGTTTGCTCGGACTCCCATTGAACTCTATGGGAGCCTGTACTCTGGATGTGTACACAGGCTTCCATAGCAAAAAGGGGTGGGTGGGGAAAAGCATACACCCTGTGGTGGGCACCCCATGGTGCCCGCCACACTGTGCGTGTTTGGATCGGGGGGACCCATGGGCACCCCCCGTGACAGATTTGGGGGGCCCCGGGTGAAGGGGGGCCTGCTGCAGCCCCCGAAGTACGATTCCGACAGCCGTTTCGTCTCGCTGAGACCAAGTTGATGCGGCTGTCCGAATCGTGCATCGTACTCGCTCGGTCGTAATCCGGCTCCATTGCGCGGTACAATTCGGCTACAAACGAGTCAAGATCAGGTTCGGAAACGATTCGGACAATGCGTACGCGATCTTTGCATTGTACTTGGTCGTTCGGACCTGTGTACGATTCGGTCGGAAAAAAGGGCTACGAATTGGATCCGGGAAAGCCAAATCCGATTCGGAGGCCTTCCTAACGACATCGTAATAGGGCCCTAAGATGGGTGGGTCTATGGTGATCTGATGTGAAGATTTCCTGAAGAGCTAGTTGAGATAAAAACAGTTTTTACTGTTTTTACAATTTTAATGTGTAACCAGTTTTCAAAGTAGAACTAAAGGCAACATTGAAGCCTTCATGCCTGCTTTAATACTGGCAGTGGATTGGAAACACTCAGAGATTTTGAAGTTCATGAAAGTTGTTAGGAGAACACCCTGCAAAGTCAAGCCAACCTCACAGACATCTTCATTGGGTACACTTGCATCTTAATCGAGCAGGAGTGTTTAAAGCTTCATAAAAATATCAATCCCATTGGAGAGCTACTGTCTATGGGGACTCTTGCATTGGCCCGTTTTGGCACATTGCCATTGTGGAAGTTTTGGGAACCAGAAGACATTGCCTAAAGGAAGTCTCCCTTAACACACATTAAGAACCCGTTGAGATCCTTACTTAGATACAGCTTACAGGTCGGTCTGCAAGATATTTTTGATGACCATCATTTTTCATACATAGCACTGTAGATTTCATTACTTGAGCAAACCCCAGTTTGGATTTGAAAATGTCCACTTTTGAATAGGTCAAAAGGGTGACACAGCCCAGTCAACTCTCAGGATGAGAATTTAAAATATTTGAATTATTTTTACATTTTCCTCACACTTTAATGAAATAGATTTTATCAACAATTTCCTAAGGACTTGTATTTTTCTTTTTGCAACAACCTTTGATTTACTAATATATTATTCTTCAGTTTTGTGGCATTTTTCTATTACATTTATCAAGTTAACCTAAACGTGGTGTCCAATGTACTTTTTTAGTTCTTACTATATTGTTCTATTGCTTGATATGTTACAATAAACATCTATATGTGCTCATTTGAGGGTTGCCTATTGCCTCAGGCCAAGCTACCTAAGGTCAGCCAGGTTACATTCAATGAAACAGGCATTATTTAGGAGGAAATTATTTTTTTAGGCAGTCAGTCACAGCTCACAATAAATCCATAGGCTCTTCCTCCCATAGACCAGCAGATAATGTGCCTACATTGATGACACAGAGTAGGCTCTCCAGTCCAATTGTTTTACCAAGCACTTAAAGTCAAAGTCTAGCCTTCTTCTAAGCATATATATTTCAGGTAGGAAATGAAATTAAAGTCACTTTTTAGGATGAAACATTCTGGGCAACAGTGAAATCTAGGTTTTACATAAAGCTATTTGGTCCACATCCACAACACAAGACGTTTGTCACATTCTGCTCTTACATCAATTAAATATGCATGCAGTTTTTTCATTTCCGTGGTAGCAATCTATACAAAATGAAATACTAACTCTAGATGCATTATGGCAAATGTAAAAAATGGGGTTACAATTTGAGAGGGGTAAGAACCTACTCATGTAGCAACCACAATCCTTGTCAGGGTGAAGTCACAAGCAAACCCTAAATTAACCCCTACTCAACCCTCTGGTAGCTTGCCACAAAGCAGTCAGGCTTAACTTATGAGCAATCTGTAAAGTATTTATGCAGCACTTCAAACACTAATAAAGTGAAACACAACACAAGAAAAATCCCACACCAATTTAGAACAATAGTTTAAAAAGTAATAAATAATGAAAGACCACAACAACGAAAATCCAATCAGTAGAAACGGAGATGTGCAATTTTAAAGTTTTTAGTGAATATAGCACCAAAAAGCACAAAACAGAAACTGTGATTATCTAGTTATTCTGGACCGGGAAAAGTCATAAATTCAGGCTGACTGTACTGGAGGATGGGCCGGTTACAGGGATAACCAAGAAAAGGAGGGACCCCTGAGAAAAGATAGGGGTGGGTAGAATGGGGGATCAGGTAAACAGTACAAAAAAAGAAAGAACTACCCACCCGTTCAAGGATTATAAAGGCCCACAAAGGGGTCCTATGATAATGATTAAATAGACAAAGCAATCCCGTGCATGCATTGAGAGAACAACAATAAATACAATAAGTAGTTTTGTCTTTTTATTAACACAATATCAAAAGGTATCACAAAATTTATCTTATATTACAAAAAAAGAATACATATGAATGAAATACAATAAGAAAAACACAATGAATAGAGTACCCCACACACAATCATCATTCATACATACACACTCATACATTTCACATGAGCTCTTTACGTCCAACAAACATACATAACAAATCATCCAAAGTTAAAAAGAAAGCCAGCAAGGTAAATGAATGTTCTGATAAATTGGTCCAGATAGAAGATAGAAAATCTCTTCAGGGTTTTAGAAAGACCAACACCGACGCGCGTTTCGGTGGAAACCCTACTCCCGGGCCACACCTTCCTCAGGGCAAGTCGTAAGCAGTGAATTGGATGGCGTGGGACACTCAGTTAACCTATAATAATATAAATATATAGGGGCATATCATCAAGACACATATCGCCGCTTTTTCGGCACATAGCGCCGAAAAAGCGGCAATTCAAATATCGCACAATCATCAAGGCGGCGCTAACATGCATTAGCGCATGTTAGCTGCCGTTTTCCGAACGCCTCGCCTACCCTATGTGTACTATTGGAGGTGGATTCTAGGGTTGAGGCCACAGGGCCCTATCAGCAAGCTCATCTCCAATTCTGCTGGATTATCGCTGGTTTTCCAGCGATGTCGCCCCATATTGCCGGCTATCGCTGGGAATATTATCGCCAAAGCGCTAAGCGTTGTTGATACAGCGCTAGCCTGGCGATAATTTCCTGCGATAGCTGGCGTTAGTGCAAAACGCGCTAAGCGCGTTCATCGCTGAGGCTTGCTAATATGCCCCTTAGTTTCCAATGCTCTTAAGCAGACTTAACATCATGATCAATGCATGCACGAGAGGCTTAGAAAGATATGATATCCGGGGATACATAGATAGAAGTACGACAGCAATGGTCAGAAAAGCGAAGTAAAGGAAATGTGCATCATAGAAAACAGAAATAAACAGACAAACAGACCGATAAAAGACGCATGCAGTTCAAGAAAGAATATATCATAGAAAGGATTGGTGACAGTGGTACTGGAGACCACAGGGAAAATGAGAACCAACCACCAAGCAAAAGCTATTCAACATGATTACCACACTATATAAAAATACCACGTGAGAATAATCCACTGAAGAGTGAATGTTCTGTTAGGTAAAGACCCCACACCATAAAGATAAGTATATCGACATACCTATTGAGGTATTCTGAACAGAACATGATCCAACAGCGACATGATAAAAAGATAACCAGATCGGTCTACGGGTGCTCAAAGGATGCAACCTTCATCTCTATGGGGCGAGCAAGCAAACAACAATTAGCAATGGACCACACACAATTATGATCAACACCTAATGACCAGAAAGGACCAATGCCAACCTACCCGATAATGTAGGCCCAGATAAATATTTGACGAAGAATCACACTTGTAAGACTTCAGCCAGTTAGATCTTGATAAAAGTTCTTGTGAGAGACGCAGAATAGATGTGGATCTTAAAGGAAATACCAGAAGGTAAAAGTTTAAAGAAATCCTAAAAGAGTTTGTCTCAAACAAACGTGGCAACTTTAAGATAATAAGCACACCACAGCGTGTGACTAAATAATACAAAAATAATCCCAAATGTCCTAACTCAGGGGTTGATGCAGTTTATAGCAACAAACACTCGATAAGGAAAACAATCCTTTAAAACCTAAACACATTCACGCAGCTAGTGGGCCTCTGCAGGGATAGATGTCAAACTACGGTATCCCCTCGAGCCGGCATCATTACCTGGATGTACGACCCACGTTCAAACTGAGGGTAAGGATATCACCCGTTGCCTTCTCCCGTCTGCATAAAGAATGAAGGAGAGCCAGCTGGATATAGAAAGCATTTCAGCTGTAAGCCCGCCAAAATATGACGTGCCGACACAAACAAAGGACCCATGTATTCACGGAGAATATGCAACAGGAAAGCAGCGGCCATCAAGAACTGGTGGGAGAGTATAATTCCCAAAGGAGTGATCGTATATCTCCGTATATTCCATAAGGCCAGGATCATTGACTAAACAACCGATCCACATTCAAAAAAAGAAGAAAGATAAAAGATAAAAACGTCACCCGTTTGTTTATATCATCCGGATTAGAGATGAATAAGGCTCGGCTGGATTACATAGACGGATCGTCCGAGAGCCCACCAAGGAACAACGTGCAGACACAAACGAAGGACTTGAGTGTCAAGGAAGGGTGAGATAACAAAGAAACGGCGGCCATCTATAAGTGGAGGAGATTCCCATAAATGGCAGACACTAAAGCAAGAAAATATAAAACTGATCCAGACAGACAGGAACTGCACCATAATAAACCAATAATAAAAAAATGTATAAGAAAGAAAACAAAAAGAATTTTTTATAATAATGACTCATTATCAGGAGGGAATCTGTAGGACGGCAATAGCAAAGCTATTCAAGACCCGCAAAACACGAGAAAGGACAGGCTAGAAGGTCAGATAAAAAGTGACTACATGATGGCATTCTCCCAGGGGCAATGCTCATTGAGGCCGTTCTTTACAGATTTCAGAAAATAAATCCAGAAAACTTCGCGTTTTTTTCTAATCTGCGTGGAATCCTTTCCCGAAGGCACCTTAATTTTCTCAAGAATGGACCATCTAAGATCTAATTCAGTATGATGTTTATTGAGCCAATGCTCCACCAAAGGTGCTGATGTCTTTTTGGTGCGTATATTTGATTTATGCTCACCAATTCTATATCTTATTTCACGTCCCGTCTCACCAATATAGATGGAATCACACGGGCATGAAATGATATACACCACATTGGATGTCCTACAGTTCGTCATATCCAAAAGTGATATGGAATGTTCCCTCGTCTTAATGACGTCGCCAACCAAGGCATTGGCACAGGCCTGGCAGGAACCACATTTATGGTTGCCATGAATGGGATTAAGACCTGTAATGGACTTCTGGCACAGGCCAGGGGTTTGAGTTATCTTGCCCGTCACTAAATGGTTTTTCAAGTTTTTATTTCTCTTGAATGCAAAAAGAGGCTTGGCAAGTTTAGGTTCACTGTTGTCAAGATTAAGCAAATACCAAAGAGAATTGACCGTGTGTCTAATTTTGTGATTAATGTTAGAATGTTTTGTGACACAGACCACTCTGTCCATTTTCTTTTTTTCCTGGGTTTGGAACATGGCTTCCCGATTAAAATATCGGGCCCGCTTGAAGGAGTCCTTAACCAATTTAAAAGGATACCCACGGTTGACAAGTTTGTTTCTCAGGATATCTGCTTGCTTGAGAAAATCCGTGATGTTAGTGCAATTTCTCCGAAGGCGGAGAAATTGGCTGAAGGGGATGCTATCTTTTTGGAAACGTGGATGGTAGCTCCCATACTGCAATAAGGTATTTATAGCAGTGGGTTTAATGTACAGAGACACAGACAATTTGTTCTCGTTGTGCTCGACCCAGACGTCAAGGAATTCCAATTTATGCCTACTGGAATGAGCCGTGAATTTCAAATTCACATCAGCAGCGTTGATCCATGAGATGAATTCATCTAGAGTGGTGGAATCCCCTACCCAAATGAAAAAGATGTCGTCAATGAACCGAGACCAGGCTCGGACATTTTCATAAAAGGGGGCAATCTCGTTATATATATGGACTCGTTCGAACTGGCCCATATATAAACATGCCACACTGGGGGCACAGGACGCTCCCATACTTACTCCTTGGATCTGATGAAAAAAGTTGTTATTAAACTCGAAATAGTTCTCCCCAAGAACCACTTGGAGACAATCCAGAATAAATGGGGCATTGGTGATGTCCGATTCATTAAGAAGGGCTTCCTGTATGGCTTTCATAGCCCCATCCTGTGGTATATTAGTATATAGGGACTCCAAGTCCAGGGTGACTAGGAGTTCTCTGTCACAAAAATATTGCAGTCCTTCAATTTTAGAGATGAAATGTCCAGTGTCTCTAACAAAGGAGTCCAATTTTTGGACTAGGGGTTTGAGAAATTGATCCACATACTTGGAAAGAGGTTCAGTGTCCGCCCCAATGGTGGATACAATGGGTCTCAAAGGGGGTGACGTCAGATCTTTATGCGTCTTGGGGACACCGTAAATAATAGGCATCCTAGTATGGGTAGGCGTGAGAAATTCAGCTTCACTAGTGCATATAAAACCTTGTTCCACAGCTGCCTCTACCAGATGTACGATCCGTTTTTTTAGTGCAGCTTCGGGATTTCTCAAGATGTGTTTGTAATGTTGAGTAGATGAAAGAAGGATATTCATCTTCTCTATGTATGTGGAAGTATCAAAAATCACAATTCCTCCTCCCTTATCACAAGGCTTAATGGTCAATTGTCTATTGTTTTTGAGAGACAGTAGAGCAGAATTCTCTGTTCTCAGAAGATTATCAGTCGGTCTGGGGACAAATTTGATCACTTGTTCAATTTTCAGAAGGACTGCTTTCTCAAAGAAGGCCACTTCAGGGCCAACTTCGTCCAAGGTGGGAGTAAAATTGGACGGAGGTTTCAAACCAGAGGAATTCACATCATTTTCCACAGGGGATCTCGTGAAAAAGAATTTCCTAAGTCTAATTTTTCTAAAAAATGAATATAGATCTTTCAAAAATTCAAATTTATTAAAACTGACAGATGGGACAAAGGAAAGGCCTTTAGATAACAGTTCCAAGGAGTCAGATTCAATGGTAGAGGAAGACAGATTGAATACAGGGATATTTTCTATGTTCTCCAGTAGTGCTGTTGTCGGGTCTGGACATACATTTGAGGTTGACTCTGACCCCGGTTGAAATTCCTCGATTGGGGATTCCGTGTTTTGGGGCGAAAATTCCCTCTGCCTTGGCCTAAAAAACGATTAGGCATACTGGATCTCTCTCCAGATACTTGTCTGGACTGATAATTGGGATTATATTCAGACTCATAATTTGATGGTCCCTCACCATCCAAATCTGTAGTGTCTGAGAATGTAGTAATTCGCCTATTACCCCACCGTGGAGTCTCACTTTGGGCACCCTGGTTATCAGCAGGAGTATAGAAGTTGGTAGATAGGTACGGGTAAGCTCGCTCCAAGGAGAAAAATCGAATATCCTTTCTGAGTTTTTCTGTTTTCCTTTTGAGGAGATAATCAGAAAAGGAATCTAGCTCTTGGCTGATCTCTTCAAGTTTCTTCTTTCTAAGTTCAACAGAATTGTCCTTTTTAAATTTTTCTTCAAGGTCATCAATCTCCTTATTGAGAATGGCTATTACCTCCCTCGCGGTCCCGATAATTAACATAATCCAGTCTCTAGAGCAACGGTTGGCAATAAGTGCCCATTTCTCAAGAAACTGGCGTATGTCAACAAAGAGACCGGGGATATTTCGGACTCTAAGTCCAATCGGAATTGTGCCCGCCTTCAGATACTCAAGCATAAATTTCGCGTGAAATTCAGTGCGTTTGGACTTTTTTTTGGTATCTAATAGCTTGTTCCATTCTTGTTCAAGACCCTTAGATAGATTAAACTGATTACTGCTCTCAACTGTTGACCCAATCATATTGGCAAATTCTTCATCCGTGAATCCGAATGTTTTTATACTCGCCATGTTGTCACTAGGAAGGCGAGATATAGCACACCCAAGTGATAAAGAAAATAACACCTAGAAACACCTAGAAACACATAAATAAAGAAAATTATGGAGAAAATCCGGCCCGCTGACCAAGAGTACCTTAAATCTTGGTTGTGGAGCATTGCGAGGTGTTGTGTTGAGGATGCGTTACGCACCGGAGGAAATGCAAGGTCCTTATCGGAGATGCATCACACAGCGTCAGTTCTGAGGGGCTACAAGGCTGCGATGTGAGGTCCTGTGTCGTCATTGAGGAGGTCGTCAATGAGGTGGATTGCAATGCGAAGTCCTGCATTGAGGATGCATTGCGCAGCTGCTGTTCCGATGAGGCTGCAGGTTAGGATGCAAAGTTGTGCACTGGAGATGAACCAAGCAGTGTTCCTGATGCAGAATCTGGCGAGGTGAAACGTCACGCAGAGGCTCCAATGCGGAGTCTCTGGTCGGCGATGCACCGCGCTGTAGCTCTGATGCGTCGGTTCTGCTGGGACCATAGTTGGGCTGGCAGAGCACCTTCAGGCCCACTTCCAAAGGTCCAGGACTGGGGGGGGGCACCACTTGCGAGGGTAAGACTCACAGCATGCAGATGCTGGGTTCGAGGTGGTTGGAGCCTTATGTCCCAGAGGCTCTGGTAAGGAGGCCAGCCAACTATCCCTGAGAGTCACTTTGGTAGTCCTGGGTTGAAGAAGCAGACCAGTCCTTCACTCAGGCAGTAGGGCAGCAGAGTTGCAGCCCTTCTTGCAGAGCAGCACAGGACTCCTTCTTCTGAGTTTACCCACAGGTCCAGATGTGCACTGAAAAGTTGGGTTTAAGGATCCAATATGTATACCTGGTGCCCACTTTGAAGTAAGGGAAGCTTGTACAGGTGTCCTCCTCCTTGAAGTATCTGACATCCTCAGTGTGAAACCCTTTGTGAGAGTGCTTCGATGGAGCATTTGTGATGTGCAAGTGTGGTTGGTGACAGCTCCTCCCCCTCATCAACTCCAAGTGGCCCATCCTGCCCCCACCTATATTCCCTTTGTCTCACTGTCTGGGAGCAATACACAAAGACCAACAGTCAGCTACATCTAGTCATGTGACCCAGGATCAGGCTGCAGGCACTCAATGGTTAAGACAAGAAAATGCCAACTTTCTAAAAGTGCCAATTTCAGAAATGTGGTTAGAAATCTGGCTTTACCATTAAAAAGGGCTTTAAATTACAGTTCTTTAGACATTCCTACCTGCTCCCAACAGAAAGTTTTCACTTATTAAATGTAATAAGGTAACCCAATGTTATCCTATGGGAGAGATAGGCCTTGCAGTAGTGAAAAATGAATTTAGGAGTTTTTCACTGCCAGGACAAGTAAAACTTAAAAGTGCATGTCCAACTTTTGAAATACACATCACCCCGCCCTCTGGGCTGTTCAGGGCCTACTTAGTGGTGCATTATGTATTAAAAAGGAAGGTTTGGGCCTAGAAAAGGTTTATATTGCCAGGTTAAAATGGCAGTTTAAAAACTGCACACACATACGGCAATTGCAGGATTGAGACATGTTTAAAGGGCAACTTAAGTGGGTGGCACAATCAGTGCTGCAGGCCTACTAGTAGCATTTAATTTGCAGGCCCTGGCTACATGTTGTGCTATTGAATGAGGGACTCACAAGTAAACTAAATGTGGCAACTGGGTATAAGACAACTGAACCATGTTTAAAGAAGAGAGCACAAGCACTTTAGCACTGGTTAGCAATGGAAAAGTGCACAGAGTCCTAAAGCCAGCAAAAAACAAAGTCATCAAAACAGAAGGCTGCAAGGAAAATGTTTTGGGGGAAAAACATGCCAAGGATGTCAGGTCTAACAGTAAACATTCAAAATATCAAAGGCACAATAACTTTATTTTGTTAAAGCCAATAAAATCAACATGAGATTGGTCTTGTTCTGAATGTTAGTGCCCACAGCTTGACACACTGAACAGAAACAAAGGTTCTCACAGGATCTACATGTAACACTGTGGAGGCCCAAGAGGCAGTTGTTATAGCACAACCTTGGGACACGACAGAATCCCAGTACATATCGTTAGTTGCCCAACAGGCGTCGCATGATGCAAACAAGTAATATTTAACTCTCCCTAGCTATAACTAACCAAAGGCTTCTGAAGACTGCATTGGAACAGGTTGAATAATTCCAAGGATGAAAGCAAAGTCTATAATGTGATGCTCCAGAGGGAATGTCAAAAAGCACCTCAGACAGAAAACTCTGGGATGATGTTCTCAAAGTCCGGTGTGAAGATAATCACAGAAGGAGAGCCAGGAACACAGTTGAAAAGCAGAGCCCAAGCATAGGCTTACTGCCATCATCTGAGAGTAAAGTCAAGCACCTGGCCACACCCTGGATTTGGCTTTATTAGGGTGTGAGTTCCATGAATCATACATTAACTACTCAAATTCTGGGAACTCTCAAATTTTGCTCTAGATCCTTGACTCCCAGGATCCTTGAACCCTCTTGAAGATTGTTGAGTAACACTGTAGCCTGCTACTCAGATGGGTTATATGCTCATAGCTTGTGGGGTGCTGGCATGGGAACAGGACAGACTGTACCAATAATGGGGGTAACAACTGGGCAGCACACATATGGCTGCCACAATCCTGGGTGACATAACGCCTGTCACAGCAGAAGGTGACATTCTGAGTGGTGATATCCTGAGCAATGGGTGAAAAGAGCAGCGTATAAAGCCCCAAACCAGAGGCGGATGTGAGTGGGAGTAAGTCCCTTTCATGACATTAGCCAGTTGACCACATAGGCTGAGATTTGTCAATTGGTAAGGTATTTTGAAATGGTTGTCCTTTGAAGACTAAACCTGTTCAGTATCATGATGATGTTTTTGACTACACGCATTGGACTCCTGAAGCAGCCAGTAATTCCCTGATAATTGCGGAATCAAAGCTTCCGCAATCCTCAGAATAAGCATCTAAACTGTACTGTTAGAACTGTTGCCTTAATAGCAATAAATTCATCATTCCATTGTTGAGTTTTAAATATTGCGCTGCAACGAAATCGACTCCAGAATATTGACCATCAATATCTCGTCGAGGTAAGTATAAATTTACTATTCTTAACTACACACGTGCCTTTACCGTGATGAAACCACGATGCAACATATATGGTCAATGTAAGCAGATGTGGAGTAATGAATAGTAAATCTACACTTCTCTATCTATATATACTTAACTTGATGGTAAATTGGTAGCAGACATTCTGCAGTAGATATTCTTCCAGGTTGATATTTTTTACTTCAGTAATCCGACAGAGACTGGCATAATCAATCATTTACTGTCAAGAAGGTTTAGTACTGTACCAAATTAGAAGGCACTACTTCATCAAGAATTTTCCATTATTTACAAATGTAAACCTAACTGTGGAATTTTCCCACTCCAGTCTGTGTGGTCTATGTACTTGGGATCTTTTGGCCATGGTTTTCTATTCACGGTTGCTCCACCCCTGCATAAAAAACGATGTGAAATGTGCTGCTATTTCTGAACTACATGAGTACATTTCCATGTGTGCTGTACAGTGTGAATAAAATTTCTTAAAACACCAATAAAAATGTTTTACAAGTAGTTAACTGTTATACATTGCTTTTCTTGTAATAGTAAAAACATTTTACTGTAGAAATCTAATTACATGTTTACTGTCACTGAGAACTTAAAAAAAATATAGCTCCACCTTTTTTTATTCAAAATATTTTTCTGATGAATTCCAGTGCATGAATTTTTAATGTCCCTTAAAATAGTTACTTCAGACAGCAGAAAACGCAATTTAGCTGAAGCAAAGAGTAAGATAACAGGGTGCAATTCTATTTATCATGTGCCATTAAAAATTTGGAAATGTAGGAAGGAAATGTGATACAATAAGATTCTCTATGAGTTAAAGTTTGAACCAATCGCATGGAAATGTAATATCCAATACCAATGTGCATGAAGGATTGTCCTTACTTTATAAATCCCTTTCACATCTTTTCGTTAAACATCTACTACATTGATGAAAAAGATAGACTTGAAACCCTCCAGGGGTCATTTAGAGTTGGTGTAGCAGGAAGACCATAGTAAATCTGCAGCGCTCCCACTCTGCCAAGCTTGTCCTTCCTCTACTTTATTTAGAGTTGGAGGAAGTGCTGCTACATGTAAACCGGTGGTGCCTCAGCTGACTATATTTGCATATCGCCTTGACATGGTGGCCAGTATAGCTTGGGGCACTAGATCAAAGTGGTGCTCACTCACCCTAAAGAGGACAGGGTATCTGCCATTCTTTTTACTTATCCGAGACTGCCATGTGAGGCATGGCAGTCCAAGTTAGGGAAAACACACAATGGTCCAACAACATGGGGAGAAAAACGCCTGTATGTGAAGGACACTGTTTTTTTTGTCTTCTGAAAAAAAATCTGCTTTGGGAGTTTGTTTTCCGAAAACATAACCCCTGCTCAGTAAGGATCAGAGCTTTCAGTGGAGCTGCGATTTTTTTTTTTTTTTATTAAGATTTTTTTTTAATTAACACAATATTGTCATAACAGCCATACGTAGCATGTCAAATATAATACAGTACATATGAACACTCTGCATACTGCTTAAACAAAACCAATATATCCTTTGTACAATGTAGTAGCACAATAATGTCCTCATATTTGTATACATTAACAATTTGTTTTGAATAGATCAGGATTTTCTCGTAAGTAGACGGTGAGAGGTTCCCAGAAGTCGGATGGCTTGGCAGTAGTGGGCAATTCCTCAGCATATATTAAAAAATTATCCCTACAGTAAAGAGTGTCCGTAATCCATAGTTTTATTGTAGGTGCATGTTTACTATCCCAGTGCATGGCTACTCTCCGCTTTGCCATTAAAAGCATTATTGCAAGTAGTTTTTTCTTTTGGGATTTCATAGGTAGTCGATGATTTAATAAACATAGTTGCGGTGTGCAGCCGATTGTACACGACATTATTTTTCCCAGTAAACAAATCACTTGTTCCCAGTATTGTCTAATTCTGTCACAAGTCCACGCTAGGTGAATGAAGTCAGCCTGATCCTGCCCGCACCGTTTGCAATGCGCCCTGTTTCGTAGTCCATATTTATATAGCTTAAGTGGGGTATGGTACGCTTGGTGTAGGTATTTATAATGAATAATCCTAAGATTTCCGTTTGGGGTTAATAGTGTAGTTAGAGAGCAGCAAGCCTTCCAGTCATCATCAGTCAGTGGTGTTTCCAATAGGGTATTCCATTTGTCTCGTGCCTTATGTGTGTTTGCATTTATCTCTACTTGTATTTGGTTGTAAAGTTGTGTCACCATGTGAGCCCGATTTGTTGCGGTGATCAGCTGTTGTAGCGAGTTTAATGTGGGTGGCTCATCTGGGAATTGGGGCTAAAGGACCCTGATCGCTGCTCGCAGTCTGTGATACGCAAACTTGAACAGCATGGACTGATTTGTGATGTATGCAAGATCATCTGGCGTGATAAATGTGCCATTGGGGTAAAGGTCTCCCATTTTTGTTATTCCAGCTTGCGCTAGAAGTGTCATGCTGCTGCTTTCTTGCGTAACTGATAAGTTCGGGTGTTGTGCAAGTGGCATGTTTGGTGCATAAATAGGGGTTTTCTTAGTAAGTATACCAATTCGTTGCCAGGCATCAGAAGTAGTCCGGACTGTATTTATCTCATTTTTAGATAGATGTGGTCGATGGTGTACTAATATACTGGCTAAGGCGATAGGGTTAGCATCGCCATCTTCTACTGCTAGATGTGGCAGGAGCTGAGCCGGGTGATACCAGTGGTATGCGTATTGTGCTTGGGCACATAAATAATATAAATATAAATCGGGCAGTGCGAACCCGCCTGCGGCATAGGGGAGTACTAGCGTATCAATACTAATCCGTGCTTGCTTACCCGCCCATATTAATTTGATAAGCATTGTGCGCATCTTTTTAAATATTGGAGTTGGAGGGGGTATCGGAATATTTGTAAATAAATAGAGCATCTTAGGTAAGATCACCATTTTCACTAGGGATATTCTGTCCGCCACGGATAGGGGTAGCGTTATCCACCTTGTGATTTGTGTGTCCACTTTATCAATTGCGGTACCATAATTATATCTAATGACCAGTTCTGGATCTCGGTGAATCCATATGCCTAGGTATTTTATTGGGTCTGTTTGCCAAACCAAAGGGAATTCAGTCTGTGGTGCTTGGGTGTTTTCTGTTAGTGGCATTATCGCCGATTTGCTCCAGTTTATTTGAAGTCCGGATTGTCGTCCAAATTGTATATATTCTCGCAGTAGCGGATCTAAGTGCGTGTTAGGGTCCCTGAGGTATAGCACCATGTCATCTGCATATAGGGATATGCCAATGGGTCGTAGCGGAAAATTTAGTGCCGTGTGTCTGTACCTCTGACGCAGTTTACAAGCTAGGGGTTCCAGTGCAATTGAGAACAATAACGGGGATAGTGGGCAGCCTTGTCGGGTACCTCTTTGTATTGATATGGGCTCAGATATGTGTCTGTTTACTTTAATGCGGGCAGTGGGTTTATTGTACATCAACTTAATCCAATTAATAAACACGTGTGGGAGCCCTATTCTCTGTAATATTGTGAACATATATGTCCATTCAACAGAGTCGAACGCTTTGGCTGCGTCGAGAAGTACAGCCACTGCTTGCAAGTCTGGGCTGAGCTGATGCAATAGCGCAAAGATGGTGCGTAGATTATGTGCAGTCGAACGGGCAGGAATAAAACCGGACTGATCTGGTAAAACTATAGTCGACATTAAGGGTTGGAGTCGTGTGGCGATGATTTTTGCTAATATTTTAATATCTGTATTTATCAGAGATAAGGGTCTATATGACTCAGTTTTGTCGGGGTTTTTATCTGGTTTCAGTAGGGCGACTATAAGGGCCTCTCGGAGAGTAGGTGGGAGGGTTCCATTTTCATAGGCTTCATCATACATTTCTATCAGATAGGGGCTCAGTAATTCAAAATATGCTTTATAAAATTCCCCCGTGTATCCATCAGGGCCGGGCGATTTACCATTAGGTAAGGCTTTAATAGCTAATTGTATTTCTTCTACTGTTATGGGTTGTGCCAAATAATCACGTTGGGCATCTGAAAGCCATACCAGTGCTATGTCCTCCAGGTAGCGCAAAATTTCAGGAGTAGGTGCGGTGTTCTGTGTGGTATATAAAGCGCCATAAGTGTCCATGAAGGCCTGCAATATTCCCTCCGTGTCGTAGTGCATTTTCCCATTATCGTCTTCTATTTGTATAACAGTGTACTGCTTGTGCTCTGTACGGATCTGTTGTGTTAGACGTCGGCCTGGTCTGCCACCCTCACCAATTCTACGTGCCGTATGGCGCTTCGTAATGTATTTTATTTCTTCATCTGCCAAAGTGTTATAATTACTTATTTCCGTCCGAATCTCACTGAGGGTCTGTGCATTGTGAGTGGTGTCATAGTCAGCCTCTAGATGTGCAATCTTTGTTTCACTTCGCTGTAATTGTGTGCGGATATCCTTCAATATACCAGCATCTGTGCTAATACATATGCCTCTTACTGTCGTTTTAAACGCTTCCCATAACGTTCCGCGCTTTTCACTGAGCCTTTATTCAGGTCGAAGAAGTCTGTTATGGCATTATAGATTGTGTCTTTGTATAGTGGTTCCAATAAGGCCATGGCGTTAAAGCGCCATACAAATGGGGGGGATGTAGGTGGGCACCTGCAGTGATAACAGGATGGGCTTGTGATCTGAAAGAGTCTTGGGTAAGTGGTGAATAGCCTGGACCCATGTGCAAGCCCGTTCAGTAAGGAGCCAGTAGTCAAGTCTTGCCCAGCTGTTATGTACTGTAGACGAATGAGTGCTTTCCAGCACAGTGGGGTTACGCACTCTCCAGATATCATATATTCGGAAGTCTGTCATGCAGTTCAGCATCGCTGCCACAGCTCGGGGGTGATGCTCCACCGTGTGTTGGGACCTATCTTGTGCTTCGTCTAATGCCATATTTAAGTCCCCGCCCCATATTAATTCTACAGCGGGCAGATCTCGAAGTTTGGATCGTAGGTTCTCTATAAAATCAGGATCGTCCACGTTTGGCGCATATACATTTATGAGGCCTACTTTCGTTCCTCTGAGTATCCCTGTAATAATAACATATCTCCCTAGAGGGTCTGTGTATGTGTTATCTAGTATAAACTGAGTACCTTTTTTTATGAGGATCATCACCCCACGGGCATATGATGAGTAGGATGACGATGCCACCAGCTCAGCCCATCTTGTTCCAAACCTGTCCGCTCTCTGGTGGAGTAGGTGTGTCTCTTGAAGAAACGCTATATCTGTGTGGTGTCTATCTAGGTATGCAAATACCTGTCTAATTTTCCTGGGATTGTTCAATCCTCTCACATTCCATGTCAGTAATTTCAAAGTTGTAGTTCTAGCCATGAGTTACGAGTATGTAACTATGAGTGAATAGGTATACAACAGACTATCGTCATTTCTTTCAGCAGGGAGAACAACCGTCTGTGCTACAATCCAGAGTGCATTACATCTACCTACATATGTATAGAAATTAGGTTCGCATAAAACTGTTAACATTACATTATCCCGTGCAACCCCTCCCCCACCCACTTCGCCATCCCAATCATGGTGAAGACAGCCCCAAATAACTACCAATAAAAAAAAAAAAAAAAAAAGAAGAAAAAAAAAGAAAACAAAATTCTAACAATTCCCCTCTAACCTAAGGTGTGTCGTGGTAGGGGAGTTAACCGTGTGGTATACACAAGGGTGGCGGAAACTGCCCACCATAGACCCCAATGACAGGCACTGGGGGATCGAGTCAACCATCCCATAGTTCCCTAGCAGACCATTTCGTCAACAATAACTATTTCATCAACAGATCACGCGTTTAAGGTGAAGAACAGTACATAGTTTGCCTTCCAGAATTGTGTCTGACACACCACTATGTAACAATACCTTCCAGGATATCTAGCATTCTACAGTTTCATCGGTAGTGGAAAGACTTATCTGTGTTCTCATGCAAGATTCACAATAGTCGGTAGTCCAGTGTCACGCTTTAGAAACAAAAAGAATAGTCAAAGGATACCCATATCTCATTCCACATCTGAAGTGTTGTCCTGTTCAGCTTGAGTCCCTCTCGGAGATTTCCGTCGGGTAGATTGTGGGTGTGCTAGCTGTAGGTATTTAAGCACTTCCTTGGGCTCACTAAAGATCTTACTTTTCCCATTGTCTGTGATTCTCAAGCGGGCTGGATATATCATAGCATATGGAATATTCTGTTCGTGGAGTCTCTTTTTCGCGTCTAGAAATTTCTTCCTTGCTTCTTGGACTTGCGAGGTGAAGTCTGGATATATTGATATTGTCATTCCTTCGTGGCTCAGCGTCCCTAGCTCCCTGGCCTTTCGAAGTGCAGCATCTCTGTCTCTATAGTTGAGTATTTTTGCAATTATAGGGCGCGGTCTTTCCCCTGGCGGTGGCTGTGGTGCCAGCGATCTGTGTGCCCTTTCCACAATAAATACTTCTGAAAAGGTGTCTCTTCCAAGCATAGCTGTTAATAGTGTTTCAACATAGCGCTCCATATTACCTGTACGTGTTGATTCTGCCACCCCCATCAAGCGCAAGTTGTTTCGGCGCGATCGTGCTTCCAAATCCTCCGTCTTTGCGAGCAGAGCAGTCATTGTCTTGTCTACTTTTGCTTGTTTTAATTCTAATTGGTCTTGAGCATCTTCTGTGTCCGATATACGGCGCTCCGCCATATCAATGCGCTCGGTATGTTTGTCCAGTCGCTCCGACATACGATCAACACGATACGTCAGGGTGTCTATTTTACTATCAATATTTGAGAGTGTGGACTGGATTGCAGCGAACATTGCTTGAAAATCCACAGGCGTATCTGTGCCAGATGCAATAGCTTGAGCTTGGCTGCCCATGAGACCATCAGTATTGTTTTCCGCCGGTTTCTTAGCAGCGTCAAATTGTAATTTAGGTTGATTTTTATCGGGTTTTCCCATGATTGTGCTGATCCTGGAGTGGCTTCGAGGGTTTTGGCGCTTTATCTAGTAGCCCTGCAGGGCGTGCCTTATCACTTTTTGTTGCCTCAGATTTACCTCTGGTGAGGTCCGGTGATGTATACTGGACTACCTGGCATCGGTAAGGAGCGCTGTGGCCTCTGCCTCGTTCCGTGATAACCCGAATAAGCAGGGCAGTGGTTATCCTACCCCAGCCCGCACCCACAGGCCCGTCTTCGTTCGCGCCCTTCTGCGTTTTATGTGTGGCTGTATTGTTTCTGCGACAGGGGCGCAGTCGGCCTTAACAGGTTATAGTGCTTTCAGATGTTGCAGTGTAGTTTTCTGTTATGCATGGCGCTCCATCACGCGCTAGTGGGATATCTGCTTCTGTTTCTATTTTCTCCGGAGGCAGCCATATCATTGCATTGGAACAGTCAGCATGCCACGTTCTCTCACAGCCGCCGCAGCTCCCCTTGTCCCCCACCGTGCCGTATGTTATATATGCAGCGTGCAATGCGATGTCTGCTATGCTCCACTGCTGTCGGTGGTTTAATAACAATTAATGGGGAAAATATCAAACAGGATTACGCGTCGCACACAGCGTCTCATATGCCATCTTCCGTGGGTTGCCTTATGCTGTATGTTTCTAGGCCCTCATATCTGGACTTTACCATCTGGTGCCGATCTGGTTACAGTCCCGCCATGTGCACCTGTATTAGACTGGGGGCGGCAGATAGGCCTCGCACTGGGCCGAGCCGGGGCACCGAGGATGTTTAGGCCCCACACAGCGATCCCCGCAAGTCAGACCGGCAGGGGCACCACCCGGCAACGCCTCCGGTCATGTGTGTCGCACTTACCGGGTGGTCGCTCACCTCTCGTTGGGTACAGATAGCGGTGTCCAGACAGGTGAAGCGCTGGCGTGTCCTGCTATATTCTTTCCGCTCGTCGCGCTGAGGCCTCTATCTCCGTCACTGCGCACGGAGCTTGCGTACAGGTCGCGTCCTTCTACGCGCCTCCGCAGCCGCAGGACCGCCTCTCGGTTGGGATTGGTATGGAGGTATTCGCCGTGTTTCGGGTGATATTCGGCTATGGAAGCATCATCGGAGCAGGTACGCCGTAGCCAGCTGTTCTTGCGATCTGTAATTTTAGTGATTTGGTCGGTTATAAATGCAGGATCATTTCAGGATAGTGACTCGATCAGAGGAGCACGCTCACAACGCGGCCATCTCCTGGCGTGGCTAGCTCCGCCCCTGGAGCTGCGATTTTGGATTTATAAAAAACAATGGTTCAGGTGTGGCCTAAAAAGGTCCAAAAGCAAAAAGCGCGACCCAGAGTGGGGCACTTATTATTTCCAGCAAAGAAATTAATTCACTAGGGAGCAGGAAAAAAGAGTCTGTAAAGGGTCATGTAGGTCACAAGATGACAGAAATTTATTCGTAGCAGTTTCAGTTTTTTATGGTGCTCACACAGTAAGTGAAAGAAAACGTGCTGTGAAAGAGTGGTAGTGAATTTTTAAAAAGACATCGCATTGACAACAATATGGTAGAACTCCCTAAATGATTTATACAAGTTTTTAGGAGTTCATGTTGTGAAATGGTCGACGACGTTTCGAACCCAAGTATTGGGGTTCATCTTCAGGACAACGGTGAGCTAGTTGAGTTTAACCATGTGTATGGCTGAGTAGTTCCTGGGGTCAGTACTTCAGGACGGGAGTCGAGGGCTCCCCGTAGGCAGTATATTTTAAACCGCCAGATGGGTTTCTTCAGGCGAAATAAATTGGACTTAGGCTGTGCAGCTGGGCAGTGCTAAAGTCAACCTGGGCAGCATCAATTTATTTGGTAGGGCGACAGGGCATTGAATGGATGCCTGAAGCCGTGCAGCCTAGAACGTCCTGCTGCTGCTGTAGCTGGCTAATGAATGAGGGAGCTGCAGCACAGACAACTCCACTGAAAGCACAAAGATCCATGCCTGATAAGTGGAGATCAGGGGCAGCTCCTCCGCAAAGGTGGAGGAGCGCGCCCCACGGCTCGCAGAGCAGAAAAAAACTGAAAAATAAAATGAAAATAAGTTTGTTATTATCATTTTATTTATCTTTACTACGGGGCTGGGTTAGGGCGGGACGGGTCTGGGGTCACATGGGGAGGAGTGGTTTTTACACTCCAAGTGGACATGACTGTTTGGCCAGACGTCATGGACCGGCCAAACATGCATCTTCCCCACCAGGCTGTAATGCACAGCTTGGTGAGGAACATGCACAGGGTCCCTGTCCCAGTCTGAGAGCCAAACCACGGCGCTCAGACCAATCACAACGCTGCATTGCAGTTTTGTGATTTGCTATGGGGAGCCAATAACTACGCTGCATTGCAGCGTGGTGATTGGCTATGGGGAGCCTGGGTTCTTCCTGGATCAAAAAGAGCGGCAATGTGACGGAGAGACGGCAGCCGTTTAAGGTAAGTGGTTTTTTTCTTTTATTTTTACAACCCCCCCTCTCCGCCACCCCCGTTCTCTGCCAGCCACCAGATGTTTACATATGTCAGGTGTTCCTTTGTTACAAGCGCAGAGGCTATTCTCTCCACTGACCTGGAAGGTGGACAGACTACTATCCAAGCTCTAAACTAGACCATCATTGTAAACCTAAAGGTGAGTGTCTTATTTTGACTCCTAGAGACCTCCAAATTGATGTGCAAATGGATGTTCATGCCTGAACAGGAATTAAAACTATCAAACAAATTTCACACATTTTCCCTGTATAGATTTTTAAAGGTAAAACCAGCTAGAACTTGTGTAAGGAAAAAGTGCATTATTCCAGGTTTTGCAACTAAGAATGAGGAATATATGTGGTGTCAGGGAAATCTGAAGGATTTGTAGGGAGCTGGGCAATATATAATTTTGGGCCCCTGAGATCTATTAAGAAATAGATTGAGAGAGATAGTTTAGGTGAAGGGAATCTGCTGAAATGGACAAGGAGGTTCAGAAAAAGATCAGTGTTTGAGAGAGTGAGGTAGGAGTTGTTGATGGAGTAAAATGGTAGAGGTAGTGGAATAGTGGCATCCAGCAAGGAGTAAAATATTTAGAGAAGTGAAGGAAAGGTGAGCTAATGAACAAATGGTGAGGGAATTGAAGAGGTTCAGTAGGGAGAGAGATAGCAATGGAGGAAAAAGAAGTGAGGTAGTGAGGGGGATGTGAGATAGGAGAGAAATGAGATCAAGAGGTGAGGAAAAATGGTGAGGTAAGGAAAAGGGCTGAGAGAGAGGTAGAGGGTGGAAAGGTAGTGGAGGCTTGAATAAGATAAAGATGAGGTTGTGTGAGAAGTGAATAGATCGAGGAGGGATACAGGGAGTTCAGATGGAAAATAAGCAGTGAGGTAGAGAGAGGAGGGAGGTGAGATAGAGAGAGTTGAGGTAGAAAAGGGCACCTAGAGTGATAGATGTAGATGAGGGCACACAGAGTGATAGAGAGAGAGAGGCAAGGCCACGAAAAAGAGGTATAGGGAGATATAGTTGAGTGAACTATATTGATTATATTGAGAGAGAGGTGAGGTAGGCAAAAGTGAGGCAGAGAGAGTTGAAATAGAAAGAGAATGAAGGTTTATAGAAATGTAGAGAGAGATGGAGAGAGAATGAGGTTGGGGAGTGAGTTAAGGTTCAAGAGGTGAGGTGAAGTAAGGAGAGATGAATGACACAAAAAGATTTTTTCTTTAATTGCCACCAACTGCCTGGAAGTACAAGGGTTAAGGCTGGGTAGGACAGCCAAGCAAACTATGGGCCGATTTCTTTTTTTTTTACTGCAAACCAGAGCTGTATTTGGGCCGCTACTGCTCATTACCCCTGCACTGGTGCACAAACAGGCTGCATAGTGCCATGCACAACCTTCGCACCATGGCGCAGAGGTGTGTGCGTGCTGCCTAGCATATGATTTGTAGTGGAAGCATATCCTCCAGTACAAAATACTATCCCTAGACAATTATGAAACATTCCACGCATTCTATTGTGCTGTAGAGTGCAAGGTGTGGATTGTTTGGAAACATTAAAGCATTACTTCATGTTAGTGCTTGCTTCAAAGAAGATTTATATTTGTTAGACATAGTCCAGTCTGGCTATCTTAATCTAACAGGTTTTGAGTCAAGAAATATGGGTGCTTGTGCTAATCTGCTCAAATTACACCCAAATTATAAATGCCATAAATAATATAACAGATCAGATTACATTTAACTTTAGTATTAACACTTTGAATGACACGACTATAGTGATAGTGATGGTATTTTAAATCAGTGAATGTGTGCTTTGTTATTTAATGATGTTGTGCTTTTAGGTGTTGTTACGAATTGGGTCTGCAGCCACTGGAAGACTGTTTCAGAACACGATTCTTCTTTAACACTTGAGTTTCAAGCAGTAGAGTGTCTGAGCCTCATTATTGATGGAAGCCTCTGCAGATCTTTAGCATGCTTGTCAGATAGTGAGGTTTATCAGGTGTAGGTGTTTATACACCATACAACTAATTGTTGGTTGATCTATCATCAACTGGGAGCCAGCCTAAAGAGCAAAATACAGGTCTGTGCAAAAAAACATAAGGGCACATTCTACTACACAAGGCCTTCAGCCATGGGCAGTGGCTGGTTGGTCACATTGCCTGGCCTTTGTCTATCCTTGTGCCGAGCCCTTGTAAGGCCACAACCCACTATGCATGGCCTTTGTCCAGCACTTCAACCATACTCCATGTGGGCATAGCTGTTAGGCTCTTGCCCATGTGGAACAAGGGTGCGGCTCACTTTAAAAGACACACTCTGTAGAAAGCTCTCTGCTTGCTTGCCAGACTTCCTCAGGTATGAGCTCTTGAGTGTGGGTGTGCACAGTATAAAAGCCACACCTGGTCTGTCCTTCACATGCTTGCCTTTGAGACTTCTGAACAAAAGGCAGCAGTATTGTTTCACACTTCAGCTCCTCAGACGATCCCAGCGCTTCTCTCACATTCCTCTAGCTCTTCATTGTGCTCACCAGTGTCGAGGCACTGGGACTCATCAGCTCGAGAGGTGCACTTCCAGCACCCCCTTGATAGTTCTTTCCTCGGTACCTGCTGAAAGATCAATATACACGTAAGATTAGTTAGTCGGTTATGGATTCCGTTTGAGTGCTTTGCATGAATTTCGCAACTCCACAGCTGAATGCTGTATTTGGGACTAGTGCGTCAACTGAAGACTTTACCTGTGCTACCAACTTCGACTTGTAGAGCTGCTTTCAAAACGGATCGAATTATCTGCGGATTGCCAGTTGTCTAAGTGCTATAGAGCTGAATTTTTATTCCTTGTATTTTTAGACTTTCATTCTGATTGTGTTTAGTTGAGATTCTGGCACACAAAAAAATGTTATGAACATTCGCCAAGTAGAGCTTCTCAACTCCAGTGCTCTCAGTTTTCATCTCAATGAATGAGGTAATGCATAAAGGGAAAGCGAATTCTAGAATCACCCACCATGAGTGTGGACTAGCACAGATAAAAATGTATGTACAACATTTTGTTAATGATATTTCAATAGGAGCTTTAACAGATCTGTGTTTACCTTGCCTGATATCACTGACGACATCTCAAATCGCATCATTGATGACACCCCTGATCATATATCTCGAAGACATATATTGTCAATATATATCAAAGGGCGGCAGTTTATTCTTATTTTTTTGTTATACCCCTGGGATGTGTGGAAGGAGTTTGCCAGTGCTCGATTCCTTCTAGTCCCCGACAAACTCCTGACTGAGGTGGCCAAGAGCTCACTTCTAAGCCACCTCATTAATATGTGTGTGATGTCACTAGTGACATACAAACATTTCAGTTAGGCCTGGTAGGGATTCCCTAGCTCCAACCATTACTCCCCACCAGCTTGATTTACTATTTTCTGTTGGTAGGAGGAAGGGAGAGGGTGGGAGAAATGGTGGGGTAGCAGCGTAACTCCTGTCTCTTTCCCTCCCAGGGAGAAATAAACCAGGGGCGAGGATTGGAAGAACAGGGACTAAAATTGATCCTAGCTCAGCCCCTTCCAATTCCACCTTCCTGATTCAGTGTCTAACATCTTCTTCGTTTACCTACACTTCTCTGTCCAAGAGAAGTGTTTGAAGAGGAAGGAGCTAAGTGCCTGTGATTCAGCAGGAAGCCAGCATGCTGTTTGGATTCGTTTCATTGTATGAAAAAGTCCACACTTTGTCTGGCTTTCCTATGGCACAGGCATTTACATGTGTGCCCCAGAGAAGAGATGCATGTTGTTTGAATTTTGAGTTATTCTAAGAAAAATTCCATACAGTGTCTGGCTCTTCCCTAAGGCACAGACACAGAGTGCTGCACTCCAGCATTGAGCCGGATTCTATTTGGGTCTTTTCTTAGCTTCGTAAAAAAACCAAACAGTGTCTGGCATCTTGCTGGGATGCAGAAACACATGTCTGGACGCCAGCTAGAAGCTGGACGCTTTTTGGATCTTCTCTTATCCTAAGAAAAAAATCCACTCATTGCCTGGCTCCTTGCTGGTGCCCAGAAGCACCGCACTCCATTAAGGAGCCAGAGGTAGTTTGCATTTTTTCTTAGCCTCGCAAAAACATTAATACAGCATCCAAGCCCTTGATAAGGCCCAAAAGCTCATGTCTGGGCCTCGGCGCAGCCTGGACT
Source organism: Calotriton arnoldi (assembly GCA_963921515.1). Lineage (NCBI taxonomy): Eukaryota > Metazoa > Chordata > Amphibia > Caudata > Salamandridae > Calotriton > Calotriton arnoldi. Next base: position 35,496 of record CAWUFW010003211.1, on the reverse strand, counting down.
TCTTCCGTTTAGAAAAAAATCCAGATTCCCATACAGCTTCTTGCTGGGGCACAGAAAAACACGTCTGGGCCTGGGGTCATCTGTTGCCTATGCACTTTAAACAGGAAGTGTCCTGGATCATATGACTTGTGAGAATACTACCACATTTTCTTACTAAGGGTTTCTGGTACAGGTCAAACATTGGTTAAAAAATAATTTCTTCACATTTCTGTGACAGGAAGTTCCATACCATGAGGAACTGCAGAATTTTCCCACACATTTACCAAAGAAAACAATACCTCATGTGCAGATGGGCCATTATAACTGAGAAGAGCAGTTCAAACATGTAACTGTGCAGTAAATATAGTGTCAATGTGATCCACCCACATGTGGAGAAGGGTAGACTGAAAAATGTGGGCCAGGCTGTAGAGTGACAGCTTGCGGAAAATGTGATCACCTTAGCAGGCACTAATCTAACACTACCACTCCAAACTGTGGACAACAACATATTAATCAGAAACAACATATCCATCTAGTGGCGTAGCTAGGCCTCAGGCTACCCGTGGCGGCCCCTGTGTTTGCCGCCCTCGCAGGGGGTGGGGGGTGCGTGCGATTTCTGCGACGACCGCAGGTTAGAGCGGGGGGAGGGGGGACGGCTGCCGCCCCACAACTCGTGCCGCCTGGGGCGGTCCGCCCCCACTGCCCCCCCTAGCTACACCGCTCTCTGAGTGGTCAGAGGAGACCGCCTAGAACGGCGATCATGCCCATCACTCCTTTAAAGGATATCCACATATAGACATAAGCTAAGGACCACAAGCGCCTGTGACCAAAGATCTACAGTTTTGGTGTCAGAAAATGGTTAGAACAACAGAGATGTTTTGCTGGGGTCTCATGGAATTAAGGTGGTTAGAAAAATCTTTTGCAGGGATATTCTGGTTTTCAGGAGGGGTTAGGGTCTTTTCTGGGATGTGTTTTGTTAAGGGGCAGAGGTGAATGATAGGATGATGGGAACGTGTTGTTAGAGTATGTTGGGCATATGGTTGGAGGTTTAATAGTGAGAATATTTTGCAGGGGGTTGGGTGTAAGGATGATGTGCAAACTTGTATTTTATTCGAAGAGTAAAACAGTTTAATAACATATTGCCACTCTTTCAGTCCCTGCTACAGTCTTTTTGCACCTGGAATAATTTACTACACTGTGCTGTGTTACAATATGATGGCAAACCAATTGCACTGAGAACAGATCCAGTGTCAAAGCATCTGATAATAATGGAACGAGTAATACTTCACTTGGTAAAAACGCACCCATCTTTTAACTGGTGGTAAAAGCCTCAGTATTAAAAATATTAATACCAAATATCTATTAAAATTATAATGCTAGAACAGGTTTGGATTTGATCACAATGTACTGTATGACTCATTTAATAAGGTATTGTGTTGTGATGAGGGAAATGTGATCTTCAAGCTGTATGAGGGCTATTTTCACCACCCACCTAGGCACGCTAGGAAGAGACAGGTGATTTTGTGTAGCATCCCCGCTCCCTTTTAAGAAATACTGCAAGCCTTGGGGAACCCTGGGGCATATTAGCAAGACCCACGTTAAAATTATCGCCGTTTTAGCGGCAGGAAACTGCCGCTATTTTTTCGGACTTTTATAGCTCAAAAAAGCTGAGACTCAATGTTGGTCAATTGCAACAACAAAGGAATCAGCAGAGAAAGAGAAACATAAGCAACATTTTATGATAATAATATTCATACCATATATTGGCATGCTAAACTGCCCTATGTCTCATTATCTTTGAGTCATGGCTCCATGAGGCATTCATTTATTCTACAAATGAAAGCAGCTAATGCCTCTTTTGGGTTTGTAAGTGCTATTTTAATCCAGCAGTACAGTGTACTGTCACATTCAACTTCATTATCATTTCTGTGCACAAACTAGGCATGACTCTGCATATAGATTGCATTTAGAAGAGCTCTGCTGAAGCAGTTTTTGTTTTGCATCTTTTGCCGTTTCTGGCAAGCACAAACTTCAATAAAGGGTGTATTTTCTTCAAGTCCATACGCACACAGTGCCTTTTCTATTACAGACTTGTTTCATAGGACGACTGCTCTGTCCACACAGCAAAATAGGGTTTTTATACGAATGCCACAGATTTGTTACTTGGAAAATGCACAGCTTGCTGCATGATCACAGCGGAAAACTCGTTCACATTCTGCCACTGGTAATGTTTATAAATGAGCACTTTAGAGATGAATAAATATTTAATTGCACACCCCATGCGTACACTGCATCAGTTCAAGTTAAATATATTCTGCATCTGTGCACTCTAAATGTGTCAAAATATTGATAGTTAGATTGCAAAACTAAAGCGCATTTGAAGTTCTACTGAATTGAATTCAGTGGACTGTTCAGGGGGAAAATGTCGTTTCTTAATTTTTAGAAATGCATGAACCCTTTCAGTAAGACTGTTTCTAGTGCCATGTTCTAAAATATCATGTTAGGTAGTAGTAGCGAAAAATAATGGTTACTCTTTTGTATGAATGTAAAGTATCTGTGTATATTGATCATTCAAATTGTTCAATAAGAAGCAGAAAATGAAATCCTATTTTGTCAACTGAAATTTTTATTCCATAAACGAATCCATCTTTGAATACATATTGTTGTAACTGGAGGAAAGAATTATGATGCATATTTTCTTCTTTTGTTTGATAAAAATGAGGGGCCTCATTATGATGTCGAGTGGAAAGCCATCCGACAGCTCGTTGGAGGCTTTCCGCCCAACATCAGAGATTTCCGTCCGACAGCCGTATTATGATACTGACAGTTGGAGGGAAACCCACTGAGGAATTTCGCTCTGCTTCCGACAGACTCACGGAGCCCGTCAGGGTGGTGGTCGGAAAAGTAATCCCCAAATGACAGCGGAGCCAGCCTCGGCTATGGCGCCGGGATTATGATTTGGATTTCTGCCTGCCCGTTCATGGCGGTCCACCTACCATGAAAAGGAAGGTGGGAAGTGGTTTGGCTCCTGGCCCTCTACTATGGGGCCTGGGGGGCACCTGTGGTGCCTACCCAAAAATCCCTGCATTGCATGGCAGGCACCGCATGATGCTTGGCACAAGGTGTATGGATGTTTGAAAACATTGATTTTTCTATTGCAGCTTGTGCTGTGGGCCTTTTCCGGCCGCCGCACACGCTGCAATGGAAAAATCGATGTTTCCGACCGCGCATAGGGCGGTCACATCCTAATTTGGTGGGTGGAACCACCGACTAATAGTCAGGCGGATTCCATCCCGCAGCGGTGTCGGTCGGACACTCGTCTGGCCGACATCGTACTAGACCCCATAGTATTTTATTCTTTTATTTAATAATAAGCATAGTCCTAACATCCCCTGGCAGCCGGTCTCCTGTGTCTCTCATTCCATGTCCCAACCCTTGACCAGGGATCCCTTAAATGAAACTCTAGGCACAGAGAGGACACAGATGAGTGCAACATAGATACATTACATAATATCCCCCTTTCTTCACTTTTACCCAAAAAGTGGCAACATGCTTGATTATTAGATACAAAGGGAAATGTGGAATATTTAGTTTTTCCATTTATAACACAAATCTGTTAAGCAATGGATAATAAGGCCCAAATTTGTGAGAGGGTTGCATCACGTTTGCACCATGCGTGGTACATGCATGACCCAAACATCTAAGTCAGATTTTTGAGGCCACGCAAAGCAACTTCGCGTGGCTCTGAGTGGCTTAAAAAGTCAGGAGTAACAAAAAGCAGCGCTACTTCCTTTTAAGGTCAGACCACTTGGACAATCTTTTTCTCTGACTTGTTCCCAAGCACACTCTCACATAATCACCAATATTGAACTTAACAAGGTTTCAACTTCATCTTGTCATTGGGTCATCAAACACACTGATCCTGCTTATTTTGAACCCACTTCATTATTTGTACCTTATTCACCCTTGTGGTATCCCTTCTTCCCATCCATGCTGGTGCAACAGAAGTGCATGGTACCCTTCCTTTCAATAACCTAAAACTAGTTTCTACCCTCACAAAATGTGCAGTTATCCTATAACTCCACAATATGTTTTACAGTCTCCAGTCCACACTGCACTGCATTGACAACTACATACAACTTGTCACAGCACATGCAAAACATAGAACCCAAACATATCTGTTAATCTCACAAGCCATGCCAGGCCACCAGTAATAGGCCCTTTAGCCAAGCCTGCTATCAAAATGCACAACCAGAGCATTCTCAGATGGATGGTATAGCACCATTTCATAGGGACAGATTCCTTCAAACCTCCGAAAAATTTCAACCTCTTTGAAGATAAATTGGGCCCAGTATAGGTCACCACTACTCTGAAACACACTTCTCTTTTAAAAATGTTCTCATAAAAGTTAACCAAATTGGACGACTTGATTTCCTTCAGAAATGCAACTTCTGGCTGCCAGGAATGATAGTCAATCATCACCACAACTTACCTATCTTCCAATCCTGGACAACTAAAAGACCACAAATGTCCTAAGCCACCTCCCAACAGTGCATGAGTCACGTTTGAGGAGGTACACGGTGGCACAGTATCCTATGCCGTGTCATTTGTATTTACAGGTATAACCCAGAGCGGCAAGTATTACACTGCCTGTGCATTCTTTGAGTGAGTTTGCATGCCGGACAAAATCAAGTAAAAATATATAACTGGGGGAGTGCTAAATACGGACCCATTCTGACGTAAGCCCAGGACCTATACAGGCCATAGTGTAGGACTGAAACATGTTGGTGAAATTTGTGAACTTAGGGTCATAGGACCATTGTATCCTAAAACCACGATCATACTTTCGTTTTAATCTTTCCGAAACACCCCACCAATAAAAGGGAAACCTCTGGAGTGGATGAGGAATATTTAATTTGAAGTTATTCCCCCTAGTTATCATTCTTCAAAGAGCTGCCTGGAACATAGTTGAGCCCACCCTGACCTTTAGAAGTCAGGGTGAACCCGATGATTATGCATGCCACTATTAGAGTGGGTGAGGGTTATAAGAAAAATATATTTTTCTCCTTTTCCCACTTACTTAAGAGTGGCGTATAGGTGTGGCACTTACCTTTTCCTTGCGTGTGCCTCTTGCTCTTGAGGGATACCCCAGTGTAGTGTTAGCAGTACATTTGCATAGGGAGGATGTTTCCCTCTGTCCTTTTTAAATGATCTCCCCACCCTTCGGGTTTGGTAGGTTTTTCGAAACCTCCGTACCGTTGTTTTGATAGTACAGTCTGTCAAATTTTCATGCATTGGCACAGCAGCTCTGTTAGACCAGACAGTCTTAGGGTGGTCTTCCCCAAACCATTTGCCTTTTACCCTCCTATTTTTGCAGAAATTCATTTTTGTTAGCTCTAGGACTCTGTACACTTTACCACTGCTAATCAGTGCTAAAGTGCTTGAGCTCTCCCTTTAAACATGGCACAATTGTCTTACACCTAATTGGCATATTTAATGTATATATAAGTTCTTATAGAGTGGCATTGATTGATTGAGTGGCATACCATATACCCAGGGCCTGTAAATTAAGTGCTACTAGTGAGCCTGCAGCACTTACTGTGCCACCCACTTAAATAGACACTTAAAACATGTCTCAGGTCTGCCATTGCAGCCTGGATGTAGTTTTAAACTGCCAATTCGACTTGGTAATATAACCCCCTTGCCAAGCCATAAATTCCCCTTTTATTGCATATGTCATCGCTAATGTAGGCCCTAGGTAGCTCGTAGGGCAAGGTGCATTGTAATTAAAAGGTTGGACATGTACGTTTAAGTTTTACATGTCCTGGTAGTGAAAAACTCCCAAATTCGTTTTTCACCACTGTGAGGCCTACCTCTCCCATAGAATAACATTGGGTTGCCTTATTACATTTAATAAGTGCTAACTTTTGTTTCAAGTCTTTTTTATTAAAGATAGAATAAATTATCAACAATTAGACAGAAAAAGATCAGTCTCGTATAGCGTTAGTGTCAGACAGTTACAGCAGTCTCCCTTCTGGGTCATCTTATACTGTCCAATATCTCATGCCTGATATACAATAGTAATAAGCCACTTAACATTATACATTTAATTGTAATCCAAAAACCTGGCAAGAGGGTACCAGAGACTGCAGAAAGGAAAGAAGAAATCCCAGATGTGAGGAAGGAGGGAGGCAAGGGATCACCATAATAGACATGTTAAAGTCTGTGTGGGCCGCCTGACTTACATCAAGTAGTTCATCATCATTTTGGGGTGTATAGCCATCATCAAAAAGTTGCAAGGTCTGAAGTTTAGGTGGGGTAAAACAGGTCTATTCTGATCTAGAAAAATGATTTAACAGTGGTTGCCATGTGGTTGTGAATCTATTTGTGGTGAAAGTAATCCAGGCCGTGAGGAGCTCCATTGCCATTGTGTACCAAAGGCGGGTAAACCATAGAGCAGTGGGCGGTGTATCTGTTTTCTTCCAATATACTGCTATTGTCTGCTTGGCTGCTCCCAGCATGTGAGATATTATGCGCCAATCAGCTTGGGTCATGGCAAGGTGGGTTGTAGGCCTAAACCCCAGAATGACCACTATTGGGTTGTCAGGTATAGGATACCCAACCACTTCTTTAATGTGGCTAAGGATTTCTTTCCAGTAGGTGGTTAGCAACTGGCAGTGCCACCATATATGCATAAAATCCCCGATTGCATTCTGACATCCCCAACAAGTGGGTAGGGTATTAGGGAACATTTTATGTAATCGCTGAGGGGTGTAGTACCACTGTGTCATGATCTTATAAGCAGTCTAACGCTGCGATATACTTCTAAATGTAGCCGGGATATCTCGCCATAGTTGCTCCCATTGCTTGGGGGTAAATTCGTCCACACTGTTTGATTGTCAACTTGTTTGGTAGGCATGGGATGTGTTCGGAGCTGAGTGTTGCAACACTTGATATGTTCGGGAAATCAGGCCCCAGGACCCATCATAGGGCCAAACTAATGTTTCAAATGGGGTGAGGGTCGCGTCGCTCCCTGGATGGCAAGAGGTGTATTTAGCCAGTGTCGAATTTGATTGTACTGTAATCGAGCGCCTTCCAGGAGGCGGAATTCTTTTTTACACTGCTCAAAAGATTTAAATTGGTCTCCCTCAAAGAGGTCCCGGATTATTCAACATTCCCCATCCGCCCATGCCGGGAAAGAGTGCGACTGCAGTGCTGGTGGGAAGCTTGGGTTCCGTGCCAGAGGGGTATTAGGGGACAGAAAGGAATTAAAGCCCCTGGAGGTTGCAATTTTATCCCAGATTTCTAACACTGTTTTTGTGGGGGTGGCTATGTTAGCGCTGCGCGACCAAGAACCCCGTGGGAGCCACGCCAAGTCCCATAGGGGTCTGCAAGCAACAGCCCTATCCATGTGAAACCAATGCTTCTCGCTTTCGCGGACCACCCACTCAGAAATGTAGCGTAAATGTGACGCCCAGTAGTATTCTAAAATGTTGGGGCATGCTAACCCCCCTTTGTCTCGAGGTAGCATGAGGAGTTTGTTTGAGAAGTTTGGTCGCCTCCCCCCCCATATAAAGGTGGTTAGATCCCGTTGTAGGCGTAATATGTGAGATTGTGGTATTGGTGTGGGCAATAAGTGCTAACTTTTGATTGGGAACAGGTGAACATTTCATGTCTGGTGTCTGAGAAACTGTCATTTAGAATCCTTTTCAATGGTAAAGTCGCAGTTTAAGTTGCAATTTTGAAAAATGCTACTTTTAGAAATTTGCTATTTTTATGCCCTAACCATTTGGTGCCTGCAGCCTGTTCCTGGGTAACATGGCTGGGTGATGTTGGCAGTTGGAATTATTATTCCTGTTAGACAGCCACATAATAGAGGGATTAGGTGTGCCTGGATGTGCTATCACTGGCAGGATGGGGAAGGTGAAGCTGGGCACAGTCCCTCTTGCAATTGATTAGGTTGTGCTCTGCCTCCACACAAAGGATTTGTTGCCCCTGCATTGTTCATGCAGCCAGCTTGGAGCCAGGGCAGGGGATGCAGGAAATCTCAAACACTTCAAAAGGTATTCTCTAAAAACTTCTCCTACTTCAAAGAAGGCACCAGGTATAAAAACAGAGCCCTTAGTCCTACTCTTCTGTTCAATTTCTAGACCTGTGGAAGGACTCTCAGAGGACTGCCTGGTGCTGTGGTCTGCTGTGTACTCTACAAGACTGGTATGCTGCACCTGGAAGGGCTGCTTTACTGCCAAGAGCTGCCTTGAACCCTTAGAAGCCTGCCCTGCTGCTTGAGCCCTGTTCCACTGTTTGAACCCGCGGACAACAAGAGTGACTCAAAAAGCTAGGTGGCTGACCTCCTGATGAGAGCCACAGGAACTGAAAAGGCTCCAACCATCTTGAACTCGCACCTCGACCCATCCCGAGTGAGTCCTAATCCCTCAAGTGGTGCCCTTTCAGTCCTGACTTTTTGAGGTGGTGCTAAAGGTACCCAGATAGCTAAAATTCCAAACTTTGGAGTTAGAAACTTTTTGGGTAAAAAATGGTCTGAGAACTAAGGAGACTGAGACCAACCTGCTTGTCTATCCATCCAGGGTGCATCTCTGGTCAGCCTGACTTCGTGGCAACTCCCATATCCAGCCTCATGGAACTCTCATTGGCTACAGCCTCTAGCCTCGTCTCACTAAAGAATTTCTACATTCAAAAAGAAGACTAAAGGCCTGATTTAGATCTTGGTGGATGGGTTACTTCGCCACAACGGTGACGGATATCCCGTCTGCCGAAATATAAATCCCATTACATCCTATGGAATTTATATTCCGGCGGACTGGATATCCGTCACTGTTATGATGGAGTTACCTGTCCGCCAAGATCTAAATCAGGCCCTAAGTCGGAACAAAGAAATCTCACCTTAATGTCTTCTAGCAGCTCCCCGACGACAAAGCCTCCTCCTGAGACACCGCCTGTGGCTTTGCATCGCTAAACATCTACCTTCTCAGAGGCATTTTGTTGAAATGTCTTCAAAGTCTGAAGGTAAGCGCTGACCTGGCCCAACCCACTTTATGTATTTGACTCTCGCTTCATGGCGGTCAGCCACATTTTTCGACTTTGACTTGGGTTCACGTGACTAGATGTCCATGGTTGGCACTTTAATCTTTTAGACACTAGTTTTTACGTTCACTCTAAAAATGAATTACTCTGGTTGTACTTATTGGATTTTTGTCATTCTAGAGTAAAATTATTTATAAAAATGTACTTTATTTTTCTAAATTGGTGTGAGATTTTTCTTGTGTGGTGTTTTCACTTTATTACTGTTCCTATGCAAATTAATGCTTTACACATTGCCTATATTTTAAGCCGAACTGCTTGTGTACTAAGCTACTTGAGAGTTAAGCAGAGGTTAATTTAGTGACTTTTGTGGTTCACCCTGGCAGAGATTGTGGCTGTTGCCTGAGCAGGCCTAACACCTCACTCAACCAACAACCTAATTTCTCACAGGTTCCTTTCAATGTGCAGAGTTGTCTGCTGGAGTGGTAGCCAACTCTAAATCTGGTGGGTTGAGGTCCCTCGAGATGGCGGAGTAAGGACCGTTAGGGGATGGACTTTACACCGTCCACCATTTTAAGGGTGGACGGTGTAAAGGCTTTTTTTCCCGCCCATCACCCCCCAGGAAAACATGGCAGCAAAGGACCAGAAGAAACAATAATGACCCCCACACACTGGGACAAAACTCTCAGGGTGTGAGGTCCTTAGTTTTTTTGTTTTTCAAAAAAAAATCCCACTGTGGGAGTTTATGTTTGACAAACAAGAAAAGTTTGATTGCGGGCCATAATGACTGACAGCACTGTCAATCAAACTTTTCATATATTGACACAGCTGTTCCTGTCAATGTACCATGTTGTCCACAGGGATGGTAGACAACTTTAAATTTAGTGGGGAGGGGTCCCTCAGAATGGTGGCAGTAATGTCCTCCACCAACCTGATGGAGCACTATCAATTGCCAAACTCTAAATCGGGGTCCTAATAAGAGCTAAAAATTTGCAGAAGTCCCACCCCCCCTTATTTAGAGTGAATAGAGGCCCTATACATTCTAAATATGTCAGATGGGTTATCCCACTTTTTGTCAGATGTCCTGCACCTGCCAAACTCTAAAAAAGGCCCTAAATCTCACCTTAAATTTTGCCTACCTCCTTCTGAAACCCATCCCACTTCACCCAAGGAGACACATCTTCAATCCTCCCCTTTGCAGGACATTGCCTTCACAATAAAAACTTGCATTTAGATTACTACCAGAAAATCCCTGGCTTGAAATTGATATCATCACACCCGATGTTGTCAGAAGGCTAAACACTTCACCAACTCCTCCAATAATGTAGTAAATGTTATTTTCGCCTCACTTGCCAATTCTACCAATCAACAACTGAAGTGTTACTGACTAAATGTTCCTTTCCATTCCTAGGTAAGATTGTGGATAATTAAACAAACACTCAACTGATAGTGTCTTAGATGGAATACAGTTTCCTGTGTAAATATCAATCTGAATTTACATGCAGGTGTAAAGCAAAAAATAATCACTTTACAAGTTGTGCATTATCTGCTCCACATATTGTCTGTTCTGCAGTGGGTAGCACCACTTTCCACATTAGGGAATTGTGCTGCCATAGTGAATAGCACCACATCAACCATTTTCTTGTAGATGAAAAAGTGTATCCAGACCTCCACATGAACAGCAAAGTTAAACAGACTCAGTAAAATCTCAAAATGCTGAGAAACAATAATCTCATCATGTATGAACCTGAATCCAAGCTTGTTGTCAAATGCTAGTCCCATTCAGAAAGGACTATGGAAACTCTATCCGTTTTGAACAGCTTACCTCTTTCAATTTGCTACTGCATGCAGCAAGACATTTTATCTGAAAAATAAAGTCTCCATCTCATCCACAAAGGTTTTCATAGCTGCTCACTGTATTACAAAATTATTACCACATTACCTTCCACTCAAGGTCCGCAAATTGAAATCTTCTGACACTTGCCTGACATTATAACAGACATACCAAGGAAGAGCTCTTCATTGGCTGGGTTACTCTTATGGGCAGTGCCACTACTCAGACTCCCAAAAATGTTTCTGCAATTCTAAAAACCCACTTTTTTAAATCCATTTACTGCCAGTTTTTTTGCTTCCCTCTGAACTGGAGATTTTTTATTAACAAAGGATAGGCATTAAGTTATTCAAACACAGGTACCTCTTTGGTGTCTTTTTGCATTTGTATAAACTATATGTGCCTTTTCCATCACATTAAGGTCTGTAAGTGCAAACTCTGCTTCATAGAAGGCTTAAGTTATAATGGAAAATGTGAACATATTTTTAAAAAGTTAACAAATTTGCTCCATATTTGGTTGCATTTATCAAATTGACAAACATAACTCCTGGAACGCTAACCAAGAAAATGTTGCCTAAAATAAATATCAGGATTCTGGCAATATGAACTATATCTGATTTTTCTTAGGGAAGGTAGTCTAGAACATCAATTATGTTATGCTAGTGCAGATCATTAAACTGTGGCAGAATCACTGTTTATGGTGCATTGTTGATTTAATGACAGATATCAAAAAGAGGACTATACTGAACATATAGAACCTGTATTTTCTAATTCTGTATTACCTACAGAATCTAGTGGTGCAAGGTAAACCTCCATTGCCCAGGCTGACTGGCCAGCAGAACATGCTGAACATGACATTAATCAGATTTACACCAATGTTTTCCCTAAACAGGATAATCCCTTCCTCTCTTCTTGAGCAGGAACATATACCTTCAGGGCCTGACCCACATCTTTATTTCCTTGCCTGAGCATGTGGTTATCAGACTTGTATGAGTTTTCTAGGAGTTTGCATTTCCCATAAGCGATAAACTGGGTGTAGTGGATTAGGGAAATTTGGAAAGCAACTTAAAGCAAAATGCTGGTTTAAGGTACCTTTCTAATGGCCGCAAATGTCACTCCAGGCCTGAATGGAAACATACTACAAATATGTATCTTCAACAGCTACACATCCTAAGAGGTTGGGCTCTACGGGACACTCCTAAGTATCGGCCCTAGGGGAAAGGGTCCCCTTGGATGATACCAGCTCAGGGAGGGGGGCGTGCGGATTCATCCCCATGAAAATAAATACGGCCCCAGGAAGATTGGGCCCCTGGGGCATGAGGAAGCTCTGGGGTGGGTGCTGCATGCACCCTTCACCATTCATTATAATTCAGCCCCAGAGGATGGGGTCCCCGGGGCCTCAACCAGGCTAGTGCAGGGAATCCGTGCGCCCTCTCCCCTAATTATTGATTCTGTCCTGAGACAATGGGCCCCTGAGACTTGTGGAAGACTCAGGAGGGGCGCATGCCCCTTCCACTTTTTATTAAATAAGGGGCCCTTTGGGATGGGGTCCCTGTGGCCAAAATCAGCTCAGGCCCCCTCTCCAAATTCATATATTTATTGACCCCGGGCCCTAGCCCACCCGGGGGGGGTCATCCTAGTTTTTTTTTTTAAATGGCTGGTGCCATTTTATTTTATTGTTTTTTGCATTGGTCCTGCTGGAGTACCGCGGGATAGAGGAAAAACATTTTGGACCAAGCGGGGGTTCCCTCTGGGACCCCACACACAAGGGATGGGGGCAGAGTATCCCTACCCTGCACCCCGTATATTTAAAAAAAATATATTTTCAGGACAGGGGACTAAATCCCCGAGTCTTGTAATGGACCCGCAACATTTTTGTTCAATTTGTGGCCAGCCATTCAGAGCGCTCATTCCCACGGGACCCTCGCTCCTGCAGGAGCCAAGTGGCCCAAGGGGAAAAAAGCCCCCTTGGCTACTCAGAACGCTCTATGTTTTGAAGTTGTGATTGCTGGACCATCGCAAGAGTCCTGCCAGCCCAACCGTCCAGATATACAAATAATTGTACCTTAATTGACCCCTCCCCCTATTTTCACAGCCCTCTGTTGACCGATCACCTCCAAACTTTCCAGTAAGGAGCTCAGTAAAAGAAAAAAAGAGCACTTTCTTAGAAAGTTTCATAAAGATTCTTCAAACGGCACCAAAGTTATTAGCAAACAGAAAAAAAAACATTTCCCAAGGAAACACCATCCTAACTATAACTACCTAGGGCCTGATTACGAGTACAGCTGTCCTGGGACGAAGGTGGTGGTGGGACCGCCATAAGACCATCCCCACCATCAGGATCCAGGTTCCCACGCCAGTGGCGGTGTGGAAAGCAGATGGAAATTGCAGCGATGCAGGCACCGCCGAGCAGATTCCGACCTGCCTTTCCACCAAGAATTTCATGGTGGTGACCCCATCATGAAATGCTTGGTGGAAAGGCATGGGCAGGTGCCCCCTAACAGCAAATCTGCCCATGGGGGTGCATGTGGGGACACATGATGTGCCCCCTCAAAAGTGCACAGTCATGCATGCACAGTGTGGCATGCATGACATGGTGCATGCCACACTGTGCACGAACGTGTTGTAGGCACTGTCACAGCAGCGGTATGCTGTTTAGGCTCTCCTGTGAGCCTAACACACCTGCCACCATGACACCGCCACCGCACTGCCCGCCTGTCCTGGATTCAACTAGGAATCTGGGGGGCAGGTTCACCACAGGCTTGGCAGTCTTCCTGGGACCGCCACAGTGGCGGTCCTACAGGAAGACCACCAAACTAGTATCAAGGCCCCTAGTGTTGACTGCCACTGGGTAATACATTTATATGCATGCATATATATGCACTGAAAAGACAAAGCATATAATAATTATTGTTAGGTATGGTAACAAGATCTCAGGACTTCCAAGCCATGAGAGCAAACCCACAAGGCCAGCATACCACTCGCTGAGCATGGCTTTTGGTCATTTGCAGTGCGGGTTGGCCATGAGGCCTAGCTTCTGATGCCCAACCCCACTGCAGGTTGCCGACCCCCCCACTTCACACAGCCTTTGGCATGCGCAGTGGGTAAATACCCCAGGACCTAGAGTCCAACCACACCTATGCCCAACCTGGCGATGTGCACCCAACTTTCCTGATGCAGATGGCCTCCGGCCAGACCTTGCACCCAACCCCCTGCAGACACCCAAACCCCTGCTGCGCATAGCTGAAGGCCGTGCACAGCGGGCGTTGGGTCTCAGGCCATACTAGCGAGGTATTGGCCACAGACTTGGTGACTTGCCAGGCCAAGTAACTAACTCCCAGTGGCTGGTCAACACCCATTGGCCTTCATCCGTGAACAACAGGAGGTTGACATCAGGCCCTGCGCCCAACCCACCGCAGGTGCCCAACCACCCCACTGCACACAACCGTCGACCATGAGCAGCAGAGGGTTGGGCCGTAGGGCCTAGCCTCCACCAGCCACTGTGGCTACCTCTGCACAGCGGATCAACCCTCCTGCTGCTCAGTCCATTGGCAGTGCACAGCGGGGCATTCGCCACAGGCATGGCCTTTAACCGCAGGGCCCCAAGCCCCATGGGCATCCAATAACATGCTTCACATGGTCTTCACTCATATGAAGTGGGGGTTAGTAGTAAGTCCTCTATCTAACTCCATGTCTGCAGCCAACTCACCATTGTACACTGCCTTCATCTGTGTGCAGTGGGGTTTTGCCACAGGCACTGTCCTCTGGCAGTCAACCCTGACACAGCCAGTCAATTCTCCACTGCGTCCTGTCTTTGACTTCTGGACTGGCCCTGTACCCAACCCCACCATAGGCTCCCAGCCTCGTAAACTTCCACAGCAAAAAGCCTCTTTTCAACAGCCATGCAGAGCAGGAGAGGGGCTCCTGTGCCCAACCTCATCACAGCTCGCCTGCCCCATTGCACAGAGTCTTCCGGTGTATGCAGTGTGGAAGTGGCTGCAGGGTCTGGCCTCTGGCCAGGCTCTGTGCATAACCTCCATGGAGTGACCCAGCACCTTGCTGCACTCACTCTTTGGCTGTGCGCACCGGTGACTGGCTGCAGGGCTTGGCCTTTGACCAGACCTGGAGCCCAACCCCACTACAGGCGCACAGGTACACACAGCATACAGCCTTTGGCCTATTGCAGTGGGGAGTTGGTCGCAGGGCCTGGCCTCCTGTTAGGCCCTGGGCATAACCCCTCGCTGGTGTCCACCATGCTGCTGCTCACAGGCTCCAGCCATAAGCAGTGGTGGGTTGGCCCGCAGGTCCTGGCCTTTGGCCAGGCCATGCATACAACACCACCATGGGTGCCACTCCTCCACCAACCCCCCAGCCTTCAGTTGTGTATAGTGGGGGTTTGGACAGACTTCTAGTGGCCCAACCATCTAGTAATGTCTAACTTTTTAGATCCCTCAAGTGCAACCCAGCCACTACTTTAAACACAAATTCCTTGATAATGGCCAAATGGATTTACATCAAGTCACAAAAACAATGCTTTCATGAGTTAAGTTCTAACTTTTTGCTAAATGTGGTGGTATTCCATTCAGCCGGTTATTCTGTATCGGAGAGCAAAGTTTCCTACATGAATTACCATGGCAAAACAATGTTTCTGCCCCCCTCTTCCCCCAACCACACACACACACACACACACACACACACTTTTCTTGAGAGGTCAACACAAAACTTAACTTTCCATGAAGGAGTCAAGTTGGATGAATCTTTTTGTGGAAATGATTTGTGCAGATTGGTCAAACAGCATTAAAGTTATTAGCAAAACAAAAAATCGCTCTGACCTATCCATAACTACACAGTGGAGACTGTCACTGTGTAATATATGCATCAGAATAGCAGTCATAGGTCAAAGTTGCCATATAGTGAGACTATTTCCAGAATGTTGAGTTCCACAACAACAATTACAATATTAAGAGGGGCTTGCGAGCAATACTCTATATTGGATGGAAGAGGCTAGAGGCCATGTGCCAAAGTGGAATTTAATATACAAAGATTTCGCTAGCTGTGGTTCAATATATCTATATAGTACTGGGGCACATTTAGTCTGCTTGTCTAATTTCACCAACCTCTATGATTGTTAAGCATCCTCCCTCTATATACATTCAGACTATTCCTCTGTATAAATCTTTATAAACATAAAAAAGATAAATAATGGAGAGTGCCCGCATTGAACACTGTTTCCTCAACAATTATTCTGTTAGCACAATGTGAAAGTCTAACCTCAGGTTAAATGAACTCCCCCATCCCCACAGACTGCCAAGCACATTACTTACAGAGACATACTGGCTTAGTGGAAAAAATGCTTACCTGAATAGCAGATTAATTTCAGATTCAAACTGGCCCCGAAATTTGTCTGAGAAAACATCTTATGTCCAGAACAACTACCTTACAGGTATAGTCATTGTTTACCATGATCATTTGCGTTCTTTGTTTATCCCTGTGTATGAGGCGAAAAAATGAATTCCATACACATTTGTGCTATGTATTTCTAAGAGCGAGCTGCTTTATCTGAAGGAAAATTCTCATGCCTTTGCCGTATTCCTAACGTTCAATTTCTGATTAAATTACCTTTTGTGTGCATTCTATATTGTGTTTTTCCACTAAGTGTATCCTTGTTGTCAGAGTTTGGTAATATTGTACAAGAAACAAATCAGCAATAAAAGGGCATTTGCGGTTGTATACCCACTCATGAATGAGAGCACACATTTTGCTGGAAAACAGAGGAAAGAATTCACAAGAAAGATTGCTATGTCATACCCTGGATAAGCAAAGCACAGTGGATGACTGGAGTCAATACATAGTATGCCATGCCCTGCCCTTGGCTTGACCTGACCTTCTATTGACAGTCATGATGAATTGTTCAAACATGGAGTATTGCTTATTGGTGTGAGAGTGAGGCATTTGTTTAATAAAATAAGGCCCAAATCAACTGGAGACATGTAGGAAGATGTGAAAGTACCTTTTACTCTTAGAACCTCTTTAGAGATGCCCGCAGTGGCAATAACACACCCATTAAATAGTACTGATAGATTTTCATATGGTAGGTATCCGCTGTGGTATTACAACATAATTGCTAGCAACACACGTCGAGATAGAAGATAAGGTGGTAACACAACATGTTTTCTCCTGCTCAACCATGCAAAACCCGTAATACTGTGTTTTTAACTTTGCAAACTGCACCAGGGTTTACCTGAGGAACTTTGCGAAGGAGGAAAGCTTGTGATGTGTGGTAATTGCCACACATCTTGAATGAATAGTTTCCACTGAATCTCGATTCCGACAAGACTCGAAATCCCCCTAGTGGAAATAAAACAATATGATACAGGCAAACAACCTGGACATTGTACCTTCCATTCACAAGCAAGGCTGGAAGGTGGCATCCATAACATCCTCACTGCTTTCCTTGCACATTCAAGTGTGTGCATCACTGGCATCTTTTGTACTCATAATGTCAGGGCTTTAAGTGGGCTGGGTCCTGCCGATGCTCAGCACTAGCAGTTCTTAAAACCAGGTGCTGAGACGGGTCCGTATCGGGCTCTCCATTGTTGCCCTCATCCTCAGTATGAAAAAATATATGAACTCAGCGAGGCACCACCCTTCCCTTTGATGGAACATTGAGGAGTCTGCTTTGTTATGTATGCAGCCATGATCAGGAGCTTTGATCACCTGATAGTGATCTGAAAGGGGGGCAAGAGGTGTGGTGGGCAGAGCGCAGGCTTTGAACATAACACGTATTATCCAACCATAATAACATTCAACATAACGTCAAAAACATCATAAATATGAGTTTCACATTCCTCTCAGAACCATTCTCAGCTCACACCAACTTTCAGCCCAAAGCCCCATGCCTTGCTTCATTCTTCCCCCTTTCACTCGCTGACCTCCTTCCAGTTACCTAATCTCTCCTTCACTTGCCCAACCAAACACCCTCCAATAAAACTCTTTGACCTGATCAACAAATCCTGCACACTGTCTTCTTTCGCCAGTGCTGCCTTCACCCCCTCCCCAAGGGGTGGATACACCCACATGTGATTCTCCAACCCCCCAAAACACTACCATCCAGGAAAACCCCATAGGGCGTTTTACCGCCCCCCCTTCTGCATGTTTCCCAAAAGTCAATGATATGATCTCCTGCACCAGAACGTTTCATTCCGCAACTTACCACGTCCCTCATCTCCATCATGCAGTACAAATTCCCCAGCTGAGAAAGGTGAATCCCATCATCCCAGAAAAGACACTGCTCTTCCTCCTTTATGCCCCTGTGTGTTATCACTTAAATGTCCCTAGCCATGTAAAATACCCTCATGGCCCTGTTGAGCTTCCTCAGAGCCTTGTCAATCGATGTATGTTTCATTGCCCCCTCCAATGTCTGCGCTGCACAAACTCAGTCAAACTAGACATGTCCCTGTAAAATCCTTCTTGATGGCCTCTAAGTCCTGCTACATATGTTGCAACAGCATCAAACCCGACCGTTGAACCAAATCGTTCTCCCCCAAATGAACCAGGATCATGTCTGGGTAAACCCTCTGCGGAACCACCTTCTCCAACCACAACAACAAATTGCCCAAAGGCATCCCTCCCATTAGCCCACCAAAGCACCTCATGCCTGCTTATGGGCAGTCCCAGGTTTTGTCCGTAAACCTGCTGGTCCTCATACTTCTCCGCCCAGTGCACAAAAGTAAATCCAACAATCCAGGCCACCGTCTTATTCCCACGACTGTTCACACACCCTGAAGTAGAAAAAAGATAATTAGCATTGACCATGCTTCCCAGCCCCACGCTTCATACAGAACCCAATCAGTTATGCACATAGCTCTCACAGCATCTCGATCTCCACCTTCCAATTTGTCAGATCTGGCCCTAATCCCACCACAAGTGTGCCGCTGCCGATGCAGCGCCGATCTTGAATGAATGTGTCCCAAAAGCTGGATCCTTTACAAGCCTGCGCAACACAATTAGCCACAATGCCAACAATTGGAACGCCGTAACTCTGCTTCCTCCTTCATTGCGAAACACAGCTGGCTCCTGTTTCCTGGGCCACTTCTAAACCTATGCCATCCCCGCACCAGACAAGCCTCAAGACTGCCTCCTTCGGCAACTATACCCACTTGCCCCTCCCTGCCTCATCCATCTTGGATCGTCACAGACAAATCCCCATTCGCCCTTGGTCCAGAAGTAGCTCCTCATACAGCACTCCTACGGTCTGGGCCGACCCCAACAATTCAGACACTCGAAAGGCGCCAAATAAAATCCAAAGCATGCATAACCTGGAAACAGCCACTTCAAACTGACCGAGGCAACAAACAGGCAACACTGCAGGAAGATCCTGCAACAACTCAAATGTAATCACTTTCCGTAACACAGACTCCCAGGCACTCCACTCATTGACCCATTCTTTCAAAATTTGGCCCAGGATCTCATCCCTAGCCGGGTCAAGACCCCAGTACCATATACCATAGAAAGAAACACCTGCTGACTTGTCCACAATTGTTGTGGGCGGTAAACCTTTGCCAATACAAAACATAGCACTCTTGCTTCAATATTGCATCATCGCATCCAGCAAACATCATTCAAACTCCCCAAACTCATTCCATTCCAGACAATAGCTCCTTTTTGGTGGACTCAGCCAAAGACCTCTCGACCAGACCAACCACTCCCACTCCCCCCAGGCCCAAAGGTCTGCCAGCAATTGTGTCTTGTTTTTCTCTGCTCCTGGCGCATGTATGCGAAAACAATTCACGACAAACGAGATAATGAGTCTGCTTTTTCATTTTTCACACCTGGTACATACTTTGCCCTGAAAGTAATGTTCAACCGCAAAAAATCCAGCATAAATCTTCTCAACAATTGCAATACTCTCAAATCTATCCCCCTCTGTTTATTCATCAGGTACACCAAACTCATGTTGTCCACATTGAACATCACCGTTCTATTTGTAAGTTCCCTGCCCCACACCGTCAAAGCCACCAACAACTGGAAGAACTCAAGAAAGGCAATGCTTCCTCCCTGACTCAACAAATGTGCCAGCCACTATTCTGCACACCACCTCCCATCCCAAAACAATACAATATAATGCACTCCTGCAGCATCCGAAAAAATCTGGACCTGCCACACTAAGTTCTCTTCCAAAAACAGCATAGACACTCCATTGAATTCCTCCAAGAAGGTCTTCCAGATGCAAAGATCAGCCCTCACGGCCAAAGAAATTCGTACCCTGTGATTTGGCAACACTGCCCCTGACATAGCCATGCCCAAACATCTGCAAAAAGTCTGACCCACCCTCACCACTCTGCAAGCCAATTTCAAAACCCCAAGCAACTTCTGCACCGCTCTCAAATCAATTTTCTGTTCACTGATCACACTGGTCAAGAATTCTAATATCTCCTGGACCTTCGCCTGAGGCAACCTTGCCACCAACTGCACTGTGTACAGTTCAATGCCCAGGAATGTCAAAACCTCACTAGGGCCTTCCATCTTTTCAAGAGACAACAGCATCCCCATGTCCCTGGCCATAGACTCAAAGTGCCGAAGCACCCTAAAGCAGTCTTCAGAGTCCTTTCTGCCCATAAGGAGAAAATCCTCCAAATAGTGGGACACCTCCCGATGCCCACTCATCTTAGTGAACACTCATTGCAAGAATGTGCTAAAGGCCTCAAAAAAACACACACGAAATGGCACAACCCATAGGCAATACCCTGTCTACGTAAATGGCACCTCCAAATTCTATGCCCAACAAGGAGAAATCATTGGGGTGTATCGATAAAAGCTGGAAGGTAGACTTGATGTCACATTTTGCTAGCTCAGCCCCCCTGTCCACATTGTCTCACCAAATGAATGGCATCATACACTGGCACATACAACACCGTAGTGTCTTCTGCGTCAATTAAATCATTTACCGAGGCTCCCCCTGTCCAGAACAAGTGGTGAATCAGTCTGAACTCCCCCACCCTCTTCTTAGATGCCACTCCCGGCGGGGAGATGATCAAATCTGTAAGGGGCCAATCAATAAACAGGCCAGAGATCATCCCCTCTGACACCTTTATCCTTCTATTTCGCCTCCATCACTTAAGGGATTTCTTTAACTGCCCTCAAATTGTCTGCCCACTGGTGACACCTAGGATCCTGGTAAGCAACCTGAAAACCTTCTTTGAAACCCCATTCCAGCACAAAAACTGCCTCCCTGTCTTGGTAGACCTCAAGCCATGGTATCATGGCCTCCACCCTAATGGGTGTAGGAGCCCTTTGGCCCACGCAGTCCTTGCTTCCCCAGTCCTCTGGATGCCCTTCATTGTTCATCAGGGCTGGCCAGTGTGAAACACTTGGTGATGGGGTGTCTTCCCCAGCGTTTGGAGCATTCATGTTTGAACTTGCATGGATGTCTAGAGCTAAACCCCTTGTTGAAGTTCCAATACAGCCCAGCATTGGGTCCTGTTGGCTTTGGCACATACCCGTTCCTTGCGGATTGAGGTGGGGCTGAAAAGGCTGGAATGTGATAGGAAGGTCTCTCGCAATGTGCGTCGAGGCCATGGATTGTGTAGAAGACATTCACTGAATCCACAACCCAGAATCCATCTCCTCCCAAGGCTTATCTGGGTTAAGGTGTACCCGCACCCAGAACTTTTCATAGTAGCTAAGTCACGCATAGCCCCAAAAGTGCATCTGCACCTTCCTGATAATATTGATGTATTTAAACAAAGCAATCACTCAATCTCTGTGTTTCTTACAATAAATACTGGCATATATCAAAAATGGCCAAGTCCAATTTTCCATGTTGATGGGCACCCTAGGCCACCTCGTCAGCTCCCACTCTTCCTCCTTAGACCCCTCTTTAGCCTGTATGTCCCTGTGTACTAGTTTGAATACACCTATGTACTCATGTTTCCATATCCTGTTCTTAGTTTTGTCGGAACGGTGTGACCCCAGGAGCATCGCTAAACCCATGTAAGGCACTTGTTTCTTTTGCTTCTCCTCCTCTCAAGCTTCCTCACCCCTTGCAACATCAGTCCCTTCCGCATCCTCTATCTGAACCCCTTTCCCATCGTGAACTTGCCACCATCGACCCCCTTTGGCGTCGACATTACCTTTGAGGCTTCCTTAGCCTTTGTCCCCTCCATCATCAATGACTCCATCCTCAACACCCACTGACTTGCAAGACTTTCTCCTGGTTCTCGCCTCCCCTGCGTCCCACACTGACCACCAATCTTCTTTACCTGACGGCATGGTGCCCATGTCCCTCCTCTCCTTGTGAAGTCCACCGATTTTCTGTGTCGACCTGCCAATGGTACTTCCCTTGTCTGTACTTGACTTCTGAAAGACACAAAACTGTACTTTCTGTTGCCTCCACTCTCCCTTTCATTCTCGTCTACAACAACACAACATCCTCGTCATCAAGCAGCTCACTTTCCTCCCACTCATTGCTGCCCTCATCATAATCCAAAGTCAGTTCATCCTCACCTACACCTTCTTCACACACTGTCCAACACACCACTCTTCTTCGAAGGCACATCTGTGTTCGGCATGGGATGCCACTACTGTTGTGCGTTGGGTGCCTGAGCCCTCGGTGTAAGGAGGGCTGCATCGGACCCCCCCACCTCTTCCGGCCAACGTCCAGGGGCCCTCATACACCCCGTCGGCATCACCACCTGTCTGCCAGTCTCACCTACTAGCTTTGATGCACCATCCACCAGCAGGCGGCAACCTGGGGGAGACCCTCACACCACAGGGCTCATGAGCCGCACCAGCTCCCAGTATCATTGCGTATATCTCTTGCCCTTCCGGCACCCACAGCCAACGCCCTCCCGCCACTTGGTCATCAGTCCTATGCCCCAGCCCCACTGCACCTGGAACCTGGTACTCGCCCCCTGCTGTGCCCTGGCACAGTGCAGCCTCCCTGGCCCTGCACATGCGATCCCACCTCTGTTCAGTCTCTTGGATCAACAGGCGCTGCTACCGGATACGGGCATTCAATGTCCATGCCTTGCCACTTTGACACCAGGGCAGGCCCAGGCCCCCATGTCCTCTGTCCCACTGTGGGCTCACCCCTGCAGCTGTGGGTAAAACTAACCCCCGCTATGGCCAGTGCCTACCCATCAGCCTTCTTAGATTGCTTGGTGGCTGGGCCCCTTTCCCCAGCCACCACTGTTTTACAACCCCCGGGGCGG
Source organism: Calotriton arnoldi (assembly GCA_963921515.1). Taxonomy (NCBI): domain Eukaryota; kingdom Metazoa; phylum Chordata; class Amphibia; order Caudata; family Salamandridae; genus Calotriton; species Calotriton arnoldi. Next base: position 12,432 of record CAWUFW010003211.1, on the reverse strand, counting down.
GCCAGGCTGACTGGTCCAGAGTCCACTTGCCCTCTGGGGGCCCTGGGGGCCCTGGGGGCTGCCGACCACATTCCAGCTCAACGCGAGTATGCCCCGGGAAACGACCTTAACAACGCGGTCATTTAGATCACTGCTTTTACAACGCAAGTCGTTACCACGACTTGCACTGGAGGGCGCTCTAGACTAAGGAATAGTGTGATTTACTATTCCAACACCTTCCCTACTGTACGTAGGCTGGAGTTGGAATAGTAAATCATACTATTCCTAAGTCCAGCGCCCTACAGCGCAAGTCGTGGTAACGACTTGCGTTGTAAAAACAGCGATGTAATGTACCGCGATCTAAATGATCACGTTGTTACATCATACATCCCTATGCCCCACCTCCTCATAAGTCTCCAGGCCTGCCAGCACTTCAGACAGGCTGCATCGCCTCCCCATATTCTTTATATTGGCAGCTGATCACTGCGTGCTCCTCCTGCGTCCCGCCCCAGCCTTCCTGCCTACAGTGCTCCCCTGCGGAGGTGAAAATCCCACCACAGCAGATGCCATGCCGCCCAACGCAGAGTTCGTAGTGCGCCGCATTGCGACCCTGGCCTTGTCGAGAACACCAGGCCTGAGTAGAGCAACCCTACCCGCTGCACCGAGAGTGTGTAGCGCAGCCCTCACCACCTCGTTGTCGACCTCAGACATGCTGCAGACACCCCTCCAATGAAACTCTTTGACCTGATCGGTGAAACCCGCACACCGTCTTCTTTTGCTTGTGCTCCCTTCATCCCCCCGCGAGGGGTGGATACGCCTGCATATGACTGTCCAAACCCCAAAATACCGCCTACACCCTGCAACCTGTCTTATCTTGGCAAACATTATATGGAGTGGGTACCACACTACTCCAAAGAAAAATTTGGTGTGGGAGGGTAGTCTTTTTTTTTTTGTGGACGCCCCCCAATAGTGCTTAGCAGTCAGGAAGAGGCTGTATCCACTCTTCCTGACTCCTTTATACCTAGCTAATTACCTGCCCCTTCCCCCTAATTTAACCTATCCCTGCCTAATGCCTCTTTCCCATTGCACGAATCACCCCGGAGGAAGACTAGTGTGCGACGGTCTCTTCCCCCGGGGGCCATCATTTTCAGCTTATCAGACTAAAGGAGAGATCTAAACTGGAGAATAAAGCATTCCGTGAACACTCATCTTTTTCTGCAGTTACTGGGATAGAGTGTTCACTACAACTGATGCAAAGTTCTTTTGAGTTGAATTTTTTATATCTACTTCATAACACTGTCGCTGTGATTAACTTTTGACTCTAATGTGCTAACACAGAGCAACAGGACTTTTTCAGAATAAATGCATAAATATTCCATAGCTTCGAACACCCTTTGCCTTTCTGCCTGAGTTCGCCCTGTGGGCTCATTGTCATTGCTGCTTGTCACTCATGGAGTTTTTTAACCCTTCATTCAGTACAACTATTTTCTCACTTTTTCATGACAGCAAGACTTTCATAAAGAAATGCAATCTGCAGTGCTTAATTTGTAAAACATTAAGTGCCAGGGCCCTTCTCAGAAGGCCACTGCTGCCTGCACCACCCATACCCTGCCAGCACTGCCAATGGCAGTACCAACATAACACCTAACCATCGCACTCCTACAAGTGTGACACTTCAGACTATTTCAGACCACACAAAGCTATAATAATGACACAAGAGGCTGGTAATATTAATTTCTAATGTATATTGACTTAATAAACATGGTTGTTGTGCTCATCTTAAAATTAAAAAGACAGCGCCACCATGTGGTGGACTGTCCCTAGAGCTGGTGCTGACAATTAAGTGCCAGTCCGAGCACCGGAAACCACCAGAAAAAAATAAGCACAGACAGTCGTAAGATAGCTATTAGGCATCATATCTCTGCAAATTGACTTCAAACCGAAATCGAAATTTCTGTTCAATTCACCTATAAATAAAAGTTACCTGTGCATAGTATGAAAATAGGCAGACTGTAGAAACTAGCTCATAAAATGTGTCAGTTGTTTAAAAATGACAAATTACCTTAAACAAAAATTATTTTCAGACTTATTTCTAAAGACACTGAAAAATGTTTTTGGATGAACATATTATTGCTTATGATTTTATGAATATTGTTTATGAATTTGTGCAACACATGATTCTAGTACACTGTATTAGGCCACGCCCTTTGTTACAGAGGACACGCCCTTTAAATAAGTCCTAGTTATGTTTCATTGCCACACCCCTTTCGAGAACTCTCTCCACTTTTTCCATCCCACTTAAAGAACGACATAATGTGAACCAGTTGTTACTTCCATTCTAAGTGCAGTGTAGACTGTTTTAGGCACCAGATTTTAGGGGCATATTAGCAAGACCGGCGATAAAATTATCGCCGTTTTAGCGGCAGGAAACTGCCGCTAAAACGGCGGTAATGGGCTTGCTAATATGCGTTATGGAATTCCAATAGAAGCCCAGGTTAGATGTGCAGGACATCTAACCTGGGCTTCTATTGGAATTCCATAACGCATATTAGCAAGCCCATTATCGCCGTTTTAGCGGCAGTTTCCTGCCGCTAAAACGGCGATAATTTTATCGCCGGTCTTGCTAATATGCCCCTTTGTTTTTTGTCTGCGGGGCAGAAAGCAGCATAACATCACATCAGTCACTCTGTGGCAGGGGATTTTGCTCACAAAGAGTTGGAGGATTACAGAGTTGAAGACGGCAGCCCTGTCCTACTATGATCCGCCTATACCTCAAAGACCTACATTTTTTTACAGGTGAGAGAGTCCCAGAGGCATACTTGAAATGTAGTCACGCAAACAGCCTTTATTTGGCATTGCCTTCCAAGGTAAATCCTTTCAGAGCGCAACAAGAAAGAATGTCTGGAAGGAATTCAGGAACGAGTTAGTTTTAATGCTTTCCAAATGCAGTCTTTTAAAGCTGGCCTGGAGATTGTTTTACGTAATCTTTTTAAAAATAAATCTCGGCTTCACCCCATCTTACATATTGGGCTGTAAAGCGTGGTTGAGGCACTGAATAGATATTTTCGCAACGAGGAAATTACAAAAACAATAAATGTGTTACTGCTTTTATATTTTTTAGAAAACAAAATGAATAACGTTAATAGAAATCAGCCATTACAATTTGCCTCGCTACATATTCAAATTTGCACATAGGATGGGAGGAAAACGATAATCACTTTGACGTATTTGGCTGCTGCTCAAGGAAGCCTTAATTTTGTACAACCAGATGGAAATCTGGTTATTCACTGCTGTGATGTCACAACAGTGGTTAACCAATATAGATGGTTCTCATGCACTTTCTCTCGCCCATTGGCGGCTCCTCCCCTAAGGCTGAGGAGTGTCGCCCTACTGCTCGTTGAGCAGTGGAAAATTTAAAAAAAATGATAATAACAAGAAGTTATTATCATTTTCTTTTTCTTTGCGGGACTCCAGCCAGGTCGGGGGAGGCGTGGCTGGGCTCCCCGCCGTTAGAGGGAGCAGGAGTGGTTTGCACTCCCTCCCTAAGTGCGCATGACGGCTTGGTCAACCCTCTGGGGCCGGCCAAACACTCATGCGCACTTGGCATATTCTCTGGGCTGTGTTGCACAGCCCCGTGGAGAACGTGCCCAGCCTCCAAAGTACTGCCTGAGCGGCCATTAGGTTGCTCAGACCAATCATGACGCGGCTCCTGCAGCGTCGTTATTGGCTGGGAGAGACGGGAGCCTGGGTGCTTCCCGTGCTGGCGAGGATGGAGGAGAGACGTGCAGCGAAGAAGAAGGTATGTTTTTTAAAAAATTTTCATCCCTCCCCCCGCCCCACCACCCCTGTTCCGGGGTAGCCGCTACTGCTCTCACCACTCCTGGGTCTCCAAAGACTCGGTCGGATGAGGTGCCTGTCTCTGCAAAAACTCGTTGAAAGTAGAAATGATGCTCCGCTGACAAGTAACTCCCACAGAGTCACTGTCAGGTGGTGATGGCTCCCTTCTGTCAACCTGCTTGAGTTGAGAAGGTGTGGAATGGCACAGAGGGCGCCAGGGGAGGGTGTCAGGAGGTCAGGTAATTTCTTTTAGTTTAGGTGGGTGTAGGAGGGTTTTGAGAGGGTAGATGGAAGCAAGCAAGGTATATTTTTCCTGTTTGGGTGGGGGAAGGAGCGCAGCTACTGAAGGAGACAGCAAAGAGAGTGGTGGGGGTGGTTGGCTAGAGGTCTGGTATTTTTTATTTTTACATTTTGGGCACGGGTGAGATGCCATGTTATGTATGGCTCATCCATTAATCCTCTGACCATGAGTAGCAGTTATAAACAGGGGTAGATGGTTTTGAGGACCATTAAAAACATAAAATTATAGATAGGTAAAAAGTGAATTATGGGGATGTTTTTTACGTCTGGGTTCTGAGTGACATCATAAATAACATGAACTTTGCTCTTCATGTCTATTTGATGTCACTCAGAATTACTCGGTGAAAAAAATATTTGTAATTCACTATTTATGTATGGCTCTATCTGAATATAAGATTGTAAATCTGGTTATTTACTGCAGTGAGAAACAAAACTTATTTCCCACTGTTGTTATATCATAAAGGAATTCCAGGCAGTTCTGATAAGGAGCCTGACAGTGAAGTGCTGGATCTAGCACAGGTTTGAAAGGGTAGGAGTTGGAAGTGCACAGAGGTTGGTGGGGATGGCTGGCAGGCGGCCAGGTATTTCTTTTTTGTCATATGGGACATTTTACGTATAGCTCTCCCACTACTCCTCTGCATCTACATAGCAGCAAAAAGCAGAGGCACATGTCTGTGAGGACCATACAAAACATAAAATTACAGATATCAAAAAGTGAATAATGGCGATGTTTTTCCTGATCAAGGTTCTGATAGACACCATAGACAACTTGAGCTTCACTCCTGTAGTCTAAAACCCCAGATAAAAAACATCCCTGTTAATCACCGTTACTTATCTGTAAATCTGTATATTATGTAAGGCTTCTATAGGAAGCCATTATATAGAACATGGGCTTAAAACCCATTACTTTCTGCTCTCTTATTACTGCTGTGAAAAACGAGTTTTGATTTTTCAGGTCTCTAATGTCAGAGCAAGAACATGGAAGCACCAGTGCCAAAGCCTCTGTTCTCGCTGAAGGAAATCTGCCACTTGCCTCTGGTCTCTGGAGATCTCAGGAAGTCAGAGCAGGAAACTTGTCACTTGTTTTCTGTATGGAGAGCAAGGGTGAGGGAGGGTATTACAAGGATTGGATGGAAAGTGATCCAGCGCGGCTAATATAAATTCTTCTCCTTTGGACATGACATGCAGGTAAATCACTCTTTAACAACTATACCATATGACGGTGGGGCCCATAACACCGCATAAACATTCACTCACTCAATATTCCCAGGGTCACACCCACTTCCACCAAGGAGAAGGTTTAAACTGCTGGAGGAACGGGATACCTTATTAAAATAAACAGGATATTTTCTTAAACATCATACATAAACAGTTTTTAATTCTGTCGGTTCTGAGACATCAAGGTATTCCGCTCTTTGGTCGATGGACCAACTAGTAAAATAAGTTGATGGTGATTAAGACCAGCTCAATCACATTCAAACCTATTAAACATTACACTTATTATTGAGCTGAAAGAACCACAGACTCATAGTTTTAATTATAATAAAGTTTGTCTACTTTCTTTAAATGCATGAATAAGATTCAAATGTATTAATCGTTTTAATACATTTCAATATCATTATAAGAAATAAGCTTTAGAAAGAATTTTATGCATACCCCTTTTAGATGAAGAATAAAAGTTCACCAAAGCAGATAAATTGTTGATCACAGCATGGAATTCCCAAATCTGACTGTCTGTCCCGCTAAACAGGCCTCCTCGACGGACCTCCTATACAGGTTTCCCGCATCGGTCTCGTTCCTTCCCAGTCAAGTTTAAAGTTCAAAATGAATATTTCTATCAAGAAAATGGCCTATAGAAAATAGCAGCAGTTTCTCCAGCATCAATGCTCAGTGCTCAAAAAATTATGGATGAATAGCGCTCCTCCTACTTAAGAGTAGGTCCTCTTATACCCTACTACTAGCTTACTAAACATAAAGTTGCAATCTTTGGGGGCGAGAATCATGCTAATTGGTCCATTGGGGGGTGGCAAGAATCATCCCATTGCCCTCCTTGTTCTAACCGGTTCTGAAATTGTTTATGATTTCATCTTTTCGCACGACTTTTGGGTAATAGCAGTCCGATTGACAGTTCATTTAATGTTTCTCTTTTTCGCAACTCATTTTAAACAGTCCATTGTTAATTCACTGATGCTCATCCTCTGTTCTCACGGATTCATGCTGAGTCTTTCTTGGCATTCACTTCGTGTCAGGTCAGCCTGACCTTGACACTTCTCACTCTGGGCTCGACTTGTACCCACGTGATATGTTTCTGCGGCTTTCTTCCGTTTAGAAGCCATCTTTGCGTCTGCGCATTGAGCCCATCTGCCCCGGCAGCCATTTTTTACAGCACGGCCTAACAGGCCCGAACGAACTATCATGAAAACAAACACAATCATAATTAAAAATAGAGAAAATAAGCCTTTCTATTTCCCACCCGTCATTCTAAGTACCCCAATTAGGTGTTACCTAGCAAAAGCGACATTTAAAGCCATGTTTACTTACCATCCGCTTTCTTTTGCCACAATACAATTTTGCTACATAGCACAAATCATGCAATTTTACTCTAATTAGTACGCAAACTTCTATATTAGTATTAATTCACATTTACTATTGTAAATAGATTAACTTGCACATAGATTTGCGGTTACCTCTTATATAAATGTTTACCAAATAAAATGTAAAATGTTGATTAGTCGATCAAACAATTAGTAACATTAATTTATTAGCATGAATATTAGGGGGTTCCAAAATTTTTCATTTACCTCGCTCCATCAACTCCCCCCTTTGGTGATTTTTAATATCACCACAATAACCCATGTTACACAATTTTTCAGATAGAATATTTCTTGTCCACTTGCTTTTGTTAGTTCTCACATCAGTATCCCTTTCATCTTGTCTTTTTGTTCTTTCATACATGTTTTCTTTTAGTTCTTCAAGTTCTATTTCACCCAATTCTCGTTCTCTTTCTTTATTTATCTTATCTTATTTTCTTTTTATTTTATTTTGTCTTTTTCTCCTTTTAATACATATAATTCCTAATTTCACTAATAACACCACTAATATTACTACTGTTGCTGATATTAAAACTTTCCCTACAATAGAACTACCTATTTCAGTGAACCATTTTGGTATTGAGGAAAAGCTCTTACCAAGTTTCTCCCAGGCATTTTCAACCTCCAGTGGAGCAAGTTCTTTGTGCAACTCAGTAATATTCTTTATATACTTCTGTATATTTTCACTTTTTCTGGAATGTAAGTGCAACAATGTTGGACTTTCAGCATTCCACAGACTCCACCCTCTTTTGCCAAAAGAATGTCAAGGGCAAGTCGATTTTGCATCACCATAGCTCTCATGGCAACCATCTCGGTATTTACCATCAAGAACCCTCCAGCAGTATTCGTTGATAAACGATCTACTACTGTGGACAATTTCCGAATTTTAAATGCATTCAAAGATATACCCACTGCTGGTATCATTGCTCCAAAAATGTCACCAACTATTTCTGAAAAACTTTCCCTTTTTCTACGTGTGGATGTTGCACCCATTTCGTGTGTTCCTTTTTCTCCTCTCTCCATATGAAAAATCTTTGGAAAGACCAGGCCTAAATAGCACGACCCATACCAATGGTCCGGCAACCTGTAATAAGCTCTGCTTCCACAAACATAATAGATCCCTGGAAATATCGGATCTTTTCCTCCTTTGAATCCCAATCCTCCTAAAATTTTGTAATTATCTCGGCATTCACTGGAACTCACGAAATAGTTATCATACCTAGTTCTATTTCTACTAATACACAACTTTCCCTGTTGGGGCCAATCTAAAGTGTCATTTGTCTTTCTCTTATCATTACTTTCTCCTTCAAAGGCCCAAAGGGGTGTTTTTGTCTCCTCTTCTATTACTTTCCTTTGAAACTTAACTCTCCGGTCTTCGACCATCTCTAAAAATACTTTTTCTTCTTTCTTTAATTCACAGGTGAGATTATGCTTAACTATATACTCTAATGTTAAATCTTTATTTTCTATGAAAAATTCACCAAACATTCTTGCTTCTTTCACTTTGTTCAATTCAGGATTTATAGGAATTCTTGCGAAAACCTTATTTATGTCAGTATAATAATATTCTAATCTACCTGTTTTATAAAATAAACTTGCTAAAACACTACATGTTATTCCATACGTCAAAGGAAGGTGATGATAGGTCACACCTTCTGAAACAGACGCAGGTAATTGCATACAAACATAACAATCTCTCACATCCATTGTTTCTACATATCCATATAACAATTTTGTGAAAACGTTCTTTGAAAAATCAGTTATGGATCTATCCTTATGTAACTCGGCACCATCTATTAATGTTGCTGTGTTCTGTATGTTAGCTTCTTTATCCTTTTTCGTGTTGTTCCCTAATATGGACGTTTCTTCTACAGCTAGTCTAATTGGAATGGTGATTGCTAAAATAAGCCAGGCAAACATTATTAATCCGGTACAATAAAAACACATTCTACACCATCTAAGTAAGAAATCACATCTAGATTTTCTATTCTCTGTGTCTACCATTCTGTTCTATTACTTAACTATTTTATATATATATATATATATTCACTGAAAAAACCATAGGTTTCAGGCACGTTATAGTTAGAAATTAGCATTTAAAAAACCTTAGAAATTCACTGAAAAACCATAGGTTTTAGGGACAGTTATAGTTAGTTGGACATTTCACTCGTACAAAACCATAGAAATTCCCCGTTATAGTTAGTTCAGCTAACTATAACTCGCGCCCGCAATGCACTGCTGATGACGTCACATATTACATCACTCATGACATGGTCAGTGACATCACTGATGACATCTCAAATGACATCATCCAGTGACTGTGTGTTTCTGTAAAGTTTAAATATGTTTAATATATATAGGGAAAGGCGTATTGAAGAATGAGTCGGTGTATAAGTGTCTGAATGGATAATTTAGTAGGTGCGTGACTGACTCTATAAGTGAGTGATTAAACGTATCTTACTGAATGCATGGGTTAGTGACTAAACTGTGTGAATGTCTGTATCCGTCTGTCTGTTGGTGTGTAAGCGGCTGCATGGGTTTGCGAATAGCTACCTGAGTGTCTACATGGGTTATTGATTGGTTGTCTGAGTATCTGTATGGGTGCCTGAGTGTTTGTGTGGGTGGGGTGTGTGTGACTCTGTGCATAGATGTGTGAGTGAGTGATTCACTGGGTGCATGGTTTCAAGAGTGCATCTGTGATGGACTGTATGGGTGGGTGAGTGTATGTATGGGTGTGTTAGTGAGTGAATGTATATCTCAGTGGTACATGTGTGAGTAACTACATATGTGAAAGGCAGTATATATGTGTGTTGGAGTATATAAATGGGTATAAGTGAGAGTGTGTGATTGTGAGAGTGGCTGTATGGATGAGTGTGTACTTGTATCAGTGATTGTATAAGAGCGTAAGAATGTGCTAGTATTTGTATGAGTAAGTGAGCTGGTGTGTGTATAACTATATAGGTGACTAAATGGCAGTGTGATTAATTATTTGCATGACTGACTAGGTGTGTGAGTACCTCTATGGATGAGTGATGGTGTGTGAGTGTCTATATAGGTGTATGAGTGCATATGATAGTCCTGTACTGAGTGACCGTAAGTATGAGTGACTATACAGGTGAGTGAGTGGATGTGTGTGTAGACCTAAGAATCAGTGAGTGTGTATGTAGTTATTGGTGTTGGAGTGTCTATGGTTTTGACAATGGCAGTCTGTAATTTACAGTGGGTGTATCAAAAGTTATATTAGGGTGTGAGAAGAAGCATCAAATTATCACATGGATGATGTCATCAGTGATGTCATCAGTGATGTCATTTGAGATGTCATCAGTGATGTCATCAGTGATGTCACTGACCATGTCATGAGTGATGTAATATGTGACGTCATCAGCAGTGCATTGTGGGGGCGCGAGTTATAGTTAGCTGAACTAACTATAACGGGGGAATTTCTATGGTTTTGTACGAGTGAAATGTCCAACTAACTATAACTGTCCCTAAAACCTATGGTTTTTTCAGTGAATTTCTAAGGTTTTTTAAATGCTAATTTCTAACTATAACGTGCCTGAAACCTATGGTTTTGTCAGTGAATTTCAAAGGTTTTTTAAATGCTAATTTCTAACTATAACGTGTCTGAAACCTATGGTTTTTTCATTGAATTTCAAAGGTTTTTTAAATGCTAATTTCTAACTATGGCTACAGAGGTAGGACATGTGAAGAAAGAAGAAAAAACGCACAGAAAGAAGCAAAAGAAATGCAGAAAGAAGCAACAAAATTCCACAAAGACGAAGAAAAGAGCAGGAAGAAGCAAGACATGTGCAGAAAGAACCAACAGAGGAGCAGAAAGAGGCCTTGTTGCAAAATCATCCTGTGCCCACAACTTTTTCAGACGGGTACTGGTGGTAACTGACTCGGACTAACCAGGCCTAGAGCCAGTGCTATGCTAAAAGACACTTAGAATACAGTGAAAACACCTACATACACTAGGGAACACTATGCGTTGGGGTTCCCCTGTGATTAGCATGACCTCCTCTGTAGGGCCCTAGTACATAATAGGGCAGGGGGATTAAAACTTCCTCTTAAAACGCGCCCCGGGCGTGTTTGCACAGTGGTGAAGGGAGGGGGGCCTGAGGTGACATGTGTGCAAACAAGCCCTGTGGCCGTTTTAAGTTGGGAGATTAAGTCCCCTTGAATCCTGAGGGTCCCTGGGGTCCAACTATCCCACTAGGTACCTCCAGTAAGCGCCACAGAGCTGCGTTGCACAGAGGTGTAAAAAGGGGTGTGGCCTGGACCACCTCTCTGCAACGCAGCCCTGTGGCGCGCACTGGAGGTACCTGGTGGGCTAGTTTGCCCCCAGGGTCCCTCAGGATTCAAGGGGAATTAATTCCCCAACTTAAAACGCACCACAGGGCGTGTTTGCACACATGTCACCTGAGGCCCCGCCCCCTCCCTTCACCACTGTGCAAACGCGCCCTGTGGCGCGATTTAAGTTGGGGTATTAGGTCACCTTGAATCCTGAGGGTCCCTGGGGCCCAACTAGCCCACCAGGTACTTCCAGTAAGCGCCACAGGCCTGCGTTGCAGAGAGGTGGTCAGAGGCCACGCCCCTTTTTACACCTCTCTGCAACGCAGCTCTGTGGCGCTTAATGGAGGTAGCTGGTGGGCTAGTTGCACCCCAGGGACCCTTAGGATTCAAGGGGAGTTGAACCCCCAACTTAAAACATGCCACAGGGCGTGTTTGCACACATGTCACCTCAGGCCCTGCCCCCTCCCTTCAGCACTGTGCAAACGCGCCCCGTGGCGCGTTTTAAGCTGGGGGATTACCTCCCCTTGAATCCAGAGGGTCCCTGGTGTGCAACTAGCCCACCACCGATCCCCGGGGCTGCGGGGGGCTATGTGCCCCCCACAAATATTTCAGACAAGCCCCGGGGTGTGGCGGTCCCCGGGGCTGCGGGGGCCCCCCTGGGACCCCGCAATTATGTTAAACATGCCCCCGGGATCTGGCCCACCCGGGGGCTTAAATTAAATGAAGCGCGGGAGGCCGCACTTTGTTTTTCGCGACCGAATCCACGGATCCAGCGCGCACCTCGCGGTTTAAAAAAAAAAAAAATGCTGACCCCCTAAGCGGGCCTAGGGGGTCAGGGTGTTTCTACCCTGCCCCCTTTTTGCATTTTGCGCACTTGTTTCTCGGATTTCTTGTGCCTCGGTTCTACTGAGGCACAAGATGGCTGCCAACACTTCCTGGTTTAGAGTGTTGACAGCCAATTAGCATACAGCTCGTGATCGGGAGGGTGCGCGGATCCTCCGCGGCCATAGATATATATGTGTTTTTACTTTTGATTTTCTCAGCAACTACTGAATGGATTTACACCATTTAACAAAAAGGGTTCTTTCTGAATCAAGAACTACCTCTTTGCCAAACTTGGTGTAATTCCGTTCAGCAGTTCGGGCTGTAGCCGTGTCTAAAGTTTCCTATGGAAAATTGCATGGGGAAAACACGTTTTGGGACCCCCCTTTTTTCTCAGCCCCTGCTTGCCGAATCACCCCGAAACTTTCAGGATAGGAGCGGACCGGAGCGCCCCATGAGTTTTGAAAATTTCGCGAAGATTCGTCAACCGGCGCCAAAGTTATTGGAAATAGAATGTTGAGAATTTCCTATGGAAAATAGGTCCTAACTATAACTATCTACTGGCGACCGCCAGTAGATAATATATGTACAGAAAATGTGTCACCAC